>LR990140.1:10665000-11307500 GCA_905147285.1 Hypena proboscidalis | reverse complement strand
CCATTACTGAGTTCCGGTTTGGTGGTGAGATCAGGCCCTGAAATTACTGGCACATGAGGCATAACACCGTAGTCCTCAGCTGCAGCGACGCATTTATAATCTGCTTTTGTGGATTGTTGATGTCCATGGGCTGTACTCCACTTACGTATAAAAAAAAAAAACATAATACTATAATAATCTAGAAAATAAAATGTTATAGGTATATCTTACAAGAATAATATGTAAAGTATGCAAAAAATCTTAGCGATCCTTGTAAATGAAACCTTTGGGCTGCTTGCAGTAAAAGGCTTGTATGTGAAGTAAAGGTACTATTAGCAAAATTGATTAATGGCCCATTGACAAATGTTTCCTTAAAAATTGTCAAGGTTGACATTTGTCGATAAAGCAAGCTAATTTAGACTTTAGTGTTTTGAAATGTCTGTACAAAAAAGTGTTACGGTCGATTATGAATCTATTTTGTTAATAGTACAAGAGGATTCCAATTATTATTATTAATGTTTCTGTATGAGGCCTGTTGTATTGTAGAAATATTCTATTGTATACGGGTTGTAAGAACTCATTCACAGACAAAGGAGGACTTCGTAATGCCGCGGGGTTCTGTAGGAATATAACCTTATTTCTATTTGTAGCGATTCTTTTTGGGGCCTGAGTTTGACAACCTTTTAGTTAATACAATTATAATTAATTAATAAAAGAACTTTAAGATATAGATTAATTAACCAATTCTAATACCAAACCAATTTCCATTTATATTTAAAAAACTAGCTGACCCGGCGAACTTCGTACCGCCTTAGCGTAAATTTGATGCACTACTTTATTTTGTATAGCTGACCTATCTTATGTATGCGTACCTATTCAATTTGAACTGGAATCTATAATATCCCCCATATAAAAATGAATACTTTTTTTTTTTTTTTTTTTTTGCCGTAACAACCTTGTACAGAGTATGAGAAAACTACAAAAATAAATATCAGCCAAATCGGTCAAGCCGTTTTCATGCCAAGTCGTGACAACGGAAAACGGGTATCATTTTTATATATATAGATAGATAAGCTGTATGTATACTAAGAAACAGTTGAAAAAGTTATGGGACCGGCTGGATTTGAGCCTGCGACCTTCCTACCATGTTGATTTGTATCCTACTTAAGATAGGAACAAATGGATGAATATGACGCCATGAAATGACGTAATACACAGTTGAGTAATTTAGGTTCCTGGCACGAGGCGACCGCAGCTGGTTCCTTAAGCGACTGCTCGGTGTGCAGAAGGTCGCAGGTTCAAATCCGGCCGGTCCCATAATTTTACTTAATATTAATTTTAAACTGTTTCTTAGTATAATTTGATAAACAGAGCTAAATGCTATGAAAATAATCAATTCGAAGCTGTATGTAGGTAAATTAAATAAAATTAAATAGGTATAATATATGTAAACATTCTCCGGCAATAATATTTAAAAATAATTAACCAAATACATCAGTGACAATGTTTTGTCACAGTCAAAGTAAAAGGTATCACTTTGTGGCACACGAACAAAATATGTGTACATTGGTCCAAATCTGCTTACAGTCTCAGGTTAATCGGTAGCTATTATGATTGATTTTAAATCAAATTTCTAAGTTGAATTAAACTCAATCTAAGCTTCGGTGTCAAATCATTTTATTGCAATAAGTATTTTAATTTAATTAGTTAAGTTTTATTTTAATTTTATATTTTTTGTATTTTGATGTTTGTTTTGACGTGTTCAAGCGCCCCTTGGGCCCATAGAAATAAATGACTTGATTTGTATGTACATCTGTTGACTCAGTACTTTATGCAAATAAAACGAGCATGAAGCGCTTGCAGTGCAATTTTTCAAGTAGCGTTTCATTCGTATTAGATACTTTAAGAAACGCTCAGCGGGATATTAATCATATCCTATAGAGAAATGCTCACGAAAGTGCAGTACTTCGACTATGAGTTTTGACTTCGATTTTCAACAATCCTAAATACTACATAGGAAGTTGTTAAAAAACAATTTTGGTAAAGTATGTTACATCCACGGGTGTCATTGGGAGGCTGATGAGATTTGTAACTGTTTTGTAACATTATAACTTGTATAACTTATTTCTAGTGATTACAGTACAATGGGCGGCCACTAATAGTGATTTCTACCAGGCAGAGTTTACTTTATAGAAATTGTATACATTGACAATTATAATTATTTCTACAACGTGTTAGAAGTTTGTTTTAAGCGAGTAATCGTGATGCCTTTGAGTTAGTAGATAACAGATGTAATGACCACTATAAATTAAACCTAAAAATATTGCGAATGCGTCACTTAATGGTCTGTAATGTTATGCGCTCTATGCGACTTGTAAGACTTCAGATTTGCTACTAAATTCGAATATAGTGTCACTATACCTGTTTAGTGATTGATTATTGCTCACCGGTAAAAGACTAATACTGTTATAGCTTATAGCTATACGAAATATTCGATAGAAATCCAATGCTAGTATCTCTGCTTTACATATTATTAGACATTTTAATTTAAAATTAGAGTGCACCAGAAATCATGTCTTAGCCAGCAAGTTTTCGTTAGAAAAACTCGTGGTCGAGGTACAAATATCAAAGCTACTTAGTATGAATACTTAAGTCAATGATTTTGAATGCGATTGGCAATCATTCAGCGAATCTTTTTCAAAGAATCCGTATACCAATTTAGTTGAGTACTCTGTGTATATAAGGGTTATATATTTATCAAAGCTTTGGCGAGATCACGTAATACAAGTCGTCGCAAATTTTACAGTTGAATAAACAAGAAATTGTCGTACCATAAAGGTCTGGATCCAATTATATATGATTAATGTTTGTGAGTGTGACTTGATGCCAATTACTGTCGTTTATGTAAACCCTTTGACGGAATGGTATTTATACGGCCTGTATTTGAACTATTTATATACGTAATAAGTGATCTAGCTATAGGATGTTTTTTGCTTGTTAGACAATTACCTCTAATTTCTAAATTATTTTGTTGTAACTTCTGACTGATTTTACATTCGTGGGGTATATTGATAAAAAGTAGTCTATGTCCTTTTTAACACGCTTATATTAGCTTCACCTGTATGTATATATGTATGTATGTATGTATGTAACCGACTCCTTTGGACTCGATTTTGACCCACTTTAAACGGACAGATTTCATTAAAATTTTGCACACCTGTCAAAGATCGATGACAATGCAATAATTCGAAAAAAAATAAAAAATAAAAATTAATAAAAAAAAACGCTCTTATAAATAAACCAAACTAAAAAGTAGAAAATAAATAATAGTTTAAAAAACCTAAAAAACGCGCTTTTAAAGTACTTCTAAGTTTCTTTTAAACTATTATTTATTTCTATCTTACAGCTATGTCAAAATATTTATTTATTGTGATAAGTGCAGTGGTGTCGCTGTGAAAGCATATCATAACGATACAGTTACTATCACATTTCCAATCGAGAACTGATCATTTGTGATGTGTTGAAAATTTACAGTAATAGTCAAAATTCTATATAACTCACAGTCTTACCCGACGCATGTAGCAAACGAGTTCCTAGGGTGTAATTACTCTTCCTACCTGATAGATCTTATAGTAATTACAAACGTACTAACATTCTCAAAAGACTGCAGTTGCTTCAAAGGATACGTCATCAAAGGATTGCAATGTTTCACCTACTGTGCCAGTAATTTTAGGCCAAAACTTCATCAGCAAGACGGATCATAATAGTGCAAACTGTCATTTGGTACTTCAGGTAGTAGTGCAGTAATTAAATAGTAAAATAAAGTAAAAATTATTTATTAGAACTTCATTCTAGGTATTCTTTGTTGTTTTTTTAATCAGCATAACTTGAACTACACAGAAAAACAATATTAACAGAATTAGACAGAAATAAACAATGTTAAGTTTCCACACATTTACTACGTCGTTTTGGCATTCCATACAATTCCTAGTATTTTACAGAGAACCGAATACCATACATAGTATTCTGTAACATATACACAAAGGAGAATATTATTATAGGCCACAAACAAAAATAAGGTTCAGTTATGGCTTAACTAAATGTACTAAAGTAATAACTTATAAATCTCTAAGACTCTACTCCCAGATTACCATGGCTCTCCAACTTTCCAAGGATGACATAAAAAAAATATTAATTATCTAATTATACTACTACTAGAGAATAAACGGGTTACTCACGTATTATTATCGGGATATTGCCGACCGGTTTCTATATTTCAATAAGGAAATATTTTCATCAGGGCTGTGATGAATAATAATACGTAAGTAACCCGTTTATTCTCTAGTAGTTATGTCATCTCACGTAAGTTTAAACAGTATTAATTATACTACCTTTACTTTTTTTGAAACCAAAGCTTAATAAAAGCGAATGAGCCTCCTTTATTGCTAACTAACAAAACCTGTACTACATTTATAATAGAATAATAAATCATCGATTCGATTAACGCTTAAGACAAATCTTTGTGTGCATGAACATATGGGTTTGTTTTAGTCTGGGTGTTTCTATGTATAATAAGTATATATTTACAAAAAAAATTGTAACTAATATATGTATTAGTATCAGTTATCCTAGTACCAATTTTACAAGCTTTGCTTAGTTTGGTATTAGATGGCGTTGGGTGTAAGTTGTGAGATATATTTATATTTATTTATACTAAAGTATTGCTACTTGTGTTATACTTTAAGGCATCACCCTGTAAAGTGATGTTTGATTTCACACATCATATTAGGCTGTGCCATAAACATAATGAGTTAACGTCGGTTATGTATATTACAGAGAGTAATCAGCATTGAAATGGGCTCATAATTTGATTTAGTACCTTTGAAGGCAGTACGAATATTCATTTGCCAAATTGTACTAATAGCTTCTGATTTCATTCCTTTGTTTTTCAATATTAACAGAAAGTTTACTATGAAATATAAATTTATTTATTTATTAGTTTTTAGGATCGCCAACAAGAAATACTAGACATTAATAATAATTACATTCACAATGATAAATCAATGTGTTGCCTCAATTAGATGAGACCACAGCGTCTACATTAATAAGTAGAGGATTTAAAATTTGAAATGTAACGTAACATGTCATATTATATTATAATTAGGAGTAGAAATAGAAATTAAAATGAAAATTAATAATTGAAATAAATAATTTATTGAAAACAGTCACAAACAGATTGAATTGCATAAAAATTAAACATTTAAAGTAATAAATTAACATAATAAAAATTTAATGTACTAGTTTAAGGTAATGATCAAAAATATAAAATATAATGATTTGAAACATTGTATGTTATAATCATTTCATTTTATATTTTTGATAATAATAACATAAATTTTCAAAATTTAATGAACACAATTTTAAATTTAAAATAATTGCTACTGCCAGTACCTAATTAGTGCCATCCTTTAAATGAGCGGTGGCTAAACTTTTTAAAATAGAAAGTGTGTATGAGATATTTTCAAACCGATTTCGTAAGCCTCAAGCTTTCAGCTCTGTAATTATATTGTTTGTGCCACCAATAAGGTTTATATGACGCTTGTGAAACAGGGCCTTAATCAAATAGGTTTAATCCTCACCTTTACGAGTTTTAGTCGACTCGTATATTATACACTTTATGACCCGGAGACACAATTATAAAATAGTTAGGACTGTCGTAACTCCAGCGAGAACGTAGTCGGTGGGTGGCAGGACAAGTTCCAACTAATTTAGCAAATAAATGGACAATTTAGTCGGCGAACTTGTCGGAAGTTATCCCTCGGCTTGTCCCCGGAATAGACGTGACGTCACCCTATCTTAATGCTTTGTGGCTACTTATTATCGCTGGTAGCGTCGCTGTACTTGACTGTTTAATGTAGTTAATTGCGAGAAACGACTTGTGACGTCACACCGCTATGTATTAGCTATGACGTAATGAGAATTGTAATGAAATTATTTTGTGGCATTACTGAGTGCCTTTTACATTACATTGTCGTTTAATATTGGATGTATGTAATGCGCAAGTACTTAATAATATACGGCGTTAATTGAAGCAAGAGATGTATGAGATAGGATTATATTTAGCATACGAGCTAAATTGTGGATTTTAAATGTGAAAATTTGTTTTTTTGCTGTTCTTGACTTTTGCCAGATCTGCCATTTTGTTTTATTAACCGACTTCCCAAAAAGAAGGAGGTTCTCAATTCAGCTGGTATGTTTTTTTTTCTATGTATGTACATCGATTACGTCGCGGTTAATGGACCGATTCGCGTGATTATTTTTTTGTTTAAGGCGAAATAGCTGCCAGGTGGTCCCATAAAAATTTATTTCAGTTTGGTCAAGTAGTTTTTATTTTATAAGCATTATTAGTAATTGAAGTCGGTTTTTTATTGGAAAATTATGTTAATCCAATTCAATTGACTGTCCTGTTTTTGTGATATGTGTGTGAATTGTCTATTCTATCGACTTCTAAATATAAAAAAGTTAATATCAGTCTTACTTTTTTAAAACGCCGTATTATTTCAATAAATGAGCGTTAAAACCTCAGCGCCGTGATTCGTTTGCCTCATTCAGACGCAAATTGATTCCTTTCTCGTGCGGCGCACCGAATATGGAGAGATCCAACACCGATTGAAATTGAGGCATATCCATAGAAATCTTAATAATAAGGCAATAGAAATGTCAAAGACGCGTGACCTTGTCGCCGCGCATCTGTCTAGTCAAGCACAAGTGCGAGTTGAGGAATTGTCGTCTTAATGTCATCGCAAAAAGAATAATTTTGTTTGCAGGAATACAAGCGCATGAGTCTAATCGAACACAAGTGCGAGTTGAGGAATTGTCGTCTTAATGTCATCGCCAAAAAGAATAATTTTGTTTGCAGGAATACAAAAAGTGGTATTTGAAAAACGGCGACATGCGTCCCAGTGTTAAAAGATATAGTCGATAGCATTTCTATTGACTAGTTATTAAGATTTCTATGGGCATATCGAATCTATAAAAACAATTTTCCACCCCCACCGTGTTGGTATAGGGGGAAGGATATAAAGATATTTTCGACACCATTTCGTTCTGAGATGTGTACGAATGTAATACGTGACTGTGTGCCACGAGATTAGATCGATGGAGGCTAGGCTTCGAAGAGAGCGGTGGAAAAGGATCTGCGGCTAAAAGATCAGTGAAATAGTATTCTATTGACATAAAAAGATTTTGTGTTTGCGAGATAAAATGGTTATTTTAATGTTTATTTTCTCATATGCCCTTTTGTCACAGTTTCACGATTAATGAATAACAACAGTACATATGAGAAAACAATTTTAAAACTACCTAGCATTGTAAAAATCACTCATCACTTTTATCTATAGTAAATTGGGTATTTATTTGTAGCGTTTGGAAGTATGAAAATCACTCTTATTTTGAATGAAACTCATAACTTAGTTTTTAAAACGAATTATACTTGTCATTATTAGAAAAGATAAAAGTACCTAGCACCTTCGTTTCCAAGGCTTCCACTTAAAACCTGAGTTGACATCAAATAAATGTTGACACAGCAAGACTTAGTGCAGTAGTTGCTCCTACGATTGTCAATAGTTGAACGCATTCAACTGGGCACAGATATTTTTTTTACACTACGCCCACAGCGAACAAACGTGTAGTCCACCTGATGGTAAGTTGAGTACAGCCCATGGACATCAACAATCCACAAAAGCAGATTATAGATGCGTCGCTGCAGCTGAGGACTACGGTGTTATGCCTCATGTGCCAGTAATTTCAGGGCCTGATCTCACCACCATACCGGGGCACAGTAATGGAAGCACTACTATTTGGCGGCAGGTTAAAGGTGAGACGGTGGTGCTGCCACCCTCGAGCTCATTCACAAGAGCTCTACCACCAGTAGATATATGAGAATTGAAATAAAAATGGTATTCTTCAGGCTATAGCTACCTCGATTGTCTACTGGTTACCAAATGCGCCTCTATCCGCGAAGTCTCTTGTCGGACAAAGTGTTATTTGTGAACTTTGCGTCAGGAAGAACAACTTATCAGATTTTGTTATTTCCGAAGTGATAAGTTGTCCTCTCTTCTAAGATCTAGTTTAAAAGAATCCTTTTTTTCCTTTTTTTTTAAAAACGACGCCCGCACTAGGAATTACTCCTGTGTCGCGGGGGTTTACAAACATTCATTTCACACACACAAAGCACACCCAGAGTCAGAACAAATCTTTGCGGATCACACAAAGATTTGTCCCGTGTGGGGATCGAACCCACAACACCAGTGCAGTTGAAATCAAGTGGAAAGTAGAGGAGAGGCATATTTTTTATATAGAAGGCCCAGATTCTACAAAAGTGTTAATAATATACAATTCAACTATGTACAAGTAAAGTAAACTGTCAGTCAAACTGCATTCGTGACATGCAAGAACTATACCATTACGTACCTATAATATTTTCCAAGGAAAGTCTAAACAAAGAATTACAATAATACATTTATGCCACATACAAGCTTTTTATACAAACAATTTCCATTTATAATCTTGTTGAAATACTTCCACCAATTTCATCTAAAGTCTATGCCAACACAATCTGTGCAAAATGCCTGCATCAAAATAAAACGCAATCAATTATTATAATGTTTATGTTATTAAATAACCCAGTTTGGCGCGAAGGGCGTATTATACAAATTATACGAACATCATGACAAAGATCCGTCAACCAGCGCCCTTCATAATAAATGACAAATTACAGAGTGTTTTGGGTGAAATAAGGAAGTCTCATTTTGCCGAAATGAAATGAAACCTTATCCAAATACTCACAATAAGAAAATGAAGGACACAGACAATTTTTTTTTCTTTAATTGAAGTAGCCACATTGTTGTTGCATCAAACTCAACATATAATAGCAATCCTCTTCTAATACAAATTGACGACTATTAGGACTAATCTTTCTCCAAAACAATCAAAACAGTTCTCTCATCTTTGCACAAGTTACATCCGAGCTAGATTACTCTATACAAACAAGCTGTTAATTGTAGCGAATTACGACGCCCGTTCTGGTTTTACTAATGAGTCTGGAGTTCTTGGCAAGCACATATCTTAAGCTTAGACTGCGCAAAGTAAAATAGAACACATCGGTAGCAAATGCAGTTGTGGACTTATACGCTGAGAAGCGTAAATGCCGCCGCGAGATTAGAATACCACTGTTGGTGTTTGAATGTCGCTGCTGTTTAGCTGTGTGCGTGCAATTCTAATCAAAGATATCTTTGTTACAAAGGTAAAGGTTTCTTAGTAAAGCTCTGTGTCATACGAACCTTTGTATTTTTGTATTAGCCGTGTGTAGTGCGGAAACAGCATAGAAATCTTAATAACTAGTCAATAGAAATGCTATCGACTATCTTTTAACACTGGGACGCATGTCGCCGTTTTTCAAATACCACTTTTTGTATTCCTGCAAACAAAATTATTCTTTTTGACGATGACATAAAGACGACAATTCCTCAACTCGCACTTATGTTCGATTAGACTCATGCGCTTGTATTCCTGCAAACAAAATTATTCTTTTTGCGATGACATTAAGACGACAATTCCTCAACTCGCACTTGTGTTTGACTTGACAGATGCGCGGCGACAAGGTCACGCGTCTTTGACATTTCTATTGCCTTATTATTAAGATTTCTATGGGAAACAGATACTGAAATAGAAAACAAAGACATTTTTAATTATCTAGCTAGCCCTCTTTACACATAAGTTAACTTAATAACTAGCTTAATCGGCCAGTTGACGGAAGGATCATATTGAATGGGTCATTCGTTTGTTAAATACTTCTGAACATAAACAATTTCCTATTTATTCGACCCTTTAAAAAGTTTTCAATTTTCTATATCAACGGAATTGAATTTCTTCCAGCAGGCAAGACTTCAAAAGGAAAACTCAGTGTTATGGACGATTTCCCTGGCCATTTGGCAATCATCGAGCTTGAGTTAAAAAGAGCAATGATTTGTGTTACACGGCAAAGCGTACATTAGCGCTGGCTCAACTTCGGCGTTTTCATGCTTCGAGACTTCGGGTAGTGGTTCAGCTTTCTTATATTTATTATCTCAGGATGTGAAAAGTATTTGCATAATATAATGTGCCATACTCAATATGTTTTGTTAACTTTACGACATTATACTATCAAAAGTTTTGAACCTGAAATATAAAACGTTAGCCACTAAATCAAAAATATGTTATGCAAAATTCGATTCTACTAGTTTCGCAAAATATCCAAAATATACTTTTTTTTTGTAAAATATTTGCATTTGTATGTTGAAATATTAAACAACCGATTTCATGTTAAGTTTAAGAAGAGCTTACAGCCTAAATTAATTTATAAGTACTTTTTTTTTAACTTATAAAAAAGCATAAACAATTGTTCTTGCGACGATGATGCTTCCGCCCTCTAGTTTGTTTACAAGAGCTCTACCACCATCAAAACATTGATTAAATGCAGTCAGCTTGTTACAAACCACGCATAAGTACCGTGCACCAGTGGAATCAGTAATTGGCTGGTAATTTGGATAGCTTTCATCTATATACCATATCTGAACTATTGACTGACTAATTAGTTTGATTAAGGTATTATAGTACGTTAGAATTCTGGTTAGAATGCACACTTGCACGTTATCGCATAGCGTACCTTTATAATTATATATTACGGTGAATGTAATAATTTAAAAGTTATTAATAATAACCGGTGATTATTAATAATTACTAAAAGGCGAAGTGAAAGTAATAAATTAATCACATGTATCGTGAATTTATCGGTGATTATTAAAAATTTGAGCACAGTAGCGATAAATGTTATAGGTACAGTAAACGCTCAGAAGTCCATAGGCACGCTAAGGATCACATTGCTATGAACGGTACGAGCCCGATACAGCCAGTACACACACTAACGAAGTCGCTTGCGTGTTTAGCAGTTTATAAGATAACACACACTAATGAAATGTTGTCGCATTCGTACTAAACGCGTCACAGTGGCGACCGGTTCTTTGGATTCGCATCTATCTATCACGAGCAGGTAGCTATATCGGGTAAACATTGGGATCACTATCAACTAAATCTGAGTTTGAAGCTTAGTTGATTTGTGGTTGTATTTTGTTTTTACGAAATCATAATAATATTTGTAACATTTTAAGCACAAACTTGTTAGGTATTCATGCTTACCTAAATTGCGATACAATACATGTATACAATACATAAATAGTTACATATTGATATAACAACTAATAAGTTAAATATGTTATTATTATTTAACTATTTACGTAATTTTTTATTTTTATTTTCATTGTTGTAAGGTAGAAATAAAAAAAGTCACGCTGAATGATGATAACAATGTTTATTAGTTTTATTTATTTATACAATTAATAAACTTTTAAGAGCATTGTGACGTCACATTCCTACCTAAATTAAAAAAGTGCCCTTGTAACCGTTTATAAGATTTTTTATTAATATAATAACTAATAAATTAAATATGTTATTATTATTAAACTACTTACGTTTTTTTTATTGTCATTTTTGTAAGGTAGAAATAAAAAAGTTATGTTGAATGATGGTAAAAATGTTTATTCGTTATATTTATTTATACAATTAATACATTTTAAAGAGAATTGTGACGTCACATTCCTACCTTAATAAAAAAGTACCCTTGTAACCGTTTATAAGATTTTTTATTGTAACCCACTTAGTCAATTCATAACATTGATAATACAAATATTACTAAATTGATTCACAATGACAACAAGGACAGGATGTTCTAATAACAAAAATATAATTGTTGATACCCACTTATAATAGGTATTGGTATACAGCAGCTTTTATTGAAGACTAATATTATGATTTACACTTTATGACGATGTTTTTTTTAATGTAACGTCACAATAAATGTATTGAGGTTACAGCTTGTCTTGACGAAAAGAAGAAGGAAACTAAACCTCCATTGAAGATCATTAAATATTTACAGAAGTGCTAATATTCAGTTACAGTCTTATTAGTAAAACTAAAACATCTTAAATTAATCTAAAATAATTATAACATTATTAATATTTCGTATAACCCCCATTATTTTCAATGCAGTCAAGTAGACGTTTGCACATGGACCCTACAATATTAGCACATAATAATATACTGGTTCCTCTTAAGTTTTCCCCCACTTCCATGCAATTGCCTTTCATCCCGTGACTCCCACCTTTGCACCATCAAACCCCATACATTTTATATATATTTACAAATGTGTGAACAAAGTGAACACGATAAAGAATACTATATCCCATTCCTTCTAATCGAGTAAAAACTTCAAAAAGTATAAAAGTAACCAAGTGAGATTTGAACCTGCGGTGAATTGATATACGCATCTAACTGCATGCCTTAACCGCTCGGCCATCTTGTCACTTACATTGTGGATGAAATTATGAAATACAATTATTTGTTAACAACATGTGTCTATTTCTTGGAAATAGAAGTTCGTAAGTCAAACTACACTTCAAACTATTGCCTTTTGAGATTGCTTATGGACTTTTGGCCGCGACTGTACACTTACATATCCTGATCAATAGAGCAATAGAGGAAAGGTAGAGGTGTTTAAGTTTAAATCTTATAAATAGGTAACATTAGGTTTGATTGTGACCAACAACGCACGAGCCGAGTGAGCGTAGCGATCTTGCTGCGGTAGCGGTAGGCGAGTGCCAGAATAGAAATGTTTGCCACGGACTAGATTAATAAAATAAAGTACGGGTAAAACTAAAAATTTCATTATTATAATCACATTTAGCAAAGCATATCACCGGTAATTATTAATAATTTGTCATATTTACCGTAACATATATAACAAACTGACCTTAAAGATAAACTACTAATAATTTGAATACGATATTTTGTACGGATGTGTGAGTGTGTGGATTTAAGTAGCAAACCCATAAAAACTGGTAATTTCATAAAATTTTGCACACGTGTAGTTTTTTGCCAGGATTGGCTACCTTTCACTGACGCGCCACGCAAGTACAACCGCGTGTGGAAAAAGTTTAAGTCATAAATCTTTAAAATAGTCTAATTTAGTTAAATTGACTTCGTTTGATAAATGAACTTGCCAAATTAAATAAGTTTGAAACATTTCTTCATAACAATCAAGTTATAAATTTGGATAAATAATACTCGACAGTAACTTTCATAATTTATCATAATTAGTGGATTTGGTGAAAAACGGGTATCATTTATTGAAATATTTAAGCTGAGAGACAAATAAAATTTGGCAATATTTTAAGGATAAAATAAAAAAGAGACTCAGAACGCGTTAGTCTCACCATTTGTATTTTTTTACTTTACAAACATCCACACGTAAATACATCCACACAAAAATAGACACATCTTCACAAACTTTTGTCTTTATAATAATAATATTAGAAAGATTTACAACCATAATATGGTATAACATCTAAATAGCGAAAATAAAGATTCTGTATGTTCTCTCAGTCAATTTTATGCCTCGCATGAGCAAGCCGATAAGCTTATAGGTTTTATATTTTCTTTTCCATTTCCGTTCAGCCAGTATATCTTTGTAACGGTACGAAGTTAAGTGAACCATATGGGACTTCTTGAAATGTATTCTAATATTAAACAGTAGCAACTGCCTCAAGTCAGTGGTCTAGTAGTTCGATTCCCGGGTTGGGAGTTAATAATATAATTAATACTATTGTTATTTATGAACGTTCCGTCAGGAAATTCACAATAGAATTGTGCTCAGTGAATGGCGATAGGCACACCCCCTATTCCATGGGACCTAAACATAACAGGTGAAATGTGGGAGTTGTACACCTTTGCTATTCCCTTCTGGGAAATACAGATGTAATGTTGTGTATTGTTAGTTACAGGTTTTTACGATAATAGTTTTTTAGCCTTAGAATGCGCCAACAGAATGTGTTTATGATAGATTATGGATGTTTTTTCATTGAATGAAATGAGATAACTTATAGAAACAGGGACTTCAGACAGCTAACCAAATGAGTGAGACGTGTTTTGTCTATTGTTTTCAACTATTGGTAAAACCGCAAACGCCATATGATGGGTACAGACCTACAGTACTGTTTAAAGTACTTTGAACGGCTAAGCGGAGTACATCGATCGTTCGTTGGCTTTCGCTGTTAATCCAAAGCGTGGCGGTTATCACAGGATTCGTTAGCGTTCGCCAAGCCGTTCAAAATAGGACTACAAATCCGTTCACTGGCCTTCGTTCGCTAGGTGTATACCCGGCATTACAGGGTACACACCCAGCCATAAACGCATTCTTTCGGCGGCCATGCTATAGTCGCTATTTTGTGTTTTTTTTTTTTTAATAAAATGTTTAAAACCCCTTTAAGATGTTATTATATACATCGATTTTACGAGTGTAACTACAAGTTAATAATATAATTAATACTATTAATTCATAAACAAATATCGTTATTAAGTACGTAGCGCTCACATGAGTGTTAATAAATACATAAGTAGGTAATTTAACTGCTGTATTCTGACAAGGTTATTGTTGTGCTGAAGCTTATTAAAACCTTATTCAAACATTCTACACGTTTCAATTGCATAGTGCAAACGAATTTCAGAACGAATAACTTTCACCTTACGGTCTGCGGGCAAACGATATTTCAAACTAGAATTAATCTTTGTTCAACAAATTTATTGCCCAACTAAATCCCATTAAAAGCGTGGGGTTAGTTCTAAGCGCCTTGGGTTTTGTGCAAATATGATTTTATAAAGTTGATTTATGTTGTTATAATAAAGCTACGGCGTAGCCGCGTAGAAGTGTAGACTTACTACGAGTTAATTTTGTAGTAAGATTTAAATTTTTTAATTTGTTTTTAATGCCGTGCAGGGTGTTCTTCGGACCTGCAACATAAAGGAGAAATATACACTGATTTGAAAATCGATGAAATACATATTAATACATATAACATGGTAGGTTCAAAACAAGGCAAACCATTTAATTAAGGCATTTGTAAAACAAATTAACCTGACAAAATTCTTGTGCAATAATTTAATTATTTATTCTGTCTAAATTAATTAAAAATTAAAAAACATAATTTCTACTAACTTAAAAATAAATGACTTAAAGCTAAAGTGAACAACTATGTACAAACTTAATCTATAAGTAAATTAGTTGAAAAATAATCTAAAATACCAATTTTAATATTTATTACAGCTTGTTATAGAAAATGACTTGTAATTAATGTCTTAAAATAACAAATTTGGTTCAAAAGTTGAAATAAATAAAAAAAACAAAATTCATGGTAACCATTTTATTTAAATTATCATGTTTGTTAGAGGGCTTTAGATTTTATAATTGACTTGATCGATTGATATTTTATTTATTTATTTTTTTATTTTAAAACTTCATGTACAATATCGCACATAGGCGGACTTAATGCCATAGGCATTCTCTATCAGTCAACCTTTGGGTGAACTAAACTTTAAAAGTATATGATGTTTTTTTTTTCAGATTTTAGCTGGCTTGGTTTTACGGTTACAAGCAAGTTTTCAATATCTTTTAACGCACAATATTTTTTCTAAATATCATAATATCTTTAAGCAAAATCTTATATCTACCATATTTAAGATACTTCCCCTTCATGTGGCATGTCCGTGGGACAGTCTGTATAGCCTTGATATAAAATCTTTCGCTTGATGTTTCACAAAAATACTTATCCGCTCTGATATTAAATTTGCAAATCCAAACTCTTCAAATATTCAAGATTTAATAAGGCTACTTTATGTGCTAAGTAACTAAGACCCAGAACCAAATATGTATTAAAAATATTAACAAAGAGTTTTATTATTCAAGCTTGGTGCTTCATTTTTACGATGGTATTCAAGAAAACTTCTCTGTTCTACTCATGATCGAGACTTAAGATCGTCTAATAATCTTCTTCTTTTCTGTCCCTCTCACAGTTCTAGTCTTGTACATTCTTCTTTCACAGTAAGATCTATTCTCTTGTGGAATGCGCTACCTCCGGAAATCAGGATGGCATCCAGTCGTAATGTTTTTAAATACAAAGTAAAGCAGTTATATTTGAGCTATTTGGCGGAATCTTCTCAGTAATTTGTTAAGTTATTATGTTTTGTATGTACTTATGTTATTGTATTTATGTATTATTATATGTATTTATGTGTATGTATATATATATATAGTATGTTTATTATTATAATTCATTATATAATTAAGTAATTTACTCATACTCTGATATTATGCACCTACCAATTATCTCTGCACCACCCTAAGGGTCGACTGGTAGAAAATGCCTTCGGCATTAAGTCCGCCTTTGTCACGTTTTGTGCAAAAAGTTTTTAAATAAATAAATAAATAAAACTGTTTATAGCGGTATCAACGGCAGTTGAATGGAATTATATTAACCTTTTTTGTCGAAACCCGGTCTAAGTTTTAGAGTTCATGCCTCATTGCCGGCAGAATGGAAATTCACTGAATTGAGTTTGGAACGGCGAAGAAAGTTAACTACTGATTCAGCGGTCTGGACGTTTAATTTGTGTATTTTACGGTTGGTATTCGCTGAAATGTGAAAAAAGTGAGTTAAATTGGTTTGAGAAAGTAAAAATAAAATATTTTTAATCTTAATTTGTTGATGTTTAAAAATAGCTTTTATTGAATGTAGCACTAAATCAAAACAATGCGAACGTAAGGTGGCTGACATTCAGTTTAATATTACACTTCCTAAATTTGTAACTAACACATGCATCAAGCTTAGTCAGATTTCACTATGACGTAGTAGTGCTATAAGCTTGTGTATATATTGTTTCTATAAAACTCACTGTAATAAATTCATAGTTTTGGCTAAAACACAACATGAATAAACAGAAAG
Organism: Hypena proboscidalis; assembly: GCA_905147285.1. NCBI lineage: Eukaryota > Metazoa > Arthropoda > Insecta > Lepidoptera > Erebidae > Hypena > Hypena proboscidalis. Next base: position 11,290,596 of record LR990140.1, on the reverse strand, counting down.
AGTAAAGTATAAAAAATGCGATATTCTAAGACTAAACAAAGTTATTATCCTTACCATTCAATACTCAAAAACACGGATTGTAAACGGGTTTTATCGTTAAAAAGAAGAAATAAAAGATTCATAGCGGTCCAAAAACATAACATTTTTCAAACAACATTTTTCTATGATGCTTATCAAGCTCTATTCAAACATAAAGTTAAACGGACGAATGCCAAAAGGATGAAACCTTTGAGTTAGGCCTTTCATTTGAGCGTTTTGAATGCACCAACAAGAAACTAAATTACACTACTATTTAGTAGGAAATGAATTGACCAATCTGCGCTACGGTTAAAAGGCTATACACATTTATACCTGTGGTGACGTGCGGTTTGATGCGGTCAATAATTGCGTATGGAGGCACTCGTTAGATAACCAGTCGTGTGTAACTGCATATATTATTTGAACCGTTTGGTGGACAACGTAATGTTTCTCGTGCAGTCTGTACCAATGGCTGTAGGTTTGGTTAGAACCATAGCGTGATAGCGTGCCAATTAGTTCATTTGTGTTAGAATTATAGATTACAACCTAATTATTATTTTATAGTAATTATTATGTAATTATTATAAAATTATTTTTAAAATTATTTCTTCAAAAAGACTTGTAATGATAAGCGGACAGAACATCTGCATTTCACAATCAAAACATCCCTGCAGTCGTACGACAAATACACCACGTGCAGAGGAACGATCAATATAACAAGTACGCCTTTCCCACTACTTAACCAGATTGTTTTGATCACCTTATAAATCCAAATACCAATTGTCTTTATTGTTCAGTCATTTGTGCTTGAAAAGTCAAGGAGCAAACACAGTTTTAAATTATCACTACCGTGTTTCATTATCCATCATCTTCCCGCTTTAACATATAGGCGTAACTAATAAAAGAAATATATTTGCTGTAAATAAATATAGTTTAAAAAAACTAAAAAAACACGCTTTTAAAGCACATCAAACTAAAAAGTGAAAAATAATTCTTATTATAACCTGAAAATAATAATAAACGAAAAATACTAGTACTATTGTGAAAAAAAGCGTGGGTCGCTCGATAGACGAAAAATATGGCACAGAGCGCCCCACGCTTTTTTTCACAATAGTACTAGTATTTTTCGTTTATTATTATTTTCAGGTTATAATAAGAATTATTTTTCACTTTTTAGTTTGATGTGCTTTAAAAGCGTGTTTTTTTAGTTTTTTTAAACTATATTTATTTTTCACTTTTTAGTTTGATGTTATTTAAAAGCGTGTTTTTTAGTTTTTTTTTAATCCTGGCGATCCTAATCAGGATAATGAGATAAATTTATGAAATTATTATATTGTCGCTGATTCTTTACAAGTGTAGAAAGTTTGAATTAAATCTGTCCGTTTAAAGTGGGTCAAAATCGAGTCCAAAGGAGTCGGTTACATACAAACAAACAAACAAACAAACAAACATACAGGTGAAGCTAATATAAGCGTGTTAAAAAAGATTATCACTACAGGCTAACACACAGAATTTAATAGTCTTGACAGTTGAAAACACTGGAGGCATAAAAAAGAACAATGCATACAACTAGCGCATTTGTGCGGGGAAAAGCGCCACGAGATTCACTCTTAGACGTGCAGTTGAATTGTTTACTGCCACATGCATTGCCACCAGCTTATATTACATTGGTGTCACCATACCCCATTTCCGTTACATTTTCGCAATTTTTAGCCAAACTACGTTCCGCACTGCCAATATTGAAAACTGAAGCGAATATTTGGCAAGGGAAGGCTTTGAACGCCGAAGAGTTTTAGTATATGAGACACGAACGCTGTGTTGTTATTTTTGTATAGAAGTTTTGCCGGCAGATTGTGTCGGTGTATAGTTTTGCTGAAGTTTGTTACAATCCAGAAGATTGCTAGCTTCATTTAGTGTTAACCTTCGATGTTAACAGACATTTTTGCTTGAGTTTAATATACTTTGAGAGCTTTGAAATTTTCCGTTCCTATGTTAAAGTAGTATTATTCCTCAGTAAAAAACTTAGTCTTTCCTTCATGATTCAACTTCCTGAACTGAACCAACTGCGTTCATGATTTCCAGTAAACAGTTTTAGACGGGAATCGATACAGTTTGAAAGCGAACGTTAGTTCAACTGTCCGTGTAGCCGGGAACAGTTGTAGTTAGTTGGACGCATACCATTTACTCATTAGTTCCGACAAGCGAAGTTAGCAGGAGTAGTTGTGAACTCCGCAAGATTCGGTGCACGGCAATGAGTACTGAACTGGTTTTATTAGTTTAGGTCTTAGACAGATCTACCACAGAGAGTAAGGTCTGTATGACAATGTAAATATGTATTAGAAAAAAAAGTATAAGTTTAAGACTTCTTGTCTTCAAAAGTAGCTTTATTATATGTTTGTTACATATATTACCTATCATGAAATTTTAAATATGTTGTACATTATGTATAGCGAGGTACTTGGATTTTATCTAGAGTACAGTTTTAGTTTAACTTCAATAATATAAATATGGGGTGATTTGTTTAAATTATTTTTCTGTTTTCAATATTAATTATTCAATATTATAATCGTCATTTTAAATCTTTGGCTTTACTGCCGTTTCTATTTTTAATATTGGTGATTGTATTTTCAATAAAAAGTGGACTTACTAAATAAAGGTTTTCTACATAGTATTCTATTAACTAACATTAGATTGCGTTGTTACATAAAACGCGACGTTTTTTATGGTTTCCAGGGAATAACGTGCCAGCGTAAAATTGAGTTATTAAACTTAAATACCTGTCTTAAATTTAAGTTTTGATTTAAGTACAAGAATATTGTTGAAATTTTAATGATGTAATACTTAACCACTGCTACCGCGAATAAGTATTTTATATTTATTTACTTTATATAGAAGGCAAAGTAATATAATTTATGTTTTATTTAATTAATGATACCGCACACTGATTCACAATAATAAAAATAATTATTTAACAAATACATTAGTGCGAAATGTAGGTTTTTAATAAAATAGTAAGAAATTTGAACCAAATTTCCACTCTGAGAGGTTCTTTCCACTTTGTTCTATGGCCGATAAAAAAGGAAATAATAGCCTGAATATTTTACGATAACATCAGAACAGTCGGTATTCCCATAAACACTATTGCCGCCATAACTCCATGGAAATGTCTTCAGCTAAAATTTTCTTTGTCATTTCGCAGATGGAAATGATAAATAATTCATCGTTCGAGCCTTACTTAGACTAAGTACACCATATTTCACATAGCGGGCCCTTCTGTGGATGCGACATAAAATACAGCCGAGGTAATCCTATCCATCCATGATTTATATGGAAGAAGGGTCAATGTGGAAATTTCATAAGCGATATATCACCGTTTCCTATGCAGAACTATTAAAAGATACTGGGAGGCAACGGTGGGCATAATCGTTGTGCGTGGAATTGAGGCTTTACTATAGTACACACACGCATTCATATTTAATACATTGTATATAATACTCACGGTATTATTTCCGTAAGTATTTAAATCATCCTTTTTATACATATGTTAAAACGTGTGTTTGGTGGTGGTTCCACTCTCAATCGACCTGATTCTAAATATCAAATTCGACTTTTAAAGTGCTTCTTTAACTGTCATACCCACCGGGCAAAGCTAAGGGTAAATGTTAATAATTTTTTAATTGTTTTTTTTTGTCATCGAATCGTTTCCGTTGTCTATTTGTTCTAAATTTAACACTGTCGGTCTAACATCAGTTATATTCTCGCTATTAAACATTCAAATAAAAGTTTACTTAATCTCTTCTGTGTGTTTGTTCCTGACCGAGACAGAATTTAATATTTATATTTATGTTTAAGTAAAAAGTTGGAACGCGTATAAGAAAATTTCATAACCTTCTAGTTTTTATTCACTCGCTGACATTAGGTCTCGAAGGCGAGGTTGCGAAGTTTTTCTATTAGAATATGTCTCATCTGTGAAATATGTTGTAAAAAACATAACGATGATAACGAGCAAATTCTAGTTTTCTTTTAAACGTATTTTAGGTTGCTTTGTTTTTGTAATAGTAATTAAAACTTTACCCCCTCTCTGTTTTTAGATTTGTTATTTGGCAAACAATTTAATTATGATAGTTGACAATTTTATAATATACTCAATATCCATAAATCCGAGTTAACCGCCGCCACAAAGAGCGTGTTAACTTGTTTTTTCAACTCCATATAGATATTAAATAAATTTTTAGTATTAGTACATTTTCTCCTAAAACCGTTTTTGCATTATTAGAAAAGCTTATTCAATACTTTTAAATGCGTAATTTTAATCATTCAGTAAGTCATTTATTTCTTTCACGATTCTTACAAGTTTATAAATAATCAAATCTCTCAGATAATACTGATGTCATTACTGTTTAAAAACGCAAAAAAATATATATATTTTACTAAAGTTGATATCAATAAATAAAATACCAATATCCTAGTCTAACAATATGTATTTGATTAACAAATAGCAACGGTAACTATCCCGACACACGATACGTCAAGATCAGCCGTGCAAAACTTTTTAATTGAGATCTTAATTGTTCAGAGTAATTTATAAAGTGGGCATTAAGTAATAAATTTCCTTTAATCTAATTTGAACTTGTTCGAACAAGTTGTGTAATTAAAGTACAGACTACAGTAATTGGTCTGGGAATACCATGGACCCGAGCCGTACGCAAAAACGCACGGAATCAACTAGCCGTGCTTCGTGAGGGATTTGCGGAATTGTTGTTGGTTTCTGTGAATCTACGAACTTTGCCGAGCGACACCGAAAACACCCGAAGTTTCAGATTAAAATACGATTTGATATTTGTCCTAGCAACAGCAATCGACATTGAAATCAGGTAAAGTAAACGTAAAAGGCGCAGGTTAATACTCAAGCTTTTTGAAAGATATTATTTGCTCATCAAACGAACCAAATTAAGTGTAATTTGACTTTTTATTACGTTTCTTAAACGAAAACAAATTTGAAAGGGTATTCGCAAAAATACGGCACGGGAAGTTACTCAATTACGTCCGGCCATTTGTTTCGGAAGTAAGAATTAATACCTATTTGAACGACGCTACCTCTTCAACTTCCATTAACGAAAACCTTTCAGACGAGTATCGAAAGACCAATAAAACCAGCGCATAGGTAAACAAATTTTAGTAAAGAGAACGAGTTCTAAACCCATTTATGTATCTTGGAGCTTTTAACGAAAAAAGTTTCATAATATTTTCCGTTCTAAGTAAAAAAGTAAACAAACAAAGTAAAGAAGGCAATCAAAAGTTGAGTAAACAACTTTTCGACGCTTACGTGAAGAGGGTGGCTTCCTCAAATATCTTATGATATTATGTTAAATCTTATAGGGGCTGGAGGTGAGCGCGTCGGCGCGATGGCGGCGCTCACTAAATGTGTTACGACATTCGGAAGGATGTAATGTAAAGAGGAAAGATATATCTTTTATTTAAGGAGCTCTTTAGGCAATGTTTTATTTTTAAGATGAAACTATGGGTTTTGTGTTGAAGTCAGTATCCTCATAGCTAATTTTAGTGGAATATTTAAACATTTTTATACTCAGTCATTATAAACAAGACGACCAGATGGCGGAGTGGGTAGAGTACTTGCCTGGTTCGATTACCTCTTAAGACAAATCTTTGTGTGCATGAGCATGGGGGTTTGCCTTAATCTGGGTGTTTCTATGTATAATAAGTATGTATTTACAAAAGAAAAGTATATAATATGTAGTAGTATCAGTTCTTTTAGTACCCATATTACAAGCTCTGCTTAGTTTGGGACTAGATGGCGTTGTGTATAAGTTGTGATATATTTATTATTATTTTTAAATCTAAGCTAGTTTTTATGTTCACATAGGTAATTATAATTTACTCGCACTGGCTTTTGAGTAATAATTCATAATATTCAGATCACCACAAAGTACTTTTTTATACAAAAACTTCTACACATGACAGTATCAATACGGGTAAACAAAGAAAAATTACAATCGCCGAGAAGAATATAGATCGCCTGAAAGAAATATTCTATTTATTATTATTTTAATTGTCACATAAGACGATTCTTTGATATTGTATATCTCTAAAACAATTATTTTATTTCATTTTTTATTCCAAGAAGAAATTTTAATCAAACGTCTGTTTTATTAAAATAAGAATAAGTACTTTTGTTAATACAATCTTTTTCTGTATCGTAGATCTTTGAATATATGAAAATACTAATTAGTATTCATATAAAATCAAAGCAAGAGCCTACGAAAAACCTTTAGTTTAGTTTTCCATTCTGAATTAATTGAAATGAAGGTCGAACTGGTATAAATATAACTAAGATTCTTCTTCCCTTGGTTACAAAATTGGAACAGAGGTCCGACAACATTTAATTACAACGAGAGGTGTTTTCAATTTTGTTATTTTCCTTTGACGAGAAAATAAAGAAAGTGTTTTGATAGAAAGTAACGGAAAACTTTGTATTCAAGGAATGAAACCTTTCATGTTTGATTAAAAGTGGCCGATTATTATTTGGTTGGGTTATATTTTGTCGTATTTTTTAACCAACTTCAAAAAAGGAGTAGGTTCTCAATTCATCTGTATTTTTTTTTTTACCTTTGTTACCTTATAAGTTTCGATGGGCGAAGCGATTTTAATGATATTTTTTTATTTAAAATCTGGGACTTTCCGTGTGGTTCCATTTCAGTTTGGTCCAGTTCTGACAATGGCACTCATGAGAAAACCATATAAGTCTAAAATTATTGTAATTGAAATCGTTTTTATTTTTGGAAAAATATTGAAGAAAATTTATGGATAGAATTACTACGGTTTTATTATAGGGGCGGTTATGTGAAATATGGTGTATTTAGTCGAAGTAAGGCTTTAAAGATAAATTATACAAATCTTTCCCATCCGAAAAATTCAATGATTAGTTTAGATGATGGTATTTCCATTGAGTTATGGTGACGATAGTGTTAATGGGAATACTGACTATTATTGTTGTTATATGTTAATATATATGTATAGAACTCGACTGTAAAACAAGTCGAAACGACCTAAATAGTTTAACAATCTGAATGTGATTATATTTTGGTGTACCTAACCGCTACTAAATTAAAGAATAAAATTGTATCTACATACTTTGAATAATTTACTTTCGTTTGAATAATATTCAATTTAAACCTACATTTTATAGTAATGAAAACGTTCTATAAAAACCTACTCTGACTTAATTGCGTAAACTGGTATTTTATACATTTACTTAAATCACAATTTCTTTCTTTTAGTCATCCTAGAAAAGATAATATTATTTTTACGTAAGAAAAAAATAATGTTAAAAAAACTTAATTTAAGACAAAGGTTAATCAGTGATGAATAATTTAAGCAGGTGTTGTTTTAGTGAAATTAAAACTCAAATTAAGGCCAGGTAGGTATTAAGGTGTAATAACTTTACTTTATATCAGCCCGTTCATTCAGTTTGAATGGGAGTGATTAAAGTTTAAAATTTTGCCATTTCTTGTTTGATTTCAAAAAAGTTATTGATGCTGTTTTACTCTTAATGTACTCTTTTGATATCAGTTTAAAGAGTTTTGATACTTCTAATAGTTACGGAATAATTGCCTCGACATAAAAGATTACCCTGTATGGTCTGGACGATTTCTAGTAACAAATTTTCTTTGTTCTGTTAGAAGCACTATTGTTATTCATACCTAATTTCCTGCCTTTTTACTTTCTAAACATTATAAAGCTAATGAATCCAGTTAGGTACTCATTGCTGAGCACCGAATCTTACAGAGTTAACAACTAACTTCGCTAGTTGGAACTAATAAGCAAATTGTATGCGTCCAACTAACTATAACTGTTCTTGGCTATACGGACAGTTAAAGTTACGTTCACTTACAAACTATATCGATTTTACGTCTAAAACTGTTTACTGGAAATCATGAACACAGTTTGTGCGGTACAGGAGGTTAAATATAGGAATAAAGGCAAAGTTTATTACTGAAAATAATCAACTAGGAGTCGTTTTTTAACATAGAAATTTCATTAAAAAACGACTCGACAAATAATAAATAAACCTCTAGTCCCAAACTAAGCCGAGCTTGTAGGTACTATGAGAACTAGAATAACTGATACTAATACATTTATACTTTTCTTTTGTAAATACATACTTATTATACATAACAACACCCAAATGTTATCATAACTGATAATATTATAAATTTATTGCAAATTGAAGATCTTGACAGCTAGGCTAGTGAAAAATTTGAAAAAAATAAATTTCGAAATGTTAAAATCTACGTAAAAATAATCTTTCTTTCTGGATTGTAACAAAGTTTAGAAAAACAACAATTTACACAACCACACAATCTGCCGGCGCAAAACTTCAAATAACAGTACAGCGTTCGTGTCTCATATACTAAAACTCTTCGGCGTGCAAAGCCTTCCCTTGCCAAATATTCGTTTCACTTTTCAATATTGGCAGTGCGGAACGTAGTTTGGCTAAAAAACGCGAGAGTGGAACGGAAATGGGGAGTGGTGACACCAGTGTAATATAAGCTGGTGCCAGTGTATGCGGCAGTAAACAGTTCAACTGATGCTTTTGGAGTGCAAACTTTTTTTGTTATTTTTCCATGCCTCTAGCTCCTCCCCTCCGTCAGTCGTAATCCTCATGTCTGAGGGTCGTGCTCGGTCGGCTCTAGCTCCTATTTCAGTTTAAAAATTTGGATTCTTACATTTCGAGTTGTACCTTAAAATAAGCAGTTGAAATTCATTTTTTTATATCAATACATTTTATGGCCATCAAAATGTAAACAGAAAATAACCACCAAAATTACGCAAAGACCCTGCAAATACTGCTATCATGATCATAACCACACGTGACTAGCCATACATGACGTAATTACTGTCCGCATTGAACTGCACGGCAACTGCGCGTCACCTATAAACCGTACTGCAATTGGCCAATTAATTTCTTTCTAAATAAATAGTAGTATAATTTAATTTCTTGGTGGTGCATTCAAAACGCTCAAATGAAAGGTCTTATTCACAGGTTCTTTCACTTGAGTATTCGTTTCACTTATATTTATTTTACTTGACTCTTTCATGTTTAAATAAAGCTAAATAATAATAGCAGCCCTGTATCTAATACATGTCCCACTGCTGGGCTCGGGCCTCTTCTAATGATGAAAACGGTTAGGCCATAGTCCACCACGCTGGCCAAGTGCGGATTGGTAGACTTCACACACCCTCGAACACTTATTAGGCACTCTCAGGCATGTAGGTTTCCTCACGATGTTGTCCTTCACCGTTAGCGAGCGATAATTTATATGATAAATACACACATATCTTCGAAAAGACGAGAGTTGAGTGCCGTGGGTTCGAACCCGAGACCTTTAACTTCGCAGTCCTACGGTCTCTCTCGGCTATCGCTGCTTAATAGGATATAATTATAGGCTTATAAATAGAGCTTAATATAAAAATGCTGTTAGAAATAATTTACGTAGTTTGTTATCTTCACTATCTGTTCCTCTTAACATGTCCAGGTTTTGAAATATAGCGCTGTGATATTTAAGCGTTTTCATAAAAAAATGCAAAGTTGGTAAGGGTTGTAAACCAAACATTTTCTAAATAATATAAATATACTAAATATATTTAATCAATACGACTCGTAACCAGAGGGCTGGTTTCTATTTGGCATAAAGAATAATAATATAATAAAATAATAATAATAAAATTGTTTATTTATCTCAACACAATATAAAAAAATAGTTATGAAAAGCATACATTAGGGATACTTAACACATTACAATATAATAATTATATTGTGTGAGACTGGTGCCTAAACTAGACTTACGTCTGTATTAAATTTCAGGACACCAAAAAAAAAAATGCAATCAATAAGCATTGCCATACAACGTGGCAATGCTGCCAGCCTTCTGGGCACGATGTCGGAATTTGACATCGATGCGGAAGAATTTTTTGATTTGTAAATTTATTTTTATATTTTCTATGCATATTATTGTATATAATTTCTTTTTTAATTCAAAATGTATAGTTGTAGATATTTAAGTACCTAATTAATTGTTTTAATAAACATAAATAATAAGATTATAATATAATTAGATGCTTAATCAATTTAAATAATTAAAAAAAATATTCTATATTGAGTAAATAAAGATATGCGAATTCAGTATAACATCTCTTTGTTTTCACAGGTTTTTGTAAAATACACAAATTAAACGTCCAGACCGCTGAATCAGTTGTTAACTTTCTTCTCCGTTCCAAACTCAATTCAGTGAATTTCCATTTTGCCGCCAATGAGGCATGAACTCTAAAACTTAGACGGGGTTTCGACAAAAAAGGTTAATATAATTCCATTCAACTGCCGTTGATACCGCTATAAACAGTTTTCTTGAATACCATCGTAAAAATGAAGCACCAAGGTTCAATAATAAAACTCTTTGTTAATATTTTTAATACATAATATTTGGTTCTGGGTCTTGGTTACTTAGAACATAAAGTTGCCTTATTAAATTCAGAATATTTTATCGTGGAATATGCAGATTAAATGCGTTAGTATTCTTGTTTAAAGCATTACGTTGCATATAAAGTGAAATTATATTATAACCATATTTACTGTACTACTATGGTATTTGCTCATACTAATTTTAAGAAAATTATTTTCGTAGTTAAATTGTATCTGCCTCGTTGGTCTAGTGGTTAGCATATGCATCTCTTACCGCGAGGTCTTGGATTCGATTCCTGGGTCAGACAAAATGTTATTTCGAACTTTCCGTCAGGACTGTTACTGGTGGTAGAGCTCTTGTGAATGAGTTCGAGGGCGGCAGCACCACCATCTCACCTTTAACCTGCCGCCAAATAGTAGTGCTTCCATTACTGTGTTCCGGTTTGGTGGTGAGATCAGGCCCTGAAATTACTGGCACATGAGGCATAACACCGTAGTCCTCAGCTGCAGCGACGCATCTATAATCTGCTTTTGTGGATTGTTGATGTCCATGGGCTGTACTCCACTTACCATCAAGTGGACTACACGTTCGTAAGCCGTGGGCGTAGTATATAAAAAAAAAACAAAGGAAATTCACAATAGCAGCAGGGTGTTGGAATTGAGCCCGGTGGATAGCGATAGACTCACCAACCCCCTATCCCATGGGACCAAAACATAACAGAGGAAATAGAGTAATACACCTCTGGCAAGCTTTACTAGGTAATATAGGCGTGATGCTATGTTATGTTGGTTTAATTGTTCGTAGCGGGTCTACGTCATAGCTACGCGGCTACGCCGTAGCTTTATGATAACAACATAAATCAACTTTAAAATCATAATATTTGCACAAAATCCAAGGCGCTTAGAACTAACCCCACGCTTTTAATGGGGTTTAGTTCGGCAATAAATTTGTTGAACAAAGATTAATTTCTGTTTGAAATATCGTTTGCCCGCAGACCGTAAGGTGAAAGTTATTAGTTCTTAAGTTAGTGTGCACTATGCAATTGAAACGTCTTAGATGTTCATGTTAAAAGAGGCTTTTTAATTACCTGTGGTACTTAAAGTAAACGTTAGTACAGTGCGTTAGATATCAACATAACATTACATCACGCCTATATTACCCAGAAGGGTATGGCAGAGGTGTACAACATCCACACTTCACCTGTTATGTTTAGGTCCCATGGGATGGCAGTGAGCCTATCGCCATCCACCGGGCGCAATCCCAACTCGGTGCTGCTATTGTGAATTTGCTGACGGAAAGTTCACAAATAACACTTTGCCCGACCCGGGAATCGAACCCGAGTCCTTGCGGTGAGAACATACGCTAACTACTAGATCGTTGAGGCAGTTAAGTATCAAATCAATCACAATATAAATACATGGATTCTTTCTTTTATACATATAGTACCGCACAAATAGATACATCACACGCATTTCATTCGTTTTTACACTTACTCTGACACACATACTCACACATGCAGTCGATTTTTTACTTTGTATAAATTTATGTTGTTTTTACTATTAAGACCTATATCTAAGGCGTATGATTGTTTACCTAGTTTCCTGAATAAACAGGCTTGCCTATTTCAGGAACTAAATGCGCCCACTATACTTTTCACATGAAATGAAATGTACTAATGATATAATTCTGCTTGTGGCGTCTCTTTTGCTCCTGTAACACAGGTTAAGTCCTAGCATAGAAGCGAAGGATTCGTTTTGAACACCACAAGCGACCGAACGTACCAACACTACATTTTATGTGATTTAATTAAGTGGCTTTGTATCTGCATTTATTACTAAATAAAGATTATAATTATCATTATTATTATTAATTAATGTCTCGTTAGTCTAGTTGTTAGCGGATGCGCCTCTTACCGCTGGGTCTTGGTATCGATTGTGCAAAAGTGATATTTGGATATTTCCGTCAGGATTTATTTTTTTCGCAGCCTATAGAGGCGCCCAATGTTGAGCAAAGGCCTCCTCCAAACTTTTCCACACCTGATGTTCTTGGTCTTTGTGTGGGCCGGCCTCCTACTAGATGGGCCGAAGATCTGGTCAAAACAGCCGAGATTAAGTGGATACTTATAGCCCAAGGAATTTTTTTAGCTAAATTTGGTTGTGTGTCCGGTGATATAAATGCCAATGCTTGCTCACACTAAATAAAATAAATAAAAATAGCCTTTATTATTCTACTGCAATATAAGACTTTACACTAATTAACTTATACAATTAACTTTACAAGACAATATAAACAAAAATACATTATTATTGATTAAGTACTAGAATGTAAATTTGTAGTAGTCGCCTCAGCGGCGTAGGCCTCTCCTAAACCTACTATGCTATTATTGCTCACACTACTATGATAAATATTATAGCAAAGTCTCGAAGCATGCAAGTACCAAAGTTTGTAAGGCGCTAAAGTACCCTTTGCCCCGTAACACAAATCATTTCTCTTTTTAACTCTGGCACGATGTTTGCCAAATGGGCAGCCAAATCGTCCATAACACTGAGTTTTCCTTGGGTCTTGTGTGCTGAAAGGAAATTCAATTCCATCGGTATGGAAAAATCGTGGGTTTTTATGTATTTGTGGGGTCGAGTAAATTGCAAATTATTTTTAGCTTAAATATATATAACATAACACAGCATAACATCACGCCTATATTATCCAAAAGGGTGTGACAGAGGTGAACAACACTCACACTTCACCTGTTATGTTTAGGTCCCATGGGATAGGGACTGAGCCGAAATTTATTAGACCCGAGAATCGAACTTGAGACCTCGCTCGCGGTAGGAGGCGCTAACCACTGTACCATCGAGACGATTCATAAAATAATCAAATAAATAAATGAATGTGAACTCGTCCGTCATTGTATGCTGACAATGTTTGTAATTATGTTAACAATGTGCAATGAAGTTGTAGAGCAAAAAGCAAGATTATAATAAAATCATTTTTGTGTTGAGCTATTGTATCCGTTTACACACTACGCACAGCTACTTAAAGAGCACAAACGTTCGTATGACACAGAGCTTTACTAAGAAATCTTTACCTTTGCAACAAAGATATCTTTGATTAGAATTGCACGCACACAGCTAAACAGCAGCGACATTCAAACACCAACAGTGGTATTCTAATCTCGCAGCGGCATTTACGCTCCTCAGCGTATAAGTCCACAACTGCATTTGCTGCCGATGTGTTCTATTTTACTTTGCGTAGTTTAAGCTTAAGATATGTGCTTGCCAAGAACTCCAGACTCATTAGTAAAACCAGAACGGGCGTCGTAATTCGCTACAATTAACAACTTGTTTGTATAGAGTAATCTAGCTCGCGGATGTAACTTGTGCAAAGATGAGAGAACTGTTTTGATTGTATTGGGGAAAGATTAGTCTAGTCTTATTGTGTTGATATATTGCAGCAAATGGGATTCGTGATTGTATACAAACTTGGTATGGCCCGTGCAACTAGAATTAATTTATTGTAATTACTAAAATTTTGGACAGCTTATCTATTTTTTTTTTTTATTCTACGCCCACAGCGAACGAACATGTAGTCCACCTGATGGTAAGTAGAGTACAGCCCATGGACATCAACAATCCACAAAAACAGATTATAGATGCGTCGCTGCAGCTGAGGACTACGGTGTTATGCCTCATGTGCCAGTAATTTCATGGCCTGATCTCACCACCAAACCGGAACACAGTAATGGAAGCACTACTATTTGGCGGCAGGTTAAAGGTGAGACGGTGGTGTTGCCGCCCTCGAGCTCATAATGCAATAATATCTGCTGTAGTATCGCCAAACCTGTGTCACGAATATAAGATAGTTAATAATTTCTAGTTTTGTGTATGACGATTATCTAGTAATAAGAGACATAACTTAAGCGGGACTTAATAAACAAAAGAGATCCTTCATGTTTAAATAGAAATATTTAAACATGAAGGATGAACTAGAACCTAATTCTGATTTGATAGAATTATCACGTTTTTTGCACTTGTTGACTAACTTTTTTCATGACATGTCATGAAGCTTACTATCAAAATATCCGGCTTACAACTAATATTTTATATTATTCTTCATATAATAGTTTTTATCTTGACAAAACCACGGAATAGATAGCACAGCAGCGGTAAACAATCCCATAGTCGATTGGTCATACCCCTTTATAGCTAGAAAGATTTCCAAGATGCAGAAAATATGATTTACTATGAAGTGTTCTTTTAAAGATTTCCTAAAAATGTGATCATGATGTGTCTGTTAATTGTATATCGATCAAACTCATGGACTCCATTTTACATTGCCTGATCAAGTAACATAATGGCACTTTTACACAAATAAATATGTTTGTCACAATCGAATTCTCGACGTCACGGCTGATGCTTTCTGCTGAAAAACTTACTATTTAAAGTATCTAGGGTTTCAATTATTTCTTCCCAAAGAGATGTTCAAAGAATAATAAAATGAGATAATATTTTTGATGGATGATTAAGTTTTTCTAAATCGAACTTCAAACTAGTTTTATCTTTCCAATATTAGATTGTATATAAAATGTTATTTAATGTGTCAGTGTCGTAAAGAGTGTTGATATCCCAACTCACATCCGATATCCTCCATAATTCAATGAGCAAATTGATTGTTTATCATGAACATGTGATAAGCTTTTATTTGGTCGTCATATTCCATATTTAATATTACGGGATCCCGAATAAAAACCATAAAAAGGAATGAGGAAAATAATTAGCTGGAGTTTTTGAGTAACTTTTTAAATTTCCTTTTTTCACGAGGAATATTGAAGCAAGCACACTAACTACTAAGCGAAAGCAATATAGTCCAATACTAGTTAATGCAACTCAAGTGCATTAGCTGTCCGAAGTCGTGCTGCTAACGGTAAACCAATAAAGCGACTATGCGCGATCAAATTTCAGTTTGCTCTGAATAGAAATGGCGGCCGGGGCTCGAGCGCTGCTGTTAAAAGCCTCCAATACTTGGGAATTGAATGATGAGGATTATTAAATGCTTGTTTTGGCGACGCCTAGAAGCGGTTTAACAAAAAAAGTATATTTTGACATTTGATAGAACGCCAAAAGCAATTACACTATCCAATGGTTCCAATGACTAAGCCAAAGACATTCACTAACATAAGCACACCCAGTCTTAGAACAAATCATTGCGGATCACATAAAGGGAAACGAATCTAGACTCGGACTAGAGCAGTGGGGAGCCTAAACCACTATACCTTAGCAGCAGTTTGTAGAAAAATATTAGAACATTTATTTATGTATCTTTGTTCCGACTAGAACATTCAGTTCCAAGCTTTTTGAGCTGATGAGTAATCGACTGTCTCACTCACCCTCAAATTGTGAGCGTTTGGATAAGGTTTCATTTCGCTCGAAGAAAATGAGACTTCCTTATTCTGCCGAGTACACTCTGCAATTTATTATTTATTATGAAGGGTGCTGGCCAACGAGGCTTTGTCATGATGTTCGTATAATTTGTATAATATGCTCCCTTCACGAGTCACTGGGTTCTTTAATTGCATGAACGTTATCATAATTGATTGTGTTTTATTTTAATGCTGATGTTTTGCACAGATTATGTTAAGGTGGACTTTTGATGAAATTGGTGAAAGTATTATATATATATATATATATAAGAATGATTATGAAAATAGTTCAGGGTATTTTTTTATTGTATTTTTAAATAAAGAACTGTTATTTTTTAATTCCAGTATAACTGAAAAGGTAATAAGTAACATATTTATCATACACTGGGCTATGATTTGCGAATACTACGGTTAAACAATAAGTCATCCGTTTTCAAGGACGTTTTGAAAGCTCTATAGTAAAAGTCTAAGTGCCACAGTAATATTTGCACTATAATTTATTTTTCAAAAATTAGACAACTGGTCTGAATCGCGTAATTATTATAAAGGTAAATAAAGGTAAGGTATTTATTTACCTTTATAATAATTACGCGATTCAGACCCGTTGTTTAATTTTTGAAAAATGTTCTCAGATCGCGAAAGTTTAAAAACATATATAATTTATTTGCCTGTGGAATATCATTGTTATTGCATTTATTCGATAGATCAGAGCTCAGCCAAATGCATTCAGTCATTCGCAATCAGAGGAGCAACTGCACTAAGTCTTGCTGAGTCAGCACGTTCTTGTCAGACTCAGCTTGTTTACGGTAGAAGCTTTGAAAAGAGTGGTTGAAGGTATATTTTTCTATATACATTTAGTAAGAAAATAAAGAAGATGACAAAATAAGACTAGTAGTAAAATGACTTGCAAATCATTTGATAATAATATACTGTAAGACAAGCAAAAAAATAGAAACAAATAAACTTTTTTATCTCTCGATACATAAAGTAAATATTATGCAAATGGAATATATCGGATTCTCACTGATCTTTTAGCCGCAGAGCCTTTTCTAACGCTCACTTCAAAGCCTGGTCTCCATCGATCTAATCTCGTGGCACACAGTCACGTATTACATTCGTACACATCTCCGAACGAAATGGTGTCGAAAAATATATTTATCTCCTCCCACCTATACCAACACGGTGGGGGAGAAAATTGTTTTTATAGATTCGATATGCCTCAATTTCAATCGGTGTTGGATCTCTCCATATTCGGAGCGCCGCACGAGAAAGGAATCAATTTGCGTCTGAATGAGACAAACGAACCACGGCGCTGAGGTTTTCTTAACGTTCATTTATTGCAATAAAAATACGAATAATGATGGATTTCCCTATAAATTAACGATAGGTAAATGTAGTTTTTTTGACATTTGAATCTACAATAAACCTTTAAATCGAATTATTATTATGCTATAAACCTTTAAATCGAATTATAAATTAATACAATCATATCTCATTCATCTCTTGTTTCACTGAAATTATCTTGTAATCAATACAAGTACCTAGTTGGGCATTAAACCATCCATATGTAAACGACTATGTAATGTAATAGGCACTCAGTAAGGCCACAACATAATTTAATTTAAATTTTCATTACGTCATAGCTAATACGTAGCCGTGTGACGTCACAAGTCGTTTCTCGCGATTAACTTCATTAAAAAGTCGAGTACAGCGACGCACAACGATAATTAGTGGCCACGAAGCATTAAGAAGGGGTGACGTCAGGTTTTGCCATGACAAGTCAAGGGATAACTTCCGACCAGATCTACGGCTAAATTGTCCATTTATTTGCTAAATTAATTAGAACTTGTCCTGCCACCCACCGACTACGTTCCCGCTGAAGTTACGACAATCCTAACTATTTTATTATTGTCTCCGGGCCATGGAGTGCAGTGTTCTTGTGGACTAAAACTTGTAATCACCTTTACGTGTTTTAGTCGACTCGTATATAGCATTTTTATTTGATTAAATGTCGGGATAATGGTATCAAAGAAAGCTAGATTATATAAGACTAGTGCAACCTAACTAAAGGTGACACAATTGCTTGGCTGTTTTCCATACAAAAGTAATATGGGTAACTTTAATAGTATGGAGTTTTTATCTACAATAAATTATAGACAAATATTATCTAAAACACTAAAATGTATGTTTGTTTGCGGCTGTCGGCGCATCACTACGGCCATTGAGCACATAGGGGAAGGCGCGGGTCGCGGGGCATCGAACCTACGGCCGCGCGCGTGCCGCGCTGGCACACACATCAGTCTCGCCTTACCACCGCGAGTTTCTTTGTTTCGGTTATTTTATGTACCGATCTTGTAAAGTGTAATAAGTGGCTTTATATACTATTTTAATACAGTCCACTGTTTGATTTATATCATCCCGACAGAGCCTATTCAATGATCCGGCTCGAAGGACCATTGAATAGGCTCTAGCAACTTTGACAAAAAGGCCACGAACAAACATGCATGTTAGTGTTTTAGATATGATTTGTCTATAATAATAGATAACAACCTAATAATATTTAAGTTAAACCTATATTACGTGAGTATGAAAGCACGGCCCTCAGGAGTCTACCCTGACAAAAATATTTGCTAGCTGAGTTCAGTTGTAAAAGTAGGTAATATTAATCACACTTTCATATAAAAAGCCAAACACTAAAACAGTAAATGAAATTGCAATTTTGGACTTTAGCAAAACTTTATCAAAACAACAGCTTTCACCAATGCAATCAGACAGCAACACTTCTATACAAAAATCAAATAACAGCCAGTGTTCGTGTCTCATATACTAATACTTGGCGTGCAAAGCCTTCCCTTGCCAAATATTCGCTTCACTTTTCAATATTGGCAGTGCGGAACGTAGTTTGGCTGAAAAACGCGAGAGTGGAACGGAAATGGGAAGTGGTGACACCAGTGTAATATAAGCTGGTGCCAGTGTATGCGGCAGTAAACAGCTCACATGCATATTGTGGCGCTTTTAGTGGTTTTTGTTTGGGTAGACGTTTTTTAATGCCTTCAGACCTTGCGACTGTAAAGGCGCATGTTTCGTGCAATCACACAGAATGTAATAATTATTGTATCCAATTTCGTAAAATGCATTTGTTTTCATTATAAGTTGTCTATCTAGCTTGCCGCGTATTCGAACGAATTACGGCAAAACAAAGCTAACATAATGAAGGGGCGCAACTTTACAACAAACTACCCACGAACTTTAAAAGTATAAGTTCGTCAAATATATTTAAAAAAACAACTTGCCCAATATTTATGAGACAAACTAGCATCTAGTAAGTACCTAATTACCACGGGTGAATACGTTTTCAACGAGTTTATGCTTAGTTTGTGGAATCGTTGGTTTTGAATCTGATTAAGTTATAGTGCACTTGCTACATACTTTTAATATTTTACTTTTGTTTGATGACGACGAATGTAAAAATTATGTTATGTAATTCAACAATGTTCTCATGTCAATGATGTTATTCGTTTTATGAGAATAAAGTATCTTTAAACCTAAGCCTTGTAGCTATGTAGGCAGTTTTAATCGTATGAACCCAAAAATGATTGATCGATACAGTACTTCATTAATTATAATTGAGAGCCATTAAACGGCTAACATTAATATGCAGCTACATGTGACTGGTCACCAAACGAGTACCTCTATACATGATGCAGTTACTGACCGCATTGACCATACGGCGATCGTGCTTCACCATTGGGTTAAAACCTTGCTTCACAGATGGGCCCCGATTTATTTTCGACAAAATAGTAGCATAATTTTGTTATTGTTGATACATTCAAAAACTGAAAAAAATATATTTATCCATCTTTTTATAATTTAATCATTTCAGTCACTTTTTTATTTAGATTTTTTAATTTTAACACAACGCCCGCACTAGAAATAACTCCTGTGCCACAGGGGTGTTCAGAAACATACATTTCGCACACACAAAGCACACCCAGAGTCAGAACAAATGTTTGCAAATCACATAAAGATTTGTCCCGTGTCGATCAATCCCATAACACCAGCGTAGTTGAAAGCGGCGAGGCGACCGCTTTAACCACTACGCCAACCGTGCACTCTTGCAATGACCTTGAGTTCATAAAATTATTTATCTACACCCATGCTATAAATCCTCTATAAACGTTCTTGAAACAGCTTATTGCCAACATTAAAACAGCCAGTGTCATAATAACCATTATAACACCCAAACAGGTGTACTAATGTTGTACTGAAATTCATTATGCAACTCCTTTTTTACTCATTGAACAGCCACATTCTCATGGCATCTTTATGAATTTCAAAAAAAGAACATGTCATGCACGCGCGTTTCACTACCACAGCGCCGTAATTTAAATAAAAACTTATTCGAATTTTTGAATTGACGTCGTATCCCGCCATTTTTGTTCAATAATAGTATTATTACCTATACATAGTTTGTTTGTATTAGATACTCACTAATTAAACTTTCCATGAATTTACATAGAGTTCTTACAACACTGTACAATACCCTATGGTTTCAGAACATTTATAGAGGATTCATATCATGGGTGTAGATAAATAACTATAATTAACGTATCTTAATAATATCACTTTATACCATTTAGACCACTGCAAAGAAACAAACATACAAAAAACCTAAGCCTTTAAAATCAATATTGAAATGTTCTGTAAACACGGCACCATATTTATTACAAAATAATACAGAAACTCGTTATACGCGATTTAAATTGAATAAGGTACCGCACAAACTTCACGTACAAATATCTGCCGGAGCAAATTCTAAATTATTATCTTATACTAAGACTTAATGTGGTTGAGAGTTCTCGATGCCGGAAGGGGAAATAAATTAGCTATCAGGAGCAAATTGAATCCTGCATTTTGCCAGATTGTTACCTGTGGCCCGAGGAGGAATTATGAGGGAAAATGTGTGTAAATAGCACCCTCTGAGACCTACATACAATTTTAGTACCGAGGGAGGTGAATTTATTTATTTGTAGGTGTGATGGGAAATTAGGTGGTCCTTATTTGCGTAACATAATTTTGACAGAATTACATATTTGTAAAAAGCTTTAAAGTTCTGATTTTTTTATGACTAGCCATTCTGCCCCCGATAGTTGAATAGACGCATCTAACATTTTTTCCGAAATTGAGTTATATATACTGCCAGAATCAGGGAAAAAAGACGCATCTGCTGGTATTTTTTATATTTCGCTATCTCATCCCGTTAAAGAGTTATCACAATGAAAAAAGTCGCATTTACAGTTTCTTTTCTAATAGTCAGAAGACGAAAAGACGGATTTCGCTTATACTTAATTGAAATGGCGCATTTACGTAGATACGACATTTAGTGTTATTGTACGCTTTCAAGTTCTGACGTTGAAAAGGCACATCTTTTAGATAGGAAATTGATTAGACGCAAATAACCATAATATATGCGTCTTCAGTACTAGTTACAAAAATTATGCACACTAAAATGAAAAGTCATCATCTGTCACAAGTGCCCTTTCAACCTCGTATATTAAGTTATCATCGGGCGCATGTGGTACATACGTCTTTGGTCATTATGGAAGAAGCCTGACTTACAAAGAGTGCGTAATTAAAAAGACGCAAATGCGTAAAAACGTCCTTTCAACTAAGCAACACACAGACTGCGAGGTGCGGGGAGGGGGAATAAATGTACGGCAATCGATCAGTTGCGCCTGAGCGTCGCGCCAGATTCCCATGACCCTCCCATCAAGGCGAGTGCGGGAGCACCGTGGGGTTTTAGTGGGTATTCCCGTGCCGTTTACCATCTTTGGCACGGGCGAGTCCCACATAACCACTCTGCCCTTCCCCGGGGTGGGGTGGTATGCGTAAATGCATTTCCCCACGTAAGAAAAAAAAAAAAAGTAGGTTGATTGTAGGGGTTCATAAATATATAACACCCA
Organism: Hypena proboscidalis; assembly: GCA_905147285.1. Classification (NCBI taxonomy): domain Eukaryota; kingdom Metazoa; phylum Arthropoda; class Insecta; order Lepidoptera; family Erebidae; genus Hypena; species Hypena proboscidalis. Next base: position 11,268,718 of record LR990140.1, on the reverse strand, counting down.
AAAGAAGCCAACCCAAAACTACAAATATGTAGTGTTGGGTTGGCTCCTTTCGGGTGTTGGATTAATTATAGCGGTTACTAAACTAAATATTTATATAATATACTGGTATCTGGTACCAGTAAATATAAAAATTATTATATATCAAACTTATTGACTACATTATTCTAACTTAACTACAACCTATCTCTAGGGATACGGGAAGATGACTGACAAAACGGGCGGCTAAACTTAAGTATCCAGTTAAATACATAAATGCGCCGATTACACTGTGTCCTACTCCATTTTCTCCTTTACACAAAAGAAATTTGCAATATTATAACCAGAATAAAATCAATTTCAAGTGCTTTGTAAGAGCCAAACAAACTGTTAGTCAACGAATGTTTTACTACCATTTTTTTACATATACGTTATCAACGTGATTTGAGATCTTGCATCTAAAAAAACTATGGAATTTAAACATTGACTAGTTACTAATTGCCATAATTTTTAACAAACACTAAAAACGTTTTCTTAGCTTTGTTCTTCGTAAGGCGCTTTATGAGTCAGCGATACGTACGAAGATGCAAATGCAGATAATTCCGTATGTTGCTCCTAGTCTGCTCTTGATGTATTTTGCTCCAGTTGTAGTCCACGTCTCCGATGGATGACGTAATTGTCATTTTATTGCCTTCTTGAAGCGGTATTTGACGTCGCCTCTAAATATAGTGTTAATGTAAGACAGTTGTGTCCTAGTGCCATCGCACTCAATACGTCAAAATACGCGACTTATGCACCACGTGTCCTCAAAATTTCGTCGTGCTCGTCGTCCGGAAAGCCCAAAGGTCAACACTTCAACTTGTGTGGCTTGCCGTGGTTGCTACTTGATTTCGGTATCCATGGAAGCCACTTGTCTTCACTTACTTGACCACGTCGGCAAAATTGCTTAGTAGTACATTTTTATTGTAAATTCCGTGCTTCTTGGTAGGCTAGTTTGGCTAGGTCGTCGTAGTAGCTTTTCGGGTTGCTAGCGTCGAGAAGAGCGAGTCGTCTCCCATGATGTAGTGTTATCTTCGTCACGAACTCACGTGATTAAGCAAAAACGCCACGGTGTAAAAAGTTGCGTGTTCAAGGGTCACCAATGTGGTGGTTCACATATTTTATTTGGTTGTTGATGAGAGACGATAGGTTACTAAACTAAATGTTTTTATTTAGTAGTAGCAGAGTACATATTATATATAGAACTTATTGACTACATTATTCTAACTTAACTACCTACGACCTATCTTTAGCGGGAAGATGACTGGCGAATCGGGTGGCTAAACTGAATCTCTACTTAAAAACATAAATGCGCCGATTGCGCTGTGTCCCTACATAGATCGCGGAGGGCCTGGCTCATTATGTTACGTCTGCGTTATATTAAAGGTAAATAAAATGTTTGATGTTTGTGACTCTAATACATTTGAAGATTGATCTTCTGCCTAAAAACTGCAGTATTGCCAGGAGCATTATTTATACAAAATGTGTGAAATTCAATTCCTTGGAGGACGTAATACGTGTATGTACAAAACCGATTTTAATGGAACGGAAACAGAACTGGACTTTCTGAGAATGAAAAACATAAAATTGGCATTCCAAGTCCAAAGCCTAAAAATCAATTTAAAGGTATCATATTACACATTATAACTGAAAAGCGTAAATCTGAAAAATAAATAAATAAGTTCCTGTAATGCCAGAGAATTGGCAATCGTTTTGGTACCATTTGCCTTGCACTTTGATAGCTCACCTAACCGGCGAATACGAAGAATAATGTTTTCAAAAACTACATTAATATTATACTTATTAATACGATATAAATGTAGTCATATTACTTTATTACTACTACTATAGTCAGGTTTTTTATTTGCGTCAAAGAGGTAGAGGGGTTAAAATACCAAATGTAAAGTTTATTTATGCAAAAGCAAAAATCTGACTATATTGACAATTTGTTACTTGCAAATCTTGCAATATAATTAATAATATTTAAGAACTCTTATTCTTAAATATATAAAACCTAGCGATGAGAGTGATGTGATTGGGCCATATAAAAAAGATTTTTGTTATAAAACTAATTAATTTTTTTATTAAAGTGTTTTGTTTTCATGAAAAAATAGACTTTACCTATCTAAGATAAACACTAGAATATTGACTTAACTTAAGCAAACCATTTATGATTGTTATAACGTATTTTTACAGCTTTTTAAGTAAATGGTATACCTTTTAACTTCGCAATGATGATATCTGTAGCATTTTAAATGCTTAAATAAAAAGACGGTTATCACCATATACGCCTTATCTTCTTAAAATTATAAGGTAGCAAATAAACATTATAGTAAGTATAAAAGTACAAGAATAATCATACGTAGTTGTAAAGGCGTAAATTGTTATTAGCGCCTTTTCAATTAAGCTTATGGTATTTTCCTTTCTTTTTTGTGCTAAGACGAAAAGGTTTTTTTAATAAAAGTAATTAAATTAACTGTGATATTTAACTTTTTAATATGAGGAATCAAAGATGGTTACCTGATCTATCATTTAGTTTTTATTTTTTTACATTTTTACGTTTATTGTAGAGACAGCTTAGAAATTCCCGATTTTGACATTCAAACATTTTTTTCTCCATTTTTACTTTTTGTTAGATACGTCTATTCAACTATCGGGGGCAGCATTATATTACAGGTATACTAAGAAACAGTTGAAAAAGATATGGGTCGTATCAACATTATATCGTTATACAGGGTGTATTTTTGAAACGGGGCAGTAAGGGCAAGTACCTTTACCGTTGCAGTTACAGCAAAACGTTCTTAAAAGACCTTCCCTAACTTTTTGGGACATTTTGAACTGCATTCACAGATTTTGTAAAAAACTTACAGTTAGCAAAAAAAATGCAAAAAGTTCAATTTTTTTTTTATGCCAATCGATTCTATTTCATGTGGGGATCAAAAAACTCTATGGGACCATTTTAGCTTTCAGTACTAGAAAAGACAGAAATCGCCAAAAACGTTTCCCATACATTTCGGCAACAGAAACGAATTTCTACGATGGTCTAACTTTTTGTTATGGCCTGGAAGTGGGTAGAATTGACTGTAAAGTAAATAAAAAGAATTTTTACCCTCAAATTTCGAATTTGATTCGAAAATCTGTGTGTTATACTTAGTTTCAGCTGAGAAACTTCGTATGAGTTATTAATTAAGGATTTTCGCTAAAATGTCTTCTAATCGTGAAAAAATTGACTTATTAGAAGCGTATTTTGTCAATAATCGAAATGCGGGAGCTGCATTAGTGTGGTACCGCAATAAGTATCCGTTGCGGCATTTGCCAACAAGAAAGGTTATTACAAATCTTTTGAAAAACCTGGAATTGCAGGGTTCTTTCAAAATACGCTTCTAATAAGTCAATTTTTTCACGATTAGAAGACATTTTAGCGAAAATCCTTAATTAATAACTCATACGAAGTTTCTCAGCTGAAACTAAGTATAACACACAGATTTTCGAATCAAATTCGAAATTTGAGGGTAAAAATTCTTTTTATTTACTTTACAGTCAATTCTACCCACTTCCAGGCCATAACAAAAAGTTAGACCATCGTAGAAATTCGTTTCTGTTGCCGAAATGTATGGGAAACGTTTTTGGCGATTTCTGTCTTTTCTAGTACTGAAAGCTAAAATGGTCCCATAGAGTTTTTTGATCCCCACATGAAATAGAATCAATTGGCATAAAAAAAAAAAATTGAACTTTTTGCATTTTTTTTGCTAACTGTAAGTTTTTTACAAAATCTGTGAATGCAGTTCAAAATGTCCCAAAAAGTTAGGGAAGGTCTTTTAAGAACGTTTTGCTGTAACTGCAACGGTTAAGGTACTTGCCCTTACTGCCCCGTTTCAAAAATACACCCTGTATAGTATATCGTTACAACATTTGTGCTGAATGTAACTTCGCCATGTTGGTTTGTATCCTACTTAGGATAGGAACAAATGGATGAACGTGACGTCACGAAATGACGTATCCTACAGTTGAGAAATTTAGGGTGCCGGTAAGAGGCGACCGTAGCTGGATGGCTAAGAGCGGCTGCCCGGTGTGCAGTAAGGTCGCAGGTTCAAATCCTGCCGGTCCCATATCTTTTTTAACTGTTTCTTAGTATAACTTGCTAAGCATAGCTAAATGCTATAAAAATAATCAAAATATTACAGGTAGTTTCAGAACGAGAGTCACGTCACTCACTTGTGATGTATGTAAAATTCGATAGTACGGCTTAGTTGTCTATTTTATATGAAACGTCAGCGTGTCTCTACGCCCACATTTAAAAACAAAAATTATGCATGCATTTTTATCTTTCATAGGTGCATTTTTAACATAAATAGGTGAATTTTGTACAAAATTTAATTTGCTTTTTTGATATTTATGGCTTTCTAGTTGTAAAATAGTTATTTACAACGTCTTTGGACGTAATGTAACATATTGGCATATTACATCGATGTTGGTTGGAGGCGAACAAAACATGCTAGTGTCCCAGTAATGATACAATTCTAAATTTGAATTTTTATTAGATAAATGTTACAGAGAATCTTGTGTGCCAGTAATGATACAATTCTAAATTTGAATTTTATTCAATAAATGTTACTTAACAGAGAAATGCTTGCCGGTCTGGGAGCACAGTAAAGAAAACTATGAGTGTATTATTCTGCAGATACCCTGAGTGCAATTGTTTTATAAATTAAATTCAAGCAAACAACTTTAAAGTAATAAAAAACAAAGCTGAAAGTTGAAAATTCATTTAAGTACGAAATTAAAATCGGTCTTAAGCAATTAAAAACTAAAGAATAAACTGCTTGAACAAACCTCATAGTAGTCGACGGTAATTAAAATTAAGGACTGTGTAACAAGATAAAATAATTAATGTTTCGTCTTAAAAATACTTTGAACCCAATAAGTATGGGTACAAATGACTCATTTATCACTTAATTGTATTTTGGTTATCTTGATCAGATTGTTTCTGCTACTTCGGCGGTTGGCGGTTATTTATTTATTTATTTATAAAACTTCATACCCACGTGTGTATTGCCGGACTTAATACCCAGGGCATTCTCTACCAGTCTACCTTCAGGAGGTGCAGAGATAACAAGGTACTACGGTTACTACGTGTCCCACCCCCTACAGAAAAGAAAACCTTATGTATATCGATAAAAACGGTGTCCGCGTGGCCACGCACTGGACTAATCAAATTAAATAAATATAGATTTTACTATCGACACGAGAGAAAAAGTTGAGTTAGATGGCGTTTCGTGGCAGTAGTGCTATATTAATTTTTTTTTTGTATAAAAGAAGATGAAGATCCCTATATTTAGCGCTTTTTTATTTACTTCACTTTAGACTTCAATACTTTTTCACAACTTCGCGAGCGAGCTATCTGTGCTTAAGTTAATTAATGCTTTGAAGTTCATTTTATTTTAATTTAATAATTAGTTTTGATTAATGGATTTTAATTTTAAAATAATTAAAATTTTTTTTGTATAAAAGAAGATGAAGATCCCTATATTTAGCGCTTTTTTATTTACTTCACTTTAGACTTCAATACTTTTTCACAACTTCGCGAGCGAGCTATCTGTGCTTAAGTTAATTAATGCTTTGAAGTTCATTTTATTTTAATTTAATAATTAGTTTTGATTAATGGATTTTAATTTTAAAATATTTCAATTGAAACCATAGAAATTTGAAACATAATTATTTTCATCGCTTTATGCGGTGTGTCTCGAAAACGGTTGGTTGGTATCTTTGATGAATAATAGAAAAAGATTCGTTGTCGCCTACAAATTCAAACAAAATTCTGTCCGTACACTTGCATGTTAATAAACGGAGAAAATGTTTTAAAGCCGTTTAAAGTACAAAGTATTTACTACTGTAGCATCTAACAAATAAAATCGCAATCCCTGTAACAATAACTTGCACTTACGATCTTTCGTAATAAAAAACTAGCAAAGAAACAAAACACGGAAAATCATAATTCGAATTTCGAATTGTATCGTTTCTGGGAACTTCTTTGCATTTGGCTTCAGGAGGAATGGAGTCGCATTTAATTTTAAATGTAAGAATTTAGGTACCATTTTAGAACTTTACTTTCTTGGTTAAGATTAGTTTTTAGTGGTTATTGTTTAGGTATTTACTTATATTTTATTTACATATTTAACTATTATTTTCAGTTTCTACGTGTTGCATTAATGTTTGTGTTGGCCAGGTGGTCGTCGTTACATATTGATATAAATAAAAATATCACGCGTTCTTTATGATGATAACACGACTGCAATTAATTCTTACACTTGTCGAATTCGCACTGTGAGGGTTATGTAGACAAATACAAAACGATGAAGTTTTAAAACTCAAAAACTTTATTATTCTCATTTAAGTAACATAGTTAACGTTTAAAATTTTATTGACAAAAGTACACAATATAAACAAAATGAAAATATATAAAATAAAATATAATAATAATAATATATAATATAATATAAAATATAAACGAAATCCACGCGAACGAAGTCACGGGCAACTGCCGAATATATTAAATAAACATAACTAATATCAAGTTCAAAGTCTACTCCATGCATCTCTACTGTGAGGGGTGCATGAAAGGAGCCTCCCCGAGTGACGTACACAACAATTCCCTACGTCCGGCGCACCCTGGGCAATTCGCGAGTTTTTAAAAGCGAATTGGCTAATCCTTTCACCACGATGGCAAGTCAAAACCTTGACCACCTTACTGTCTGTCCAAAATGTCCTACCACCTGCACAAGAGAGGCGCTCATGAAAGCCGACGAGAGCGCCATAACAGCCCCTTATTGGACCAATAAAATTTGACTCAGCCATCGACACGACGAAGAAGAATCTCTACTGTTCTGTTACACATTATGTTTGTGCTAGTATTGGCTATATTGGCCAAACATTACCAAGTCATGGTCGTGATCGTTAAAATCTTTATTATTTATTAGTTTTCAGGTTTAAATGTAACTAATTCTACATTTACTTACCAAAAATAGAATACTCCGTCCAAAAACTTCTTCTTTCGTTCATTATTTTTACAATATCTCAGCACGCATTGCGGCATCGTGAGACGTCTTTGCGTTGGCTGTGATTGGCCCCAAAGATAATGTAATACTATTGGCCCGAACTAAACAAAATATCCACCCGCATCTGGAGTGAGCGTACCTATATTTGCCAGGACGTTTTTAGTGCTGCGACCCAATGATATTATAGAACTATAGATATGTTACGTTCATAGAAATTACGATTTAAATCCGTTCCGAGCTATTCCAAATTGCACACATTGACAAATGTAACTGATAAGTAAAACAAAAGATACGAAATAGCACGCAAATGAAAGAGATAGCTATAGTTTTAATGATTGCACTTCAGTGGTACGCACGTGACTGCGCTCGACGCAGGCCACACGCAAACTAAACACAAGACGTCCCAATTGGGACGTATTTGAGTATTCACAGCGCGAGCGCTTATAACATATCTGCTTTTGTTTTTATATAATATCATTGGCTGCGACCGCTTATCTTGTTGTATTATTTATCAAAGGTTGGTATACCTATTTAAATAATATCAATAAAGAATACCCCAGAGTACTAAATTTTTAGTACATCATTGATATCATTATCACATTTCAGTCATAGTGTTGAAGATACGTGTAGGTATTAAATGAAAATTGTGGTAAAATATAAATAGTCTCAACTTCACGAACATAATTTAAAACAAATAACATGGAGCAAATAATCATGTTTTATGAAACGCCATCCTGGCCTCGAAACAATATTGACCGTTATAACAATTCTCGGATATTTCAAAAACTCCGTATAAAGTGCGAAGCACCATATAAAAACCTAACAACGTTATTTGTCTGTATCTCAGTCGCACATAAACTCCACAAATTGAGCCATTTCAACTTCCACATAAAACTAAAGGCCCCACACATAACACCAGTAACCAAGGACGATACTTTACCACTTACGGACCAATAAAAACCACATACAACATAATTGCGGTAATAACATTATGAACGTTAACTTGTATGATGAAAATTCTAGGCTTTATTTATTTGTCCATAGGGAATATGTTATGACTGTGGAATTAGTTTAAATAAAATAAGCTTTTGTGATGCTTGCAATACGGTTGCAATTGCATTGTAGACTGTTACGGCCGTAATGAGTCTAGACATGATGCAATTCTGTAAGCTTTGAAAAATAACTGGCAAGTTGTTGCGGATTGTAATATCATTGAGGTATCAGTGAGAAATTTCTGAGGCATAATCTTCTTATATGAGAAACAAAAGTCCTCTTGTTAATGGCATAATAATGGATGGAAATACAAGTAGTGTTATATTAGCTATTTATTGTCACGCCAGAATAAAGAGTGTTTAATAATTTATTTTTCCAAAAGGTAGTATCATAAGCTATAGTTTTAGCATCCTTAACTCACTTTTCACCTCACTAGTTTTTTATTTTCATTTTAAGATATTTCCTAAAAAAAGTACCATATTCAGAATTTAAAACTAAATATAAAAACAAATTGCTGATATAGCCTTAGAATTTCGTGTTAGTTTTGAATTAATTATTAGTTTTTTTTTATAGCATGTTGCTTACTGTTAAAAAGATAAAAGACCAGTAAAATAAATTCACAATAGAAAACTATGGTCTCTTTTTCTTTTTGTTAATCACGATATAAAGTTGACCCTTAATTTATTATTTTACGTTTTTAAAAGATTGGCCATATTAATAAGGTAAGTATTTGTTATTTGAAAATAGCTCGCAATTTTATTGAGATTTGGAACAGTGAACCTAAATCAGAATTTAAACTGGTAAAAATATCGAGCCTATATTATCGATTATAAAAAAACCATTCAAATGCTGAAATAGTTATTATTTCCTGAAAAATCTAGCAATTGAAATAAAATATCTGTTGAGGTGAAAAGTGAGTTAGGGGTGCTAAAATTAATATAACAAGATACTACGTTTGGCCAATTCAATTTGGCAAACGATATACCCAACACCCAGTATAATCCGTACTGAGGGGTTTTCTCAAGGGAATGCCAACGGAAAATATTGAACACATTACTGTAAATTCAATAACCGATTTCTTTTTGTTAAGGACAAGCCTGAATGAGGACTTATTTAACTGAAAGTTACAGGCTTCAGAGCTAGTTGCGGGTTCCAAGACAATTTTTAACTCTCCCTGGGATTGCCCGTGTGTCATGCACGGTGCCTTTCAGTTGGTTACCGCTGTAGATCCTGGCGTCACAGGAGTCACAGTGGTGGGCGTATGGGTGGGATTATATCCCTTTAAAAAAGGCTTCAGAGCTACAACTCAACTCGGGTTAAATGTAGAAAAAGATAATATTAATGTTTGTATTATTTTATTACTGTCTTACTGCTCCGGTGGTCTAGTTGTTTGCAAAAGCGCCTCTCACTGCAAGGTCTAGGGTTCGATTCCCAGGTCGGGCAAAGTGTTTCGTGTGAAACAACAGCAGGATGGAGTTGGAATTGTGCCCGGTGGATAGCGATAGGCTCACCCCCTTTCCCATGGGACCTAAACATAACAGGTGAAAAGTGGGTGTTGTACACCTCTGCGACACCCTTCTGGGTAACTGAGACGTGATATAGTTTTATGTCTTTATTACTACGTTGGATTGTTGCAAGCATTTCCACGTGTATTGCGTATTTGATATCAAAACGTGTTAAAAATATATTTCAATCTATTTATACAAGAAAATATTTGGATTATTGCCATTATATTATGACACAGATTTATTAAAAATGAGTTAAAAGGCAAATAACATAAAATATCTCGACAAATCCTGAAGAAACTTGTCTTCACTCTCGAATTTGCATTGAAATACTTGTGGAAATACAATATAACTTGAGTAGAAACGAACTAAGTAGGAAATCGTATTTTGCTAACTTTTCATTTAGTTATATTAGTGGGATTACTTCGTTATGAAATGCAAAGTAAATTCAAAGCTTGGAGGTTGCTATGTTTATTGCCAGTAAGATAACATTTAGAGAGTTTAACTGCCTTTATTAAGAGCGTGTATTCCTTTTCAAAATGTAACTGTCAATTTTTGTAGTGTTTTGGGAATATTTCGTAAAAACTGAATGAAAGTATGATTTTATTCAACTAACTTTTTAGAATGCAAGTTTTGAAAGGTAAATATAACAATTTCATTCGTAAATACAGCGTAATTTTGTAATTTATCAACTTAACAGTTAATACTCTTTCAACTGATAAAATAGAAAAGTATGCTTTAGTTATTAAATGTAATTGTCATATTTACCTTTTAAAGCCCACATTCTAAAAAGTTAGTTGAATAAAATCATACTTTTATTCAGTTTTTACGAAATATTCCCAAAAAACTACAAAAATTGACAGTTACATTTTGAAAAGGAATACACGCTCTTAATAGCAAATAAATTTTAATAATTGCCTTTAAGTAGTACGAAATACAGGGTGCATGGAAGGAGCCTCCCCGTGTGACGATAAAGCGGCCGTGGCGCAAGGGATAAGGCATCGGTCTTACGATCGAGAGGTCGTGGGTTCGAATCCTGGCCATTACACCACGGACGTAAACTTCCTCCTAACACAAGCGAAATAAGCTTAGCTGGAGGGGGTTAACAAGAATACTAGTAATTTGTATTTGCAAATTGCTAGAAGCTTTTTTTTTTTTTTTAAAAAAAAACCCAAACCTCTGACGTCCGGCGCACCCTGGGCAGTAACATCAACGTGACTGGCCAATCCTTACATCACAATGGAAACAATTTAAACTAGTTGTTTTTCCATTGACACGCAAAGAAGAAGAAGAAGAAGAAGAAGAAGTACGAAATAATGCATTTTTATTTTTTCTTTAATTATATCTAATAGTTGTGACGGAGTAAGTATAAGACATTTTGTCTTATAAAGAAGTTTAGTTCAAATAAAAGAAATTAATTTTAAATTGTATGCTTTTGGTTTACAAATAATATTTCTAGCCTAAATAAGACATCATTTTTGACTACATCTTCTATCTATTACTTTATACATTGTCATCTTATAATCTATCCCTCTAATAAGCGGTTATGGCGCAATTGATAAGGTATCGGTCTTACAATCGAGAGGTCGTTGGTTCGAATCCTGGCCATTACACCACGGACGCGAACTTCCTCCTCATACAAGCGAATTAAGCTTAGCTGGGAGGTTCACAAGAATACTAGCAATTTGTATATGCAAATTACAAGTGACCTTCTTTAAAAAAAAAAAAAACTTGTAAGATTTTTTTGGTCAACCTTTTTTTTTTAAATTTAGAATGGAGAGTTTTGGGTAAACAAACTTTATCACTCCATTGTATAACGTAGAATGAACCATGTATTAGAAAAAACTAGTGACACATGAATCAAATCAAATCAAATCAAATCAAATCATTTATTTCCATGGGCCCCGAGGGGCGCTTGAACACGTCAAAACAAACATCAAAACACAAAAAATATAAAATTAAAATAAAACTTAGCTAACTAAATTATAATACTTATTGTAATAAAATGATTTGACACCGGATCTTAGATTGACTTTAATTCAACTTATAGAAATTGAATTAAAATCAATCCAAGTACCAGCTCCGATGGGTATTGCATCATGAGAAGAGCTGGTGAGAAACTCATGTGCACCATCTTTTCAAATAATTCATACAATATTTGTTTGTTTTTTGACAAAAATTCTATGTGTAAGTTATAGCAACCAAAACAACATTATAGCTAAATATGGTTAAAGAGAAAATAAACTTAAATATAGAAATGCAATTAAATTATTATAAATAAATCCATAGTATATAAGGTTGCAATATCTTACACTTCAAGCAGAAAATAAAGGAGTAAAAACAATGTGTGTATACTACTGTATATATAAGGGTTTCAGAACAGACAAAAAAATATTTATATACTAATAACAAAACTATTTATACTATAAAAATATAAAAATTAAAAAAAAATGTACACACAGGCTAGATTTTGCCAGCGTTGGGCAGTAATCCCCGCGTCGCCGTCGCCGCCGTCTCTTAGTGGCTAGGGGGAACGGCGCTTGGCCGTGTCTATCACGTCGCGTCGCCGATTAAAGTGATTTACAATATGGTAGCTAACACAGGAATTTAGAAGTTTATTTACTGCCCATGAAGTTGTAGAAACTTATTTTATTTAAAAAAAATTAAAAATTTGTGTCTATTTTAAAACAATAACATAGTAACATAATATCATCACGCCTATATAACCACTTCACCTGTTATATTTAGGTCCTGTGGGATAGGAGGTGAGCCTATCGTAATCCATCGGGCACATATCCAACTCCAATAACAGTTTGCCTAACGCGGGAATCGAACCTGAGATCTCACATTCAATTACAAAGTAGTACATAATATACACGACACAGAAACTATATCAATGTCATTTTATGTTATTTACTAATATGGAAAATTTGTCAAATAATTTATAAAATATATTTATATACATTTTCATTTTAAATATAGCAAAATATGATACTAAACCACTAAATGTTTTGATTTCATTGTGTAGTTGAAATAACTTTTTAAAGGCTGATTAAATTTGAGCTGATTGTAGTTAAAAACTTTAAGATCGAATTAAATAATTTGTATAAAACATTTTAAATTATGACTTCATCTTAAAACAGATGGATTCTAAGCCTTAACACTATGTCCAAGAAAAGTCTGGGACGTAAATAGTAAGAATAAAAAAAAATAAGCAAGTAGTAAACTCCACATCAGCTCGGGTCTGGATGCCTCAGGAACCATAACAGGCGCTTGAGACATCCTGATGTAATAAATTACATGTTTTAAGTTTTTTGTATGTTTTTCAGAGTTCTATTTTATTTTATTATATTTTTTTATTTTGTTATTATAGATTAGTTGCATGTACATGTATTTACGTTATGATCCAGATCAAAATATTGTATTTTGTTATGTCTTGTTTTATATTGATTGTAATGTGTTTTGTGCAATAAATAAATAAATAAATAAAGTAAAGCGGAGGCAAGCATCGCAACGATGACAAACGTTCCCCGGGGCGCGCTTGTCTCAAACTTGGACAGAAAATCCCGCAATGTTCCACAACTTATTTCTACTCCTGATTATGTTTCGTTTGGGTCGAGAATTTAATGAAAATAATAAAAATATTCAACTCAGTCGTCTCGCCATTGTTGTGCGTATTGTTTTGATTGCTTCACAGTTGTAAGGCTTGTTCTTGTTACCTTATTTGTTTTATCTTAAAGGCGCGTTTCTAAAATCTCTGATTGTTACACATTATTTCGTGAAACATTTCTCTTGTAATTTTGTGAGCACGTTTTGCTGAAAATGTATGAGCGCTTTTGTACTATTCATTACGTACTGAATAACCTTCTCGTTTATAAAGTGCTCCAATTTCAATGTTTAAATTTCTGAAGTTTTTGCTCTAAAATGCTCGGGTAAATGTAATTGCTAAGTAGGTACTGCGATTCTACCATTACCATCAGATTAATTCAAGAATGGGAACAAAAAAGATAAAAGTTTTCGTTCCTACCGCAAAAATCCATTTCCAAGTTAAACAGATCTTTTCACGTTTTTTCGCATTGAATCGGAGAGTTTTTTGTTCATCGTTTTTAAAGATTATCTTTGAAGTTCATTTGAAAGTTTACCTTAATTAGGAACGTAAGTTATACGAAAGGGTAGGTGAAAATGATATCGGGTCAAGTATTAAAATAGTAATCAGCAGATCTGTTTCAATTTTGCATGAATACTTTATTTAGAACATTAAATTATAAATTAAGTTACTTTTGCAATATCATTATAATTATATCCTAAAAAAATAATATATATATAAAATCTCAAAAATAAACTTTAATTAGAATATTTATTAGCGAACGTTCCATCGAAACTAATATTTTTTTAAATTCTATATTGTAACATTTATTCTTCAACACGGTGAATGCAGAATTAGAACAGCTTAACGTAAATGTCGAGATTTTGAACCCGGACTTAGCAAAGGGTCTAGAATATTCACAAATCTTGTTTGCCAGATTCTGCCAGACTAAAAGGATTAACAGGCTTTGCCACCCCCGGGGTAAGGCTAGCTGTCAAAATGTTGGACGAGTGATATAAGGTTTCAAAAGATAACGTAAGTAACTGAATATTTAAAATATTCATATAAAATCACGACTATATAATTACCTAGAAGGGTTATGTTAAGGGTAAGTTATCGCCATCAAGTGGGCAAAATTTTAACTCCGTGCTGCTATTGTAAATTTCCTGACGGAAAGTTCACAAATAACACTTTGCTCGACCCGGAAATCAAACCTGAGATCTCGCGGTGAGAGGCGCCATACGATAACCACTAGACCATCGAGGCAGTTTGCAGAGCAAAATTTTTTATTCACAAAAAAAAGTGTAATTAAACCGTCATAATAATTATATTATCGATCATTAATACCACGTTCTGGATATCTCGTTCGAAAGGCAATTTGTCAAACACTACTGTAATGTAGATACACTACTAATAGCATTAGTAGTGAAATATATTGGCATATATCTATAAATAGCATTGGCAAGAACAAATAAATGCTAAGCTGGACTACGTTAAATTTCGTCACAACTATACTTTAAAATAACTGACATCGCCGAGCCTTCCATATCTAGTTCTTATACTTCGTTTTTTAGAAATTTGGTAGGTAAACCATTTTCGCAATTCCCTGTTGTCCTATGCTAAAGAGACTGCCTTTTTTACTACGTGATGTAAAAAAGTAGAGTTTATTTACTGTAAATAGTTCTTATTCTAAGGATTAATAGTGGTGGGAGTAGTCTTGAATTATGCAATAAGTCTTCAGTTGTTTATATCTCGCAACCTTCACTACGTAACTTAACTTTTAAAAGAGAAATAAGAACAGCTAGAATTAGTTCAAATTATAATATTTTACTACTTAGGCAAAACCTACGAAACAGTTTATCCCATATTAAATGATTTGTATTTATCCTTAAGTAATACAATAAATAAAAGTAATTGAATCACTAGCTTGCAAATGTATACTACGTAGAAAAATATAATTTTCTTCGACTTAGTTGTTCACTGGTATTCTAATTTTACGCACCTTTTATGTTGCGAATAGACTCGTTACCAAGAAAACTGGTTTTATTAAAAATACTTCATATCGTTCAACGTTTATTGATGTTTATCGTAATAATTAGGCACTTCTGTACTTTATATACATCGATAATATTTTCATTTTTAGTAGTGTCCTAAGCATAAAAAAGATAAAATATTTTTTAACTGTTTAATAAGACTTTATTTAAAAAGTGATTTACGAAAGTCAAAATCTAAATTAACAATATTGATTTTAATTCATTCTAGGTATATTTATCACTCACATATTCTTCTACGTTTTGTAAATAACACAAACGTTTACAGCATAATAATATAACATCCATATTTCATCCTATTCAAATTTCTATACTATATGATAGGAAATTTTGCATTCGAACGGAAGAAGCTATCTTTTTACCGACAGGATCGTACGTCACGGCTTGAACGAGTACACGAGATATAAGATCAAACAAAGAGATTCTATCTATAAGAGGCGCAATGCGATCAGGCACTAACCAGACCAGCATAAAAGACCTCAACCCTTACCTTTACTTCCTGTCGTAAACGCCTTTTCTACACTTAAAGAGAACGGTGTGGCAGATCAAGATATGTCGGTCGCAAGCTTAATAGTCCGAAGCATTCCAATGGTATCATTTTAAAAATAGTTTAGGAATCAATAAACCATACACAATAATTGTTTACCTCGAGAACAAAATAAAGATACTATTCGAGTCTTTGGTACTCGATATCTGTTTCAATTTAATTTACGGAATTGCCGGACGAGTATTTCAAAATAAATACGGGCTCTTTGTTGCTCTCGTGCAGAAGACGAATCGGATGGATTTCAACATCTTGATTGGAATTAAAGCGAAATTATTGAAATTAAATAATTAACTGTACGACTTTGAACGTAGAATTAAGATAAAATAGCTAGATTAGAATTTAATATGACATATTTTACATATCGCAAAGTATAACTGTTGCAAATTTATAATTGTATAAAAATAAACATTACCAAATCGTCAAAATAAAATTATAAAAAATAGAAAGTGCGGATTTAATTTATACATTAATAATATACACTACGACAATAAAACAGAAAAAGTTTGTAAGTGCATCAAATTCTTAATATTGCTTTAGAACATTTAATAACTTCACTGAAAGTATCCAATAAAACACATTATAGTACGTGTATATGAACACTGTCACGTACACGGTCAAAGCCGAGACAAGGCAAAAGGCCCACTGATTTCGGCAGCGTGCGTTCATATACGACTATGTTTAATACGTACCTACGTGATTACATAACATTAACGTTCCCTCTCATAAAAGCCAATGGACTCGGTACGCAATATGGCGACTGTATCATTTTATTTTACTGTTATGTCACTTTGTATTTCTCCTACGGTCAATCTGGTTACTACTTAACGTAGAAGCTGTTCGAGAATTAAATGGACTTTCTGGAGGCTTACGTACTTCTTGGATGTTGGATTATAACCATATTTTTTCAATCATATATCTAGGGTGCTTATCTAGCTGTGTTGTCGGCATCGAACATATGGAATTTTAGAATCAATTATATAAATAATCATCATCATATACAAACAATATGTTCAAACTAACTAATTCGGCATAGCTTGAAGTAATTTGATTAGTTTTGAGCGTTTGATGCCGAAAATATGTCATTGTGGCCTAGTTTTTGTAACGAACCTTCATACAAATGTACCTTAAAATATTCTCTTACAGGATGAACGATAATATTTTGGTACGATGATCGCAGAAAGTGCTGCAATAGAATTCTATTATCACCCCAAGTATATCTTCCAATAAGTCTGCAGAGTATTTATACTCTTACCCTCCTACCATAAAATTGTTAATATTCAAAGTATGGTGGGTCAGTTTCCACTTATCTGTGGGTATTTTTAGCTAGATGGGACGCCTCGTGTGGCTCGTAATGGCTACTGCTAACCCTTACTTGACAGAAACCTATATTATGTAAAGGCCTGTAATGTATGGTTAATAATTGAGTAGCGAGGTTGATTGAAAACAGAATTATCACATATCGTGTGAAGATTGCCGAAATTAAATCAAGTTTGAGCAAACAGTTGTTTTGACTTGACTTGTGACATAGGATATATATTTTTACGCAATGCAATAAGTTTTTACATCATAATATTTCTGCATCTTAAATAATAATCATAAATTGTTGTTTTACCAATGTAATAACTAACCTTACCTAACCTCACCATACTTTACTTCTCGTTTAAAAAACACAGTATTGAAAAACACGATTGGTACATATATATGATGAGGTCCCCGTAGACTGGTTGAATGTAGGAATTTGTATATCCAGAGATATTTTTTTCCTTACCCATTATTTATTCAGAGTATATGATATAAAGTATAATACAGATACACATAGAATACACACATAATTGAGGGAATTAAAGGAATAAGAATTTAATTGTGTTAAGAAAATCCCTACCAAATTATAATTATATTATTTAGGAAATTACAACAAATGAATACCTATAATTTGAATTCAGAACGGTACGGAACATATATACAGTTTTCATTCCTAAATTCAACAAATAAAACAGAAGTTATAAATTAATTTTGTAATGTACAGGGAAGAATTGAGGCCATGTAATTCCAGCTACAAAACAATAGAAACCAAAACAATATTATGCTAAATCATAGATCGGTTATTCATTAATGTAATTGAAACGACAAAATGGTTTAATTATTGTTAAATTATTTTAGTTGTATTTGTGGTGTGTTATTGTTTTGTATACAACTGTAAATTATTTTGAAAACTGATAATAGAACGCGGCTTTTGGAGATTTAGGTAAATTAACAAGGTTATGTTAGGTTGGACTCGCGCGCGTCTAATTCGAAGCCGACCGATCTATCTTGCAGGCTAAGCAATGCTAACCGTGGTCGGCCGTGGATGGGTGTCCATCGTAACATAACGAGTTTTACTTCGTGCCTCGGAGAGCACGTTAAGCCGACTATAAACTTAAAAGTTATTCATTAAATTGTTATATGTGGAAATTATGGTGACCACTCAGCTACATTGTTGTTTCAGTGGCCACAAAAGCCGACGTGGCGTCTAGCATATAAGTATAAAATGAAATTAAAAATGATATAACAATAATTAAAAAACATTGAGAATTTAACAAATACCTCTCAAGCCACCTTCCCACAATCAATTGGCTACAATGTTGTTTCAGTGGCCGCAAAAGCCGACGTGGCGTCTAACATAATGAGTATAAAATTATATTAAAAATGTTATAACAATAATTAAAAAACATTGAGAATCTAACAAATACCTCTCGAACCACCTTCGTACAATCAACTTAGACATTCCACTGTCTTTTAGCGTTTAAAGTGATATTAAAAAAACCACATCAATAAAAATCATGTCTGCATCAAAATTGACTGTGTAGATGTTGTGTATGTCAAAAGACAAAAAAGAAATATTATTTAAAACATGCGTTATAGGTAACAAAGCGTTACTGTAACCAACTTATTTTATTTAATATTTAATAAGATTAAAATAATATTAATAATATTGTAAGTAACTATTATTTTAGTGCCAACAATATGAACTTGATCACGACCAATCACGTAGCTTAATTCTCACGGGACAACTTGCGAACCATGCGCCCTTGAAGTATTTGAACTATTAAAATTTTCAGCCAAATTTACCTTTAAAAGAACACAATGTTGGTTACGGTACAATGATGGCAATAACCAAAAACCGAATTAGACATGGAAAAGATAATTTGTTCTGTAAGGTGGTGAACCTTCTATTTAGTACCTACCATATTTTTTCTACATTCAAACATCTTCGGTTTATATTGGTAAGTTTTTCATACATTTCATACAAGGAAAAATCAACATTCAAGGGACAGTAGTGTACCGTGATTCGGTACAGTGATCCATTAGACTGAAGCAGTTATAAGCAGTTATGAGGTGAGTTCATTTTAAATACTTAGTACCTGTAATAGTTGGCTGTAGTAATTGGCAAGAAGACTCGAAAGATTTGATTATATTTGAGGTATTTTGACAAAATGTTTTGGCTAAATCTAAACAGGGAAATCAATGAATTTGTTGTTATTATAATATCAATGTAAAAATTAGTCCCTACCTAAAGCGTTTTTTTGCTTCATTTACCTTCAAGGTCACAGCGCTACCGTTATCTGCTGTCTGAATTTAGCATACGGGCGTCCCACAATCAGATATCCCGTATTGAATAAAGACCTTTATTTGCACGTAAACGGCGCGATTCACAAACACGGCTGAATATCGCTGGGTTGACCTTTTTGAATCATTGATGAATCCAATTTCACCTGCCTTTACTACGACAGCCTCATTTGGTCACAGGTAAAAACATTTACTTGAAACACGGACCAGCGGACCACTTTGTTACAGAGATTTACAGCTCGGCAATAGATTTATTATTCTTTTTGTGAACAACTATTGTACCTCCCCCAGGGGTATAAGAAGTAGTCGAGTGAGGAAAATCACCAAAGTTTTGTCTTTAAATTATATTTAAGTGCTTTTGGCGGCAGTGTCAAAGCGTAGCGAACCACAGTGGTAAAATTGAAGGCCATAGTAAAGTGTTGTATTTTTACCTTAAGAGTATTTTCATGAAAAATAAATTAGGGCGTATTCAATCTCTTAAAAAGTTTTATTCATCAGTGTACTTTTTATTAGGGTGCCGCACCCAAAGGAAAAACGAAACCCAAATACTAAGACTTTACTGTGTATCTGTTACCAGGCTGTATCTCATAAACCGCGTTAGTTACTGTTGACATTTTCACAGTATAACAAAAAATACTAAAAACCGAATAAAATAGATACAACATTCTCATACTAAAAACGCGTTTTTATACTTATAATATAAGGTAGACGCTTGAAATATTTACTCAATATTCAGTTGTATATTAACTAAATTAAAAAAGAAGAGTACAGTAGACATGACTTTTTAATAGACAATGGTACGGATCGGAACTCTTCGTGCACGTCAACTCGCACTTGGTAGGTTTTTATAAACCTTTTATTTTACTTGTAATATTTTAAAGCAAATTTTAGCTTTGCTATGCCTTTTTGTAATTTATAAAATATTAAAGTTGAAAAATTAAGAATCCAGCAGGACTCGAACCTGATGATCGAAGGATACTTGGGGCGTATACCCAGGGTGCAGGTTCGAGTCCTGCTGGATTCTTAATTTTTCAACTTTTATTTTACCTTTGAACCGTAATATCTACTAAAATTAAACACAACAGCTAGCAGGCGTCCGATATCACATGTAAACCAAAACAAAGTCAACACTTATCGATTGATCTTGCATAATTTTTGCAGCGCGTTTACAATTTTATCTTGTAACGTTGCCCGTATGTAGTTGAAATGTGAACTACCAGCAAAAAGGTCTTTTTTATTTTGTGTGGCCATACTAGCCATGCAATTACCCTCGGATGTATAAAAGTTACAGCGGCCATTACAGTGATATCTTGATAGTGACCCCAAAAACGGCTGCGGCTCTAAATGACTGCAATAAAATATGGTTTGTTTACCGTTCCTATAGGATTAGTTATAGTAATTCAACTGTATTTTTTCAATATTTAGCTAACGATTGCTTAGAATATTTAATTAATTATGTTTTTTCATTTATTTTTATACATCGATTTCAAGTCACAGATTGGATCTTTGTGATAACAAAACTATTTTTATTTTAACTAGTTTTTGACCGCGACTTCAACCGCGTAAAATTCAATAATAAATAAATAATAAATAAATTAGTACTTATATTTAAAAATGTAGAATTTTATACTTTTATATTTTTAAATGTACTTTACTTTTATAATTTATATTTAAACATATAAAAAATGAGAAAATGGATTAAATGAGTGAATAATAAATGTTCCACAACTCACACACAACGCCATCTAGTCCCAAACTAAGCAGAGCTTGTACTATGGGTACTAGAATAACTGATACTAATACATATATATACTTTTCTTTTGTAAATACATACTTATTATAACATAGAAACACCTAGACTAAGACAAACTCTCATGTTCATGCAATCGGTATCTCATGTTCGGAAATCGTACCTACGACCTCGGCGTCGCAGGCAGGTACACTACCCACTCCGCCATCCGGTCGTCACCTACTCCGCCATCCGGTCGTCACTCCGCCATCCGGTCGTCACTGCAATATTTCCAAGGTCGTATTTCAACCCTTAGCGGTAGAGTAGCCCAAGAAATCTATCTTATAGGCAATTCACGTCTTGTATGAGCAGATTTTGAATTTGGAAACATATACTAACTAACTATAACTCCTATTTTACCCTCTTGACAACATAACAAAAATGAGATTTTTCCGTAGAATCCCGTAAAAGCAAACTGCCACGAACCGCAATAAATAAGTAATTTTTGAATGTTCCTATACTATAATATAGTTGTACTATTATTATTATTACTAGAAATTTAGATACAATCTTAAATTAAAATTTTCAATCTTAAAAATAAAATAATACTAAATCGAAATCATACCTAACTATGTATTAAAAATCAGTGCCAAACATGTTTTGTATTCTGTGGCGAGCCCACGGCAATATCGGCCAATGCCGAAATTTATTTTGCACAGAAAAAGGAAATGAGATTATGTTTCAATAACAAACATATCCGACACTACACGCCAGAGGAATAAAAAGTATCACTCGGTAAATTGATTTATCATTTGCCGAACGAACTATTCAAAGGGGAAAAATATACCAAGCGCGTGGTACCTGTATGAATATCTTATTTCGTAAAAAGTCAAAGTTGGAATTTGGGCGTGACAAACTTATAGTTTGTTGTCATTCGCAAGCCAACAGTAAAATATTATCATAGTAGATTCCGATATATATTTATATTTAGACCGTTGTCATAGTACACAGCACTGTCAGCCCATAGAAATGGGCTGATAGTTTAGTCTGACTCTTGAATCATGGAAGTGCACAAAGTACACTGGTTTGTGTCGGCCGACATTAAAGTTTACATATAAATTTACATAGTTTACTCCCAGTAAGCAACCCAACTTAACTATAAGGCTGACCGAAAGTCTGCTGGTCTGCTGATGTCCTAGAAGTACATGCATATCCAATTTCAATAAACAAATCACAAAATATTTAAGTTACATTACTGAGACATGTAAATATGTCACTTTATACGATTTTATTCATGTGATGATCGCAACTTTTTTCATGCTACGTTACGTCAACAAACTAGAGTTTTCTTTAGCCACTATATGTACTAGTTCTTGTTCTAAGGACTCATAGTGGTGGTAAGGCGTTTGAATTATGGAGCAATAAATTTCTAGTATTGTTGTTCTTCTGGGGGAGAAAGATAATATCGTGTTTGTGAAAAAAAAAATAAGTAAGAAATCGCATTTAGTTCTTTTAGTTTCCAGCACTTTTTATCGAACGCCGAAATATAAGACAAGTTGAATGACAAAATGTTCTTTTATAAAATGAAATTTGGTGACCTATACATACATTTTAGCAAATTTAACGGTGTGTTCCTGCACTTACTGTAGAGTGTAAGCAGCAAGAGAACGAGTACCAACCATCGACCTCGTTATTTTGTAGATGAATTACTAGGATTGGTCAGTGAATTTAAATTTAGTTATATTTAAGTGTCAAATACGTCAAACCCAATTTAGTTTACCATAAAACTTGTACTACACCCTCGCGGCTCCGACAGCAAGCAATAACATTGATATTTTATTTCTCTGCCACGCATTCTCAAATCAAAATACACCAACGTATTTTTCACGATTCCGTATTTCAGGTGTATAGGGAAATATTTGATCTCGGGTTTTTTATACGACATATCCATTTTTAAAACCTACGAGGGCTTCTATTTGGGGTTTTTGGGAGAAACCCAAATTGGACCGGCCTGTAGGTAGTGATATCTTTTTTTGGATGCGCTGCAATTGAGGTGGGCCATGTTGTTGCCTGTACGACATTACAAAAACTTTTATCTTCACTAAAGTTTTACAAAATATGACTCGGGCTATATGATTCACCAAATAATATAATATTCATTCAAAACACAGCTGTGTGAAGCGTAGCTTTGATAAAAAAATAGAGTTATCAATGTTATTGTTGCTTGAAATAATAGCAATCAACTTCACCAACACATGGTCGACAAGATTTTCTTAAATTTTAAAAAAATAGTGCACCATCTCAACGCGAAATAAAATTAGTAAAGTTCAAAACTACGACCGCAAATTTAAACTATCAGAGTTAGCAGTTATTTGTAAAGTCCGTTTCAAAGTAATGGCGGAGCTGGCAGCGCAATCTCACGACTTAAAACGAGATGCTGTTAACCTCGTGACGAAACTTTGCCGAGATTAGACACGTGAAGTGAATAAACTTCTGGTTTATAAGCATTCAATTAGTACCCATGAGGTTGTGGCGCAGCTGTATAACACTTACACTTCACCTGCTGGGGTGCATGAAAGGAGCCTCCCCGAGTAACGTACACAACAATTACCTACGTTCGGCACACCCTGTTCAATTCGCGAGTTCTTAAAAGCGAATTGGCTAATCCTTTCACCACAATGGCAAGTCAAAACCTTGAACACCTTACTGACTGTCCAAAATGGCCTACCACCTGCACAAGGGAGGCGCTCATAAACGCCGACGAGAGCGCCATAACAGTGGCCACTTATTGGGCCAATAAAATTTGACTCAGCTATCGACACGACGAAGAAGAAGAAGAAGACTTCACCTGCTATGTTTAAGTCCCTATGGGATAGGGGCGATCCATCAGCCTCAATTCTATACCCGTGCTGCTATTAAACATTCCCAAATAACACTTTTTACTAACCCGGTAATAAAACCCGAGTCTATATATATTTCATTAGTTACCTTCAAAAGTTTTAAATGCAATTTGTTTGTTCCATTGAAATACTAACTGTAACAATCAATTAACAAACCGCAAATGAACACCAAATTAACGCCTAAAACTTGGGCTTCGTTAGATCGATGTCTATTAATGACGTCATAAATTAGCATAGCATAGCATGCATTATGCAAATGGCTCGGTGTACGCGTCGCGCCGCCATGCAGTCTCGTTTGTCATGTTAATAACAGGAAGTTTGTTACCGCTAATTATTTACTAGATGCTGACAGTTGAATTGACGGCAATGGATTAGGGCAGCTGCTGACGATGTATGAATATTTGATGATTGTCTCATTAGTCTGTTGATCATATGAGGCTGCCAACTGTCGATTCATGTAAAGCTTCTGCCAGACTGCGGGCATGTGCCTGTAAAGTACAGTTTTCTGAATACACATTCACGAATTGTATCAAAAAGGTGCCAAACGTAAGGCTGTTTGCGCACTACGTACGATTCTTATCCGTCATAATATATATAGTCAACATGCGATTCGGACGGAATCCTGTCAAGATATTATTTTCTGAAATATGTATTTTTGTTTTTAACGGTGACGGAAGTGTTCACAAACATATATTTCACACACATAAAGCACACCCAGAGTCAAAACAAATCTTTTCAGATTACATAAAGATTTGTCTCGTATGGGAATCGAACCCACAACACAAGCGCAGTAGAAAGCGGCGAGGCAACCGCTTTAACCACCACGCCAACCGTGAACTCAAAAATTTAATCTGAGAACACTACTGTATTCTATATTATTTGATGAAAAAGAAAAAAAAAATAAAAGTATACGCTAGTTCATCTACGCATACTAAATAAACTGGAACACCGAGAAATATTAAACAGGCTACATCTGTACACACTGCTTCAAATCAAGCTATACAATGCCAGTATAAGATGGTATCGTAATCTACAGGCTTCCTGTGCAATGTGAGACCAGCGTATGCTGAAAATGTATAACTTGGTTTGTAGCCTTGTGTACACTTCCATACATATTTAAGTGTGTGAGTGGATGTTATATTCATGTGATTTACCTCCAACAATCTTGCATTGTTTACGTGTATTGTAAAATAATATACGCACGCAATTTGTTTAGTAAAGAGATTAATCTTAGAATTAGTCCTAGTTTTAGAGGTGTTATATAAACCTTATTGGCAGGAAAAGTATATAACATACTATTAAAGTGACAGTTGTGTTAATTTTTCTTGTGTAACTTGTGTCACTTTCATATTTGGTCTGTTTATATTATTTTGTTCTACAAGAACTGATTAAATTTGAATATTTATTTTATTAATTAAAATGTAGCGCTATGTATTTTAAGTTTTTGGAGTTAAGAGAGTAAATGCGATACTAAGTTTAGTTTATTATGATTAGTTGAAAATATGTTTTGACTCTGATATTGAATGATAATCTCAATGAAATCAAATAGAGAAGAATACTATTGAAAAAAACTTTTAATCTATTTTTGATAGCGACTATAGTAACTTAATTACGAATGCAGTCGCGCGGAAACGTCTCCGGAAAGGCATAATGTGGACTGTAATGTTTTTTTACAAAACATTTCGAAATCCAATATACAGGGTGGCCTATTTATTTCGGTCAGTATGGGAAAGTCTGTAATTATAAGACATACATGAATCTGTTCTCAGAAACCATCAATTCGAGCGTGTTCGACTCTCGAGCTAATTACAAGATTTTTCTTAAATCTCGGTGCGGTTTTTGTTTTTTATTGATATCGATTTCAAGGTTCTTAAAAAAAGATTTTTGAAAAAGAAAAAAATAAAAAGGGGCCGAAGTAAAAATTAAACAAAATCAGAAATGTTTTGCGTTTTGGCGACTGAGCAACGTTGAATATTTTGATTTTTGTATACCGTTTATATCCGTTCGTACGCGAATCAAATATTTTAATTGGGTGGAAAAAAATCTTTCACCTAAACTCGTATATTGCGAAATATATAAAAATGACGTAACAAACATTAAAAGTTGCGATCAGTTGAAAATGTTTTTAAAATTTCTGACCAATTTTTAGATTAAGGCAATTTGTTTTATAGATTACTTACATAAACGCCAAAAACATAAATTACTAAAGATTTTATTAAAAAAAAAAATACATTCTGCAAAATATACATTCATAAAATATATTGATAGAATCAACAATGATCAACATTAATATGAACGAATGAATAGTATATTTTGATAAGAAAATACGGTTGTCTTCTCACCCTCGAGTTATTAATCAAAACCTATAAGAAAAACATGAATTTCCACTGTGATAAAAGGTCTGTTCCTTAAGTGATATATAAGTTCTATTAATATAAACGATGTTTTCTACAAGAAAAAAACAGCAGAATTTTACAAACATTAATTGGTTTTACCAAGTTAACAAGTTATAAAAATGTCTGTTGGTGACAAGTTTGAATGAAAAAAGGATTCTTGTGCGTAATTGGGTAGCGGCGAGTAAAAAATACCGAAGAAAATTCAGATATAAATCATGGTCAGCTCTTCAGTCGCCGGTCTTCAATATTGGGGACCTAAATATAATTGTGTTATTAGTATGAAAATTACAATTTAAAAAGCTAGCAATTTTAATATTCTAATTCTTAGTCTTTATAGAGGTACAAGATAAATGGTTGAAACGAGCAATGTATTAAGAACGGTTGGCGTAGTGGTTGAAGCGGTCGCCTCGCCGCTTTCAACTACGCTGATGTTGTGGGTTCGATCCCCACACTCTGGGTATGCTTTGTATGTGTAAAATGAATGTAAGATTAATTAATGTGAATGTCTGTCATATGTATATGAAAAAAGAAACGAATTAAAAACCATATCAAAATTGATTCCTCACTTGTAAATTTTAACAATGGCATAAAAGCACCAAAATCGTGCTGATGCCAAAAAAAAAATAAAAATCTAAACTTACTTTATTGTATTCTAAAACCTTTAAATTCACAAATATATAACAAATACACACATATTTTCGAAAAGACAAATCTTAACGATTTATTGACGGATGTGTGTGCCGTGGGTTCGAACCTGAGACCTTTGACTTAGCAGTCCTACGGTCTCCCACTCGACTATCGCTGCACTATGAGATGTAATAAATAGGTTTATTTTCAGAAAAAATACAGACATGCATCACAATCTTACTACAAAAATCATTTTGAATGTTTAAATCTCAAAACTCAACGAAAATTGCTGTATATTTTTTTATTCTATAATTGACAGTAATAAATTAACCACTTAAGATTTCCGAGCATTACGTCTCTCTACTCATAATATTTGATCGCTTGCTCCAACCCCGCAATCCTGTATACGTCAATTACCATCATTCCGCACCTGTCACCCGTCCATTTCCGGATTAAGCCGGATTATTCCTAACGGGCAGCGTTAAATAATTTCCTTATATCAGAAAAAAATATTTTACTGCGGCATGTTTTTATCCTATTGCTGGTTTACGTGTAGATGTTATCAACAGAATAATTTATGCTGCTGATTATTGTAAGCCATTGTGTTGTGTGTGTTAGAACTTTTATAGTTTATTAAAATTCTAACACATAATAGGTTTTACCCTTGCTGTTACAATCAAATTTATACCGAAAGTAATAAATAAGTGGGCTGTAAAATTTATACATCAGAATCAAAGCTACTAATACAGCCACGGCACGGGTAAGGTTAAGTTAGTCTCTCGGGTGGGGTGGTATGCGTAAAAGCATTTCCCCGCGGAAAAAAAAAAAAAAAAAAAAAAAGTCTGCTGACTTCATAATTTAGAAGGATGTTTAGATTTGAGAGGCAAGTAATGCTATTAAAAAATGTAAGTTTAAAAAAGAACTACATTTAAATTTCAATGTTGTACGTACAATATGAGTAACTACATATTAAAATTGTTATTATATTGTATAATTTACATCTCTATAAACAAGCTTATTTTGAAATCGCGATCTATTTATCATGTTGTGCATAGATAAACCCAGTAACCGATTTATGATCAGCCTAATATTATCAGATGATAAAGTTCACAAATATATTCGATACACTTGCCCAATAAATTGTTATATCTGCAATTAGTGTTGGAGTCACGTTTCCGCAATATAATTCCGACGATCCTTTCTGCATTCTGGTTGTGCCAGCTATAAACGAGCTTTATTTTAATTATTTCATGGCAGTAAAATCTTTTACAGCGATAAATATTACTATTAGTAAAATAAATGCAAGTACCTGAATTATTTCCGCAAGTAATAAATTACGGAATTTAAAATAATTGACAGTTGAAAAAAATAGCTAATGTACTGCCAGTTCTTATTTCAAAAGCATATCTTCTAAATCCACGTAAGCCTAATATATGATTTTAGGTTTTTTTGTTAGTATTTGTAATCAAGTGTTTATTTAATAATAAGTTGTTATGATATACTTATAATTTAATTGAACGTGACTTTAAAATTGACCATATATTCGATACACTTAAAATATAAACTTATACTCTACCAAAATGAAAGAGACAAAAATCGAGCTCTAAAATATAATGCACAAATAATTATTTGTGAATTTGACATTTTGGAGCTCGATTTTTGTCTCTCTGGTTCAGAGTACAAGTTAAAATGAATAAATACGCTACTGTCATTTTATATTTCATTATCAAAATTAACACAACGGAAGCCATTTTCCCTACGATTAAATTAAATCGACATTTTCCTTATTCTGAAATAAGAACATTTTTCTTTTGTTTACAATATCGACAAATAGGACATTAAGGAAATGGTTCAGTAATTAACTTTTTTGTTTAATTTTTTTACATAATATAAAAGGCATTATGACGTAGTTTGACTATCATAATGTTGGTATATATTTCGTTTCTCACAGTAATCGTTCGCACTTTTATATCACTTGTCTACTATTTTGACAGCTAGTCTGTTAGCCTAGAGCTTGCAAAGCTTATTTAATCCTTTTAGTCTGGCGAATTCTGGCACCAAGGTTTGTGAATATTCTAGACACTTTTCTAAGTCAGGATTTAGCATTTTTGCCTTTATATTCAGTTGTTTTAATCCTACTACCTGCTACTATGGTCCTGCTACCTGGACTATGTTAAAGCAAAATTGTTATTAAAGCAAAAAGTTGTTGCGTTTATAAAAAATAAATGAGCCGTGTTTATGCCAAATAAGAAAGATTTGGTAGTAATCTTGTTCAAGATTATTTTTTTAAAAATTATTATTCAGTAAAGGAAAGTCATTTTTTTTAATCAACTTCCGATAAAAACAGTTCAACTCATTATAATTTTAATCAAATCTCTAAAAGAAGGATAATCGAGTTCAGTCATTATAATTAAAACTTTTGTCCAGACCTCAGCATGGCTCGACCCGTTTTAATTTACACCTACCCTTTCGCATAACTTACGTTCCTAATTAAGGTAAACTTTCAAATTAACTTCAAAGATAATCTTTAAAAATGTGGAACAAAAAACTCACCGATTCAATGAACAAATATACGTGAAAAGATCTGTTTAACTTGGAAATGGATTTTTGCGGTAGGAATGAAAAGTTTTTATCTTGTTTTCCGTTTCCACTCTTGAATTAATCTGATGGTAATGGCAGAATCGTAGCATTATGTTCTAGCAATTATATTCGTCCCAGCGTTTGTAGGGCAAAAACGTGTAAATACATTACAGGTTTTGAAAATTCAAACATTGAAATTCGACCATTTTAAACACGAGAACGTATACAAAAGCGCTCATTCATTTACGAACAAAACGTGCTTACAAAATCACAAGAGAAATGTAAAACGAAATAACAACAATCAGAAATTTAGCAAAGCGTCATTAACATAAAACAAATATAAGTAGAATAAGGGCTCACAACTGTGAAGCAATCGAAACAATACGCACAACAATGGCGAGACGACTGTGCGGTTGAATATTTTTATCATTTTCATTAAACTCTCGACCCAAACGAAACATAACCGGGAGTAGAAATAAGTTGTGGAACATTGCGGGATTTTCTGTCCAAGTTTGTGAGAAGCGCGCCCTGGGGAACGTTTGTCATCGTCGGGATGCTCGCCTCCACTTGCTTAATTCTTTTTTTTCTCACTTTTTGTATGTGCCAGACTCTTCCTCGAGCAAAGTCTGGGCGCTCAAATCTTTTTTGTTTTAGAACCAAGTCAATGTTCAAACTGAATAGCAAGAAATTAATTCAATCCGAAAGTTTTGCATATAAAACAGCTACAATAAATCAACCCGACAATGTTACACAATAAAAAAATATACACAATGAAATCAAAACATAAAGTTATTCCAGTTATTTAGCTGATTAAATTTAATGTTTTTGCTACATTTGAACGCCAATGTAAATGTTACATTATATTTACGGAATGTTTGGAGCAATGGAGATAATAAATAATACTATTTTCGGATTTTCGGCTGCATGTGCAATTGAGGTACACTGCCTCAGATATGATTTGTACGTATTTATAACATGTACGATACTTTAGCCAGTACATAAACTTCTCAGTTCGTGGTCTTGTGACCACATTGTAATAAATCGTGACGTGGGCTGAGCTCCACGCCGCCCGCGCCGCGCCGGTTCGACGCGAGGATTATATGCCCAAGCTGAGAAAACCTTAAAACCTAGCCTTGTGTCGAAACAAAATGTGAAATCTGATAGTTTTTTTCAAATAAATGACTATTTTTACGTTCTATGATAGGGAAATAAAGTTTGCATGTAGAGTACAGTCGGCCAATGAGTTGGGTATGCAGGGCAAAAACTTCTACGCCATAGTAAAAACTGACTGCAATAGATACCTATGCAAGTTTGTATTTCATATTTAATAAGTGTAATATACCCACTATTTAGATATATTACTCACTTATCCATAACTGGTGTCGTAAGTCTTTACTATGACTTAGAAGTTTTTGCCCTGCATACCCAACTCATTGGCCGACTGTACATGCAAACTTTATTTAGCTGGTTCGTAAGTTATAATAATGATAAAGGCATTAAAACTATATATAACTGCCTCATTGGCCTAGTGGTTAGCGTATGCACCTCTTACCGCGAGGTCTCGGGTTCGATTCCTGGGTCAGGAAAAGTGTTATTTAGAAAAAATCAATAAAAAAAATATGGCCCTGGTTTTACTTTATAAACATAATAAAGGTTGGAATAGCGATAAAGTTTTTGTTTTGGTCACCGCAAGACCTTGGACCCGAGTTTTGAGACGGACTAAAGTATTGGTTGGGATTTTGCCGTCAAGAAATTCTCAATAGCAGCAAGGAGTTGCGTTTGTGCCCGGTGAATGGCGATAGGCTCACCTCCTATCTCTGAGACACAGACATATCTGAAATGTGGGTGTTGTACACCTCTGCTACAGCCTTCTGGGTGATATCGGCATGATGCTATGCTACGATATATTCACCTATTCATCTAAATTAATATGTAAGGTGCTAAAATAGTATATTTAAATCTGTATCTCACTCATATTTGATTTAATCTTTAAGCCAAGAATTTTCTAACAAGATTATAAAGTAATTGTCATCAAACCCCGACGAGAATTGGAACCTTATTAAGCCTGGCAATTTTATTCGTAACCCGACCGCAACATAGCTTAGAAATTGTTTACTCAATTTGAACTCAACTTCGTTATGAATTTAGTATATGCTACGTCCGGCGCACCCTGGGCAATTCACGAGTTCTTAAAAGCGAATTGGCTAATCCTTTCACCGCGATGGCAAGTCAAAACCTTGACCACCTTACTGACTGTCCAAAATGCCCTACCACCTGCACAGGGGAGACGCTCATGAACGCCGACGAGAGCGCCATAACAGTGATCACTTATTGGGCCAATAAAATTTGACTCAGCCATCGACACGACGAAGAAGAATAAGAAGTATATGCTAGTTTTACCTTGAATCTATTTGACCTCAATTTCACTTGTAGTTTGAATTTTTACTTACGTATATTATTATGTCGATAAATAATGTCCTGTTTGTCCACAGACAACCATCTTTTTTAACGTTTTCTTAATATACTACACTTATAAACTATTCTCAATGTTAAGAACTAAATCTCTAAAGCGTATTCAACATGCAGATTTTGTTATCCCATTTACAGTTACTATCACACATTTTAATTCATAAACTACCTAAATATATGTTATACGAGCAAATTTTAAATGAGCTGTTAATATGATTTTATAGCTACTCTCAGGAAATAAAGGACGAGATACCTAAACAGATGCTAATTTACAAACAAACATGACAATCTCCAAACATTGCATTTCATTACGAAGTAATTCCATTATTATAAATAATTAAAAGTTAGCAAAATACAAATTGCCTGCTTAGTTTGACTCTTATCGGGTTAGGTATATTGTATTTCAACAAATATTTCATTTGCAAACTCGAGAGTAAAGACAAATAACTTCAGCATTTGCCGACATATTTTATGTCATCACTGTCTCTTCTCATTTTTATTTAATTTAGTTGCATACATTTTGTGCTACGATATTTACTTAGTTATTTTTTTTATAATCCAGTTAACTCTGGTTTTAGTTTAGTTTATCTTAGCAATTTCATATTGCATGTAGAATAAACATAATTTGTTACCCTTGCCCGAGTGTGAATTAAGCCGAAATCATCCCGGCAAATAAAAAAGATTAGTAGACTGACATCAACCAGCATATTCTGTAATCACAATCCAAATAATTTCACAAATTCACATTAGATTATTACAGTCTTATCTTTGTTGTTCAATGCTTCGGTTAAATTTAGCTTCAGTGAATCTTGAGTAAAATAAGTCTGTCTGTTTGTTTTCTAGCAAAAAGAAATCCGTTATCGTATTACAGAAATGCCGTTAATATTTTCCCTTGGCGTTCCTCAGGGATTCACCTCAGTAAGGACGATAAATAGCTATTAAATTTGTATAACGGTTTATTATTATGTCATGTATAAGCGGGCTTTTGATTTTAAATTCAAAGCATTCTGTATCGGAAAAATATCATTAGAACCAAGATAATAAGATACAACGTTAATGATATTGGCAATCTTTATGTTTATATTTTTTAGTCACCATTTTGTGTCTGGGAGGGACTGAAGCGTGCATCATCAAATATTCATGTGTGAATTGGGAGCAAAGCTTTTATCCAAGCACAGTTTCTTCAATATTGGTAAAATCTATGCTTAAAGAGTGGTTTATTCCTCGTGTGTTCATCGTCAATCTAATGTACACAAGATAATATTATATACATGAGATGGTTTTAATTTTAAATTTCT
The DNA here is from genome assembly GCA_905147285.1 of Hypena proboscidalis. Classification (NCBI taxonomy): domain Eukaryota; kingdom Metazoa; phylum Arthropoda; class Insecta; order Lepidoptera; family Erebidae; genus Hypena; species Hypena proboscidalis. Next base: position 11,235,361 of record LR990140.1, on the reverse strand, counting down.
CTGAGATATATATTGTACTAACATTACTATATGATACGACAGTAGGTATTAACATAATATTGTACCAGTAAAACTTTTAGGCAATTTATACAAATTTGACAGTATAACATGATAAAACTTTTGTCTCTAGACTCATTAGAGTCGTAGTCTATAATGCAATTCTAACCGTGATTAAAAAGAGAACAAGCCCCATTTATTGCAACCAATTCTTCAGTCATAGCGAATTTTTGTTACAGAAAAATAAACAAATCCTTGTATTTTCATCATACAAGTTAACGTTCTTAATGTTATTACCGCAATTATGTTGTACGTGGTTTTTATTGGTCCGTAAGTGGTAAAGTATCGTCCTTGGTTACTCGTGTTATGTGTGGGGCCTTTAGTTTTATGTGGAAGTTGAAATGGCTCAATTTGCGGAGTTTATGTGCGACTGAGATACAGACAAATAACGTTGTTAGTTTTTTATATCATGTTCGCCATTTTACGGGGCTTTTGAAATATCCGAGAGTTGTTTTAACGGTCAATATTGTTTTGTCGCCAGAATGTCGTTGATAAAATGTTGGATTACCTGCCCCGTATTACTGCTTGCTTGTATCGTAAAACTTGACATGTTACTTATAACTTCTAATTGATTATTTTTATAGCATTTAGCTATGCTTAGCAAATTATACTAGGAAACAGTTGAAAAAGATATGGGACCGGTAGGATTTGAACCTGCGACCTTACTGCACACCGGGCAAATAACGTACGCGTTCATTCTTCTCAACATTTGTGCTGAATATAACTTCGCCATGTTAGTTTTTATCCTGATAGGAACAAATGGATGAACGTGACGTCACGAAATGACGTATCATACAGTTGAGAAATGTAGGGTTCTGGTAAGAGGCGACCGTAGCTGGATGGCTAAAGCGGCCGCCCGGTGTGCAGTAAAGTCGCAGGTTCAAATCCTGCCGGTCCCATATCTTTTTCAATTGTTTCTTAGTATGTTACATACTAAAACTTCTACCATTTCTAGTGTAATTTTAAGTGTTTTTAAGTGTTAGTTACTGTGGTCTTTTTTGTCATGTTGTATAAGCTAAATTTACCTTTTAACATGGTAATTATATTATGGTACGTTGTTAATTTGTCATGTTAATGCATCTTTATTTGTATTCTGTTGATATTTTTATAATATTTAAAATACAGTCTTTGATTTTTGACACAAATAAAGTATTCATAGAGATACCTGGTGCTGGAAATGAAATGTCTCCCTTTGAATAGTTCGTTCGGCGAACGATAAATAAATTCAGCGAGTGATACTTTTTATTCCTCCAGCGTGTAGTGTCGGATATGTTTTTTATTGAAACATAATCTCATATACTTTATAACTGAAAAATAAAATTTCAGTTTTGGCCGATACCGCCGCGAGCTTGCCACAGAATACCAAACATTGGAACTTTTTGTATAATAGGATCGTTCATTAACTTCTTATTTATTGCGGTTCGTGGCAGTTTGCCTTTTAAGGGTATGCTGTTTAAGTGTGAAGGTAAATGCTGCGTGTTATTTTTGCTATTTTCATGAATTATATAATCATTTTAAAGTTTTATGCCGAGAAATCTTTTATTTACAATGTTTAAAAAATGAGTATATTCGAGAAAATTATTGTTAAAGAGACTTGTAATATTACAAAGTTAGTAAATTCTGTAAAAGAATATTTCTTTTTGATTGATTGGAAGAGAAATTCTCACTACTGACTGACACCTTAGAGCAATAAGCCAACTGGAGGCGTCATTGTCAAACGTCCTCCGCTGCTAAATGTGGAAGAGCGTCGCTCTTGCACGTCATATAATTAATAATTTACCCGCCCAGCTCTCCCGCTAGTTTTGGCAGACTTATTTGCATACATATTTACGTTAATTTCGTGTCCATATTGGTTTGATTCAAGTAATTGGCGAACAACTATAAAAAAACCGGCCAAGTGCGAGTCAGACTCGCGCACCGAGGGTTCCGTACAAACCTGTAGGTATATAAGTAAAAGTTATGGTATTTTTATTGCTAAATGAAATCCATAACATAACAATGTGGAAAGCTGACGGTACCTTGTCAATACATATATGAAAACATTATGTATGTTCGGAAAAATCTTCATCTCTTTATGAAGAGAAGTGATAGACATAATTTTAATACTAGAAATAGGCACAATTTGGATCAATCTCGGTTTAGATTGGCTAAGGTACGAAATTCTTTTATGGGGAATTGTGTAAAATTTTATAATAAAATACCACTGCGGATTCTACAACTGAACGAGACAAAATTTAAAACATGCATAAAACTCACACTATGTAGACAAGCATATTATAAATTAGAGGATTATATCCTTGATAAAAAAGCTTGGCTTAATGCTGGTCCTGCTCCACAGTCACAGCCACTTGGGTCCACTAATTAGTTTTCTTTTATTTTATATTTGGAAGAGATGCTCTCCCTTTTATTTTTATAAACATGGTTTTTTTTTTTTTTTTTTAAATCGTATTTTTTTTTTTTTGAGTAAATGTTTAATCTTTTTATTTTTAACTTTTGAAAAGTTATAGTATTGTATAACTTCGAAGCATTTTTTATTTATTTTGTAAATATGAGTACCACGTGTAATATAATGTAACTGTTTTTGTTTTTTTTTTTTTGACATGAACGAGCATGGCAATTGAGAGTTTGTCATTCTCACTCAAATGTCTCGCTGATGGTGGCACGTGTGTTGGGTCATTCGGTTCCCTTCAATATGGTTGAGCTGAGTAGTGCTGATCCACGCGTCATGTTCGTGAACGGGCGCCTTCAGTTGAGACTGGTCATCTCTCAACTGCCACTAGCTTATTTTAATTTTATTGTTAATGTAATTTTTAATTAGCATTGTTCTCATATATTAGAAGTAATAAGACATGTAACCAGAATTTCTGTAATACATAATCATGGTTTAAAAGAGTGTCCATGGAGTTTCTTGCACGTTCTTCTCCATCGAGATCTACTCCTTGGAATGTGCAACTAGCTTCCTTTTTCTGACTGACCGACTTATTGACAATTCAAAAGTGCCTGTAAATGGTTTATTTGAAATAAATGCTTTGAGTTTGAGTTTGAGTTTGAGCTGGAGGAGCATAAAATGTAAGACAAAGGTCTCTCAGTAATCCTTTATTTTGTATTAACATATAGGTACTTATTAATATTTTTTTTTATTATTTTTTCTTTTTTTTTAATATAAATGAAATACCTAACACTAGCCTTGTAAAAATTATTTTATCAAAGTTATTTATTTATAAAGTTTTTTAGTCACTATTTAGAAATCTAGTTCAAAAATACTAATAATTAAGTATTAAATTTGAACCATTTGAGGAGCGACCGTGAGTTCCGCCTGACGCAGGTCCTCACCGGACACGGGTGTTTCGGGAGGTTCCCGTTCAGGATCAGGCGGGAGGACACGCCAGGGTGTCACCACTGTGCGGATCGCCCAGAGGACACGGTGGAGCATACGGTGGAGGTCTGCCCCGCTTGGGCGGAGCATCGCCGTGTCCTCGTGGAGGCGATCGGCGGCAGCGACCTCTCGTAGGGCCGGGCCCCTGGTTCAGACCATGGTGTGGAGCGAGAGGGAATGGGAAGCAAAATTCTCGTGTCGCGGTGTTTGTTTCCAAACTCCTCCGAAATGGCTGAACCAATTTGCATGAAATTTTGTGTGCATATCGAGTAGGTCTGAGAATCGGCCAAAATCTATTTTTTTATTTTTTTTGTTAATCGCATAACAACGTTTGCTGGGTCAGCAAGTCTAATATATAAAATTCTCGTGTTGCGGTGTTTGTTTCCAAACTCCTCCGAAACGGCTGAACCGATTTGCATGAAATTTTGTGTGCATATCGGGTAGGTCTGAGAATCGGCCAACATCTGTTTTTTTTTTTTTATCGCTGAACAACGTTTGCTGGGTCAGCTAGTAAGTTTATGATTATTAAAAAAAATATACTATGTGATGTAACTAAAAATTTAAGATTTTCGGAATTTTTCCTATATGTGTACTTTATAACGTTGCTTCATGCCAAATTTCAAGATTCCAGGTCGTCTGGAAGTATCCTTTAGGTTTTGATTCCCTTGCGAGTAGTTGCGAGTTTCAAAATATGCGGCTTTAATTGCTGTATCTTTTGATTGCGTTGACGTAGAAGTTTGATTTTGTTACAGCTTAAAGATATTATAGACTTGAGTATTTGTTAAGAATTTCAATATAATACCACAACGCGTTCATGAGTAAAGGGGTAATAAGTTTAAAATTATTAAAAATATTTTTATTATATGATGTAACTAAAAATTTATGCTTTTCGCAATTTTTCCTTTATTTGTGTTATAAGACGTTGCTTCGTACCAAATTTCAAGATTCTGAGTTCACGGGAAGTACCCTGTAGGTTTTGATTCCCTTGCGAGTGTCAAAAATTTGCGGCATAAACGGGAGTATCTTTTGATCGCGTTGACTTAGAAGTTTGATTTTTTCACAGCTCCAAGAGACCATAGACTTGAGTATTTAATATGAATTTCAGCTTGATACCTCCACGCGTTCCTGAGAAAAAAGGTCTTGACAGACAGACAGACAGACGGACAACAAAGTGATCCTATAAGGGTTCCGTTTTTACCTTTTGAGGTACGGAACCCTAAAAATCATCGAATTGTGAACCTCCTTCTTTCTTTTGAAGTCGGTTAAAAAGTAGCAGGAAATGTTAGGCAGTATTTTTTATCTCTTTCAAGATATCACTGTAATGGCCGCTGTAACTTTTATACATCCAGTGGTAATTGAGTGGCCACAGGCTAAAATAAAAGTATTTTTACTGTCACTACGTTACGTGTACATGGCAACTACATGTTTACGGTCAACAATACGAAGTAAACTGTAAAATACATTGTCCTGTACCGAGTTATGTAAAAGCAGGACTCGATTAGAGTTATATTTATCACGTGGTAACAATGATTCTCATTGCTGTGATATAATTTTAGTAATAATACGAGACAAGTATTTTGCGGACTGCCGCGATCGTCTAGTGGTTAGCGTATGCGTAGCGTTAGGTCTCGGGGTCGGGCAAAGCGCTATTTGTAAACTTTCCGACAGGAAATTCATAATAGCAGCGTGGTGTTCGAAATGTACCCGGTGGATGGCGATAGGCTCACCCTCTATTACCACACCCTTTCAGATTATATAGGAGTGATGTTATGTTATGTTATGTTATGTAAGTATACTGCGGATTTAAAATGTAATAAGACTGGCATAATATTACTTTGAGCGTTGTATCGCAATATCATCTAAGCATAATACCAAGTCTTCGTATATTTAGGTTTATTATGATAGTTTAATATATATATAAAGAAGCACTATCGCAAAAAAGTCACTCAGTAAATGACAATATAATAAAAGCGTTAATGTGCTTCATTTTGTGATAAAAAAAGAGTAAAAACAGTTTACTTAAATCTAAAACACAAAAGATTTTACGGCCGCGGCGCGCAACGTAACGACGCTCAAATATCATTTAAAAACAAAACTTCGGTGATTTTCCTCACTCGACTACTTCTTATACCCCTGGGAGAGGTACAATGGTTGTTCACAAAAATAATAATAAATCTATTTCCAAGCTGTAAATCTATGTGACAAAGTGGTCCGCTGGTCCGTGTTTAAAGTACCTAAATGTTTTTACTTGTGACCAAATGAGGTTGTGTCGTAGTAGAGGTAGATGAAATTGGATTCATCAATGATTCAAAAAGGTCAACTCAACGATATTCACCCGTGTATTTATGGATCGCGCCGTTTATGTGCAAATAAAGGTTTTTATTCAATACGGGCTATCTAATTGTAAAATGCTGTATGTTCAATTTAGACAGGTGAACAATTGGCAGAATCATTATAATAATTATGTTAAATTCAGTTTCTATCATCTTCTAAATATATATTTGTGTAATATTTATTTTATTATTGTATTTATTCACGTACGTAATAAATGTTCATTATATATTTTTTAAGTTTTACACAGACTGATTTAATATCTCCAGGGGTGTTTGACAAGGCTGTATAGCATCACCGTGGTTGTTTAACCTGTACATGAATCTGTTTAACGAATTTGAGAGAGAGTGAATTCGGATTAAGGATGGATGAGCGACGAGTGATATGTCTAATGTATGCAGATGTAAGTGCTTCTTGCGTCTTCAATTGAAGAATTGCAAGATAATGGTACGGTAAGTATGGTACATGAAGAAAACAAGAGAAAGGGAATAAAAATGTCTATAGGGCAAACTAAGGTGTGGGTGTGAAAGGGATGATAATGTGACTGAATGGAATGTTATCATTAAAGGTATACAAGTCCAACCGGTAAAATTGTATATTTGGGAAATATGTTAAATGAGATGGTAAGATAGATGCTGATGTTGATAAAACAGTGAATGCGCCCAGCGAAGCCATGTCAAATGAGGCAAAGCTGGTCTACGATGGCGACAGAATAAGCATGAAAGTAGAATAAATGCTATAAAAATACGCTCATTACAAAATAAGTATGGTGTAACCTTGAATGACAGGATATGGAATAGTGTAATAAGAGATGGTTGTAGTTATAAAGATGATATAGTACAAGATACAAGAATTGGGAAAGGTATGCTTAGATGGTTTAGTCATGTTGAAAGAATGGATGGCAGATGTGGCTGGAAGTACTAAAAGAGGTCGTTCTCAAAAGACATATAGGGACCAGATAAATGGCGTTCTGCAGAGAGGACTAATACGCAGTACACTAAACCAGTAGAGGAAGCGAAAGAACTATGTAGAGAGCGTAGCATATGGCGTTCCATCGTCTTTCCCTACCCACGAGGGATTAAACCATGATTTTATGTATGTATGTAAAGTTTTGTATATCTATGTCTCTTTTGTACGTATTTTATGTATGGTTTAGGTATTGATTTGTACTCGTTTCTTCCAAATAAAATATCTGTTTACATAATCACTGTGAATACTTCGGTTCTTTTTTTCGGATTGCACCTACCTTTGCTCTTCTCTGCACCCACCTAGGTTGACTGTAAAAGATTGCCGCGTGCAAATTTAATAAATAAATATAATAAATTTCTCGTTTAATATAATAGTATTACAAGGTGACAGGTTAATCCTGGTGGGCCACAGCTGCATTACTTAATTATTAACCAAGCATTACAGGTTACTGTCAAATAAGGGTAGACCATAATATCGTAGCCATTACGGGCCACACGAGGCATCCTATCAAGTTTAAAAATACCCACAGATAGGTGGAAGCTGACCTGCCACATCGTGAGTGCTAAAACAAAACCAAAAAGATACAACCTTATTTTTTACAGGGCTTTTTTTTAATGATGGTGTGTTTAGTATCAGTAACAGAATCTAATTTTTACTTTTTATATTAATAATATTTTTGTGCTTTTGATTTCAGGATTTTTAGGATAAGGAAAAAAAAATAACAAGAACGAATTTAAACGCAATAGAAAACAATTCTCATTAGTATATAAATCTTGATAAATTTAATTTAATTCTCTAAAAGCTTCTACGTTAAGTAGTAACCAGATTGACCGTAGGAGAAATACAAAGTGACATAACAGTAAAATAAAATGATACAGTCGCCATATTGCGTACCAAGTCCATTGGCTTTTATGAGAGAGAACGTTAATGTTATGTAATCACGTAGGTACGTACTCATATTATACCTATAGTCCTATATGAACGCACGCTGCCAAAATCTGTGGGCCTTTTGCCTTGTCTCGGCTTTAATTGTGTACGTGATAGTTTTTATACACACGTATTATGATGCGTTTCATTGATTTTTTAAGTGATTTTATTACATTACTTCCTTGATGGTCTAGTGGTCTTCTTTTCGTCGTGTCGATGGCTGAGTCAAATTTTATTTTGACTTGCCATCGTGGTGTAAGGATTAGCCAACTCGCTTTGGAGAACTCGCGAATTGCCCAGGGTGCGCCGGACGTAGGGAATCGTTGTGTACGTCACTCGGGGAGGCTCCTTTCATGCACCCCAGTGGCTTAGCGTATGCGTTCTCACCGCAAGGTTTCGGGTTCGATTCCCGTTCCGGGCAAAGTGTTTTTTGCGAACTTTCCATCAGGAAATATACAATTGCAGCATGGAGTTGGAATTGTGTTCGGTGGATCACGACAGGCTCACCCCCTATACTATGTGACTTAAACATAACAGGTAAAATGTGGATGTTGTTCACCTCTGCTTTATCCTTCTGGGTCATATAGGCGTGATGCTATGAGAATTTTCTGACGGACAGTTTATAAATAACACTGCCCGACTCGGGAATCGAACGCAAAACCTCGCGGTAAGAGCGCATATGCTAACCACTAGTCCATCGATGCAGTAAAATGTATTATATTAAATATGTCATATTAAATTTAATTCTAAAATAATGAAGTCATTCAACTACATATTTGATCATAATTAAACGTTCAAAGTTATTTGCCTTCAATAATTTCGCTTTAATTCCAATCAAGATGTTGAAATCCATCCGATTCGTTTCTGCACGAGAGCAACAAAAGAGCGTGTATTTATTTTAAAATACTCGTCCAGCAATTCTGTAAATTAAATTGAAACAGATATCGGGTACCAAAGACTCGAATAGTATCGATATTGTGTTCTCGAAGTAAACAATTATTGTGTATAGTTTATTGATTATTAGACTCTTTTTAAAAAGATACCATTGGAATGCCCCAGGCTACTAAACTTATGACCATCATAACTTGATCTGCCACACCATTCTCTTTAAATGTAGAATAGGCGTTTGCGAGAGGAAGAAAAGGTAAGGGTTGAGTTCTTTTATGCTGGTCTGGTTAGTGCCTGATTGCATTGGGCCTCTTGGTCGATAGAATCGCTTTGTTTGATCTTATATCTCGTGTAGTCGTTCAAGCCATGACGTACGATCCCGCCGGTAACAGGATAGCTGATTATGTTCGAATGCAGAGTTTCCTATCATATATTTAAGAAATTTGAATGGGATAAAATATTAATGCAGTGTATACCAGGGTACGGTACGGTACGAGTCCCACTAATCATAAACTAGGTACATTTCAGCGATTTATTTCATACAAAATTACGTATTTCAACTTCTTATTGATTATTTTTATAGCTTTTAGCTGTGCTTAGCAAATTATACTAAGAAACAGTTAAAAAAAGTATGAAACCATCAGTATTTGAACCTGCGACCTTCTGCTCACTTCACGTGAACGATGACGTCATGAAATGACCTAACATACAGTTGAAAAATTTTGGGTCCTGGCAAGAGGCGATCGAAGCTGGTTGGTAAAGGGAATGCCCGGTGTGCAGAAGGTCGCAGGTTCAAATCCTGCTGGTCCCATAAGTTTATCAACTGTTTCTTAGTAAAATTACGTATATTTTAAACGCAGAGGTCTCGTCCGCGACTGATTAATAATCGGTGACCGATTTCTGGTAGGAGGAAAATGCCTACAAAAATTGTATGAAAATGACAGCGGACCCGATATCGGTCCTTTAAAAGCTCGGTCGTTGATGAGATATCAAAATTGCTTCATGTGTTTCTAAAGTATCTGTTTTTTGTCTATGACTGACATCAAAAAGTTATAAACTAATTTTCATACCTAATAATATCAATGTAATATAAAATTACATAAACGCTATACATCTTAAAGTCCATTAAATTACACAAGTTATCACGGTAACGACTCTATTCAGAACGAAAAAATTGCGTTAAATTGGAAAATCACTGAGCAGAAAAGTCAGAGAAAATTACATTCCTTTCACGCAGTAACTCACTGGCTACTGATTTCACTTTATTATATTATTATTGAGAGCAATCGTGAAATATGTAATAAAATATAAGCGGCCAAGTTGATTCGCTGGATGAAATCAGTTAGGGAGAAATGGTTAATCGTCAACTGCCATGAATTACCTCTTGGAAGAGTAATAAAGATGAAGAGGTACTACAAACTTATCTATGGTATTGACGGCACAAAGAAAATCATTTTTTTTTCAGATTTTTGGATTATTATTTTTAATTAATCGAAAGATATATCTGTTGTAAGGCTTGTTTAAGACTATGCAATCTTTTCACCACTTATTTATTGCTAAACCGTGGTTTTTGATAAGTGCATTGTTTTTTTGCGTGTTATAAAGAAAACTTTTATTATTTGAGTTTGTTCGTATGAGATTAAAGCGGCCTGGTCCGGGGTAACTAATAATATTATAAGGTCAGGACGTAGCAGGGATGTGCCCCTTGTAGATCACGGGGCATAGTTCAACACGGATAATCTCACAAAATGAACCATCATTCTGTGAGATGATCCAATATATATTGGCGCAACGAAGTAATCTATTAAACGAATTACTGTGACTCTAATTTTAATTTTTTTTAGTTTTTTAATTGAATGGAGTGGTACGTTTTACACGATGATAATAGTCAGTTTCTGTATACCTATGAAAATACAAATGTTATTCATTTCTTTTAACTGCCTTTTTACACAGTGAAGAAGTGAATAAAAAAAACACACTATTACTTAATTTCTACGCTCCATGGTCTTGCTTCTGTGGACAGGAAGCCTAAGGGTGGGTTATATATAGGTTATAGTTGGATCCGTACGCGTGACATAATGTTATGTTCCCACAAGCGTATGTTTACAATGCTCATAGGAATTCCTGGGCAGCAATAATCGCAATTGGTGGCAAACAGATGTGTAATTACTGTATGTTTGTTACGCACTTATGTGTCCTAGTTATTGGATCTAGATTTTTTTTTTTTTTTTTTTTTTTTAATACTTTTTCTTGGTAAACAAACGCTGTATGTATGATATAGAAATAAAATTTGTTCTTGCTAAAAGCTGTGGCTAGCAACAACGAAAAAGAATCCAATTAGTCTGCAGGTACATGAAAATAGCAGAAAAATATTAATACAGAAAATGCAACCATACTTAACAAAAGGCCTGTTAATAATTTTTCAATCTTTTGTCCTCAAAATGTTCTACAACAATTTTCTTTAACGGTAAATAGTTAAGAAAGACATTGCAACTTATTCTGTGTTTTAAAAATTAACACATCGTCTCTTCTATTAAACAAAAAACAAATCCAAACTTGACGAAAAACTCCTGTAAGCATTCCCGTCTTATTCAACTTAACTTGCGAGTACAACTTAAGTTGAACTCGAAAATATTCGCATAACTAGGCCCGTTGTTTCGAATGCGTTAATTCCTGGCTCCGAGTCGTAATCAACTTAGGAAAGTTGGCAACTTATTCGAGAATGGCTAATGAACAAACTCAGTGCAAGTGCACAAGCTTAGGACGTGACCCGGATTACATATTCCACTTACTTTGATCAACGTAATTGGTGCTGCTATCCTTGGATTCGTTTTGGTTCGTTCAGTATGTGAGTAGGTGCTGCAAAAAAACACATTACAGCTTAATACTCGTCTGTCTGGGAGGCAGTTTGTAAAGATATGCTCAAAATTGAATCTCGCTCGCAATCTGGGCAAAAAACAACAATACAAATAATAAAACAATTCATTAATCAATATTTTTAATTTATTATCATTAAATTTCTCATTATTGGTACTGGTCTCATGACTAATTCATTAAATAAAATATAGAACTACTAATAATTTGATTTGACCCCTTGGTTATTTAACCGGCCCTTCGTACACTGTCTGTTTCGAATGTTTTATTTTAGGCTCCTTGCTCTGTAATAAATTATAGTACCTATATAAATCTGATAAGTGTCGATTTGTACATTTCATATTTCCATAAATCTATTTGATAATATTCGAAATTTTGAACGACAGCACCAATTTTTACGTTTTACACGATGATAATAGTCAGTTTCTGTATACCTATGAAAATACAAATGTTATTCATTTCTTTTAACTGCCTTTTTACATAGTGAAGAAGTGAAGAAAAAAAGACACATCTATTACTCAATTTCTACGCTCCATGGTCTCGCTCTGCTTCTGTGGACAGGCAGCCTAAGGGTGGGTTATATATAGGTTATAGTTGGATCGTACGCGTGACATAATGTTATGTTCCCACAAGCGTATGTTTACAATGCTCATAGGAATTCCTGGGCAGCAATAATCGCAATTGGTGGCAGACAGATGTGTAATTACTGTATGTTTGTTACGCACTTATGTGACCTAGTAATTGGATCTACATTCTTGGTAAACAAATGCTGTATGTATGATATAGAAATAAAATTTGTTCTTGCTGAAAGCTGTGGCTAGCAGTACATGAAAATAGCAGAAAAAAAATAATACAGAAAATGCAACTATACTCAACCAAAGCCCCGTTAATAATTTTTAATCTTTTGTCCTAAAAATGTTCTACAACGATTTTATTTAACGGTTAATAGTTAAGAAAGACATTGCATTTCTGTGTTTTAAAAATTAACACATCGTGCCTTCTAATTAAACAAAAAACACATCCAAACTTCACGAGAAACTCGTGTAAGCATTCCCGTCTTATTCAACTTAACTTGAGAGTACAACTTAAGTTGAACTCGAAAATATTCGCATAACTAGGCCCGTTGTTTCGAATGCGTTAATTCCCGGCTCCGAGTCGTAATCAACTTAGCAAAAGTTGGCAACTTATTCGAGAATGGCTAATGAACAAACTCAGTGCAAGTGCACAAGCTTAGGACGTGACCCGGATTACATATTCCACTTACTTTGATCAACGTAATTGGTGCTGCTATCCTTGGATTCGTTTTGGTTCGTTCAGTATGTGAGTAGGTGCTGCAAAAAAACACATTACAGCTTAATACTCGTCTCTCTGGGACGCAGTTTGTAAAAATATGCTCAAAATTGAATCTCGCTCGCAATCTGGGCGAAAAACAACAATACAAATAATAAAACAATTCATTAATCAATATTTTTAATTTATTATCATTAAATTTCTCATTATTGGTACTGGTCTCATGACTAATTCATTAAATAAAATATAGAACTACTAATAATTTGATTTGACCCCTTGGTTATTTAACCGGCCCTTCGTACACTGTCTGTTTCGAATGTTTTATTTTAGGCTCCTTGCTCTGTAATAAATTATAGTACCTATATAAATCTGATAAGTGTCGATTTGTACATTTCATATTTCCATAAATCTATTTGATAATATTCGAAATTTTGAACGACAGCACCAATTTCGCTTTTTCTTTTTTTGTTGTGATTATTATTATCAGAAGATAGATCTTCTGAAAAAAGGGAAAATTTGCGTGGCAAATAAGAAAATTTCAGAATACTTAACCACTACATAAAATTTTCATATCCTGAGCGCTTTTGTCAATATACACAATTGATTGTAACCTTATGGGGTTTGACATAACGTTGACAGAATGTGTGCTGCAGATGTGAAGCTATTCAATTTTACCGTTCAATAAAGTGTGTTGTTTAACATCCTTGTCTTTACAGTCGTTTGAGAACAACACTGACTTGACGGTATACTCGTCGAATATGCCATTATCACCATGGTCAATGCCCATGCCGTGGAGGGTGGCATGAGCAATTTCTGTAGGCATGTGGCATATTGGCGATATTAGTACCATCTGAAAATTGTACATTGACAATGTAGTATAATTTACCAAGATTCATTAACTTGAAAATTCATTAGATAAGAGCGTGGTCGTGATAGAGATCTAGTCTAACCTTACCCTGCCAACAACTCCAACTATATACTTCTGATTAAATTCGTTGCGGGTTCCAAGACAATTTTAACTCTCCCTGGGATTGCCCGTGTGTCATGCACGGTGCCTTTCAGTTGGTTACCGCTGTAGATCCTGGTGTCACAGGAGTCACAGTGGTGGGCGTTTGGGTGGGATTATAACCTTACCCTGCCGCTAAACAGAAGAAGAAGAAGAAGAAGACTGGCACGTGAGACTTAACACCGTACTCCTCAAATGAAATAACGCATCTACAATCTGCTTATATGGACTGTAGTTACCACTTACCTTTTATTGCCCGTTCATTTCATTTGTCTTATTAAGAAAAATAAACATACAAATATAGCCTCCTTATTTTGTATGTCTTGTTCGACTATGTAATATAAATAAATCAGGTTCATGATCCACCATAATGCTATTATTGTTAAGACATTTTAAAACACAAAAATGTTTAAATTCGCTTGTTCTATTAACATATATGTCAATATTATCGGCTTCGACAATTTCAACGGAAATGTTTGCCAACTGGGTCGTGAATCAGTTTTGCTGATAGTACATATCAGTACGTACCCGTCGTCCAACAGATTTTCTGTGATATCTCAGGCAGCAATTCTCAAGAGCCCCAGAAAAAACGTAGTAGATATACGTGAAGTTTTTCACCTTAGACCAAATAAGAGGGTTGACTTCTTGAAACACTAAACAAGATCTGAGTTCTAAATACGTGTGTGCAGATTTTACTAGCCCAATTAAGTGTTTTCGGTTCACTGCAAAATAACATAATATAAACTCACATAACATCGGGCTATTATAGGCGCAGAAGAGTGTAGCAGATTACTCACCTGATCACGATCATGAAGTTTCATGTGATCTCTCTTACGTATCGAGTAAGTGAATAAATTACTGGCTCAATATCTATTATTATTTTGATAACCTTTTACTTATTCTCAAGCTCATAAGGCAACAAAAAATAGAACGTGATGTTTATGAACGTAAATAGGGACAACACGCTAAAAGGACAAAAAGTGTAACTTTGGAATTATTGATTTAGTTCGAGAAAAGCAAGTCTTATTGTAGTACGTGCGATTATCGTTTAGCCTGAAGGTTTAGTGCAGACAATCAAACTGTTGCGGAGTAACGAGTTTAATCCTTTGTTTTGAAAGGGCGAGTTCAATTCACACTTTAAAATATTCTCCTAATATTTAAAAGAGGTACTACGCATTTGTTATTTTGTTCACCATTAGAGTGTTTTATTTATCCATATTTATCAAATTACATAACACACAGCCTAAATAATATCGAAGTACGGTTAGCTATCGTTAATAGACCATGAATACTAATATTTTATCCCAAATCGTATAACTGTAGCAAAAAGTACCCAGGTATAAAAAATAAATTAACATTACTTACCCATCGAATAAAAATTGAACATGAACGGTATCGTACCATTATTCCACTGACACGGCCAATTTTCAGGCAGTTCGTTATTTGCGTCTAAAATAAATCCAGCGTTCATTCAAAATATATTCACGAGAAATGGATAAAATATTACTGAAAAATTGAGAACAATAAAATATTGTTTAAAATGTTTTTTACGAACCTTTCCATGAATCACAAGATTTAATTATATTTAAATTACAAAGTAAAACATAAAGATTTATTATCCAATTTCCGTTGCGTAGCATTTGTGTGTAAATTGTTTGTTGTATGAATCAACGAAACTTATCGATCTCATTATTTTTGTAATATAAAATATGACGTCGTATATCAAGGGGGCTGCCTTGAATCACGGTTGGAAACCCATGAATATTGGTAATACATTTTCGCGCGTCGACTCTGTGATAACGTCGCTGTAATAGTTCGGCCATATGGAAGGAACTGAGGCTTGCTTGTTTATTATCATCAAGTTTTTAACTCGGATTTTATAAAAAACGCATGTAGCAAATTGTCTTTTATATTATGTGAAATACAGTATAGTTACACTCTTATTAAAAAAAAATTTTTTTTAGTAAGAGTGTATACTGGTTTCTAAATTTATAACATTAAAAAATATAAAAATGTAGTCTTATTCTTCTAATATATAAAAATCTCGTTTGTTATTGAACTCTTCCAAAACGAGAGAGGTCTGAGAATAGAAGGTATAGAAGGTAAGTTATTTTTTTTATAGGTGATGGTCGACATACCGCGCTGGTGAAGCCGTGGGGAACAACTAGTACAACGATATAATCACACTCATTGGAGTATGATGAGTTAATAGGCAGTTAGCATGGTGTAGCAAGACTCGTCTCAGCTCGATGCCTCAAGAGCTAATGAATAATTGCTTGTACCAAAGAGTTTCTGCTTTGACTGTGAAGCGTACAAAGAACATTGTAGGTATTTTAACTTCGTGGTCTTCAGACGCGGCCATGCTTGTAAAGGAGTAATTAAAAAGCAATTAGTTACACACCGAAAGTTTTTGACAGTTATTATTTTAAAGCAAAAATTGATGCGGAATTTAGAATGAGTATTTAATTATTTTTTGCCAATCATAGTACATGTCGATAATTAAAAAAAAACTATTAGGCGTAAAAACATTATGTTAAATTTAATATTATGCCAAGTTACTATTATGACAAGTGCATAATAATTCGAAAAAGAAATATGCCTAACGTATAACACGTTAGGCATATTTTTAAATTAAATTATGCCAAAAAATATTTTGTGAAAAACAGGTATCCCGACTTACCTTATTACTGTAAGTAGGACAATAGTTAACTGAGTTGTAAAATAATGGTAGAGACCAGACCAGTGTTTTATAACTTAACAAAAAAGTTTCTCTTGAAATTCGATTAAAGGGTACCGCAAGCCTTCTACTCTTTTTGCTACGGAAAAGTGCCAGTCCCGTGGTTATATAGAACGTTACTTCAACTCTTAGGTAGGACGACTACTTAAACATTTTGATTAAAAAAAGTTCTTCTAAAAAGTTTTTGTCACAGATTAAGTAAAAGAAAAGGCAAATTGTAATCTCCTTTAGTTAAAAAAGTTTCTACGTAATGTTGATATCTCATTATTATGCAATGTTTGTAGCGAACGAGGGTGTAGTCTATCTGTAGGTTAGTGAAAACTAT
The DNA here is from genome assembly GCA_905147285.1 of Hypena proboscidalis. Classification (NCBI taxonomy): domain Eukaryota; kingdom Metazoa; phylum Arthropoda; class Insecta; order Lepidoptera; family Erebidae; genus Hypena; species Hypena proboscidalis. Next base: position 11,218,581 of record LR990140.1, on the reverse strand, counting down.
ACACAAGACAGGAACCTAAGTCTTTGGCCCCATATACTAGAATTTTTACTGCCTAATCTCACTTACAAACCGGAATGAAATACTGTACACACTACTTTTTGGCGGCAAGTAAAATAAGTAAAAGCGAAAAAATAGTTGATTTACAAAAACTCTGCTACCTTATTATTGAGAATACGGGTTACACACGTTATTTTAGCCGGGATATGCCGACTAGTTTCGAATCTAGTACGTAGATTCATCAACTGCGGCAATTAATCGCGAGACGTCACGCAGAGGCGACGACACGCGACGAAATAACGTGAGTAACCCGTATTCTCAATAATAATGTCTTCACCTCTCGCCGGTTCTAATAATATAACTATGCTACCATTTAGAAAGTATTCCAGCAATACTAAATAAGTCAGTCCACCTGGGAGCTATGATACCACAGGTATACCGAGATGACGCAGTGGAACAAGGTGTTACATAATAAAACTGAGGACGAGTCGGATGCCATTTCAAATCCATTCTGTATACGTTTGTTTGTAAAATCAACGCAGAAAGGAAAATACCTGTCAATACTAATGAATGCTTCCTGTGTTTTTAATAAATTTTAAAGGTTTTTCGTTACTGTACTACAGTTTTTATATACTACCAGTAACTTTGACAGTGAGTAAATTGTGATAAAAACGACTTCTCAAAATCAGTTGCGTACGGGAAACGCATTAGTACATTTATTTATTTATTAAGCGCACAAAACAGGTTAAAATCATGATTACATGAAAAGTAGATAATATACAGTTCAGATCTGGATCGTAACATAAGTAACATAACACATTGTTTTATACCTGTGCGAAATATGCATTAATTGATCTGGTAGTAAGAGAAACATTTAATTCATTGTAAAACCACTACAAATGAATATTGTAGTGCAAATTTAATACCTGCAACACCACTCAAGCACCCACAACAAGTATTTAATTTTAATCCAGCACACGTTCGCACAATATATCGTTATGTATGTTTGTCGGAACAAGTATGGCGGCAACCCGCGGCTGGCCTGCAATATCTCCACGTCACATTGTACCCGGCAAATGAATATCACAAATATGTCACGCCGCGAAAATTTGTTTATGAATGAAATTTTCGGTTGCCAGCATGAAATACTTGCGGATTCTAGAACGACGGAACACGTTTTGTGTATATATTATTATATATATTATTCGTCAATTTTTTGTCGTGTATTGAAATATAAGTTATAAAAAAAAATATTACTATTGGTTGGTTAATATTTTTGATTTCTTTAACAGAGCAAGAAAACATAATTCTCCAACTCCAACTTTTTACCTGACATTAGTATTGGAGCTATAACCTATTAAGTCCGAGTATGTACCATTTTGTGTGCAAAATGTTAAATAAATAAATATATAAATAATAAAATAATTATTCCTTATTTCGAAGGAAATCATAATTTTATTTTAACAATCATGCATCGGCAGCAGACTTACCGAAAATTTATTTATTATATAATTTTACTGCTACTGTAACTCTCAGAGCTTGAAAAAAGACCGCATACTGCGATGAATTGCAAGAACTGTTAAAATATCCAAAAGAAGCAATGTATCTTTCTAATATCAGTAGTGGGTACGCTCGTAGTTTGTACTTATGAACTACAAGCTTCTGAGCTTACAGTATGTTTATTTTGTAGTTCATAAGTACAAATACAACAATATACAAACTACGAGCGTACTCACTACTAAGTCAACTTTTTAGCATCAGAGAAACGCGGTTTATGCACTAATTATTGCCTTTTACCCTTTACCGTTCGTTCCTACGATGGTATATAGAACTTTTGTTAAATATTATAGTATATATATAGGTAGTATATTATATTATATATACCTATAGGTTTTTTCAAAGTTCAACTTCGAAAACATTGAATGTTAAAATATCGTGAAAATGTTTGATTCAAAACGATTTTGAACCCGAAACGTTCAGTATTTATTTAGGGTCGCAGTACGGTAACCTTTTCGGGCCCCAATAACAATACTTGCCCACAAAAGATTGTTAATTATTCTATTTGTTTCGAGTTGAGGAGGGTCGGTGGTGCCCCTAAAGGTTATTTATTCATAAGAAAATGTCACGTTGACCTGTCACCTACTAATGGAATGCACAGGTGATTGGACCGTAAATAAAGACTTAAATAGAATTGTATATTTTGACCCGCGACTATAATCAGTCTCGTAATTGGGCATGGGTCATCCAGAAAAAATCTTCAAGTTCTATTATTTCATTGAAAATATATGGTATATGACAAAATATATTTTGTTATTTAAACAGTCTAGATAATTATTTTTAACAAAAAAGCTTTATTTTAAACCAAAATACATTTCTGTTAATCACAAAAATAAAATAATTAAACCTATAGTAAAAATAACTAAAACTAAAACTATATACACTAATCAAGCAAACCGCTACCAGTGGGCATCGTTCCCGAAATGCTGGCAGCATTGCCACGCTGTATGGCAATGCTTATTAAAAAAGTAAACCGACGAAAAAGGACCAAAAAATAAAAAAATAAGTGAACATTTTAAGTCCTGGGTTATTAGGTAAGAACTTAGTTACATAACTATAAAATATTATATTTTCTTACTTTGAGTCGACGCCAAACAATAAACTAATATATTATTAATTGTCTATTTTTTGCAACTACGTAGAAATAGAGAACGCTTAACGTGGTATTAATTTTTAAGTCGACTTAAAATTAGTAAATACAATATTGTATAGTTTATAGAACTAAGTTCAATACCAAAGACTTAAAATGTTTTCTTATTTTTTACTTTCGAGTTCTATTTCGGCAGTTTATTTATAATTTTATTTTACTTTTTTCAATAAAGTAGGTGTTACCTAGCTTTACCCAATAAACGTTTTGTAGAACAGATTGAATTAAATGAATGAATTAGTCGTAAGTTTAGGCGTTAATTTTTATAATTCACAATTAATTAGGTATTATAATTATGTAAACATAAGAAATACAACTGACGGTCTAAAAGTGCATTTGTTCAAAAATTATAACCTTACTGTTAAGGAGTTGTACTTTCCATTATCAGCTCAGCAATATGACATGATGGCTACCAGACGCAAATATCTAGATAGAATCAGAAAATATATGCAAAAGACTCTAATTTCCTATAACATTCAAGGGTATCTCTCAATTTCCCTGATTCTCTATCATCAGATCCTGGCTTCTTTGACATAGTTACAACCCACGAGGTATACTTTTTTAAATATTTTTTTTTTAAATCGCAAAAGTTATACGTGGTCTAATAAGACAAAAAAAATAGAAAATATACACGTTGACTTGAAACCGCCTCTGTGTTCGAAGTTGGAAAAGAGGTTTTTAATAAATAACTTTATCAACATTGATTAACCTTTTTATTTTCTAAAAAACCTATTAAGACATCCACGTTTCTTTCTCATCATAAATATACATATTAATATGACAAGAAAACTTGACTACATTTTCCTGACGAGATTATACATGGGTTTTGTATGAGATAAGAAAAAGAAAACAAAAACAACTACATTACAATAGTTTGGAAGTAGTCGGTAACTATTTACGTGCGAGGAAAAGGGAAAACGCGAAATGCCCCTAATGAGACCGCGAAAGTTGCGTGAGCTTGTTACACAAAAGAGATTTGTGTTGAGAATAATGTACTGGAGAATACGGCCACAATTTTGAATACAGTTTACGATAATGACAATTTTTTTCTCTGTTTTTGGTCTACGTAAACCTATCGTGTTTGGGTTTTTAAAAAGCACTTGACTTGTTTGTGTTTTCGAAGTACTACAAAAAATAGAAATAAAGGTATTTTATTATTATTTTAATTTTTATTTAATTACAATCAAGATTACGTTCTGTAGTGTGGAGAATAAAATATTTATTAAGTCAAATAAATAGAAAGCATAATGTAAGTATATTGAAATCTCAAAAAAAATCCTTTATCATTATCTTTTTAGTAGTACAATAATGTTGAAATAGGTAAGTTTTTTTAAGCGGGCGTGGCGCAACGGACAAGGGACTGGTCTTACGATCGATAGGTCGTGAGTTCAAATTCTGGTCATTACACCACGGACGTGAACTTCCTCCTAACACAAGTGAAATCAGCTTAGCTGGAGGAGGTTTACAATAATAATAGTAATTTGTATTTGCAAATTACTACTAAGCTGTTTAATTACATTCACCGTAACATTTACACAGCTAAAATACAAAATGAATTCTAATGATAACATATAAACTTAATTAAAAACAATGGAAAGAACGCAAGCCGCAAAGGAAATTGGTTATCCTTAAAAACTAATAGAAAGTTCATCAATTGCATATTAAAAGTACAAAAAGAAAACTCATCTTATCAGATTTTAAATAGTAATTAGTAAGTAAATTATTTTAATGAAAATTCTGAGGCATGTTAATGTATTCCATAAAAGTGATGTCCATAATAATTTGCCGTGATACTCTGTTAGTGACGTCAACTTCTTTCCAAGTTATTTCTAGAATTTTAATTATAATATTATTTAACAGAGACAATGGGAAGAAAATATTATTATTGAATTTGTTTAATGAAAACTCCATTGTTATGTACGAGGAAATACTGGGTACAATAATTATTATTTGCAGACGTAAAATTTAATCGTGGGTAAAGCAATAAAAAATAAATTATTTATAATTCCTCCATATTTTATAATTGTCTGAATTGGTTTACTATTTACATATATTACAAACGAGGTATAATATTGCCATTTCATCTTAACTAGTTTTCATATCGATAACCATAATAAATTCATTATGAATATAAATTATTAATATCATATTATTAAAAATATAAATTCTTTCATAAGAAATGGGTGGTATTTAGTTTAAAAGGGACGTCTTTTCTAACAAAACTGGTTGTAAATCTTTTAAGACTGCTTTGCCGCTTGGTTAGGTTTACTTATGCACCGCGTTTAGAACAATCTAGGGCGTCTAGCACTTGTGAAATGCGATGCCTGTAGTCATTTTGCTTTATATATCACGTTAAATTCTCCTTTTCAATATCAAAAATAACTTTTACACTTTTAATTAACGTCCGTTTGTTTATTTACCAGATTTGTAGGTTCACTAAGTTATATAATATATTTATATATATGTTATGGCTAATAGCTGAAGTACGGTTACACTGTAGCCGAAGACAGCAGTTACACCTAGGTGTATCCTTATTATTTTCGGCACTTTGGCTATTAGCTGTAACATGTAATATATCTGATGCAAAATTAATCATCCTATTTTATTTTTGAATCACTTTGGAATGGAAGGAAAAAACATATTTGGACCAATAAATTTCTTTTAGTGAGCCGATATGAAAATTAATACTTTGATCTCATGTCACGCTTACAACTTTTCACCTTAGAAGCTTGAAAGGACGAAAACAGCATAAATCGATTTTGCATCGAGCGTAACGTGAGGAAAAATTACTCTAAGCTAAATCAAGATTTGCTACACAACAAAGAACGCCTTTTCAAGCTGCTATACTGAGATTCAAATTTTCCAATTTTAAGGCATTTTATTGCAGATTCTTCTTCTCTCTTTTATTTTTTGTTATATTAGTATTTTCACGTAACTTTTAAAAACATAAAAATATAAGCAAATATTTATAATGATGTATAATACCAGAATTCAACTAAGTTAATTTGATACTGGGCTATTTAATGGATTTTTTTCCTAAAGCAAATGCCTTTGAGGTTCTTATTATAATCAAATCACTGGGTATTGTTCGGCATCGTAAAACAAAATGCTATAGGAAAATTTTAATTAACTTTCTTGTCAACACGAAAACGAAGTAAATTCATGGGAATTAATAACGTTTAGGAACGGGACTCTCGATTTTTTCATTAACTTTGCGATCATATTTCTTAAGATTTTATAGGGCCGTTTTAATTGACAAAAATAAAAATTAAGTCATGAAATGCATTACATAAATACCTGTGTATTTTGTATTTAAATTTATTTATGTTTATTTTATTTAAGTATTTGAAGAAAAATAATTTAATCACTTCCATTTTTAACACGCTTATATTAGCTTCACCTGTATGTTTGTTTGTTTGTTTGTTTGTTTGTTTGTTTGTATGTAACCGACTCCTTTGGACTCGATTTTGACCCACTTTAAACGGACAGATTTAATTCAAACTTTCTACACTTGTAAAGAATCAGCGACAATATAATAATTTCATAAATTTATCTCATTATCCTGATTAGGATCGCCAGGATTAAAAAAAAACTAAAAAACACGCTTTTAAATAACATCAAACTAAAAAGTGAAAAATAAATATAGTTTAAAAAAACTAAAAAAACACGCTTTTAAAGCACATCAAACTAAAAAGTGAAAAATAATTCTTATTTTATCCTGAAAATAAAAATAAACGAAAAATACTAGTACTATTGTGAAAAAAAGCGTGGGTTGCTCGATAGACGAAAAATATGGCACAGAGCGCCCCACGCTTTTTTTCACAATAGTACTAGTATTTTTCGTTTATTATTATTTTCAGGTTATAATAAGAATTATTTTTCACTTTTTAGTTTGATGTGCTTTAAAAGCGTGTTTTTTTAGTTTTTTTAAACTATATTTATTTCTTTTCACATAACTAAATTAAATTGCCCTGTACGAAGATTTATAGTATTCAGCTAATAATGTAAGTTTATTAAAGAGCTACTAATAATGCTATTAAATAAAATATCTACCATCTCAGACTAAACCAAAAATTGGAATTAAACCGTAATTTTAGGGAGATTACCAAAACAGTTTTTTTGTCAAATGGTTGACAATTGACACGTAAGAAAAACGACACATAAAATCAACTACTATACGAAAGCACATTAGGAGAAAATTGAGGAAAAAGTCTATTGTAACCAGACATTATAAGTAAAGTCACAGTATGGTAAGAAAAGGGAGGTTTATTGAAGTGACATCTCTCGCTCGTTTATCACATGCATCTGTGACGGGGAAAAACTACCCTACATTGCGGTGACTAAATGATATTGCAATTTTTCCACACTCGAGTCGCGAGACGCTTCGCTCCTTTCTCGAGTAGTTTTTGTACAATCTCTATGAGTCTTTTTGTTTGGATGCTATGATTACATTTCTTGGGAGAATGATTGAAGAAGAATGTGATTCTACAAATGAAAAATATGTTGCATTCGAGTTCGTATTCACTTGATTATTTGAAATAATGAAATTTAACCGTGTTGAGTAAAGTTATGGAGATACTTAAATATGTTATACTATAAGAGGTTATGTTACAATCGAGATAAAGCAGAGAACAGCAAACCAAAAGCCGTTTTAATTTTTATGCCATTATGATTTAAACCTATAACATTTTTGTACTCGTCACTTATAAATAAAATATTCTTATAACATGGACCTTTAAAATGGCAAAATAAAGTTATTTTTTGAAGCTACCACGTCTGAATCTGTTTAGGCAGTAAACAAATTGTTGAAACTTTTCAACGTTAAATAAGGGATGATATTAAAATAAATTTACCGAGTGTGAGCGTAAGAATCGTCGCAATTGAAATGCACAGCACCAAATACTTAAGTTACATTTGTCTTTCAGTATCTGTTACTAAGATAGCAGTGACAATTTCGTACAATATTTTTCCTGGAGTAACTTTTCGTGACCATTATTTTGATATACCGTACTTTAAAATTATTTGTAGCCGCAAACCTGTAAATAGAGTGCCCTCATTTTATAAATGCGCTGTCGAAAGTTTGCCAAAAAGGTATTGAATCGACGAATAAATTTCTAGAAATGTTTTACGGTAACGGCATTGGTACAAACCGCAGGTCAGGTTACGGCCCAAAGGTCATGAGTTAGAATGGAAATTCTAACAAATCACAGCGTTTTTCGCAGCTACACAAATTGTGTCGCACGTACGTAAAGGTTTGATTCTGATTAATTTCAATAAGAGAAATAGTATATTTTTTTGTATTGCTTTGAACCTTTCTAAAGCTTACATGTCATACAACCGTGCATCTGAGACTAGAAAATTCCTTGGTTTTTATGCAACTGATAAAATCCAATTTGCCGGAAAACTACATTTGAACAATAGTTATTTGTGCAACAAGAGCGCAAAGTTCGTATTTTCTTCGAGTACCAAATTTTCAGTTCCCAATAAGCAAAAGGTATATACAAGAATCACGAACGTAGCGAGTGATTCTAGGTTAGAATCTTGAGCGTAGTGAGGGACTTATAAGCATGAGATGTGAATAACTTCGATCTCGTTGCACATACCTACAAGTTTTTATCTTAGCAGCTCAAAATAGTACCCATATTACAATTTTTGCTTAGTTTAACTAGATGACGTGGTGTAAAAGTTGTGATAATTAAAAAAAAACTTAAAGCGACATCAAGTTTTGGAATGACTGGAAGTAAAATTGAGTTTTGCTTACTGTTTACATACAACAAAGAACGACATTTCGAGCTAAGTTGAGATGAAAAGTATATTTAAAATATAAATACTTGTAAACTTCCATTGCAACAAACTTTTTCATATTAACAGTGAAAAACCGTGAATTAGTTAAACAAAAAAATAAACCTGAAAGTCGTCAAGTCGTTTGTTCGGAACGTATACTTTTATCGATTTGGTTTTAAATGAAACGCGAGCTTTACGTAGTTAATTTATTTGTGTGATACGTGAAACGAACATTTCAGAGGGCCGCGTTCATTTATCTTATTCACTTTACACAAGGGCGTGACTCGGTCGAGTTTTACATTTTAATTTGGCTCGCGATTTAATATGTTGTCAGAACGTCGACTGTGTGCGTGAGACATGATGATTTTTCACTAGCATTAAATATAAGGAAAGAAATACACGATTTCAAAAGTAATTTTAAAAATGAAAATATCTAATGTCATGTATCTATTATAATGAGTAATAAAATTATTACGTGAAATTTTAATAATGATGTATAAAATCTGCTAGAAACCTAGGTCTTCACTGTGAGCTGTGATTGAAACAATTGTAGTTTCACAAGATGGATTAATCTTTCAGTACATGTGATGATTTTTAGATCGTCAGGTCACTTTATCACATCATAATAATATGCACTTTGGTTTCAAGCATGATTATGAGACGTTATTCAATAATGGACATTCTGACTAAATATAATTCAATAATTGACTGGAAAACCTGGTAGAAATCGGCTAAGCATCTCTTTAATTGACTCTTAGACATTTTGCTCTAGTAAGATTGTTTACCCCGTCGTACTAAAGAGACAGAGTTGATCGACGCAATAGATAATTAGCTAAAGTAGTGTTCATTACACAATGAACAACTATTTTCAAGAGAAACAATACCGGCTGCTTGCTGTGATCAAAAGCAAATTGTTGAAGTGAACTCTAGGAAAAGTTTGCTAAGAGCTTTGAGCTCAGCTCGTAATATCATTCGTATAGTTCGTTTGTGTTCAGAAAATAGAGACGCAAGAAATAATAATAGGACGTTATTTCAGGAAAGAAGGAGATGCTTGTAATTATTGTATTCCATTACTAGTAGCCTTGTATTTGACTTGTCCTTCTGTTGGATACGTATGTTCAACTCTTATGATCAGTTAATTTATGCGATATTACAGAATATCTATAAGCTTATAGTGAAGTTATTTTTGTAGATGTATGTTTTCACGAACGTAAAGTATTCGTACAAATATATATCTACATACATTGAGCAAAATCGCTATGATTTAATAGTTATTAGTATTCATCTGCTAACGTCAGTGCATGAAAGGAGCCTCCCCGAGTGACATACACAACGATTTCCTTAGTCCGGCGAGTAATTCGCCAGTTCGCCAAAGCGAATTGACTAATCCTTTCACCACGATGGCAAGTCAAAAAAAAATTTGGCTCAGCCATCGACACGATGAAAAAGAATTGGCAAAATTAATATGGCAGGTAGATCGGCATGAAGGTAAGGCAATACAATTGTCAATAGATTATCATTTGTACCCTAAAACAAAAGTATCATAAATCCGTATTATTCTCACCAACTAAGCAGCTTGTAAACTAAATCAGTAACATAAAGTATTTGAAGTACTTCTTACTTTATTTATGCATTAAACTCTTCGGTATCGAACGCCTCGCTGCAAGCTTTCGCTATAATTATTCTCAAATAGGTTATTTATTTCTTGGTACTTTCCCGAAGGTATCCGTGTTGCAGCAGTTTCGGGTTAATTTCACGTTAGCCTTAAGCAGTTTACTTTGTGGTTAGTGCAAGCTGCTATTTATAGCTCGACTCGCTTAGTAACCTTAGTATTACTTAAAGATGCACAGTGGTGCTTGTACATGTTGTAAACATAAAAATCAGCCTAGTGCGTGTCGGGCCACGCACAATAGGATGCAGTATATAGTCATTACAAAATATTTTGGACTTCAATAGGGTTTACTATTTGTATTAAAGAAGTAATAAATTCATCTAAATATCTTTTTTTAAAAATTTTATATTAAAAACGAACTATTCCAAGTATCTGCATTTTACAATTTGGGTCTTTATTACCCTTGAACTTAACGTAGCCGCTATCGTTTTCCATGAGAGTTTATACAATATACTATCACCATTACCCGGGACCTTAAAAATGGTTACTATGAGACCTTTACTATTTTGTATCCCTGACGTGTTATTAAACTGAAATAAAATAATTATTTAAACTTATAATAGTAAGTTGATTGTACTAAAATAATAATAATAAGTACAGAGCTACTAGCTGTAGACCCATATTTAAAAAAATAAGTATATTGACTTTGGTATCTCTATATATTCTTGAAATTGGCATATTTGTAAAAAGTAATTCACAATTCTTTACGAAGGTTAGTGAAGATGTGCAGATTAAAAGCACTCTTCACTACAAAAACAGTTACAGCATGTCAATAAAAAATTTTAACCACATTCCACAAACTTTAAGAGAATTACCTTTACATCTTTTTAAAAGAAAACTTAAGTCTTGGTTACTTGAAAAGTGCTTTTATACGCTAAATGAATTCTATTCCTGTAAAAAATAAGTTATCCTGTTTGTTAGTGCTACTTTATTGTCCATGTTTACTACTTTAAACAAAAATTCGCATGCCTATTAAAGGTGAATATGCCGGGCTGCTAAAACATGTACCTATACCATATTCCTGCGAATAAATTAATCTTGAATCTTGAATCTTGAGAGTTAGTTGTTAATCAGAAATATTATATTAACTGTTTTTACAATAAGTATCTCAAATAATTTTCAATCAATTGACAAAAACATGCATTTACTTGCGATACTTTACCAGGAAAGCCTCAAAGATTTGTTCTTTTTTGTTTTTATTAAGTGGCTTAAATGAAATACAAAAATATTTTTTGCGTATTGACGTACGAAACTCTGATTCTTTCGCATTTCTTTCCAGTTATTTTCTTTATAATGAATGGAAGTAATGTTGTGTTATGTTAAAAAGATTTATTCCTGCCTTTGAAACTTCTATCTCTTTATTTTATTAACATTTCTTTTAACGTTCTTTTAAAGCAAAAAATACAAATTCCGTTCCCTTTTATTCGAACTTTGTCGGTGTGCGCCAACCGTTTTTTTATACAGGAGGGAAGTAGGGTTTGCAATAATTAAATATTTTACTTTGTACCCAATTTATAATTGAATGGCAAAGAGTAAGATAATATTGATAATTTTGTATTTTTTACGCATACAATACTTTTGCGAGCTCATCAAAGAAACCTAAGCCTTGCTTCATAAAATATATTAGTCTAATAATATAAGCGACTTACTAGGATTTTTTTATAATATCAGAATCGTATTGGTGCCCGGACATTAGTATGACTGAAACATAAAAATATTCTTGCGTTATTGTTTTATTTTTAATGTCGATGGTCCCTCGTTCGATTAATTTAATAATTTTATTGCAGCTATCGAAATTGTATTACCTACACACTGCATCAATATCGAATCATGAATTTTTACTACTGACATATTCAGACAGCCAAAAATGAGCATCTGAAATAATTTTCTTGGTTTTCCAGTATTCGTGTGGCAAACTCTTTCTTTTCTTACCAATAAGGCGAACTTTAGTTCGATAAACTCGTTGTAACTTGTAGTTAAGTGTAATTTGTTAGTAACTGTTGACTGGATGGTCCGAGAAGACTTGGAAAAGAAAACCGTGAAAGGAAAATGAAATCAACCAATACGAAAAGTTATTGAAGATGGTGAATGACGAAATACTACATTTTATGAGCCATGAGAAGTTTTTGGTTGAAGAGTTTTCAATTCACAAGATGTGCTGTCCCATGGACTGGCGGTATAATTTGTGACTGCTCATTTTGAGATATCGGGTTCGATCCCCAGGAAGGCTTAAAGTGTTATTTGGAATTTTTGCACAACACATGAAATCTCATGTGCTAGCAACACAGAATCTGGAACTGTGCTCAGTAAATGCCGAAAAACTCACGCACACGGAACTTAAACATAATAGATAAATGGTGTATATTTTATACGACTGTCACATCCTTTTGGGTAATAAAGGCATGTTCACAAATCCCTTGAGTAGGTAAACAGCATTGAGGCAAATTGTTCAAAACGGAAAAAGCGATTGAGCTATCCACTCATAAAATCAATGGGTTTCGACCCATAAACCGTGAATTTATTAGCTGAATATTAAATCGAATGCAGTATCGTTTTTTTTTTCATCGTCCGCGTTGATCTCCGGAAGCGTTTATATTTCGAGGGTCGTGATTGATTTTATGGACCCATATTTCTTGTACGTATTTTATTTTACGTCGGGAGCATAAGGAACATTATTTTGTGTTACGGGGGGTTTCAAATATGATACTTACATTATTGTATAACAACATTTGTCTGTATGTTCGCGATAAACTTGAAAAGTACTAAACTAAAAGTTTATATTTTTTTTTATATCCTGCTTAGCACAGCAATCTGTTTTTCCACATTTAGCTGCTAATCTATCAGATCAATGTCCGGTCGTGTCATGTAGCTGTGAGGAGTGTCCACTGATCTCTCTCACTGTTTGATATAAAAACGATTCTTGAGCGTTGGAACACTGTTCCTTCTCAGTCTTGAGTGAACAACACTTCCGGTGCCTGTGAGGGTTGCTGCTAAGGCATTGACAGCTTGTCTTGGTACTTGTGACTTCTAATTGATATTTCCTCCTTTATGGATGTTAGGTTTAGGTCTTGCAGGATGAATTTGTTGCTTATACATTTCGGGATATTGAACATGGATCTCATGGTTTTTGTTTGAAATCTTTCCAGGATCTCGATGTTGCTGTTGGAGGCAGTGCCCCAAAGTTCAATACCGTATGTCCATACAGGTTTAAGTATTTAACTAAAAGTACCATGTGGATTTTATCAATAGATAGAGATGGATTAGAAGGATGGCTTAAGTATATAATTATAAATTTTCAATAATATTTTACATTGACACACGTATCTTTTTAAAGAAGAGTCTAAACGATTTATTGATAGAGTTGTGCCATGAGTTAAAGCCTGAGCGTGGTTTTTGCAATTCAAATGTACCACTCAGTTATCGCTGCTCGTTGCCAAATATGAAATATATAATAATAATATGCGCTAAAAGAATTTAGCTAGAAAGTTTTGCAGACAAATTTTACTGTTGCAGAAAACGTCAATCATTTACGATACTTTTCAATGGAGAAATTGCAAAACTGTCAAAATGAAAATTGTTTTAATATTGTGATGTGGTACGCAGAGCAATTTTTCTTTTGGCGAAAATACGCCACATTTCGCAACTTTAATAAAATTTTGTGAGTCTATTATTTTATTAATTAATTTTATACGCATCGTTGCGATGGTCACAGTAGCAGTACAAAATTAATTAATTTAAAATAATTGAACAAAAACAAAGCGTTTATATAATTCAAATTAAAATCTATGCAAATCCCCTTCTTTTCATTCGTAAGTGATTAAGCGCTTACAGTATTCCACATAATTGATGGTCAAATAATCGTCAGACCCAGGCAAAGCCCGGATTGATTATATTATGTACATACAAAAAAATATGCATATTAAACAACGTGGAAAATTCTTTCCGGACCCTAATCCTGTTCCTACGCAAATACTGAAACACTTCAAATAAATCATTTCTGTTTTTTCCAAAGCGTTTGTGCTTCCTTTTTTGGTCGTGTTGTTTTTCGTCGTTCATTTTCGAGTGTTTTACCTCTTTAATCAAAAGTTCCGGCGTGATTATGTTGGAGTCATTGTTGAGTACAATACACGCAGGTATACCTACGTAGCTATGTTTGTGTTGTTCGGCACCAGTTGTACGCATGCTAATTTTGCGTTCCCCTCCATGTTAACATAAAAGTTTACGTAATACTTTGCTTGCTTTTTGCTTTTGTTGTGTATTGCTTATTGTGATGACTATGGACGCTTGCCCGATCAGTGTTATTTTTTCATGTGAATTACAGGGTTTTTTTCTTTTTTGGAGCAGATTAACCTTAATGATAGACTTCAATTTGGTTTAATAATTAGGAGTTGCGCATAATATATATTTTAATATTAAAAGAGGGGGTGCATGAAAGGCGCCTCCCCGAGTGACCTACACAACGATTCCTTACGTCCGGCGTACCCTGGGCAATTCACGAGTTCTCCAAAACGAATATGCTAATCCGTTCATCACGATAGCAAGTCAAAATAAAATTTGACTCAGCCATCGACACGACGAAAAAGAAGAATATAAAAAGTTACATTTATCAATATTATGAAATTACTGAGGATTTTAATGGCGTATCTTCAAAGTGATGCAGTCAATAAAATTAAATATTTGGCATAAAAAAAACATTATACCTATTTCTAACAAGAATTAAATTTTTATTCACTGTTATTGTGACCAGCGATTAAATAACAGACGACAAAATAATAATTTCACAGTAAATTATTCCATGATCTTTTCCTTCAGAAATTTTCTGTCCTGGAATAATTTTAAGACCTTCATCCGATTAAGACATAAAAAGTAAACAGGTAGTGTTCAACGGTTGGTCCTCCAACATTCTTCCCATTAGGGACCCTCGGGTACTGCGTCGAGGACACTCGACTCTTCACCAACCGGAATTTACGGGCTACTGAAATTCAACAGGAAGGACACTCCAATGCTTGTCATGCTTGTTATTTTTCATTGTATTTTGATTGTTGAATTGCTACTTAAGATTCACAAAACCACGAAGAAATGCAATGTTTTTTTTTTGTATTGAAAATATATTGTTAGATTGACAATATATAGTTAGAAGTACCATCAAACATATAAATATAAATTAAGACAAAATTAGGTTTTCAATTTACCGATAATTTAGATTTGTTTATCCCTGGCTATTTGATAGTGAAATTCCTTCATATTTTGTGCCTATTTTAAGGCATCTAGTTGACTGACTTTCATAATATTTCATATCTTATATATCTATTATATACATCATCTGACTTGAACTCGAAAAAGTATTAAAATATCATAATATTGTTAATATTACAGATCACAGCCGGTGTATATCCGTTTCGCCAAAACGTAAATATAGCAAAAAGATAAATTATCATGCATGATTCGCGTTTAAACTCGTCAAAATTTTATAACAGAAGAAGCTCAGTAGATTATTACATTATTTTCGATGAATTAAATAACTTTTTAGTTTAATCAAATCATCCTTAAGATTTCGAGCAAATGAGACAGTTAAAAACAATTTAATAGTTAACGAGGCTTACAAAATAATAAAATAAAGTGAAAATAACAATCGTGTCACAAAAAAAAAGTAATAATAAGGAAGGAAAATTGCGTGTTTCCTTTTTCCAAGGTGTATACAAACGCACAAAACAAAAGCGCTGTTGTGAGTTAGCTACGAATACACTTCCCATTACTGGCCGGAGTCGTGAGCGGCGGATAATTACTTACTAATTACTAAGATATAATAAAAGAGGATTATCTACCGCATCACAGAACTTGTTTGGTAATAATATGATTAAATCTCGTAAAGTCGTAATGCGTGATAATGCTCCATCTTCGAGACAGATATGATTTGCAACTGATCTATGAGTAGTTTGGGTGAAAAATTAATGTATTTAACAATTATTGATATCTCGAGATGTGATGTGATGACAGGCTTGTAGCAAAATATAAAGAGGGACCAATCAGTATCATGTTTCTGGTACTTCCGTAATTTGAGATAATTGAAACAGAGTGGGTCAAATCTGGATTAAATTTAAATCCACTCAATCCATAGATGGTCTCATTGGTCACGAACAAACATGCATAAATAAATATTTTACAACTCACACACAACGCCATCTAGTCCCAAACTAAGCAAAGTTGCATTTCAGTAATTAAGCTCTAACTTTTCTATGAAAATAAATGAAGATTATATTCATGTTAAAGTAACAACTCTAATATGTTACTACTGAAAATACGCTAGTAATTGTTCACCCTTAGCTTAAGTTTAGTAAAATATTTGACAAACCGTATTCATAGACTAACATATCTACGTAGTAAATTGAAATAATAACCCCGGTACATTCCATTGCCGCATCTTACACAAAATTAACCATTCCATAGTTAAACTCAATTTTATTTTCATTCTGTATTGATTGGATCCGAATGCTAACCTTCTGTTTGTGAAAGATTTTTGCGCATCCAACTAATTCTCAGAGCTACGTCTAGAAATACCAACGGTAAATTTAACACAGTGGTTAACAAAGTTCGGCATTTGAAACTCTTGAAACTCCTAAATATATTTCTAGTTAGAATAGTTACAATAGATACCTAATAGCACAAAAGCAATGGCTTTATATTTACAAGGCTTACAAGATGTCAAATTGTGTATTCAAAGAAGGGATGACAATAGATCTAGGTAGTCCTCAGAGAGAAGAATTGATTACCAAAGTCAAATTGCGAAATGTTTTCGTTGTTGACAAACAAAGTTACTTACAAATAGTTTTATAGTGAGTTTTTTATTCATCTAATATAACAAAATATGTGATAATAAGAATTTATATACGTTAACGTTATAGTCCAGTCATTTGGTCGCGCCCGCCACAGGCTATCTGGAAAGTTTTCCAGGAGTATTCGTAAACTAATAGGTTTTGATATGCTCTTTTCAAATTTCTACTTTGCCACCTCGACTCTTTGTGACTCGCGACGCCATTATCTCATATCAAAAAGTGGCTATTGTAATTAGGACCATTAGGACAGTAATTGCTATTTGTGTTCTTAAAAGTTACAGGTTATATTTAATTAAATTCCTATTATTATCATAGGTTATACACGTTACTAATCCACGCCATCCCCTTTACCCCACGGACATTTATTTTGCTTAAGTCGGCAGAAAGACACACAATACAGATTTAGATCGATTTGATTCGACCCACTAAATCATTCAGTATCCATACATGAATTAAACATTATATAGACTTGCCCCCTTTTTTATCATCCCATGCCATAACATCCCACGTCCAGTTGGCTCACGGCTTCAACTTAATTGCTCCATTGCCAAAAGTTTCCATTTTTGCAAACGATTTAACCCTAATCCGGATTCGACCCACTCTGTTTCAATCCTCCTTTATTTATTCAAATCAAAGTGGTGGCCAGACAATTCAATGTTCTAGATTTCGTTGTTTGAAGGCTAACAAATATTGAATTTTGAACCATTAAATACAGCCTTGTAGTTTAAAAGTAATCAGGTTATATTTTTTACTTTTTAAGACAAAATAATAAGAAAAAAACATTTTAATTAGTTAAAGCATCACACCTATATTAATCTAAAGGGTGAAGCAGAGGTGTATAAACCCAGAGTTCATCTTTTAGTTTTTTTTTATACTACCCCACAGCAAACGAACGTGTAGTCCACCTGATGGTAAGTGGAGTACAGTCCATGGACATCAACAATCCACAAAAGCAGATTATAGATGCGTACCTGCAGCTGAGGACTACGGTGTAATGCCTCATGTGCCAGTAATTTCAGGGCCTGATCTCACCACCAAACCGGAACACAGTAATGGAAGTACTACTATTTGGCGGCAGGTTAAAGGTGAGACGGTGGTGCTACCGCCCTCTAGCTCATTCACAAGAACTCTACCACCAGTAGTTAGTAGTTGTAGGTTCCATGTGATAAGAGGTGAGCTGCACAGGGTACAAATCCAGTTCAGCGCTGCTATTGAGAACTTCCTGACCAAAAAAGACCCAAATGGCACTTTTACCCGTCTTGGGAATCAAACCCAAACGGGGAGAGCCGTATAGGTACGCTCATCACTACACCAACAAGGCAGTGTTCTGTGATAAATATCTGAATAAGACACCTTGCACGGATTGTTCTGAATCTATTATAGAATCCCATGGGACGTGGCCGCAACCGCTGCTAACATTTCTCCCTAAAATATTAAAACAAAAAGAAGTATAAGCTCTGTTGTTTCCTAAATAACCTCGAAAAACTCCTAAAATATTAATGAAACACGACAATTAAACGAGTCCTTAAAATGTGGTTTTATGCATTTTGCTCATACATTCTTAGTGAAAGCATGATAGATAGATAGATAGATAAAACTTTATTTGCATGCCATTCCATTACAAACTAAAGATAACTATTGAAAGATAATAACAATATGCAAAGGGGGGCCTTATCGCTTGGCGCAATTTCTGCCAGGCAACCTTTAGCCATACCCATAAGTGACAAATAAATTAGTGTGATAAGTGTCGTTATAAAGAACACATGAACAAAGTGTCTTCCCCTTAACAAAAACTAAGTAAAGTGTTAATGGACACATTCTTAGATTATATTATAACGTAGCAATTTGGGTTAACATAATATTACTTATTAGTCTTGACAGGCTAGATTGTAATGTAAATAAGATATCATAATTTTAATAATTGATTTCTTATAAATTAAAAAAAATACCCATAAGCGCAATAATAAGTATGTATTTCAACAGTATGGCACGGTAATCTACTAAGAGCTTAACACAGTACAGACGGCATCTTCAAGCTATACATCGCCAGTTTAAGATAGTCTCGCAAAGTATAGGCTTCCCTTGCAATGACAGACCATCTTTTACTTGAAAAGAATACCTTAATTGTAGCCGTGTGTACAAGAGAAATTGCACTCCGTCTACAAACATTGTCTCACTAGATTATCTTACATTGTTTCATACCTCACGAAGATAACATCTAGAATGAGCCACAAATAGACAAAAGTGGTACTAAAACAACTGTTGCTGTGGAAGAAAATTTATGATTTTAGTTTAGTACTCCTTTACTATAAACAACGTTATACTGACAACAATGGGCAACAATGTATTACGGTCCGCATCACAAGTATTGACCAAGCCAATTATAACATGGACGAACGTGAAAGTCATAGATTTTAATACGAGAATCAAACGTAGCTGTCATTTCAATTTGCTTGTGTTATAGGGTTATTTTAAAAGTAACGTAACGTGGCGATTGTAAAAAGCCAAAAGTATTAATAATATTTTATCAGACATTAATGTTCCAAGATTTAATATTCAATAATAATATGTAGTCGTATCTTATTCGTACATATAAGTGTATTATAATACACAAACAAATTCATAGCTTTTTCTATCTTTATGCTGGTGAAAAATTAGTTTTTTTAAAATTGTACTATCAGCAAAGTTGACTCATAACCCATTTGACAAATATTTTGTTTGAATTTGTCACATTGGTTGACATTTGTTGAAAGAACAAGCGAATTTAGACTTAAATATTATTACGGTGTGTTGTATTACGGTGGATCATTAATTTGCTTGGATAACAGTACTTAATTAAACTTACGCATTGATGGTAAAAAGCATAACTTAAATCTTTAAAAACATTTTATGCTTTACTTTAAATGACGTATCAAGAATAAATGTACTGAATCTTAATTACTCAAATCATAGTAGTAATACTAGCACGATTATTAGGTAACAAAAACGTATGTCATAAGCAGTTATTCATAAACATTTCTATACCAGGGATGGTGCAAATTTGTGAACGCAAATAATAAAGTACTGGATTCTGGCGAAACGCCTAACCTCGAAGCTTCGGGCCACAATTGCAATTCTAATCATCTTAATATTGTCCGCGACACTTATATAAAATAGGAGTACTGATATACGGTTATGCATTCATGTGCTCTGGAACCGCAACTTTGAATAGGAACCTCGCAACGTGAAAACTAGATTAATAAAAGCAATTTTCGGCAACGCCAAAAGCACAACGGAAGAGCATACATAACTACATTTACAAAAGTAGGGATGAAAATGTCTGCGGTTATATTATAGTGTATTATTGCTTACGAAAGGAAGGTTTTACAACATCATACCTTTTGGTGTATGTTATTATTTTTGGTAGGTATTAATTTATTTTTAATTAAAGTTTCTTTTATGAAGCAATAACAATAATATTGTTTTTAACATCAAGATGTCTAGTCTCAGGTACTTTAAAGCAAAATAATACTTATACCTTTCCAACCTTTTATGAGATAGTTTATGATTTGTATTCAAAATTGTTGTTTTTACCATCAGTGGTAATAAATCTTCATTTAAATTGTACAGTACAAATTAAAATCGCTCTCTGAGATTGCCGTAATTAAAAGCAATCAATTTAATTATTTTATTCTGTATAAATAAATTGAAACCTTTTATTGTTTCACTCCACTTAATACTATCAACACACTTTCAATATAATTCAATCATTTAGGGTTATTATCATCATCATCATCATAATTCATTTCCGTTGCGTGGCCACCACTTCAGGACTTTTCTTACCCATCTTGCAATGTGACCTGCCCTATGTCGGCCACTTTAGTTTGCTTACGGATCTCTTCATTTTTGAGTCGATTTATGTCTAACATAGCAGCCTCAATTGCACGCTGAGCGACTTTGAGCCTCCTTATGGTGCATATAGTGAGTAGCCACGTTTCAGTGCAATAGATCATCACTGGCAATACGCACTGGTTGAAGACTTTGGTCTTTAAGCACTGGGGTTTTTTTGACGGGAAAACATGACAAAGATTTCCGAGCGCTGCCGACGTAATCGGCTGTTTGCCGTAGGTATATATATTCGTCAACAACTTCGAGTGAAGAGTTCTCAACGCCTATAGTAGTACGACATGGACATGGACATTCGACATAACTTTCGTATTGTCCATGTTCATATTTAGGGTGGGTCTAAAGGGTTGTAGATCCGAGCCTTCGCTGTTTTTAATCCCTTTTTCCTTCCGAAACAATGGTGTCATACCTCCCTAGTGTACGAGGATAGCGACCTGGGGGTCGCCATTATAATCTGTCCGAAAAAAGTAATTTTCATGAAAGGGTTCAGTATCCACGAATCAATAATATATTTTGAACTATTTGTAACTTTCCATACAGAGTTCACAGAAAGTTGACCAAAACTTTTATTCATGTGAGTGTTTTAATATAATGTGCCGATTCCGATTGAAATCATAAGAGTTTGGAGTTTAATCACCGCGAATTCAATCCACGAACCAATATTCGCGGTGTGACATATTTATTATATTTGCCATAATATCGAATATAACGTGGCGAAATTTCGATGTATATAAATACATATGCTCATATTGTACCAGGTTTACAGGTTTAAATTAAAATATTTGACGGCATGTACAGCGCCCACATTTCACCTGTTATGTAAAGGTCTCATGGAATAGGTAATAACTTATAGCATCACGCCTACATTACCCTGAAAGGTGTAGCAGTGGTGTATAAACTTACACCACATATTTTGGTTTTAGGTCCCATGTGGCAAGGTGACCCTATCGCCATCCACCGGGCACAATTCCAACTTCGTGCTGCTATTGTGCATTTCCTGATGGAAAGTTCCCAAATAAAACTTTTCCCGACACGGGAATTGCACCCGGGACCTCGAGGTGAGAGGCGCATACGCTAACCACTAGACCAACAAGGCAGTCTTTGTCCTTAACTATACGTGTTTTAACTTTCACTGTGAGCTACCAAGGCTCCACGGCGACGGCAACATGGGACACCCAATTGGTTAAAAAGATTAGGATCCTACCACTTACATGAATTAATTTTAATCAAGGCTTTAACAAAGACAACAACTGATACAGTCAACTCGGGTAACTTTGAATTGCCGTCTAACTTTGAACAAAGTTGTGAAATTTATTTATTGATTTATTAATCAAAAACTTATTTATTACTATACTATAACTTATTATTATAGTAACTGTGTTAAATGAATTGATAATATGTGTGTAGCAAACGAAAAGTAAAAAAATAAGTGGTAAAGTCACAATTTTGCTAATCACTGACTTATCCGTGCTAATGTTGTTAGCAGTGTTTTTTGCTCTGTTTTAGAATCGTTATAAAGGACCTGTTACAAAATCGGCGCGTAATTGATATGCCTCAGATAAATAATAACTTGAACTTATGTAAAAGTGATACAATTAAAATTTAAATCAAACACTTTCATCTAAACTTTAAAATACTCGAATATTATAGGTTTTTACATCCCATAGAAAATATTATTCAAAGTTACCCAACACACATTTAACTCAAAGTTAATAACACGAGTGTTTGGGCAAATTTCGGGTACTTGTGATCTATTTTGCTTAAATTTTCTGTGTTAGATAAATAAACCAATTCAAAAGAACACTATTTATGAAATAATATAAAGGGGTAGTGAATAAAATAACATTGTGAAGTAAAAAAACTGTATAAAACGTTCAAAGTTACCCAACTTGAGGTTAATAGAACTATCTACATTTTAAATTACGTAACAATTTTCTTTGAACTTAACTGTCAAAAACCCTTGGTGTATAACTAATATCTTTTTAATTATTCCTTTACAAGCATGGCCGCGTCTGAAGACCACGAAGTTTGAATACCTACAATGTTCTTTGTACGCTTCACAGTCAAAGTAGAAATTCTTGGTATAAGAAATTATTCATTAGCTTTTGAGGCACCGAGCTGAGACGAGTCTAACAACATGAAATGTAAACTATACTGTGTACGTAATTGCCACGTAAAAACCATAATATTGTTTGATAATAATATTATATTATAATAACAAATAGACTCGTCTCAGCTCGGTCCGGAAAAAAATGTGTAACACAGGTTTTTGGTTTACATCTTCGAGTCATCGCGGACTCTTTATCAATCAAAGCTATATGTTATAAATACATATGACGACAAGAATTACTCACAAACTGCTGCAAAAATACGTGATGCCTTAAAACTTCACAAAAAAAGTCGGCTCTGTACGTATTTTCTTGAAATACAGTTAACCCTAAAATTTATATAAGATTAGGTCCTTGGCAGCTTTTAATCGTATATGTTGAACAACACTACCTAAGGTCCATATTTGCGTACTGGGTTTGATTAACAAAATGTTTCCCAATATTTTTTTATTTTTATTACTGTCACTATCACTTCGGCGTGGCGTTCTAAACTAGGACACCCTGTAAAAGTTAAAAGTACCTTTCAGGTAAATTTATTATTTTTATTTTTATTTATAATAATAAAGATAAGAAAAATATTTATCCTTCAATACCCAATTTGTGAAACTACACTTTGCAGTGATATATTTCCTTGTAACAGACACATTGAATCCTCAGCAGCCTGAAACTAAATATAACCGCGAGACACGCAAATGTGGAAAGTTTGGTTAAAAATGACATCGAAATAATATATTAAGTATAATCATAAAAGTAAAGAAGATTAAGAAGATTAAGAAAATTCAATACAATGAGTAGTAAATTAAACTTCTTTAAATAGTTTATAAAAAAAAAATTGGTTTTTCTGTTTTCTTACTTACCCACCTTTTTTCATGAAACAGAATAATTCAAACACTCACTGCAAGGCAAGCACTAATTACGTTGATCAAACTAAGAGGAATATGTAATCCGAGACACGTAGACGCACCGAACACGATCCCAGCTTGCACTTGCACTGAGTTTGTTCATTAGCCATTCTCAAATAAGTCCCCAACTTTTGCTAAGTTGATTACGACTCGAAGCCGGGAATTAACGCATCCGAAACAACGGGCCTAGTTATGCGAATATTTTTGACTTCAACTTACGTTGTACTCTCGAGTTAAGTTGAGTAAGACGGGAATGCTTACAGGAGTTTCTCTTGGAGTTTGGATGTATTTTTTGCTTAATTAGAGGAACTTTTGGTTAAATTATTTAAGTAGAATGAGTTACGTCTCTGTAATTATAAAAAGGTAAGGAAGGGTAGTCATTGTACAGTTTTAGGACTCTGAACTTGGAGGAAGGTATAATAATGATAAATCGCCAGTACATTTTTATTACTTCTATCTTTTTAAAGGTACCGTATTTTTAATTTTCAAAGAATATATCGTTATATATTTATAGTGTCATGAATCACTTTATCAAGTATTATATCCAATTACTAAGACGTAAATAATAATTTAATGTTTCGAAGACAGTAATTGCACATCCATCTGCCACCTAGAGTAATAATTACAACCCAGGAATGCCTATAAGCCTTGTAAACATACGTGTGTGTGAATATAACATTACATCACGTATACTATCGACTTCTTCTTCTCTTCATCGTGTCGATGGCTGAGTCAAATTCTATTTTGACTTGCTATCGTGGTGAAAGGATTAGCCAATTCGCTTTGGAGAGTTCGCGAATTGCCCAGGGTGCGCCGGACGTAGGGAATCGTTGTGTACGTCACTCGGGGAGGCTCCTTTTATGTACAATGGGCTACACATTATTGTTACGCATTTATAGTTAATACAAAAGTATATTGATTTTTTAAGGTCACAAAATAAACCTGCCTTGATTTTAACGTATGCGGCATCTCACTACTGGATCGCGGATTCGATTCCCGGGTCGAGCTATTGTGTTATTTGGGCTTTTGCTGTCCATCAGGCAATTTTCGGATAGCGATAGGTTCACCCCCTCTGGGTCTTACGCATCTATGTTATTTGGGTTATATAGGCGTGATCCTATTTTAATTTCTATAATAATCAAAAAGCCGTAATTCTTCGAGTTAAACAAGCTTTGTTTTTTAAGGTAGGTTAAAGGTCGAAGAAGGTCAAAATTGAGGGTAGCCACTCACTACACGAAGAAAATTATTTTTTGCAATCACTTACTGCAAATCTCGCACTTAAATAATTTACACTGTGGCTTGATATCAATGCCATTGAACCTTTTTTTTTTTTTTTTTTTGCGCGGGGAAATGCATTTACGCATACCACCCCGGTGGGTAGGGTGGGTATGTGGGACTCGCTCGTGCCTAAAGATGGTAAACGGCACGAGAATACCCACTAAAACCCCGCGGTGCTCCTGCACTCGCCGTGATGGGGGGGTCATGGGAAACCGACATAGCCATTCATCCACGACCCCCCCGGCGATGCCCACCTAGGCAGGCCCCTCATGGCCCCCAAAAAGTGGGGGGACCGACACCGAGGACCGCGTGCAATGGCCGTCAGACACCCCCGTATCTGACGGCCCGGTCCTCCGCGGCGAAACAGATGTTCGTCCCGCCGCCCACCGCGTTTCGGTCGCAGAGGATGGGGAGAGCGGCAACGTAACACCGACACTCCTCTTCCCCTGCGACCACACCACGCCGCAGTACTAACGGCTGCGGCCCCGTCGGGGCCGCGGAAGGCAGGGAAAGCGGCAACGAAACACCGACAGTCCTCTCCCGCCGCGGCCCCGCAACTCCTCGGCCGCAGTGCCGACTCACGCCAACACCGCAGGCCCTCCTGTTGCAGTGCCTCCCCATATAGGCCCTGCAACATGGGCTGCTCCCACATGGGCTTGACGCCAAAAGTCCGAAGAGCAGCCCCCTCCTCGGGGTCCACTTAGCTTCACCGTGGCTCTCCAAACCACGGTTACTAAGCCCCACCGCGACGACAACGCGGGACACCCGGTTGGTGGGGAATGCCATTGAACCTACCAATATTTTATGGCTTTTCATGGAATAAAGTAATCAATTGATGTAAAGCGAACTGCCACCGCCATTGACACAACAGTAATAAAAAAAATACTCTCTTTGAGGAAGTCCTCAATCTTAAATTACTCCTTCAGGAAGTAATTCATGGCAAAGAACGACTTACCAATTCATCCAAAGAATTGACTTACCCGTTTTTTAAATTAAATATTTTTCCATTGCCTTCGATATAATAAAGGAAAATCAGTTACTACCCAGTAAGTTACTGCGTAAGAAATGTAATTTTCTCTTACTTTTCTGCTCAGTGATTTTCCAATTTAACGCATTTTTTTTGATATGAATAGACTCGTTGCCGAAAACACTTTCGTAATTTAATTTGCTTCAAAAAGTTCAGGCATCAGATAAATTTATCGTTATTTTACCATTTTTTCTTTTATTAAAATTATAATTTTCTTTCACATTAAGAACTTTTTGATATTGATTTCCCTGCTTTCGGGTATTTATTTATTTATTATGGCTATAGGCCTCTCATATTACATGTAATATGAGAGGCCGGTTAAAAACCCGATTGATTTTGTTTTTTTTTTCCTTAGCCTGAGTTGTCCCACTGCTAGGCAAAGGCCTCCCCCAAACGTTTCCAGTCCCCTCTATCTCCTGCAGTTTCCCACCAGTTGTGGTTGTAGGCATCTAGGTCGTCCCGCCAGCGCCTCCTAGGTCTACCCCAACGACGGTGTCCTTCTTGGGGCATCGATTGTGTGGCAATCCGTGCCCACCTCTCCGTTATGTTTATATCCCATGGGATATATAAACATAATAGGTGAAGTGTGGGTGTTATACACCTCTGCCACACCCCTCTTGGTAATATAAGCGTTATTTTATGTTACGTTATTATGACGTCAAATTCAAATTCAAATCATATTCATAGGCCCCAGGAGGCCCTTGAACACGTCAAAAGATTACAAACAAAAATAAATTATAAGTAAAACTAAATTATACTACTTCGTATAATAACTATGTATAATAAGTATGTGTTTACAAAAAGAAATGAAAGTATAATATGTGTTAGTATCAGTTATAACCCATAGTACAAGCTCACCTTAGTTTGGGACTAGATGGCATTGTGTGTAAGTTGTGAGATATTTATTTATTTATATTTATAATTACAATGATTTGAATAACCGGGTCACTTTATATATAAAATCTAGTGACTATGAATAGAGCTCTTAATTTTACGTAGAGTGAACCCGTATCATAGTCTTATTCACGTGTTGCAATTCATGACAGTGTCCCATGCAAAAGCGGCTCACGCCCAGATTTCAAGCCGACCACCACTACATTTACATGATATCATGCAGTTTGTTCATTCATATTCAAGTTCTGGCAGCCACAGCGCCCGGCTTTATGGTAAGAGAGTACAGGTGAGGTGTTATCATTGTACTACAACGATAAAATATACCTACCTTTTTATTTTTCCACTATAGAATCTATTGTTTTCTCTCAGCGTAGTTAGATAAGTGGTTAAAATCAGACGAGTAGATTTAAAGTAACAGTTTAGTAGAAAATAATATAAACTTGGTACCTTATGCATTTATTATTACTTAGAGAAATAAATAATAATCTTTTACGTATTGAAAATAGGTATGTTTTCCTCCATATTCATTTGCGGGGTACAATATGACGTGAAGATATTGCAGGCCTGCCGTTGTTTCCCAGAACATGCATACAATATATTGTATAAACGTGCTAGATTAAAATTAAGCGTTTATCCAGAATACTTCAACTTCATAATGCACAATCTGGCATTTGCGTGAGGAAATTTTTAATAGCAGCACTTAGTTAGAATTGTATCCGATAAGAAATGGAGATAGGCGCACTCACTATCAAATTATTTTATATATTTATAACAGGTGTAATGTGGGTGATATACACCTCTGCCATAGACAATTAGGTGTGATGTTATGTTTTTATGTGTATAAAGCAAGCACAATATGAACAGGCCAACAGAATCATAACATAATATTGCTCAAACGTGTTAGTTATCACAAGCACACGTCCCATGAAAATTAACTTATTTCCAAAAGTTCGATTATCTAACTGAAGTGTATCCCATGTCAAAGTCCTATAATTTAAGGACTAGACAGAAACGCGTCGGACGTGAAACGACTCATTTTGTTTTATTATGTAATTTTAATTTTAAATATAATATTAAGCTGCAGTAGCCGACCTGGAAGTCCCTTAACAGACTTCGGACTCAGATTGGCCGTTGCAAAGACAATCTGGCCAAGTGGGGATTTTTTAACTCATCCGATACTAGTTGCGAATGTGGATCCCCTAGCCAGAGCATGGCCCATCTGATGTCTTGCCCTTTTCTACCCGCCACTTGCACCCGCGATGATCTAATGCAGGCAAACAAAAAAGGGGTTGAAGTCGCCACCTACTGGTCTAAAACAGTATAATTGAACAAGCCATTGACACGAAAAGAAGGCACGTAACACACAAGAAGACACGTAACACTTTGTACCCGCACAGCTCAGTTGGTCTGTGTTATCATACCTCCCATGACGAATGATTTATTTTATTTGCAGCACTTTGTTTTTTTAAAAGCTGATATATATTTTGTGGGAACAACATCATTTTTATCACCTGTTTATAAGGTGGCCCAAAGTTTAGCTCAATAAATAAAATACAATGTGAACGCGCTTAGTTCCAACGTCAAAAATATGGTCTATTCTTTTACTTAATCTGTAGCAAAAAAGGTATCCTTTCTTAAATGAAAACGTTTTAAGTAATTGTCCTACCTAAAAGTTGAAATAAAATTCTATATAACTAGAGAACTGGCACTTTTCCTTAGCAAAACGGGTAAAAGGCTTGCGGTACCTTTTAATCGAATTTCAAGAGAAACTTCTTTGTTCAAAGTTGTAAAACACTGGTCTGGTCTCTTCTATTGTTTTAGCACTCCACGGAACATTAACGTTTGAAAACTATTGTTTTACTTACAGTAATAGGGTAATTCTCATTTGTTGGTTTAGGTACTACTTTACGCGTACATTTTCAGAAAATTTTCAGCGTTTTCCTTTGTCAACAAACCTTCGCGAAAATTAGCTCCAATGAGATAACATTACTACGTGGTTAGTGCTGCTACAAGCCTTTATTTCAAGTTATGTCATTCATATTTAGTTAAATATTAATAAAATAACTGCCTTCAACTGGTTTTAGTAAATATAAAAATGTTTCCAACTTACAAGTCTATGTATAACAAAACACTTGTAGAAATAAAATCAATTCATACAACCTTACGAGGAAACAATTGTTTGGCTGTTTTCCATACAAAAGTTATATGGGTTTAACTATGATATTATTAATTTTTTATCTATTTAAAAAAATATATTTATAAAATTTATCTAAAACCCTAAAATGCATGTTTGTTGGCGCAAATTTATTAAAAATGATTTTTTTTTTCAGTTTGTACGTAACTCAATTATGATTAAAACAATTTTGACAATATGGCCACGCATTAACATGCATTTAAGTGTTTTAGATATGATTTGTCTAAAAAAAACTTTATAATATTTAAGTTAAACCCAAATAAAGTTAGTATGAAAACACGGCGTTTGGAAGTTACCCTTAACAAACTCAAAACATTGTGTTTTAAACATCTCTTTCACAAACGATAGTACTCTGTAATATACATGTAGGTATCAAGCCACTGACATTTTCATTCCTACTGTTATAAATGTAGGTATAACTTCTAATTGATTATTTTTATAGCATTTAGCTATGCTTAGCAAATTATACTTTTTTTACTATTAAATTAAGAGAGGAACAAATGGATGAACATGACGTCACGAAATGACGTATCATATAGTTGAGAATTTTAGGGTTCCGGTAAGAGGCGACCGTCGCTGGATGGCTAAAACGGCTGCCCGGTGTGCAGTAAGGCCGCAGGTTCAACTGTTTCTTAGTAAAATGTAGGTGTGTATGTTCTTCTTCCGTTCTGCTTTTGGCGTTGCCGAAAATTGCTTTTATTAATCTAGTTTTCACGTTGCGAGGTTCCTATTCAAAGTTGCGGTTCCAGAGCACATGAATGCATAATCGTATATCAGTACTCCTATTTCATATAAGTGTCGCGGACAATATTAAGATGATTAGAACTGCATCTGTAGCCCGAAGCTTCGAGGTTGGGCGTTTCGCCAGAATCCACTACTTTATTATTTGCGTTCACAAATTCGCGCTATGCCTGGCTCGGGACTGTTTCCGAATAACTGTCTTATGTAATACGAATTTGTGTTGCCAAATTTAATTATCTTGAAGGTAAATTTGGCTTAACTCTTCGTTGGGTAAAAATGCCCTACTATGTTAATATACTTGCACAAAGTTAATTTTGTGAAAACCAGATAGACAATACAATACACAATATATTTATTCTCCACCACAAGAAAAATTAAATACAGAAAGTCATTTGCTAAGATAAAAGTACAGTAAAATTCGTTATTCGTCACAAAACAATACAAATATCTGTAGCATGGTAGTAAAAAGTGTTATAATTAGATGAAGTGTTTTTGAATGAGCTAGCTAAAAAGCTACGGCTTGCTAACATCCTTTCTCTATATAAGGAAAGGGATATTGTCCGAAATACAGTAGAAAATTACAGTGTAGAGGTGATCCTCTACACTGTAATTTTCTACTGGTATGATGTTCCTCCACCACAAAGAAAGGATCCTCCGACCAGGCTCGGTGGATTTGTCTGGCGGACAGCTATCCAACGGTAGCGTATTAAAATTTATATTTATGTACACTTGCTGTGAACATTTCGTTATCGCGATTCAGCGCTCTTTGACAGTTGTGACGAGTGTATCACTTCTTGACGTAGTCAATGTCAATCGTGATTTATTATGTGCGGAGACCGCCACATACAGTATCCTAAAAAACCTAAATAGATTCTAGGAAACTAAGTAAAGTGCACACAAAACTATTTGATTTTATTTAAAGAGATGGTTTTCAAAATGTATAATTATCTATACTCTATTGTAGTCAGTATAATGTTGTTTATATGGAATACTAAACTAAGATTATTAATTTTCTTCCACAGCAACAGTTGTTTTAGTACCACTTTTGTCTATTTGTGGCTCATTCTAGATCTTATCTTCGTGAGGTATGAAACAATGTAAGATAATCTAGTGAGACAATGTTTGTAGAATGGCAGCAAACTTCTCACGTAGGTACTGCATTATACAAGGTAATAAGCACTAGTTGAGATAATATTACCGTGTATATTTAAAGAGAGGAGGTTAAAATAACATTTGTAAATTTTTATATGACTGGTTTTGGCTTTATATGCTCTATATGTTCTTTAAGTACAAATATTGATTTATATTTTAACTATTGTTTGTTACGTTGTTTGTCAACAATGAAAACATTTCAATTTAACTTCGCTAATCAATTAATTTCTCTAAGGACTTGTACTAGATCTACTGTCATTCCATCTTTAAATACACAATTTGACATCTAGTAGACCTTGATACTATAAAGCGATTGCTTTTGAGCTATTAACTAAGAAAAATGCTAAATAAATATGTAATTTAATTTCAAATGTCTGAACCAGACTTAAATTAACTGCAGTTTAATTTAAAACTCTTTAATTTTAAAGATAAAATTTGAATTTATTTTATTCAAATATGCCAAAATCAAGCAAGGCAGCCAATTCCCAGACATTAGATGCCTTGGTTATTTAGGATTTACTTAAAAATCTTTCCTACTACCTGAGCCATTCACTGTTAGATGTTAAAATTAACAATGTATTGCTAACGAAGGCAGTTATTACAGACATTATTACATTATTACTGCAGCTCCTGCGAATTGCTACAGATTTAATCATATTACCAGACATCTTCCTTTATTATGTCTTAGTAAGTAATTATCCGCCTCTCACGACTCCGGCAAGTAATGGGTAGTTTATTCTGAGCTATGACAACAGGGTTATTGTGTTGAATACTCTTTGGAAAATATTAACCGTTTTATTTTCTTATTATTATTATTATATGCTTGTGGTAAGGTTTTAATAAGCAGCTTCTTTAACTGCCTCGGTATAAGTGGTTAGAGTATACGCCTCCTTATCGCGAGGTCTTGGACTCGATACCCGGGTCTAGCTGCAGTACGGAGTTGGATTTGTGCCCTATGTATGGCGATAGGCTCACCACCTATCCCATGCGACCTCAATATAACAGGTGAAATGTTCCACGTTGTTTAATATGCATATTTTTTATGTGAATAATTATAATCAATCCGAGCTTTGTCTGGGTCTGCCGATTATATGACCATCAATTATGTGGATTACTGGAAGTACTGAAAAAGAATGAAATGAAATAATATTTTTTCGGTAATGGTTTTTTAGAAATATCTACAATTTCGGTAACGTTATTTTAATATGAGTGTTCGAAATTATTATTTTAGTACCGTTATTTTCATAATCGGAAAAAGATTCTGATTCTGTGAAATGTGGGTGTTGTACACCTCTGCCATACTCTTGTGGGTAGTATAGGCGTGATGATAAGTAATGTTATTATATAATTAACGTGAAATCATTGTTTTCTTATATTCCTTATATCACTGAAATCATGATTTTGTATCGCTGATAGGCCGCTTAGCCTTTTGAGTCAGGTTGGTATATTCGTCCGACTTTTTAAACTCTGAAGTGCTCATATGCTTTAATAATTATAAAAATCGTGTTCCTTTTTTATATTCTATGTACATCATACATTAAACTTTTATAGAATCATTCCTTTATCCCTTGGGGGTAGGCAGAGACGATGGAACGTGCTATCTACATACTTCTTTCGCTTCTTGAATATTCATACATCTCGTCTTACATGCTCGCCGCATTCGTGTACTACGTACTTACACTTTCTAAAGGATGTCACTTATTAGGTTTCTGTATGTCTTACGTGGACGACCTCTTTCAGTTCTCCCATCCAACATCTGAATCTCTTGCAAATGACAACGATCTCTTATCAATCTATTCCTTATTCTGTATTCAAAGTACCACATAGTTTGTAATGAGAGCATTTCTACAGAATTTATTTAATTTGTATGCTTACTCTGCCTTACTTTACATTTACTTTCATTCATCTTTATGAGACTCTATCTTTTTTTTCAATCAATTTAGTTCAATAATATTTTATTTATGAACCTGAAACAATTTACCAAATAAAACAACATAATAGGTTAAAAAATAACAAGCAGGACACAAACATTGAAGAGTCCTTCCTGTTGAATTTCAGTAGCCCGTAAAATTCCGGTTTGTGAAGAGTCGAGTGTCCTCGACGCAGTACACGAGGGTCCCTAATGGGAGAAGCGTTGGAGGACCAACCGTTGAAGATTGTCTGTCTACTTCTAATGTCTTAATCGGTTGAAGGTCCTATAAGTCCAGTCCAGTAAGCATGAAAAAAACTCACGCATAGGTATGTACAATGTACCTATATTACTATTTGTGAAATTCTGTTTTATGTAAATTTGATTACTAAATAATTATCATTAAAGTCGTCTTTTAGGAGACGCTTTGCTCCAAATAAACATTAATCGTTAAATTAACTCCATTTTGTAATTCATTATTTGTTGCATGATTCTGATATGCAGATTTTCAATATTTAATGTCCATTATGTCAGGATAAAGTTATATATTGTTTTTGTAGAAAACAGTACTGAAATTAATGTGTAACAAGTTTATTTAAATTACAAATATTTGTCATTGAAATACAGAATGTTTGGTACATCGTTTGGCAAATTAAATTTGCTAAAAGCTTAGTAGTATTTTTTTTTTTAAACGACGCCCGCATTAGGAATAGCGCCTGTGTCGCGGGGGTGTTCACAAACATAGATTTCACACACACAGATCACATCCAGAGTCAGAACAAATCTTTGCGAATCACACAAAGATTTGTCCCATGTGAGGATCGAACCCACAACACCAGTGTGGTTGAAAGCGACGAGGCGACCGCTTTAACCGCTACGCCAACCGTGCACTCCAGCGTGTTATAGTTTTTAAGCTATTGTTTTTGCACCCCCTACTTACTTTTCAGTTACTCTACAGTTTTTAATATATTTTTAACAGCATTACACTTAATAAAAAAATACCACTTTGACTGTACATGCGTGATTATTAAATCATCATAACTAAAATAAATAAATACATCACAATCGCAAAAAAAACATGCCAAATTATTGTGTGAACATCAAAGGAAACCCAATATTAGTATGCGTACAACCAGTGGCGTAACTATACCATCGGGGGCCCGTGGCAAAAATATTGGGTAAAAATAATATAAAAATCATAACTTATCAATGATTCAGTACTGGAATGCACAAATTTTTCACCTTAGAATGCCAAATTTTTAGGAAGAAAAATTATCTTACGCGATTTACTGGCAATTGCAAGTTCGCCCGCGCTATTTTAGAACAGTGAAAAAAAGCAACCAATGGATGCGTTTTATAATTACTACTTTTAGATGAATGCGTTTAAGTTTTTACTAGTTTTTTTTGTGATAGTGTTTAGTTATTTTCGAGGTCATGGCATCTTGGGCACGGGGCCCTCCAAGGTCCGGGGGCCCGTGGCATTTTGCCACCCCTGCCACCCTATAGTTACGCCACTGCGTACAACCAGTGTCGTACAACATACACTACAACACAAACAAATACCTGCGTGGATTGTACTCAACAATGACTCCAACATAATCACGCCGCAACTTTTGATTAAAGAGGTAAAACACTCGAAAATGGACGACGAAAAACAACACGACCAAAAAAAAAGGCACAAACACTTTGCGAAAAACGGAAATGATTTATTTGAAGTGTTTCAGTATTTGCGTAGGAACAGGATAAGGGTCCGGAAAGAATTTTCCACGTTGTTTAATATGTATATTTTTTATATGTGAATAATTATAATCAATCCGAGCTTTGTCTGGGTCTGCCGATTATATGACCATCAATTATGTGGATTACTGGAAGTACTTAATCACTGAAAAACAATGAAATGAAAAAATATTTCTTCCGGTAATTGTTTTTTAGAAATATCTACAATTTCGGTAACGTTATTTTAATATGAATGTTCGAAGTTATTATTTTAGTACCGCTATTTCATAATCGGAAAAAGAATCTCGTAAAATTTACTGTTTGCCCTGATTCTGTTGCAGATGACATGTAACGACTACTTGAAATTGAAATGTTGGTTGTTTGTTATAATATCACCCTTCAAAATTACAAACAGGAGAAATATCCTTCTTAAATAGGTTAGAAGTCGGTTCAAAAGTAAGCCACGTGGCCACGCTTTTAATACAAGACAATAAATTATACTGTGTCTGACATTTATTGCTATAATTTTTTATTTATTTTTTTAATCCTAATCTATTGTAATCTATTTTTTTATTTAATTATTTTAATGTAATAATTTGATGACGTACTTACGTTAGATTACTTTTTTATGATGTGTTAATTGTATCTTCAATTTATGTAATTTTTTTTATATGGCTTTATATTTTTTATTTCTTGTACTGTATGACTTGCATGTAAGCGACTTGGTTATTAACTGTAAGCTAATGTGTGAATAAATGAATAAATAAATAAATAAATAAAGAACTCAAACACAAAAAGTGAAAAATGAAAATAATGACGAAATCATAAGTTTGACAAGCCGGTCACACAATTCATTTTCGTTTACTTTCGGATCGACAATGCTTTGCTCAAATCACCGAATACATTGCGATATATTTTTAATTTTCATAAAAAGGTCAAATCAAAAGTCACTTTACGGGTAACCATAACATAACATCACGCCTATATTACTCAGAAGGATGTGGCAGAGGTGTAGATCACCCACACTTCACCTGTTATGTTTAGGTCCCATGAGATAGAGGGTGAGCCTTTCGTCATCCACTAGCCACAATTTTACTGTGCTGTTGCTATTGTGAATTTCCTGAGTTTACAAATATCACTTTTTCCGACCCGGGCATATAACCTGAGTCCTCGTGGTGAGAGACGTAAACGCCAACCACTAGACCATCGAAAACCCACATGACTCAGAAACTCATGCTGGGATAGTAAAAATCTAGGCAAATTTTAACTCTCATACAGCAATATTTTTTGTACCCAATTATGTCTACTAATAACGCTTGGAAACTGTTTTCTGATCATTGTTCACAAATACTAGTACAACTAGTATTTTCTACAATTACAAACCTCTAACTATTCCTACTGGTAACTTGCAATTTCCTTGTACAATTCTCTTTTTCGAGCTAGTGAGAAAACAGTTACACTAACAAACTACGCCTAACTACAAGTTACGCCAAGTTGGTGGGTCAAAAAGTTCGCCTAATTGGGAAGAAAGGAGTTCTTCACACAAATAGTTGAAAGCTAAGGAACTCATTTCAGTTGCACATGTTTATTTTGAGACTAAGCAACCTGTGTTTATTTATGTTACTATTAATAATAATAAGAATAAAAAGCTTTATTAGTGTGCAACCAATGAAAAAAACTATACCGAAAAGAAAATATTTAGTACAAATGGCGGTCTTATCGCAACTAAGGCAATCTCTTACTCTCAATCCAATGGTGGATGGAGGGCAATCTCTTCCAGACAACCATTGGATCGAGAGTAAGAAAGAGACGCGAAAGGGAAGTTCAAGGTGTATTTCAAGAGAGATCTAAGAATAGGAAAAGAATTTAAATGCATAAAGATATTAATTACAATGAATATACCTACGTATAGGTACAATAATAAAATACTTACATACTAATACATATAAGCAATATTATAACATACATACTATATAAAATATAAATACCTAAAATATGTATTATACATATAATAATGAACAATGGAAGGTATATTACAAATGACAGATGTAAGATAGAAATAAGAACAGGTGAGATATTATTTAGATGTTATGTTACTATTGTACGTCTCTATTGCATAAACAGGCCTAAAATTGATCATATTTTCAATTTGTAAGGCTCTTTTCTATAATAAGCTTGCAAAGTCTTAATAACGTTGAACAAAAAGCTATCTATTTATCTTACTATTGCTCTTTCATCTAAAATTGGATTCAAAGAAAAATATTTTATGATTGCAAACCTTACTTACCTCCTTCCAATATAAAACGGTTGGCGCGCAGTCCATACCAACGAAGTTCAAATAATCGGAATTTGTATTTTTTGCTTTAAAAGAACGTTAAAAGAAATGCTAATAAAATAAAGAGATAGAAGTTTCAAAGGCAAGAATAAATCTTTCAGCATAACACAACATTACTTCCATTCATTATAAAGAAAATAACTGGAAAGAAATGCGGAAGAATCAGAGTTTCGTCAATTCAAAAAAGGTATTTTTGTTTCTTGTTTAAGCTACTTTATGATAAACAAAAAAGTTCTGAGGCTTTTCTGGTATTGAAACGGAAATAAATGCATGTCTTTGTATATTACAATACAAAAGTTAAAAGTACTCCCAGATTGGCGAGCTTACGTGTGTCAAGTAACTTTATAGCCTAAGAACAAGTAGCCCGACTTACGTCATTTTATAAAAGCTGAAAGATGCCTAGTTTGTGCCTCTAAAAGAGGTTCAAATAGTCACCGAATTTGAAACGTGGTGGCTATGAAAGTTAATAAAAAAAGTTACGTCATAGTATTAACTGTAATTTTTGGATATGTTGATTTTGGTGATGGTAGAAATTATCTATTACCATTAGAAGACAATTAACTTGGTTCCAACCTCATGGCAGACCGCCTTAAAGTTTGAAAATTTAGGGGTGTCTGTCTAGGGTTACAACTATAAGGGCCTTATCATACTAGCGGATTACGAGCGGATTCAAAGCGGAGCGGGCGCGCAACGGATTCGTTGCGGGCGCGCAACGAACACGCCGCGCATTCGCAGCGAATTCGTTGCGGACGCGCGGCGTGGACGCCATTTTGTACTGTCTCGTACAAACGCCAGCCAACCAACTTAATAAAATATTTTTTTCAAATGTCAAATCATTTTGCATCATAACGGATTCTTGTGGGATTTTATCTTGCTTAAATATTTTATGTTTGTTTTATGGTAGGTAGGAACGAAATTATTTAGGATTATTTTTTAATCGTTTGCAAAACAACACAAATTAGTCACTCGCAATCCGCTCGCAATCCGCAGCGGCTGCGCAGCGGAGACGTCGCGGACGCATGGCGAATACGCTACGTTTTCGTCGCGTATTTGTAGCGAATTTACGACGTACAATACACTCAGTAACAAAATTGATTCCGACGAGGAAACAAGAGTAACAAAGCCAACAGCAGTTGGCTTTGTTACTTCGGAAACGCCGGCGACGAAAACGAAAGCATCGACGAATTTGGGAAGATCCATTATCAATTAATCGAATGGAAGAGAGCGACTAATTTGTGTTGTTTTGCAAACGATTAAAAAATAATCCTAAATAATTTCGTTCCTACCTACCATAAAACAAACATAAAATATTTAAGCAAGATAAAATCCCACAAGAATCCGTTATGATGCAAAATGATTTGACATTTGAAAAAAATATTTTATTAAGTTGGGTGGCTGGCGTTTGTACGAGACAGTACAAAATGGCGTCCACGCCGCGCGTTCGCAACGAATTCGCTGCGAATGCGCGGCGTGTTCGTTGCGCGCCCGCAACGAATCCGTTGCGCGCCCGCTCCGCTTTGAATCCGCTCGTAATCCGCTAGTATGATAAGGCCCTAAAAGTGTCTGCCAATGGTGGTGGATGGTTCATACCATTTTCACAAAAGTGTGTTAGTACTCAATATTAAACTAAACACTGCGGCTGGACCGCGTTCTTACCATTGAAAGCAAGTGCAAAAATCAGATGGAGTAGTGCTACCTCTGTTTGGCACACGCAATACAGCGTTAGTAGTCGTTCAAAATGTAAACGCAAATATAATCTATTTTGGTAGCCAAAATACATGAGTGAAAGCTTAATTTTTTTTTTTTTTTTTTTTTTTTTTTTGTTTTTAAAAAAAAACGACTCCCGCACTAGGAATAACTCCTGTGTCGCGGGGGTGTTCACAAACATACATATCACACACACAAAGCACAACCAGTCTCAGAACAAATCTTTGCGAACCACACAAAGATTTGTCCCATGTGGGGATCGAACCCACAACACCAGTGTAGTGGAGAGCGGCGTGGCGACCACTTAAACCACTACACCACACGTGCAGACAAATATTATGCACCATTATTTTTGTTAACCCTAAACTAGACAATATAAACTATGTTTCTGTTCATAAAACATTACAGATATAAATGTTTATAATACAGAACAAATATAATGAAAATCTGACGTGTACGCAATCAGAATACAGTAGATATTTTTAATGTTTTTTTAACAAATACCAAGTTTATTACTGTCTTATTGTAAATTTGCGTAAAGTTCCGTTTTTATAAGATATCATACCTCGCCTGACCCTTAATATATTTTTCTTAGTATATTTCTAACGCTTTCCAAAAACAAACAAAAATAATATCTGCTTTATTCTGCACTTATATTTCAAATAATTTGCTACAAATATTGTATGCAGCGTAAAAATCATATAATTCATATAATCATATAATATATTGGATATTTAAAAGCCTTGCTAGAAAAACGAACCACTGTGCACCTTAATGTTAAAATTGTCTATTATTATAGTATCTGTGGTATCAAAATAAGTTAGCACACTAGAGCCACCAACTGTCATGTTAAGATGTAAAATAAAGTTTCAGTTTGTTGCCAACTATCTCGTGTGTTTTATTAGGTTATGGGCCCAGACCCAAAAATACGTTTTCAATAAGTTTTTATACAGTACAATTAATAATGGCAGCCAATTATTAATTAAGTGTTCCAAAGCTCAAAGGAAGAGATAATTATGATGATTGGGCATTCGCCGTTGAAAATTTTCTTATCCTGGAAGGAATCGACTTGGCAAACAGCGCAACGTTATCAGAACAGGACAATCGGAAGGCTAAAGCGAAGATGGTGATGACTATTGACCCTACGCTATACGTACACATCAAGAACGAAAATACAGTCCATAGTTTGTGGGCAAAGTTAAAATCGTTATTTGACGATTCGGGTTTCACGCGACGCATCAGTCTTCTTAGAACGTTGATCTCAATCCGTCTCGAAAATTCTGATTCGATGACAGCATACGTGACCCAG
This sequence comes from Hypena proboscidalis, assembly GCA_905147285.1. NCBI lineage: Eukaryota > Metazoa > Arthropoda > Insecta > Lepidoptera > Erebidae > Hypena > Hypena proboscidalis. The sequence continues at coordinate 11,178,434 of LR990140.1, read as the reverse complement.
CTAGTGGATACAGCTCAAAAGCTAAAAGGCACTGGATTTGAGATAAATGATGAGTGGGTCGGTTCACTTTTATTAGCCGGATTACCAGAGAGGTTCGAACCAATGATTATGGCTATCGAACACTCGGGAATGAAAATAAGTGCAGACGTTATAAAGACGAAATTGTTAGACATGAGTGCAGACACTGAAAATAAAAATGAGGGCGCATTCATTGCAAAAGGCGGCACAAAAAATCAGCGATATTCGTGTTCGAACAAAAATGGCGGGAAACGAACACAAACGTCAAACGTCAATAACACAAGCGACGCGAAGCCGGTGAAAAACATACGTTGTTACAAATGCAAGTTACCAGGACATTACAAAAATCAGTGTCGTTCTACAGAAATGCAAAAAGACAAGCAAACGAATAATGCGTTCAGTGCAATGTTTTTGACCGGTGATTTTAGTGACAGAGATTTCTACATTGACTCAGGCTCAAGTTGTCATCTTATTTCTGAGTCAAATAAAAACATGCTGAAGAATATCTCTTACAACACGGGAGCTCGAGATATAGTTGCGGCAAACAAGGAAAGTATGCCCGTTATATGTTCCGGAGACTTGCAGTTGACAACGCGAGTCAGAAATTCGGAGCATGAGGTAAACGTCAACAATGTTTTGTGCATTCGAAATCTTACCACCAATCTATTATCTGTTAACAAGATAATATCTAGTGGCAACAGTGAGAGTCTTCAAAGAAGAAGTGTGCCATATTTACAATCAAAGGAATGAATGCATTGGAGAAGCTAACCTAACAAATGGGGTGTATAGGTTAAACATTGTGAAGTCAGAACAACTGCTGGCAGCATCAGTAGTGACTTCTAGTTCGACGTGGCATAGACGTTTTGGCCATATAAATAGTAATGACCTAAATACCATGAGAGATGGAGCTGTGCAAGGCTTATTATTCCAAGATAAGGCAGAAATATATAAAAGTAATTGTACAGTGTGCTGTGAGGGAAAGCAATCAAAACTGCCCTTCCCAGTCAGTTCTTCACGCAGTACTGAGGTTAGGCCTATGGAAAATAAGTCACTGGGCCAGGCTAGATATTTTCTGCTATTGATCGATGACTATAGTAGGATGGCTTTTGTATATTTTTTAAAGTCTAAAGATGAAACATTCACCTACTTTAAACAATTTAAAAGTTTTGTGGAGAACCAGAAATCTTCCAAAATAAAGATTTTAAGAACGGATAATGGCGGAGAGTTCTGTTCAGCACAAATGGAAAATTATTTGAAGCAGACCGGCATTATACATCAAAAAACAAATCCGTATACTCCTCAGCAGAACGGGATGAGTGAGCGTAATATGAGATCAGTCGTTGAAAAAGCCAGATGTTTACTATTTGATGCCAAATTTGATAAAAAGTTATGGGCTGAGGCAGTTCATACTGCAGTGTATTTGAAGAACAGATCCCCAGCTGCAGGTCTTCATCGGCATACACCTTATGAACTATGGCATGGTAAAATACCAGATGTCAGCCATATTCGTATCTATGGCAGCCTAGTCATGTCACATGTACCTAAGGAAAAACGTCTGAAATGGGACAGAAAGGCAAAGAAACGTTATCTTGTTGGATATGGTGAGGATGTCAAAGGATATCGACTATATGATCCTGAGACAAACTCTGTTACAGTGGCAAGAGATGTTGTAGTCATGGAGCAAGAAAGTGACAGCATGACAACACAGCTACCTGTACAGGAAAGAGTTGTAGAAAAGCAGGATTCAGTGGGGGAAAAACCGAAGGATAGTTCTATTGACAAGTCCATTTCTGATTTAGAAGATAGCCAGATTAAAGAACTTGATGAAACATATGTTCCAGATCAATCCCATGTCTCTGAAGAAAGTATTTATGAGTCAGATTTCTATGACTCAGATGATAAAGAAATTGTTTCTGATATACAAGATTCTGAAGATTTAAGTAAGCGTTCAAGAAGAAAACCAGACTACTATGGTGTCTCAAACTTATGTGTCACAGATGAAGTACCCAGCGGGATTTCACTAAATGATGTTACCAATGGACCAGAAAAGGAACAATGGCAGCAGGCAATCAAAGAAGAATTGAAATCATTCAGTGATAGAGATGCTTGGGAACTTGTTGATCGACCAGTGAATAAAACTGTAGTTAAGTGCAAGTGGGTTTTTAAAAAAAAGTGTAGTGTTGACAATGAAGTAAAGTACAGAGCGAGACTGGTTGCAAAGGGTTTTGCACAAAAAGAAGGTATGGACTACAAGGAGACATTCTCACCAGTCCTCAGGTATTCAACCTTAAGATTGTTACTTGCTTTGAGTGTAGACTTAAACTTAGATATAATACACTTAGATGTACCTACTGCATTTTTAAATGGATTGTTAAATGAATCAATTTATATGGAAATACCAGCTTGTTCAAATTTCCCTGACTGTAAAAATAAAGTGTTAAAATTAAAAAGGGCCATATATGGTTTAAAACAATCTGCCAGAGCTTGGTATCAAAGAGTAGAAATTTGTTTATTAGAACTAGGTTACACTAAATCTCAGAATGAACCATGTTTATTTATGATATGTGATGAAAAGGTTAAAGTTTACATTGCATTATTTGTCGATGATTTTTTTGTGTTTTTTAACTGTAAAAAGACATGTAATAAATTAATAAATGAGTTAAGTGCTGAATTTAAAATAAAAAATTTAGGCCAGATAAAGCATTGTCTTGGCATGAATGTAACAGTGAAGAAAGATTCTATATGTATAGATCAAAAAGATTTTGTTGATGTTATTTTGAAAAGATTTAATATGTATAACTGTAAGAGTTCAGATACTCCTATGGAAAAGAATTCAAAATTAGAAAAGAGTTGTACAATCTGTAATAAATATCCATATCAGGAGTTGTTGGGTGCTCTGATGTATTTGAGTGTTTTGTCACGTCCTGACATAGCATTTGCAGTGAGTTTTCTCAGCCAGTATAACAACTGTCATGATGAAACTCACTGGAAACATTTAAAAAGAGTGTTAAAGTATTTGAAGAAAACTAAAGACTATGGGTTAAAATATGTTAAAAATAATAGTAATTTAGTAGGGTATGTAGATGCTGATTGGGCTTCATGTTCAATAGATAGAAAATCATATACTGGTTTTATGTTTAAATTGTCTGGAAGTGTTATATCTTATGAATGCAGAAAGCAAAAGACAGTAGCATTATCCAGCACAGAGGCTGAATATATGGCTCTTTCTGAAGCAAGTAAAGAGGCCATATATTTGAAGAATTTATTATCAGAAATTCATGGTAACAAAGCTATGGATAATGTACCAGTCCATATACAAAGTGATAATCAAAGTTCTCAGAAATTGGCATCTAATCCTTTGTATCATAGGCGAACTAAACATATCGATGTAAGGCATCATTTCATTAGGGAATGTATAGTCAAAAACTTAATTCAGGTTACCTATTTGCCTACTGCTGAGATGCCAGCAGATGTCTTAACTAAAAGTCTTTGCAGTGCAAAACATTACAAATTTATCAAGATGTTAGGGTTATCACAAGTGTAATAAATTTGTTATGTGTGTCTGTGATTTTTGAAATGTAAGTTAACTTTATTTTGATAAGTGGGGGTGTTAAAATTGTCTATTATTATATTATCTGTGGTATCAAAATAAGTTAGCACACTAGAGCCACCAACTGTCATGTTAAGATGTAAAATAAAGTTTCAGTTTGTTGCCAACTATCTCGTGTGTTTTATTACTTAATACAAAGATCATTAAGCGAGTCGAGCTATAAATAGCAGCTTGCGCTAACCACAAAGTAAACTGCTTAAGGCTAACGTGAAATTAACCCGAAACTGCTGCAACACGGATACCTTCGAGAAAGTACCAAGAAATAAATAACATATTTGTGGATCATTATAGAAAAAGATTGCAGCGAAGGATTTTATTTCAAAGAGTTTAATCTATATCTATATATATATAAAAATGAAACCCGTTTTCCGTTGTCACGACATAGCATGAAAACGGCTTGACCGATTTGGCTGATTTTTTTTTTGTAGTTTTCTAATACTCTGTGCAAGGATCTTACGGGAAAAAAAAGTATTCATTTTTATATGGAGGATATTATAGATTCCAGTTCAAATTGAATAGGTACGAATACATAAGATAGGTCAGCTATATAAAATAAAGTAGTGCATCAAATTTACGCTAAGGCGGTACGAAGTTCGCCGGGTCAGCTAGTGCATAAATAAAGTTAGAGGCAGTTCGAATACTTAGCCCCAATTTCACAGGTGTTAGATAAACATTATAAACACATAAATGAAAGTTACATCTGTGTTGTTTATTCGAGTGTTACTTTCGTCACTTTTATATTTGGCTGGTTATACTTATGGAGCAGATAAGAGCTATCCGAAACCTCTGAAATTTGCCCTTAATGTCTTTGATTAAGTTTACAAGCTGTTTAGTTAGTGACAAGTTCAACTCATATGGAATCCACTTTACAACAAGAATTTGACAATATACTTTGGTGATTTTACGTTTTGAATGATGATGTCATTGTTCATCTTTTTCCAAGACGTATTTAAGTAATTGATCAAGTATCTGAATTCAAAGATAAAGATGAAGATGAGATAGTCCCGTTGTAATGTCATGATTGTCATCATATTTAAAAAGAAATGAGTAATACAACACATCTAAATGAACATGAACAACATTTCTAACATATATCGAATACTAATAATATTAAAATGAAATCGCATTTATATCTTTCTGTTCTCAAAAAACAACCCATAACTATTTCTTGTGTCCACTATTTTCTTAACGAACTACTCGAATGATATTACGAGCTTAACTCAAAGCTTTTAGCAAACTTTTTCTTAAGTTGACTTCAACAATTTGCTCTTGATTATATAGTAAGTAGCCAGTATTGTTTCGTTGCATGGGAATACTTGTTCTCTGTGTAATAAACACTACTTGAGCAAATTATCTGCTTTGTCGATCAACTCCGTATCTTTAAGCTGGTGGTTGGAAGCAAGCGTTAGCGTTATGACGTATGTCAACATATTTTCACACGATTGATTACATTCCGTCACGATGCGCTCTGGTAAGATCCGCTTCCTGTCAACTGCGGCCCTTAGTAGATGACAGAGAGCAAATGAACTACGCATAGCGGAACGCCTATGGAACATGAGCCTAATTAGAGCTGGTACTATGATGGTAGTAATTTTGAGGAACAGATAGGTTCATACTTTAGAGAATTTGCTAAATGTAGGCTTGTAATTTTTATCAAACTCGTTATCTTTCAGTTAAAAGTAAGATCCGAAACTACGGCAAGCATTACATTTATAATTCTTAACATATTCTTACGTTACTTTAATTATATAAAAAAGTAGTTCATACAATCTAAGGATTCAGTATAATATTAATATTTTAATTTTGAATATAATTTTCGTACCATGGTGTACTTTTTCCCTCATATAAAATTTTGGTGAAAAATTATCATGTCTTACGCACACAGTCGATATTCTGACAACAAATTAAACCGCGGGCCAAATTGAAATGTAAAACTCGACCGAGTCACGCCCTTGTGTAAAGTGAATAAGATAAATGAACGCGGCCCTCTGAAATGTTCGTTTCACGTATCACACAAATAAATTAACCACGTAAAGCTCGCGTTTCATTTAAAACCAAATCGATAAAAGTATACGTGACGAACAAACGACTTAACGACTTTTGAAAATAAATAAATAAATTTAATAAAATTTTATAAACATAATAAAGGTTAGTCTAGCAGTATTATTTGATTATCGGTCACCGCGAAATCTCGATACACTATTGGAAAAGTAAAAATATTAATGATGATTATAATTTACACATTAACCATAAAGATTGCGAGAATGAATGACCGATTATTACGAAACGCGTAGTCGTATTGATCGGGATCAAACCTGAACGTGCGTGCTGCGACACGTTACAGTGCGAAAAACGTTGTGATTTGTTAGAATTTCCATTCTAACTCATAACCTCTGGGCCGCTACCTGACCTGCAGTTTGTACCAATGATTTTACCGTTAAATATTTCTAAAAAATTATTCGAAGTTTCAATACCATTTTGGTAAACTTTCAACAGCACATTTACAAGTTTGTGTTTAAAAATAATTTTGAGTACAGTAAATTATTGACTTCACGTAATGACGTAACATACAGCTGAGAAATTTAGGGTCCTGGCAAGAGGCGACCGTAGCTTAGTGGTTAAAGCGACTGCCCGGTATGCAGAGGTCGCAGGTTCTAATTCTTCCACTCCTATATTTTTCAACTGTTTCAACTCAAAAGAACTTAGGTAAAAGATTTGTACCAAATTGTACCAATCTTAGAGATTGGGTCTTAAAAAAAGATATAGTGACACTGCTTGAGTTTGTTATATTGGTGACTCGTTATAATAGATAATAGATAGATAACTCTTTATTGTACACAAATTTGAAAGTCAGTTTCATAAATAACATGTTTTAGATAGTAAAATGGGCGGCCTTGTCGCTATAAAAGCAATTTCTTACAGGCAACCTTTGGATGGACAAGAGAGCTTAATAAATAAATAAAATAGGTAGTTTTCTTTGTGCACTAGAAATAATCGAATTACGGATTTAAATTGTATATTAACTTAATACTCACATATAATAATAATATAGTTACATATTATATACTGTACATAAGTAAGCTATATGATATACATTATACACACATACATATGTATATATTATACATATGTATGTGTCAAGCCTTAAAATTACTTAAAGGAGAAGGAATGTCCTTCTTCAATATGTTAGAACTAGGTTTAAAAACAAGTCACGCTTTTAGTACAAGATAATAAAGAGCTCAAACACAAAAAGTGCCATAAAATATAGCAAAGTTTTAACGAGCACAAATAGCAACAATAACTTGTAACGGAATTTAAAAAATCGAGTAACAGCTCAATGTTAAAAGATTTTAAAATGGTTTACTTTGCCAGCTACAGTTGTTTAAACAGATTCTGATGGAAATAATAGGAAATCTTATTCTCTAAGAGAATTACGAAGCTGGATTTAACACTTTGTCTTGTAAAATGTTTCACGCAATATAACAAATCATACTGTTTGGTTTTCTAGAAAGTTTAACTTATAAAGTATTTATTTATATATAATACTTTAGAAAGTATATTATCATTTTATATTATTTATTTTTATTTGTAAGTTTTGTTAGTTTTGTTTTTTTTACTATCTTTACAAGTGCACCTACCATGTTAAAGCTCTGCACCACCCTAGGTTGACTGGTAGAGAATGCCTTTGGCATTAAGTCAGCCTCTGTACAAATTGTGCATAAAGTTTTAAATAAATAAATAAATAAAGTAAGTCTTTTTAGTATTTAGTATTAGACGTACAAAAGTCAGGAAATTTATATCAGCAGCACGGAGTTTAAATTATGCCTACGAGACCTCAACATAACAGGTGAAGTGTGGGTGTTGTACACTGCTGCCATACCATTCTGGGTAATATAAGCGTTATTTTATGTTATATATTTTTTTTTTATTGTAATTTATTTCCTTTTTATTTATTTGCTCATTATTATTATTAAATTATAGTTAGGTTAGTTTTGCAAATATTTAAATAATATAAAAGATATGTTATAATTTTGAATTATTTAATATTTATTTGTTTACCTTTAACGGGATATAATCCCACCCACACGCCCACCACTGTGACTCCTGTGACGCCAGCGGTAACCAACTGAAAGGCACCGTGCATGACACATGGCAATCGCAGGGAGAGTTAAAATTGTCTTGGAACCCGCAACGAATTTAATTAAAAGTATATAAGTAACCTACATAAAATAAAATAAAAAAAAATCCTATTGATAACTGAATAACATGTCAGTATATCAGCATTTACTCGGAACACTAAACGGTAAATAACTTTAGCGTCGAGTAGTTAACACACTTCACACAATTTAAAACTACTATTGTTTTTACAAAATGATATCAAGTGAATAGTGTGAATACTCTGTGGGTACGTATTTTTCATTTGTAGAAACACATTTTTCTTCAACCATTCTGCCATGAAATGTAATCATAGCGTCCAAACAAAAAGACTGCAAGAGATTGCACAAAAACTACTTGAGAAAGGAGCGAAGCGTCTCGCGACTCGAGTGTGGAAAAATTGCAATATCATTAAGTCACCGCAATGTAGGGTAGTTTTTTCCCGTCACAGATGCAAGTGATAAACGAGCGAACGCCCGTCACGATTCCCTCAGAAATGTCACTTCAATAAACCTCGCTTTTCTTACGTTACTCTGAGTTTACTTATTATGTTCTGTCTGGGTACATTTTCCTCAATATTTTCCTAATGTACTCGTAGTTTTGCGTGTAGGTTTGATAGATTTTTGTCAGCGGTTACGTTTTGATCTGAAAATAAAAAAGGCAAAGGATTTTTATTATATATAACCGTAGTTTGACAAGACTTTTATTATGTTTAATACATCTTGTTTTGTTGAAGCATCTCAGTATATTTAAATCGTAAGAAATTATCTTATAAACTCTAAATAATATGAAAATAAACATTTCCCTAAAATTATTAATTGCCATGTTATTTTTGGTATTGTGTCGAAAAAAAGCTTATTTGAAGTTGCCCCATCTTAATTAGTTTTGCTACGTCCAACAATAACCCGTAATAAGATTGTAAAATTTAACTCTTTTGCGTTTTGATTAAAAAGTCTTTCAAATTATACATCGTGATGTTTACAAGGTATTTCAACCCTGACAATATTAAGAAGGTGAGAACTAAATGTGATAGCGTCCCACATAAAGCAAGTTGACTGCAGGCATCGCAATTCACAAGTGTCTAGACGCCCTAGATTGTTCTAAACGCGGTGCATAAGTAAACCTAACCTAGCGGCAAAGCAGTCTTAAGAGATTTACCTCCAGCCTTATTAGAAAAGACATTCCTTATAAATAAAAATCTACCTCTTTTTATTAACCACTTCAAAGGTTTAAATTTGCTTAAAAACATTCTGCTCTTGGCAGCTGTAATTTTAAACACTAAAAGAGGTACAAAACAAGTTATTTGAATAAAAAAATCATTTAAGGTAAGTAATTTGATTTTAATACAAAATTATATTCTACATTTTGTAAGGTTACTGGGGCGTTTTTGCTCTGGACGGTAAGGCGATGGTTACGCGACGATACATTTGCCGTTGATTTGCTAGTAGAAAAACACCCACTATAATTAAAAAAAAAAATCTGTTTATCTTTACCAGCTACTTCAATGAAAATCTAAAACATATTCATTTAAAGAAATGCACATTATTGCACCGTTATTTTTCCAGTATAACAAAGGAAATTCCTTCACGCAAATCTAATAATAATATTTTACCCGCAGCGTCTCTGTTATAATAACATAATTAAAATTCAAGAAATAACTTGGCACGGAGTTGACGTCACTCACAGAGAATCACGCCAAATTATTCTGGACGTCATTTTCGTGGGTTCATTAACATACTACAGACTCCATATTATTATAATTTACGTAAATTAAATAGGTACGTCTTTTACTCTGTATTGACCAGATACCTTGATATTTTTAATTAATATTAATGTTTTATTACGTTAATTATTTAGCCAGCAGACTTCACACATATAAACTCTTAGTTTATGTGTCAATATTTGGTCGTGATATATTTTTGAAAAGTATATACAATCAGTATTTTAACATTTAATTTTAATGAATTTTGTTTATGGAGTCACTTAAAAAAAAGTTTTTGAAATAAAAATATTATTATCTAAATACCTCGAAAAAGCATTGAATAATGCAAAAAATCGAATAAACAGTTTTTGAAGTCTGTGCTAATCAGTTTGTTTCAATTACAATTTATAAGCACGGACGTTAAGAACTATTTATACGACTTTTAATAAAAGTAAAAAAAAAAAATCTTTATCGTGAAATATAATAATGAGCCTTAATAGTGAATTAACATTTTCGCCAAACCACAAATATAATAATATTTATATTTTTAAACATTCCATTAGTAGGTGACAGATCAACGTGATTATTTGAATGAATTAATAACCATTAAGGTCAGCACCAACCCTCCTCAACTGAAAACAAATAAAATAATTAACAATGTTTTGTGAGTAAGAGTATTGTTATTAAGGGGGAGGGTGACCTTACTGTGACCCCAAATAAATTTTCAATCTTTCGGCCAGAATTTAAAAAAGATGATATCTTCGGCGAAACATGTTTTTTAAAATGCTAAAACAATTTAATATAAAGTTCAAATGATATTCAACTTGTTTAAAGTAAAGCTAGCCGCGATTTCATAGAAACCACCGCTAAAGGTAAGGGGCAACAACAGAATTAGTACAAAGACATTACACAAACCGCGTTTCTCTGTTGGTTTAAAGTTGACAGAGTTGCACTGGGTAATGGGTACGCTCGTAGTTTGTATGAGCGAGACTTGCGAACTACAAAATAAACATACTGTAAGCTCGGAGATACTATGCTTCTTTTGAATCCTTCATCAATTCTTGGAATACATCTGTTTGATATTTTATTACTCTGGCTAGAAAATGAACTGAGTAACCAAGCCAATGTATTTACAAACTTGTTTGTTTGTAGCCAGAATTGTAGATATAAATCCCTTTTTCTTTGTATGGCGACCAGACCCAGCTTGTTTACCTCATAACGTACTCTAATTAAATATACATCAAATTATTAAATAACTAGGTTACCTTTAGGTTTATAATTTGAGCATTGGGGTGCAGGAAAGGAGCCTCCCCGAGCGACGCAAGTATATCCCAAGCGTCCGGCGCACCCTGGACACCTAGACCCGGTAACGCAGAGTCTAGGTGACTAACCCTTTCACCACAATGGAAAACCAACAACCCCAACGGTCATTTATTGGACCAAATCCACCAACCAAACGGCTCTTGTCAGAGCCGAAACATCGGACTTTATCCGATCCTGCTCTGTCCATACTCTCTATTAACATCGAGGGTTTCTCTGATGCTAAATCCGAGATTCTCTCCGAATTGTGCAACAAAACACACTGTGACGTTCTTTGCGTTCAGGAAACACACCGGGACATAGGACAGAAAAGGTCACACATTCCCGGAATGACTCTCATAGCCGAGATCGCTCACCCGAAGTACGGAAACGCAGTATTTGCTGCTCTCGGCTTAAACGTAGTTTCAGCTTGCTGCTCATTCGAAAACTCAATTGAAATAATAACTATCGACCTCGGTAACTGCACAGTCACATCCGTGTACAAACCACCAGCTGTACCCTTCCACTTTAAAAGACCTGATAATTTTGATAACCAAAAAGCCAAAATAATCACTGGTGATTTTAACAGCCATAGCACTTCCTGGGGATATAACGAGACTAACACTGATGGTCACTTACTGGAAGAATGGGCAGAAGCCACTGACCTACAACTGGTTCATGATGCAAAACAACCAGCCACTTTTAACAGCTCCCGTTGGAGACGTGGATACAATCCAGATCTGATCTTTGTTAGTTCAAATCTCAGCACTCAATGCTGCAAAACGGTTTATAGCGCCATACCGAGGACCCAACATAGACCAGTGCTCTGTGAAATAAAATCTGTAATTAGACCAATAAAGGTACCATTTATTCGACGCTTCAACTATAAAAAAGCTAACTGGGAACTGTTCTCTAAAACACTCGATAGCGCTATCGTAGAAAACATCTCACCCAAGCCTGAAAACTACGATAGATTTGTGGAAGTTGTGGAAACCATCTCTCGCCAATGCATTCCCAGAGGATGTCGTAATGCGTATATTCCAGGTCTAACGCCGGAATCCACAGTGCTGCTAAAACAATATGAGGAGTCCTACAATGATGACCCTTTTTCCTCAGAAACGATGGATTGTGGAGAACAGTTGCTCACAAATATAGCTCAGAGTAGACAAGATAAATGGAAAGAAACTGTAATGGGAATCGACTTGACCCACAACGGCAAAAGGGCGTGGACGACCATAAGAAAACTAACCGGTGATACTCCACAACCAACCATACCTGGCCAAGTTACCGCTAACCAAATAGCACACCAGCTGCTTTTAAATGGTAAACCTGATCACCCTTTACGCAGACCCGCTAAACATGATGTACCTACAACGTCCGACTCCATCTGCAAGCCTTTTACACTCACTGATGTTATTAACAACGTCCAACTACTGAAACTAGGTAAGGCTTCGGGTCTAGACAACATCTCGGTAGAACAGATAAAGCATTTCGGTCCACTCGCTATCTCGTGGCTGTTGGAACTTTTTAACCAATGCATTAAGACCACCAAAATCCCTCGCCTTTGGCGGAAGTCAAAAATTATTGCGATCCCCAAACCAGGAAAGAATTTAGATGATCCAAAAAGCTTTCGGCCTATTTCTCTTCTATGCCATACCTACAAACTGTTTGAACGAATGCTACTGAATCGTCTGGCTGATGTTGTTGATCCCAAACTCATACCTGAGCAAGCGGGTTTCAGGCCCGGAAAGTCTTGCTGCAACCAAGTGCTTAAGCTTACCCAACACATTGAGGATGGGTTTGAGATTGGCAGGATCACTGGAGTGGTATACGTGGATTTATCAGCGGCATATGACACTGTCAACCTCCGCAAACTCCTAAGTAAAGTTGCAGTCCTAACGGGAGACCATAAGTTTGTCAGTTTGCTAAGTGAGCTTCTGCATAATCGCCGATTTCAAGTTCACCTTCTGTCGGATAAAAGTAGGTGGCGGAATCAAAAAAATGGGTTACCTCAGGGCAGTGTCCTAGCACCAACACTCTTCAACATATACACCAACGATCAGCCCCAGTGCCCAGACACTAAGAGCTTCATATATGCTGACGATCTGGCACTGACATCCCAGGCTGACTCATTTGAAGAAGTAGAACACAACATTTCAAGGGCTCTCACAGTACTAAGTTCTTACTATGATGAAAATGCTTTAAAGCCTAACCCTTCCAAAACCCTGTCCTGCGTCTACCACCTACGCAACAGACAATCGAACCGTGTTCTCAACATAGTCTGGGAAGGTGTACAAATAGCACACAGTGATCACCCAAAATATCTCGGGGTATCATTAGATAGGACGCTGACATACAGATCAAACTTGAGAATGTCAGGAAAAAAGTAAGTGCACGTAATAACCTTCTACGAAAGCTTATTTCCACAAAATGGGGTGCCTCTCCCGAAGTGTTGCGTACATCTGGCTTGGCGCTATGTTATTCCGCCGCCGAATATGCTTGCCCGGTGTGGAGTCGCTCTGCGCACGCAAAACTGGTGGATACAGCCTTAAATGATACTTGTCGGATAATCACTGGTTGTTTAAAACCAACACCGACAAGGAAGCTGTATCCATTAGCAGGTATAGCACCACCTAGTGTCCGCAGAGAAATCGCTAGCTCCGTTGAGAAGGCTAAGCAGGAGACAGACCATAGGCATCCATTGTTTAAACATCTGCCAGTACCAACTCGGTTGAAGAGTCGTAAGAGTTTCATCTCACAAACGACTATGCTAAATGGAACTCCCCAACAAGCCAGATTGCTTCTATGGAAGGAGGTCTATCCCGTCGAGCCACTGATACCTCAGCAAGAAAAACTTCCTTTCGGCAGCGATCTACCCTGGCCACAATGGAAGGCCTTAAACAGGCTCCGTACCCAAGTCGGCCGCTGCAAGGAAAACTTAGCGAGGTGGGGCTATGCAGACTTCGCCGATTGCGAATGCGGTGCTAGTCCCCAAACGATGGCTCACCTTATTACATGCCCTTTATGTCCTACCACCTGTACCATAGACGACCTGTGGGGCGCCACCGATAATGCCGTTCTTGTAGCAAATTTTTGGTCCAACAAAATATAAATATTATGCAGTAATAAATTTTCTTTCAATTTAAATTTAAATATAATGCAATATTATCCATTTGTTTTCCATTGACACGCAAAGAAGAAGATTTGAGCATCAAACTAACCTTGTTTTTACGATATTAAATGAAAAATGTAACAAAAGCAAACAATTTTTCTGAGTAACGAACTTTTGAAAAGTCACGCTGAGAATTAATCTTGTGGCTTTGAATCAACCCTCTTTTTTCACTGGCTACGATTGTATTTCGTAGAACTTTTATAATTTCACCTTTTAATTTTCACTTCTATTATACTTGAATCTAGCCTTTTTATACATTATAAATTATAAAATCTCTTTTAGATATTACTAATAACGGACAATAACATTGTGATGATATTGCCAAATATTGTGTTTCTTTATGTTGCAAACATGTTTAGTTGATAACTAATTTGTGTGCGTGGCTTCGTCCGTATGGTGGGTATATCAATAACAAACATATATGTCCGTAGATCTTGGACTATGTTTACACCAATTATCATTAAGACCGGTCTAGTTAGCCGTGAATGCGCAACAGACAAACAGATCTATTTTCTCATTTATAATATTAATCATTAATCAAATCAAATAATTTTTATTGCAGGCCCATACATAAATAATAAAGTAAGGCTAACTGAGTATTAATTTTTATTATTAATAAAGTATTTTAATAACATCACGCTGGTAAATTAAAGTTAGAGATAACCTATATCTTAATTTATTGTCATGTCATCTCGTCTCCGTTCGCAAGACGCTTTATAATGCAAATGTGGGGCAAAACAATTTAAATGTTAATTTACTTACAGTATAATAAAGACGTCTTTTTATTTGACCATGTATGTAATATTAAAATAAAGGAAACCGGCTGTTGGAATATTCAACAACAGGCTTTATAAAGTTAAGGTATTTTAAACACCTTCATTATGTCAACTGCAAACAAGATTGTGTGCACGTGTAGTGTAGTGGTTTAAGCGGTCACCTCACCGCTCTCCACTGCACTGGTGTTGTGGGTTCCATCCCCACATCAATGCCCATCCCAACAAATCATTGCGGATGTCACAAATCTTTGTGTGATTCGCAATAATTGTTATGGCTGCCCGGTGTGCAGTAAAGTCGCAGGTTCAAATCCTGTCGGTCCAATATCTTTTTCAACTGTTTCTTAGTATGATTTGTTATGAGACTGGGTGTGCTTGAGTGAGTGAATGTATGTATTTGGCCTTGTCATTGGATAGTGTAATTGATTCTGGCGTTCTATCTAAAGTAAAACAAATAATAATGTCAGAGTCATGCAAACCATTGCGTAGCAGAACCATGGTTTCGTTAATGGTTCACACATACGTTATACGTTCACAATACGAATGAATTTTCATTTGTTTTTCATCAAGGTTCACACGCTTAATTTTACTCGTCTTGAAGTTAAACTGTATGCAAGTTCTGACCATAAGATAGTCTCCTCACAGCCCTATCTTACCGAACTCATTTACATGCATAGATGCATGGTTTGCCGCATAAAGGATGCATTTCCTTACCCGGAAGCCTTGCTCAGATAAAATATTGTGTTGTAAAATACTGGTCGTTTAGATTGTTGAAGCTCTTTGAAAATATTGAGCCATACACAACATTTTATTCGAGGTTATACTAAGAAACAGTTGAAAAAGATATGGGACTTAAGATAGGAACAAATGGATGAACGTGACGTCACGAAATGACGTATCATACAGTTGAGAAATTTAGGGTTCTGGTAAGAGGCGACCGTAGCTGGATGGCTAAAGCGGCTGCCCGGTGTGCAGTAAGGTCGCAGGCTCAAATCCTGCCGGTCCCATAACTTTTTCAACTGTTTCTTAGTATAATTTGCTAAGCATAGCTAAATGCTATAAAAATAATCAATTAGAAATTTTATTCGAGGGTTGGTCAAATTATAATATAATATAACATAATATATCATCAAGCCTATATTACCCAGAAGATTATGACAGAGGTGTACAACACCCACATTTTACCTGATATGTTTAGGTCCCATGGGATAGGAGGAGAGCCTATCGCCATCCACCGGGTACAATTCCAACTCCGTGCTATTGTGAATTTGCTGATGGAAAGTTCTTCGGAATTTAGTTTTTTGCAATACGACTCGATTGCATCGGATCGGCAATATTGGGCACTGCCCAGTGTCAACAATATTGCCAGCGGCACATGCCTTCACTAGCCAGACTAAAATTATTTTAGTTTGATAAATAATTTTACCAGTCATATTATTATCTAATATTAGATGTGAACAAAACATTGCGTGCCATAATATTTCTCAGTCCAATTTTCTTATAGAGCTTTCATACAATTCGTAGCAAATAGAACAAAAGCATTTATTTTTGCTTATAATAAAAGATCCACTCAGTAAAAATAAATCTAAAGTATTTAATCTTATACCAAGTGTTTGTATTGTGAAAAAACTTTCAACAAATTGTTTTTGAAAGTATTTGTTATAAGTATTCTTTTCGTACAAATGATTGTTAGCAACTCTAAATGTTTATCATAAAAACTTTTGTTGCCAGAATTATATTAAAAACGAACACAAAGTATTTTGCGTTAAACTGCTTACATTTATCGTAGAAGATCAGTCTACTTCTTCTTTCGTGTCAATGGATTTTTATGTTATACAGTTTTCTCCCAAAAAGGAGCAACGTCCACACCTTTTTTAACCGACTTCTAAAAAAGGAGGAGGTTCTCAATTCGATTCGTATATATGTTGCTTTTTTTTTATGTTTGTTCACGGATATCTCCGTCGTTTATGAACTGATTTTGATGATTCTTTTTTTAGTAGCTTGCATGCACCAGCTTGTAGATCTTGACGCGTACACGTGGCAAAAGACAACGGGCATGATAGAAGGTGAGCCATATTTCACCTGCTAGAAGATCAGTAATCTAAATAAATAATCTTCTTCTTCGTCGTGTCGATGGCTGAGTCAAATTTAATTGACTCAATAAGTGGTCACTGTTATGGCGCTCTCATCGGCGTTCATGAGCGCCTTTGTCAAGGTTTTGACTTGCCATCGTGGTGAAAGGATTAGCCAATTCGCTTTGAAGAATTCGCGAACTGCCCAGGGTGCGCCGGACGTAGGGAATCGTTGTGTACGTCACTCGGGGAGGCTCCTTTCATGCGCCCCCTGTATAATAAATATGTATGATAAATAATAATGTGGCTTGTCATTGTGTCATCATAATTGTAGTCAGTCTTAGGATTCGATTGTTTATTTTAAGATTTAAGTTGTTAAACAAAGTTGCCTAAATAATAAGTACCTTTATTTTTATTTATTTTAATTATAGTTGAGTGGCAGCCTCAAGCCTACTAGATGAAAAAAAGGGATACTAAGTTTAATTGATCATACCTAGTATCTAATTTATAATCTAGATTTTAATAAGTATTGTAGATAAAAGTATTTATTTGTTTATATGAAATATAGCTCATATAAATAATTTCAAACAGCTTTATATTTTGTAATTTTCTTCGTTATAGTATTTGACTTCCTTGTCAAGATATAAATTGTACATTATTTAACTATAAGCTATTCTTATTCATTTTTAGACTGACAAAAGAAGGTGCTGGATCTTTTGTGAAGTATCTTATGTGGGGAAACAGAATAGCACCGTTTACATTTATAGCCCAGGATCTGGATCCTGTACCCCTATTACCTACCACAATCGAGAATTTTCGTAGAGAAAATTGTTGGACTTCTTAACAAAATGAAGCAACTTACGGCAAATTAGCTTGATAGTTATCAAGTGCATAAATGGACCTTGGATCCTGAACTATTCAAGATTGGCGCGCATTCCGGTCGTCCTTCGTCTAGTCGTCGATTTGGCACGCGCTCCGAACTGTTGTTGCTGAAAAATCATACGTTTTACAATCCCGCTCTGTCTGAACATAATTTTATTAGTTTTACTGTCAGTTTAGCGTCGCGGCGTTGCGTGAAACATACGTTCGAAAAATTAGTTTCGACTGCGCGTTTCATCACCATAGTACAAATTACAGCTACACTGCAGCGTGCGAGTTGATGCGGCGAAAAGTTTGCCTGCGTCGAACTATTAATGTTGACCCTATAATTATTTTAATGCACCCATAAATTTAGCATTGATATTGGCATTATTGTTTTCGTGTTTAGTGAAAAGATCTAAAACACAAGGTATCATACATTATTCGTTTTTTTGTGTAATGACACACATAGGTAAGGACTTTACGGAAAGAAAACAAAGAACAAGCGGGCCCTAAGCTAGGCAAAGTGAAGGGTGGCGTAGACTTTCAAATAAAATTAAGAACGCACGCTTTACTTTCCTCCAATTGACTTGACTCCTGAATTGAATATACCTGCCTGCGACGCTGAGGTCGTGTATTTGATTCCAACTCCAGACAAATCTTTGTGTGCATAAACATGAAAGTTTGTCTTGTTCAGTGTGTTTGGTATTTACAAAGTAAAAGTATATAGGTAGTACAAGTACCAGTTGTACCCATAGCACAAGCTCTGCTCAGTTGGGGACTAGATAGCGTTGTGTAATAAGTTGTGTCATATTTATCTATTTACAATTTAATAAAAACGCAGCTTACACTCACGTTATACCAACAAACTTGATTGCAACACTTGTCACATGAAATTGCATCATATAAACAGTTACATTTATTTACAGAGGTCCTAGACAACCAGCAGGGGTTTCGTTTAAATAGATAACGCAACGCTGGGTGTGAGCTTCGTGATAAGTTACTCAGCGGCATGCGAGAGAAAGGGAGTTAGGGCTTCTCGCTCACACTGAGCGTTGCGTAATGTATCCTAACGAAACCGCTGCCGGTTGTCTAGGGGGAAGAACACAAGAGAGATATCCATTATATTCAACAAATTTATTCACATAGTAGTGTTAACAAATGAAGTCATTCATAAAGGTAGTATTCAAATCACGAGCCGCGTTCATTTATCTCAGCTCGAGTAACACGCTATGTATGTGTGTGACAGAAACAAAGTTGTGATTTTATCACTTACTATTAGTATGCGTCTCGAATATTCGACACGAGGAGACAGTGTAGTACCAATGTTACTGGGGTTGATTTACAGTAAGATATTATAATCCATAGCTCCTCTAACGTACTACTTCTTTACTTTTTTTTAGGTCTTGAACCTCCAAACATTTTTTTTAAAGGTTGGTACAATAGCTTTGGAGCCTACACGAACAAACAAAAAAATACGCCTTTTTTTTAAATTGATATTTTGTCACCTATTTTACTGGCCATGTTTTTTTGAGAGAGTTTTAGGGAGGAATGATATAACGTTCCAATAGTACATTATACACCTGTGATGAAAGTAGTCGATTTAATTGTGGGTGTAGTTTGAGGCCCAAAGAAAAACTGAGAGTTTTAATACACAGTGATACATAGTTCTTTATACTATACCTACAAAGATACAAACACTACTGTTGTGGATTGGGTTGAGGCAAAAGAAACTAGAAAAAAAGGTAATAAATTGTATTAGGAAAATAGGAAGAACTAAAAGAACACTGAACTTAAGGAAGAAAAACTAAAGACTGACATAGAACTTGAAAGTCAAAACAAAATCAAATTCTTATAAAAAACTAAATATTATGTACATAATATATCTACGCAAAAATGTCCGATTGGACACAACTACCAAACACAACCAAACCTACCGAAAACTACAAAATTTAAAATTTTATCAAAAACTACCAAAACAAAATAAATCATAAGAGAAAAAGACTTCACCGACTACGGTGCTACTAAGCAGAACAATTTTTTTCTATTTTTCCTCCCACTGCGCTCTGCAGCGGGCTGAAAAATAAAAAAAAAGCCCGCTCTTCAGAACAACTTTCTTTGATAAATATTCTCTGTATGACATACTGCAATGAGGTACTTACTAGGTAGGTGTAGTATAAAGATATTTCTTTCCCGATAGGTATACAGCCCGTAGAGATTATTCTAAACAGCGGTTCCTAAATTTTAATATCATTACATGGTCAGCTAAAAAGACGTCTTAATTATTCTGTAAGTAAATTAACATTTAAATTGTTTTGCCTCACATTGCATTATAAAGCGTCTTGTGAACGGAGTCGAGATGACAAGACAATAATAAAATATGGGTTTTATTCAGCTTGAATTTTATTAGATGGTTTATAGCACAGTCATTGAAAGCAATCATAAGTGCAAATTAAACTAAAAGATTTGATTTTTATATATTGTAGATAAGGCTTAAAAAATCGAGCCCAAATTCCTATGAGCTTTTGCCACCATATTGTAAAAAGAGGTAAAAATATTTTTTCGATTTATCTCGGGTCGCCGTAATTTTACAATAAATACGTATATCGATAATATAGCATTTTTTTGCGTTCTGTAATAGAGTACCAAAAATATTCACTTATCGTCATTTGATATGAATATAACAAAAAAAAATAAGAGATCAAAGTTTGTTTTTTCCTGTTACCAAAACTCACTGCTCATTAACTAAAACCAGTTAATGAGCAGTGACACATCAATATCCTTGTAAATTTTTAACATCATTAATAACGAAATTTATAAGTTAATTATTATGTCCTATCTGTATGCTCTTCAAGATTTTCAACATGTTATTGTGTTAATACGAATCACTAGAAAGGAGAAGAAAGAAAAAAACCAAAAATAACGATTTCGTTTTTTCTTCTTTTTCTTAATTTGATTTCACCACTACAGATGTAGATAAACATTTTAAGTATATCATTATAGAAATCTAAAAACGTCATATACATTTGAATCGAAAAAAAAAAACACAATTTAACTTCTTTTTCACAAACTAAATTGCTTGATTAATTCTTCCCATGAGAATTAAGTGAGTGAACACAATCCCATTTTATAACACATCATACGAATTCAAATAACAGAATATTTCAGCAAACCTAAAAATACATACGAAATTAACTTGCGTCCCAACGGCATAGTTTGCGAAGGGATCGGCTCGTAGCAGGTGTGCTATGAAATGCTACGGCGTAGACCTTTGCATATTTTTACTATGACATAGAAATAAAATATTTTTAGTGGTTATTACAGTGTAATATCAGTGATAGTATTACTGAATTGGGATTAATATTTGTCATTTACATTTTTGTAATAGTTCTTGAGTTTATTCCAGAATATAATTTGACGACGATCGTTTATTATAATCTATAGTTATATTTATTTATCTATGGTCACACGGAAATGTCTCGTGAAGAACAAGTATCTTTAATAATGTGAAGACTTAATTTTCATTTTAAAAACAATGGTTTAGTGGTTACCGTATGCCCATCGTCAGGTCTTGGGTTCGATTCCCGGGTGGTACAAAGTGTTATTTGTGAACTTTCCGTCAGAAAATTTATAATTGTAGCATGGAGTTGGAATTGTGCCCGGTTGATTGTGATAGGTTCACCATACACATCATGGGAACTGAACATAACAGGTGAAATGTGGGTGTTACACAACTCTGCCGCACCCTTCTGGGTATAGGCGTTATGTTAAGTTACATTCAAAGATTTTACAACTGGGTATCGAAGCAGCCAAAATCAAAATAAATAGAAACCTGTATTTTTATGTCTTCAATCGTGAGCATCAATCAAAGTAAAGGATCAAATGTCAGAAGCAGCATGGCAGATTTAATGAAAGGAAAAACTGAAATTTAATATTTGAAACAAAAATAAATCAATCAACTGTTTTTGATTGTAGATAGATAGATAGAAAATTCTTTATTGTACACACAGATTAAATACAATTTATAGAAGAGTCTTATCTAAGTATGCACAATAGGCGGCTTTATCACTATTAAGCGATCTCGTCCAGGCAACCTTTGGATGGACAGGAATGAGTTAATCGACATATTAGTCAGTGGTGTAGTTAAAAAAAATAGAAAGTACTTAAAATAAATGAAATTGTATCTTTGGTAGATTCTCTTTTTTAACCATCTTTAAAAAAAATGGAGGAGGTTCTCAATTTGCTTGTATATTTAAGTTAACTTTGCGTATAAACTGAAGACATCTTCGAAACCTAGGAGCGTTTAAAATACTAGAAAAGAAAACTTCATAAATATTATAAATTGTTTGTTTAATGATATTCCTTATTAATATGTACATTTTGTAGCGATTACATTACATTACCAGCAATATTTACATAACATCCTCTCTAAAACTAAATAACGCTTACATAATTTAGCAATGTACCAATCATTCATATTGATAACTTATTAAACTATATACAAACCAAAGAGTGAGATTTTATGTATTAAACTAAAATAAAACGTTCATAATTTTTAGTGTTTTTCTTTAATTTAAATATATATAATATTATATTGCAGCAGGCTACTTAGTACCGCTTTCATATACATAATGATTTATTGACAAACAAACTGTTGCTGAAATAATAATGATTAATTAAGAATTAAATGACTTCTTTTTTATTTATTTATTTATAGGAAGATCGACAGCATGTAACAATTTGAATAGCTTAACGTAAATTAGTGACAGAGAGCCAATATAGATCTTCACGAATAATTCTTTAATTTAGAATTTACCATCATCACCTCATAATACCACTTATTAAGTGGGTATGTTATCAATCATAGCAAAGATTTAAGATTAAAACTTTTACTGTCTATTATTTTGCACCATCAAATTATCTCGATTTTTAAATACAAATTGACACAAAATAAACTAACTTAATAGGTATCTTGCATAATACTGCCTCTCTCTGCCTTGCATAGTACTGGGGTGCATGAAAGGAGCCTCCCCGAGTGACGTACACAATTCCCTACGTCCGGCGCACCCTGGGCAATTCGCGAGTTCTCCAAAGCGAGTTGGCTAATCCTTTCACCACGATGGCAAGTCAAAATAAAATTTGACTCAGCCATCGACACGACGAAGAAGAAGATAATACTGCCTCTATGTCTAGTTGTAAGATATGCAACCCCTCACCGCAAGGTCTTGGGTTCAATACCCGGGATTCTGGCATAATAAAAAAAAATAAAAATAAAAATCATGTACATAAGAAAGCGTCTAAAACTAAATAGATTAAAATTTTATTTTATTAATGGCGGAAATGGTACGCATCTCAGCACTATACTGCAGTGCTAAAAAGCACCGCAGTGTTGATAATGATGATGATGCGCCCAGTAAACGAGTAAAAAGTCCCAGTTCCGATGGGTATTGCATAATTAAGAAGAACTGGTGAGTAACTCATGTGCACCATCTTTTCAAATAATAAATAATACAATTTTGTTTGTTTTTGAATATATTTCAGGTATATATACAGGGTGTCCCAGTTAAGGACGTAAAGCCGAAAAGCGGTGATACAGTAAGTATTGACAGTTATCAGAAAAATATAAAAACAATCCTAGCTGCGTATTTTAAAAATTATGAGTATTTAAAAAAAAAGTGAAAAAAATACACCTTGAGGCGCAGTTTTCGCTCCTGCTACTTCAAATTATAATTTTTACAATTATTTTTTTTGTTATGTAATCCTGAATACTACTCCTTTAAACTGTAGTAAAAAGAAAACAGGCTAAATTGCAGCATCTTGGTAGTAAATGTAGTTTTTTGTACGACTAAGATTGAAAATTAATTCTTCGCCTAGATTTAAATGTCTGTCATTACTTACTGTATCACCCCATTTCGGCTTGACGTCCTTAACTGGGACACCCTGTATATGTATGTTTTATTTATTTGATAGATAGTAACTAACACAGATTGGTATTGACACATGTTTGTGTAATGTACTTATTAAGTCAATCTATTAATGCGGTCTATTAACATGATTAGTGATACAGTCGTCGACTAATATAGTGTAAACATTGCTATGAGAGGATCACATAATGTTGACTCTCGATATGGTGCTAACTATGTATAAAGTGTAGAGTATATTATACGGGGTGGATGCGACATAGCGACATTTATTGAAACCACAGCTTCTATACATGGTAAGTATCAATTTCCACCGGATAAAAATGTCGCATCCACCCTGTATAAACATATTATGTTATGTTTGTTCCGTTATAAAGCAATCAATAATGTTTTGGTTGGATCATCTTTTTATTTAATTGAATCATATTTATAGGAAGAATAAGAATCACTTCAATTGATGGTCCATGTTAAAAAATAACGTGTACAAAAATGTATCAAAATATCGTAATGTTAAAAAGCTAGTACAAAACCCTCTTCTAATAAGTACAGTCAGCAACAAAAGTAGCTGAACCCTTTAAAATGTTTAAACTTCTTTATAGCTCACTTTTTTGCATCCACAATATCCTTTTTATCAAATGATGTACATATTATTAATACCTATCACATAATATAAATAATACAAGATTTTATTTGATGATGCAAGTAAGAGTAAATACGTTTTAATAATAACTTGTAGTAAGGTAAACTTGTTACATTATTGTTTTCTGCCAGAGATATAAAAATACAATCTAAGTAGACGTTGAAAGTTTGCGCATTACCGCCAGAGACTAAACTATAAAATAAATGGTTCACAACAAAGATAACACAACTTCTCAGAAACTTTAATGATAATAAAAACAATTTCTGCGACAGCTGCCGTGCAAACTGACAAACTTTATACAACTTCGTATTCTTACTAATTATTATTGTTACATTACATTTATATTTACAATTATTTTACATCTTTGATATGCTTTTTATGATTATTACACTTTTATATGACTTGACGAAAAACCTTTAGGCCCGTAAATATCAAAGAACAAAAGAAAATTCAGATTTGATGTAAAGCGATTACTAATACAACGGAGCATTATGGCGACTGTTACCATCGAACTGTTGCGATGGAAACAGTCACCTAATTGCCGATTACTAATGTTCTTAGTAGCGTGTATGCAATGGCCCTTATAACTAAATGATGACGTATAAGGTACATAGCAATGTTTTGTATTTAAACAATTCCCTCATTTTTTTCTTGAGGCCACCTGCGAGTTCTCTTTACATTAAATGTTTTTTTTTCTTGTCATAAAATACTTCATTTATCAATCTGCCGCCCGTAAGTTACATAATAGAACATTAAGTATTTGTTAAATCAAATTTTTTAGCTATAAAATGTAACTTTTTATAATTAATTTTTGTTTTAGATACAAGAGATATCGTGATTAAATAATAATTAAAATATTGACAGTTCTTTTAAACAAAGAACTTCAGCCATTTCAGCTAAAGTCCAATACATTCTAAATGCGTTATTTATCTAACGGAAAAACAAAAAGTATTTGAAAAGCAAATTGAAAGTTTTAGTGAAAGGTACTGTGACGTGAAAAATGTTTGTAACAAACTTTTGCCATCAGTTCTTGTGTTCAAAACACGCTATTGTAGAAACTAAGTTACAACAAGTTATATTTATTTGGGAGTTACGACAAAAATGTATTTATTCAAACTTTTCGGTAACATTAACAGAAAATATACGGTAGTTGATTTAGTTTTTGATGCTATTTACTGTTGCAAAGAATTCATGGACAACTTTCAGTTTTGACTGAGAATTTTTAATCAAAACGCTGAAGGTCTTGATATAAATTCGATGAATTTCAAGTAACTCACATAAAAACACAGCTAATCAATGTCGCGAAAGTAGTTGATTATATCAGTTTGTCATAATGATTTTTAACACGGTTATCTGCTGTAGAGGAACAGGGTGTGATGTTCCTCCACTACAAAGGGAGGATCCTCCAACCAGGCTCGGTGGTATTGCCTGGCGGACAGCTGTCCAACGGTAGTATTGGAAGTGGTATATATAGTCACTTGCTGTGAACATTTCGATATCGCGATTCAGCACTCGCTGTCACGTGACATTTATTATGTGTCAAACCATCCATGAAATGTTTGTCAGGTTTGTCATAGTACAGAATCTTCATTCTAGATCTTTGTTAACAAAGGCCTACATTTTAACAATTATCGACAAATACCTCGAAAACTTATTGAAAATACTAATAAAAGTTGTATCTCGTCATCATCATCGACAGTTCGCGAGCCTATTCCTCATAGTATACGCTGGTAACTTCGTGCGAATGTAATTATTAGTTTTAACAACCAAAAGTTATAGATAACTCTTCAGAATACTGCCAAACTTTAAATAGCTCGCGGCCCATTGTGTGGATGGCTAGTTCTAAAATAAATTCTGGTAGAAAATAAGGGAACTGTTTTGAGTTAACGTTGTGAAATTGCAAACAATAACTTTCAGAAAGTTTACAAACATAACATTACATTCGATACTGTGGAGCTTGAAAATAAGTTCGAAACTTTATTTTAGTCGCCGACTTCACTGATGGTAGTCTGAGAGTCTGCGTTCACAAAATGGAACTCCGATATAACGTGCGTTTACATTGACTGACCGCTTTGGTGTGAACGCAAGTTTTGCCACAGTTCTGTACTGCGAAAGCTGACCGCCGTCTGACCACCGTCGCTTTAGAATATATGGTAATCAATAGTATGTATGTTGCCGTTATGTTATTATTTATACTTTACACTAAACTTATCGTTAATCCATCACAATAATTCCAAAGTACTAATAAACCTGATAATTATTTACAATCAACGTTTTCACATTCTTATAAATAAATGTATCTATTGAGTATTTTCATAGTTTCATCTAGATAATTTTACAGATAAATAAAATTAATGTACACTGAAAAGTTACCTTTGCGTGTTGTGAAATACAAGCAAAACAATTAGATTATTAATAAAAAGTAATTGGTGGACGCGTGAGTAAAGTGGCTTTGTATTTCTTACAGTAATAATAGGTGAAGCGGCCGAAATAATACATCATCATCAAAATTACTAAGTCAGCTACGGGCTATGTTTGGTTGGGTGGATGTCTTAGTAATTTTGAAGGCAATGTATATTTTAGAGGCGAATAATGCTTTTGTAGTTGTGCCTACCTAGTTCAAACTATCTCTGCATCACCTTGGGTTTACTGGTAGATAATGTCTCAGGTATTAAGTCTACCTTTATGTACCAATACTGTGTATGTATAAAGTTAAATAAAGTGATAAAAAATATGCGTTTTAAACACAAGTCAGTTAAAAAACACCTTTTTAGTCTTATGTATTTTCATACCTGATAAAAATCGTTGTTACTCTTTATTATGTTGTTTTTTCATTTGTGATGCCCACGGTTCACAAAAATCAAGAGGTGAAATTTTGAATCTTTTGAATTGAATTATTTTATTTTGATCACTTGTATATCCATCGTCACACAAAGATAAATATTTCAGGTTGAGTTTGTACATTGTTCAAATACTTTAGTCCTATTTTCATTGCCTTAATAAACAAAATCAACTTACACAAATTTAATTATTTTACGTTATGAATTTGGTTATGCACTGTTTTAATACACAGTTTTAGAATTTGTAAAATTTAGCATTTTTATACTTTGTTATGTATCAATGAGTAAAACAGGTATTCAGAAGTTTTACAGCTTTTTCAATTATTTGATTAACAAGGGCTTTGAAAATAGATCTAAAGTTTATTTTCATACCACTATGCAATTTGCTTTGATCGTATTAGAATTCAAAGCAAACTAGTGTCTAAAGGCAGAAAGTAGTAGAAAAAACTATACATTAAATTGACACTGATTTTCCGTAAAAGCGAAATAACTTATCATCTTGCACACTGTTCTAAAATTTTAAAATTGCTATTTGTAAAAATGAGCGTGTTAAAACTATGAATAAAAATGCTATTTAGATATGGCAACACTAAGATGGCCGCGAGTGACGTCAGCGACATTGGTTGATGCATGTATCCCGCTGAATCGGCAGTTGGGATCCAATTGTTGTCGAGAACAGACTGCTCGATCACATTTTGCATTGTGTCTATAACAATAAAGTAAGTGATTAGTTACTATTAAATTGTGTAGAATAAGATCGATCTCCACAATAAGTTCAATGACCTAATTTTTTTGCAGTTTGTCGGTTAAAGTTTCTCTATATTTAAATTTCATATTCAAAATTCAGAAATATTCATAGTACAATTTTGCCTGAAAATCCGTACATATTGGTTATCATACAATACAGAGTTACGTTACAATATTTCGCAGCCATTTTCATTGAACACGCATTAAAATTTATGCCAGTGCGATATATCCCAACGTAATAATAAATAGTATTTTATATGCCAAGAATGCTATTGCCTGCATTCCGTATTACATTGGCGAGCGGATGCTTGCTGCATTTTTCAATAGCTCTTCACGTCTAATCCTTTAATAACACCGATCGCTGTACAATGCAAAGGATTTTTCTTTTATGTCGCTGTAATATACTAAAAGACACGGATGATATTACGTTTAATTTTTCCTTGACATATTTTGTATAAAACGTTGAAGGGGGAACAATTGCTTTGCAACTATAATATGTATAAGTTTTTATCTATAATTATAGACAAATCATATCTAAAACACTAAAATGCATGTTTATTGGCGTCCAATTTTTCAAAACTATGATTTAAATTTTTCAGTTTATACGTAACTCAATTATATCAAAATGGCCACAAACAAACATGCATTTTAGTGTTTAAAATATGAATTGTCTATATAAAAGCTTAAATATATTCAAGTTAAACACAAGTATGAAAACACGGCGCTCGGGAATCTTATCCTTAAGTATTTTATAAGCGAGGTAACAACGATGAGCGGTTCTCTCTCTTTGAATAATAATATCTCTTTTTTCAAAAATTAGACAACGGGTCTAAATCGCGTAATTATTATAAAGGTAAATAAATACCTATGCTCGACGTTATTTACTTTTATAATAATTACGCAATTTAGACCCGCGAAAGTTTAAAAACATAAAATAATATCTACTCTATTTTAAGAATTTTATTGAATATTACTTCATATTTTGATGTCAGTACTGACCAAATAGATTAGAGGACTCACCGTATGTAGTGACATCGGGTGTGTAAAACTTTTGCTCAGCAGGTTGCAGGGGCACGACGAAACCTAGCAACAAAAATTAATATTGTAATATTATTTTAATTTAAAAGATATATATATAACTAACGTGGCTTTATCATAGGGATAGGGGTGCATGAAAGGAACCTCCCCGAGTTACGTACACAACAATTCCCTACGTCCGGCGCACCCTGGGCATTTGCGAGTTCCCTAAAGCGAATTGGCTAATATTTTCACCACGATGGCAAGTCAAAACCTTGACCACCTTACTGACTGTCCAAAATGCCCTACCGCCTGCACAAGAGAGGCGCTCATGAACACCGACGAGAGCGCCATAACAGTGGCCACTTATTGGACCAATAAATTTTGACTCAGCCATCGACACGACGAAGAAGAAGATCATAGGGATAATTTTAATGTAGATTTTTTGTTAGCTTTTACTTTAGTTTTTTATATTCCGTACATTTTTTTTTGAGCTTAAAGCTAGACTTTATATATCTGCCGAGCCTTTTACCAAATACATTAGGGTCGGCTTTAGCTGAGTATCAGTATTTTACATCAGTCCTCCACAACCCAGAACGAGGTAGTTCGATACTCTTTGTTAGACTAGTAGTCAGATTTTCTGGTCTCTAACTACCCGTAACGACTGCCATAGATCTTCAAATGGCAACTGGGACCGACGGCTTAACGTGATCGCCGAGGCAGCACGGCAAACGGGGTTTATATGACATATAAAGAATGATATTAATAATGATGTAATAATGAATAATTGAATTAAGAATGAAATTAATATTATAATAATTATTGTTAAAATTTAATCACAGCATGTTTAGTTTCCACTGCATGACTCCTTACATTTTTATTTTTTTGCATGAACGCCATTGTTATGGAATGTATTGAACCATTTTTTTATTACTTACACCTATATTTGTATTACATTCTTGCAAAATAAATGATTTGATTTGATTTGAAACTTATTATGATAAATATGGTTACCCATCCACGGCTGACCGCAGTTAGTATTGCTTAATCTGCAAGATCGATTTGTCCACGCGGCTTCGGCTACATTGTAACTTAATATTACTATAAAGTAATCATTGTTGGCTAGATAAGAGAAAAGAAATAGTTCATCTTTGCTAAATCTGGAGTGAAAAAAAAAAACAGCGATAGCCGAGTGGGAGACCGTAGGACTACGAAGTTAAAGGTCTCGGGTTCGAACCCACGGCACACACCTCTCGTCTTTTCGAAGATATGTGTGTATTTATCATTTAAATTATCGCTAGTATAGTATAATTTAGTATTATTTATTATTTACTTTTATATCATTTTTTGTAATGTTTTGACGTGTTCAAGCGCCTCCTGGGGCCTATGAAAATAAATGATTTGAATTTGAATTTGAATTTGCTCGCTAACGGTGAAGGAAAACATCGTGAGGAAACCTACATGCCTGAGAGTGCCTAATAAGTGCTCGAGGGTGTGTGAAGTCTACCAATCCGCACTTGGCCAGCGTGGTGGACTATGGCCTAACCCTTCTCATCATGAGAAGAGGCCCGAGCCGAGCAGTGAGACATGTATTAAATACGGGGCTGCTATTATTAAATCTGGAGTAACTTTGTTAGTTTTATAGCTCAGATTCAAATGAATTAAAGTTTATCGATACACTTTGAAATAATTAACAAGCACCGTGGAAGGTTTCACAACTACTCTAGGTAACTTCGATGAAGCACTTACAAAGTATCAGAAGACTATCAAGTTGTTCATTATCTTATAAAAGCTTTAAACTTATGATTTTCAAGATAAAATACATTGCTGTTGTAAGATTTTTTTTTTTAATATTTGACATAATGTTCACTCGGTGCAATGGAACGTTTGCAAATAAATGCAAAACTGAAGTAACTATGCCAAATCGGTGAAAACACCACATTTTTTGTTCAAATATACTCGCTGAAGATCTAAAAGACGTTGCAATATCATTGTGTAAAGTAGTAAGGAAAGAAATTCAAAATTGCGTCACTATCGCACCAGATAAGTAATAACATAAACTCGCGCCAAAAAGATGAAAAGAAATTCACACAGACATTTCATAAATTATGTTTGGGGCCCATGTAGGGTGTATTGAATCTACATTCAAACTTTTTGTCCCGTAGTGAAAATGTTCCTATGCTTTCGAGCTTTTTTTCCAATTACATTGGGGTTGGTTTTAAATCTAAAGGATTTAGCTGAGTATCAACATTGTACGTGGATTGATTGGCTTAAGGAATATAATAATACATATATAAAACATTGGAACGCGTAGATAAAGTTATGAATTTAATTTAAATATCATAGAATTATTTATTTTAGATATTTTGTTGTATAATGCATGCCAGAGCAAGAATAAAATATATATTTTTTTTTTTTTTTTTTAAAACGACGCCCGCACTAGGAATAACTCCTGTGTCGCGGGGGTGTTCTCAAACATACATTTCACACACAAAAAGCATACCCAGAGTCAGAACAAATCTTTGCGAATTACACAAAGATTTGTCCCGTGTGGGGATCGAACCCACAACACCAGCGTAGTTGAAAGCGGCGAGGCGACCCCGCTTTAACCGCTACGCCAACCGTGCACGCCAACCGTGCACATATATAATACACATATAAGTATAAGGTTATAACAATGTACATCTCATCTAAGTGAACTTCTATGTAGTTCTTTTGAGAATAATAAATATCTTTAAACACAAATATTGTCATTAGACCTCCACAACCCAGTACGAGGTAATACGATACTCTTTGTAGGACTAATTGTCAGAATTTCTGGCCCCTGACTACCCGTAACGACTGCCATAGATGTTCAAATGGTACCCGAGACCGACGGCTTAACGTGCTCTCCGAGGCACGGAGGAAAACTTGTAATGTTAAAGATGGTTAGCCATCTACGGCCGACTGCGTTTAGCATTGCTTAACCTGCCAGACCGATCGCTCCCCTTGAAATTAAGTGTATGAAAATTATTTTATGTGCTGAATCATTAAATAAATAAATAAATATTTCACAACTCACACACAACGCCATCTAGTCCCAAACGAAGCAGAGCTTGTACTATGGGTACTAGAATAACTGATACTAATACATATATACTTTTTTTTTGTAAATAGGTATATACTTATTATACATAGAAACACCCAGACTAAGACAAACCCCCATGTTCATGCACACAAAGATTTGTCTTAAGTGGGAATCGAACCCACGACCTCGGCGTCGCAGACAGGTACACTACCCACTCCGCCATCCGGTCGTCATTAGATACTAGGAATAACTTTATTAACAAAAAAATATGCATAATATACTAAGTGCTTTAAAGTTCAAAATTACTTAATGACCCCACAAAGGTAAACAGAAATTATTTTAAAAGCAGGATTATTGCATTATATATATTTTCATACTCGATATTTTCATTACCCTTATTTGCGGAATCGAGTTCCTCATATTATCGAATTGCCACATATTCCCTCCTCTCGGTATGTATGAGTTTCGTTGATGAATTTCACACTCGAGAATAATTCTCAAAAATCATTCATCAGTTTCAACCACGCACTGGGATTTCATTTAAATGAAATGAGCTTTACGTTGGAAATGCACTTTGGCAATCAACAGAACAAAGGCTGTAAGTAATAAACTTAATGAGCAGGACAATGAATCTATTTAAAGAGTATCCGATTGAAATCACAATACGAATATTGCACTGTACTTTATTTGATATGGGGTCAGTTTCATTTGGCTGGTTTGAACTTGTTAATGTAATGATACTGCTTTAAATTTTCCTTTGTTTAATTTTGTTAATTTTCATAGTTTAGAATTTACACTATTACTAGAAAGACTTTTATTTTACTATATCGCATGTTAAGCCGGGTACTCAGTGAAAGCGTAATCGTAACTATTGCATCTAATGTAACCAAAATAAATAATAGTTAAAAAAAACTAAAAAACACACTTTTAAATTACTTCTAACTAAAAAGTGAAAAATAATTCCTAATATAAGCTGAAACTGGTAATGAAAAAAAAAATAGTAGTATTATTGTGAAAAAGCGTGGGTTGATCGATAGACGTAAAATATGGCACTGTGCCATATATTTCGTCTTATTTTTCATTTTTTAGTTAGAAGTACTTTAAAAGCGTGTTTTTTAGTTTTTTTAAACTATTATTTATTTTTTACTTTTTAGTTTGGTTTATTTATAAGAGCGTTTTTTTTTTTTTTTTTTTTTATCGAATTATTGTATTGTCATCGATCTTTGACAAATCTGTCCGTTTAAAGTGGGTCAAAATCGAGTCGAGGTCAAAAGGAGTCGGTTACATACATACATACATACGGTGAAGCTAATATAAGCGTGTTAAAAAAACATAGTGTGTACGTGTTTTGCGAGCTACAAAAGATTAGCACTACAAAAATCAAAGTCAATAATTCTTTATTTCATAAACTATTACATAACATCACGCCTATATTACCCAGAAGGTGTGGCAGAGGTGTACTACACCCACATTTCACCTGTTATGTTTAGATCCCATGGGATAGGGGGCTTGCCTATCGCCATCAATTCCATCCCCTTACTGCTATTGTGAATTTCTAGACGGGAAGTTCACAAATAACACTTTACCCGACCCGGGCATCGAACCTAAGACCTCGCGGTTAAAGGCGCATACGCTAACCATTAGACCATCGAGGCAGTAAAACTATTACATAGTGCTTGAAAACGTAAACAACGTACTCACAATGCTGATTCAGTTACAATAGCTACAACGTTTACGGATACAGCTCGCTGGTGAGTGTCGATTCCCTAAGTAGCAACTAAGTAGAAGGTACTTTTTATCTTACGTAGAATTACGCTATAATTAGTAAAGAGTTCAAAGTAGTGGTAGTCGACATCATGGTCACATCTACGTGGTCAGTCTAACATTACATACGAACAAATCTTTCTACCCAAACTTATTCAATAGTGAAGAAAATGTCCAATGATACTCACGTGGAGGAGGCTCCGTTGTGGTTGGAGGCGGAGTAGTTGTAGTTGTTGTAGTCGTTGTTGTCGTCGTAGTTGTAGTTGTCGTTGTTGTAGTTGTTGTTATTTTTATTTCTGTTATAAAAAATATCATAGTTATTTTAAATCAAATTATTCTTATTACTTTTACTTTAACAGTTAGAAAGTTATAAGTATCTAAATTACGAAGCGATAACCGAGTAGGAGTTAGTAGGACTGTGAAATCAAAGGTCTTGGGTTTAAATTTAGGGCAAACCTCAGTTTCGCCTTTCCGAAGATATGTGTGTATTTATTATATAAATTATCACTCGCTTAAGGTGAAGGAGAACATCGTGAGGAACTAAATGACTGAGAATGCCTAAAAAGTACTCGAGGGTGTGTGAAGTCTACTAATCCGCACTTGGTTGGCGTGGTGGAATATGGCCTAACCCTTCTCATCATGAGAAAAGGCAAGAGCCCAGCAGTGGGACATGTATTAAATGCAGGGCTGTTATTATTATTATTAATTACGAAGATTACAATACTTTACCATATAACCTCAATGTGCCCTCAGCCTTCCCAAGAGTGTTAGTAGCGACACAGGTGTACGTGCCGACATCTGTAGGCTCGAACTGCGATATAACTAGAATGGTCCGCAGCTGGTACAAAGAAATTCTCTCTTCGGATATTTCGTGTTTTCCCCTGAAACAAAAGAGAAAAATGAATCATTTATCTTAATGAATGTTGCTGTAACGTTCCATCATTTACCTTGGCAGTAAGAGCGGCCTTTTTATACGAACATATTTCTTGGGAATTGGTTCGTTCTAATAAAAGAAAGTTTTAGATTTTTCTTGGTTGTGTCAGACAATCTCGGCACAAATTATGATAGGTGTTTGAAAACTGTTTTAGTAAATAGTAGACAATACTATACCTAGCTACAAGGAGACTTAGAATAATAATAATAATTGAGTAAACCTACATCAGTAATATCAAGTTTAATCTATATTGTATTTTCTTTAGGTACCTACGCAAATACAATTTTATTTCTTGAAAACGAAATGCAAACAGTTTTAGAGCAGCATTTACATCTTGCTTGTCATTAAAGCATTGACCTTGCTTTGATAAATTAGCCAACTCATACCAAGCAGAAAAATCAAAAACGTAGGCTAAGCCCAAGAACATTTTCTGAACTAGTAGAACAAGGGTTGCCAGTAAATCAATTCTAGTAAACTCTTAAGAAATAAGAAAAAACCGGCCAAGTGCTTGTTGGACTACGCGTAATAGGGTTCCGTGGTCAACCGTTACAACATAATAATGGACTCAAAACAGGTTTAATATCTATATAAAAAAATAACAACTTCTATTGTATTTTCTACTAAATACTTTATGTAACTGTAGTAATTTTACACTTTGGACCCCATTTACTCTTGAACTAATTAAGTAAACGTAGCAGCTATAGTATTTTTTTTAAAGTTCATCATAATTATAAACTATCGCCATGATTCAGATGTTACGAGCTTAACGGTTTAGCTTTTAGATAGCGTAGAGAGGGCTACTCGAACTCGGAAAAAAAATATTTTAAAGTCAATTATTCTGCAAACGGATCTCTAAATCAAAAACTGTCAGTTCAACCCCTTTATGGTTTAAAAAAAACCCAACTATCGATACACACACTACGGAGAGAGCGATAGAAAAAAACATCATTGCCACTTTACATATAGGGAAGGCTGCAAACAAAATTCAGCTATCTATCACTAACGGTTTCGACGCTTTCCTAGGACAGACGGACATGGTGATACTATAAGGGTTTTTTGTGGGTACTACAGTATTCTAAAAACTATAGTTTTCTTCTGGGAACAAAAAAATATTTGCACTTTAGAAATTAAGTACCAAGAGTCCATTAATAAATAGCAATGAGAAACACTTCAACAGTAATAAAGATAATGGAGGGATTGTCTTTCTCTCTTTTTCTTTCTCTCGTCGGCGGCAAACAAAATTTAATGAGTCGTAAACTTCCAATGACTTGCCAATTAAACGCGGAATAATTAACTTATTATCAGAATTACTTTTGAGGTAATAATTGATGATAACAGCCATGTGAGGCTTCATCATTATCAGCCTATAGACGTCCACTGCAGGACATAGGCCTCACCATACGATTTCCACAGCGTGCGGTTTTGTGCCGACCGAAACCAACGACTCCCCGCGATCTTGACAAGATCGTCCGTCCATCTAGCGGGGGGCCGTCCCACGCTGCGTTTGCCTGTTCGTGGCCGCCACTCAAGGACTTTTTTGCCCCAACGGCCATCTGTCCTTCGAGCTATGTGTCCGGCCCATTGCCACTTCAGCTTAGCGACTCGTTGAGCTATGTCGGTAACCTTAGTTCGCCTACGGATCTCGTCATTTCTGATTCGATCGCGTAGTGAAACCCCGAGCATAGCTCGCTCCATCGCTCGCTGAGCGACCTTGAGCCTTTTGATCACACCTATAGTGAGCGGCCATGTCTCCGTTCCGTAAGTCATCACTGGCAACACACACTGGTTAAAGACTTTTGTCTTTAGGCACTGGGGTATACTGGACGAAAAGACACTACGTAGTTTCCCTCTACTTCCCACTACTATGTGAGGCTTATGGTGCATAATAATCATAAGGTTGGGCATAAGTCTATCAACCCAAATTGCTTGAGATCTTAACTTAAATGCGTGTGTATGTGTGTGTGTGTGTAAATGTCCCTACCCCTTAACATAATGAATTATGTATTGATTATTTTTATAGCATTTAGCTATGGTTTTGATATTATACTAAGAAACAGTTGAAAATGATATAGGACCGGCAGGATTTGAACCTGCGACCTTCTGCACAATGGGCAGTCGCTTTAACCAACCAGCTACGGTCGCCTCTTGCTAGGACGCTAAATTTCTTAACTGTATGTTGCGTCATTTCGTGACGTCACGTTCATCCATTTGTTCCTATACAAGGTTCAAATCCTGTCGGCCCCATATCTTTTTCAACCGTTTCTTAGTATAAATTATGTTTTATTTCGGCTTGTTTAAGGCTCTCAACCTACCAGTCAAATTCTATAACAATAAGCACTCTTTCTGTGTGACA
This sequence comes from Hypena proboscidalis, assembly GCA_905147285.1. NCBI lineage: Eukaryota > Metazoa > Arthropoda > Insecta > Lepidoptera > Erebidae > Hypena > Hypena proboscidalis. The sequence continues at coordinate 11,141,492 of LR990140.1, read as the reverse complement.
TAAGCTACTTTTTTGTCAGAAAATGGTAGGTCAAAACCATGTGCTCATTTATCATCACAGCATCATTGCTGATTTACTGGTGGTAGAGCTCTTGTGAATGAGCTCAAGGACGGCAGTAGCACCGTTTCATCTTTAACCTGCAGCCAAATTGTAGTGCTTCCATTACTGTGTTCCGGTTTGGTGGTGCGATCTGGCCCTGACATTACTGGCTCATGAGGCATAACACCGTAGTCCTCATCTGCAGCAACGCATCTATAATCTGCTTTTGTGGATTGTTGATGTCCATGGGCTGTACTCCACTTACCATCAGGTGGACTAAACGTTCGTTCTCTGTAGGCGTAGTATAAAAAAAACATAATATGCATATAATATCTATATTCGAAGTCACTTTAGGTAAGTTTTGTACACTGCCGTCTAATGTATCGACCACAAACAGATTATGTAACTAAGTATGAGTATGGCGAAGCAACGCCGTGACGATGGCTTAACTTAGTTTCCAGCTTCCATATTTCCAACTTAGTTCGATTAACTAACTCCTAACATAGTACATAATCCTCGTTCAGGAATAGTCCATAGCATGACGTGGACATAGAATTACTTAGAATTCCATTACCAAGATTTGCTGATTGAAGGAAATCTAATTAATTGTAATATCGTCACAAATATTTTTACTTAAAACAATTTAAGCAACAAAGTGTTCGAAACAATGAAGTAAATAAACAATTTATAAAAGTCGTCGAAGTAAATATGAAAATTCTTCATTCTAAACAATCCATAATATAATTACACTGGCATGAATTCACCTAAGTTGAAGATGACACATGACATGATTATTCCATCACATAATTGCACCGGTATGAATTACACACATTTTCTGGTATAATTACACCCACACTTAACTCGTTATATTACACTTTCCGTGTAATAGGATGAGAGTCTATTGCAACCGGGCACAGTTCCGGACACCAAGAATTTGCTAATGGGAATCCCAACGAAGTTTTGTCCTATCTAGTAATTAGAATTCTTGTACCGCATTGTATAACCTACCTACTAGATAAGTCTTTAATTACTAGTTGTTATAATGTGATTAAAAATAGAGTACTTTAAACACGACAGCTATAATAATATATACATTAATGTATATTATTATATGTCAAAATACAAAAAAAAAATAAAAAAGTACTAAAGCTAGCCTGTGTTGTCACCTGTCAATTTCTATAGGTAAGATGCAATAAAATGAATCGAGATGTAAATATAAATTTTTAAATTACAGTTGCCATGTGGGAACTGCTTAAGTCTACATTTTCTAATCTATTTTTACAAAAAAACTTCTAATGTTGCCTATTATAGGTATGTAGTTTATAAATTTGCGTTAAATTTTTAATACATTATATTTTAATTTTAATTTAGTTATTTGCGGATGCTCTGCCTCGTTGGTCTTTTTTTTTTATTTATTATATATTTTTATTTTTTATTATTTATATAGTTAGCGACCTCACACCGTGAGGACTTGTGTTCAATTCATGGGTAGGGCACAGAATAATAAGTACAAGTAGGTAGGGCAAAAATGTTTTTTAAGATTTTTCGTTGAAAATTCTTAAAAGCATCAAAAAGTCATCCCCTTTCGCATGTTTTCCAAAGTTCTAAAAACTCAGAATTCAGTTTATTGGTAAAATAAACGAGTAAATAATACTCTTTTAAGTTGTTATAATGAGCAATAAAAGGTCAAAGAGGGTATTTACTGCGTCTTGGAGCGAAAACAGACGGACGGCCAAGGGGAAAAGTATCCTGAAGATGTTTTTGGTAGTTGGCATTCGTTAATACTTTTAACGACTCTTTTATGGACGTGAATGGTCGGAGATATTTTGACATCGCTTTAGCAGTAGGGAGCTTCCTGATTTAGTAGTTTTTATATGTAAAAGAGTAATGATTATTGTCAAAGTAACTTGAGATTTTATATGGCGAGACATTATGTGGACTGAGGAAAAATTTATTGTGAGACGTTTGAAAAAAGGAAAAAAATATACGCATATTTTGTCACTTAAAATGGTCACACATAACATTAATGAGAATAACATAACATATAATCATGCCTATATTACTCAGAAGGGTAAGGCAGACGTGTGAAACACCCACATTTCACCTGTTTTGTTGAGGTACCAGGAGATAGCGTATCGTCATCGACCGAGCACAATTTCAACTCTGTGCTACTATCGAGAAGTATGTGAAAAAGGTTTGTGTGAAAAGAATTGTTAATGAATTACACAGTACGAAATTATATCGACTACACAGCTCTTCACAATTTATCCAACATCTAAAAACAATATCCCTAGTACCTATCGTATTTTGTCCTAAAAGGAACTACAAATTACACAATTCTTTGATGTTTGGTTCTGATTTTCATCTATTGGATGAATACCGCAGTGAAGGTGACACCCAATATCCGAGTGTCAATACAGTGTGCATCCGACAATCGAATTGTTCAGGCTATGATAGCTTCGGTTTAGCTATCGCAGAGCAAAACCCCAATTTGATTAAGACGATATTTATATTACACTAGCTTCCGCCCGCGGCTCCGCCCGCGTGGTATGTCAATTAAAAGTAGCCTATATGTTAATCCAGACTATAAGCTACATGTGTGCAAAATTTCATCGAAATCGACCCGGTAGTTTTGGCGTGAAAGAGTAACAAACATCCATACATCCATACATCCATACTTACAAACTTTCGCATTTATAATATTAGTAAGGATTTGCGGTCTTTAGAAATGCCAATATTGCTATGAGAGTTGTTGATTCTGATCTTTGTTGTTTTTTTAATGCCATCTGTAACTTATGTTCAACTTTTGACGACCGGTTGGCGGAGTGTGTGGTGTACCTGCCTGCGACGCCGAGGTCCGGGGTTCGATTCACGCTTAAGACAATTTGTTGTGTACATGACCAATGTTCATGTACACAACAAATTGTCTGAAGCGGGTTTGTCTTAGTCAGGGTGTTTATATGTATTATAAGTATGTATGTTGTGACGTCGCAACCGCACGGCCACCGCAACCTCAAGATGCGCCCCCCACTGCAGACCCCTGTGGGGTATATAAAGGATCTGCGTGCGCGTCGCGCCCTTCTTGCCTGCGGTCACCAGCGCCGAGTTAAGTGTTCCTCACTTCGCTGCCCAGGACTTACCAAACCACTTACCTACCTACCAACCTACGTCTTGAGACTACCTTGTATTTAATAGATATAAATATATAGAATAATAATACCTTTGTTAATCTATCGATTGTTTCTATTTATTCTGCCTACCTAACTAGTCATTTGTAGACCACGTTACAGTGGCGCCCAACGTGGGGCCACTGTAACGTGGTCTACAAATGACTAGTCACTAGGCTACTTATCCTCTATTTTCGAGAGAGTACAGGCAGCGCTAATAGGTGCACACAAGCGTAATTGTCATTCTTATAATCTTCGCCGTAAAACGGCAGAATTCAATGTTGGTGATATTGTTTGGAAACGTACCTTTTACTTGAGCGATAAGGATAAATATTTTTGTAAAAAACTCGCTCCTAAATTTATTAAATGTAAAATCGTAGCAAAAAAGTCTCCATTAGTGTACAAACTAGCAGATATGTCTGATAAGCCACTTGGCGAATGGCATGTAAAGGATATTAAACAAATAAACTATAAACAATAATGGTATAAAAAAAAAAAAAAAAAAATTTTACCCTATGGTTCAGTGGTTAAAATTCTCATTGTCGAATCGGGTATACCATTTTGTTCGCTAATATTCTTCACGCTCATAATTCCTTTAGAATCACATCTACTAATGATGTCGAATTCTATTATTTTCAACTATACGATGTTGTTCATTCATTCATCTTGAAATGTGTCATGCCTTCTGTGTAGACGCGCACACCCAATACTACTTCGCTAACGCGCTACTTGGTAAACAAGTTGTTATACTTACATTTTTAGTTATATTTAGTTCCGTTAGATAAGAATGAGTTTCAATAATCTTCTTTAATTAGTAAAAATTCAATCTTAATAGGTTGCACGTAGTGTTATTTTTGAATGACATCATGACATTGTTATTGTATTGAATGCGTTTGGCTCGATCACTCCGGTTCTTTTCAATTTTATTTAGGTATCGTAACTTCATATTTTTTCTAGTTATTTTTTTTATATACACTTATTGTTCTGATTTCAGTAAAGCCGGATCGAGCTGCCGGTGCTGCTTAAGAACTGCTTCCTGAGGTCTTCCATGTCAGCCAGGAGCCGAATTTTTTAAGAAAAATTCTGCCCTAACGGAGGGGGTGTGTGACGTCGCAACCGCACGGCCACCGCAACCTCAAGATGCGCCCCCCACTGCAGACCCCTGTGGGGTATATAAAGGATCTGCGTGCGCGTCGCGCCCTTCTTGCCTGCGGTCACCAGCGCCGAGTTAAGTGTTCCTCACTTCGCTGCCCAGGACTTACCAAACCACTTACCTACCTACCAACCTACGTCTTGAGACTACCTTGTATTTAATAGATATAAATATATAGAATAATAATACCTTTGTTAATCTATCGATTGTTTCTATTTATTCTGCCTACCTAACTAGTCATTTGTAGACCACGTTACAATGTATAAAAGAAAAGTATATATGTATTAGTATCAGTTATTCTAGTACCCATAGTACAAGCTCTGCTTAATTTGGGACTGTGTGTAAGTTGTGAGATATTTATTTATTTATTATTTAACCCTGATTTAATTAGTAATGAAATGAAGGTAGAAGTTCGTGCATTACTATCCATTGCAGCCGCGAACAATTTTCAAAGTGTAAATGTATGACACTAATGACTAAAGCTTCAGTTTCCTAGGAAAGCGGTGTGGAATAATGCGGCCGTAATATTATTACCGTGACACGATTAATATGTTATACGTTAGGTCGATCACCGCTCTCTAGGAAACCAATACATTTGTTTTACATAGGCAACGTTCTAGTGACGTCATTGTACCGTTATCTTTACGACCGCATTATTCCACACCGCTATGCTAGAAAGCCGAAGCTAGACGCCCGCGAAAGAATGATGCGCGCGGCCGCGATCGATCGCAATATCATGGACCTTTAAAAAAATGCGTTGCCTTAAGTGTGTCTTAAGTAAGCCTTCAGTAACAAAATGAATAACTTAATACTTACCCAGAGAGTATCATTTCTTCACCACTTTTAAGCCAGTAGTGAATCGCTTGAGGGAACGCTTCTACGAAGCATTCCATCCTCGCTTGAGAGCCGGTTGGCACTCCAATCACCTTTGTCGCCACCAACGTTGATGGCGGAACTATGAACAAATACATTAGATTCAAAAACCATTTATTGTCTCGAAAAGTAGTACAGTTGTATTTGTTCCCTGGGCTCCACACTAGGATAACCTGTGTCGTGGAGTCCAGTCTCTTTCGACCCAGTAGACGATATTTTTACAAGGTAATAATAAATAGAATTTTATTATATCCGTGTGAGTGTGTGTATGTGTGTGTTCGTGTGTGTGTGTGTGTATGACTGTATGTGTGCATGCCTGTGCGTATCTGTATAATTGAGTGTGCGAAATTTATATAGCTTATGACATTTAAATTTTTTATTTACTTATGTTTCAAATTTTAGTACCTACACGAAATATATAAAATAGATTACTCTATTGTACCAGCTTTGAAATATTTATTCATCAAAATTTTGATAAATACCTTATAATAATATCACGCCGATAGTACCCAGAGTGACAGGTGTATTAGACCACATTTCATGTTTAGGTAGGTACCATGTGATAGATAATGATATTAGTGCCATTCATCGCGAAAATGCTCTTAAATATATAATATTAAAGTTGAAAAATTAAGAATCCAGCAGGACTCGAACCTGCACCCCCGGGTATACGCCCCAAGTGCTTTGCCAATTCAGCTATGGATTCGTATGCTGCTAGACTCGACATTTCTCAACTCTTTGTGCCAGCGTCATAGGTATATATTTACCTTAGCTAGACGAACCTTACTTGGATTCTTAATTTTTCAACTTTAATATTATATAAAATACAATAAGGCATAGCAAAGCTAAAATTTGCTTTAAAATATTACAATTCTCAAATATACTTCATAGGTACTAAATATGAGTCTTTGACGACCGGATGGCGGAGTGGGTAGTGTACCTGCCTGCGACGCCGAGGTCGTGGGTTCGATTCCCACTTAAGACAAATCTTTGTGTGTATGAACATGGGGGTTTGTCTTAGTCTGGGTGTTTCTATGTATAATATGTATGTATTTACAAAAAAAAAAGCATATATGTATTAGTATCAGTTATTCTAGTACCCATATTACAAGCTCTGCTTAGTTTGGGACTAGATGACGTTGTGTGTGAGTTGTGAAATATTTATTATTATTTATTATTAATGAAGAGATATTTATACTTTTTACGACTTGTTATTTAATTTTCAAGTATATTAAACAGTCTTTCAACATTTTTATGTTGGAAGACTTACAAAAATCCAATTATTTCCTTCACGTCGTTCGTAAAACGTTCTATTATATTGAAAATAATTTAGGAACATGTTACAAATAAATAATTTTCAAGAAAGCGGTTGAAATAATCATCATTATTGTATTATGTTTCGTTTAGTTTTAATTAATAAAGTGACAACATAACATAGCGTCACGCTTTTATTAACTAAAGGGTTTGGCAGAGGCATAGAAATCTTAATAACTAGTCAATAGAAATGCTATCGACTATTTTTTAACACTGGGACGCATGTCGCCGTTTTTCAAATACCACTACATAACCAAACAATAAAAAACACAATTTCGCCTACACATACATTTTGTATTCCTGCAAACAAAATTATTCTTTTTGCGATGACATTAAGACGACAATTCCTCAACTCGCACTTGTGTTCGACTAGACACATGCGCGGCGACAAGGTCACGCGTCTTTGACATTTCTATTGCCTTGTTATTAAGATTTCTATGGGCAGAGGTATACAACACCCATACTTCCTGTTATGTTTAGGTTTATTAGGATAGTGGGTGAGCCTATCGCCATCCACCAGGCACAATCCAACTCCGTACTGCTATTAAGAAATTCCCGACGGAAAAAGCCCAAATTACACTTTTTCGCGACCCGGGAATCAAACCTATGACCTAGCGATGCGAGACGTATACGCTAACCACTAAAACAACGAGGCAATCAAAACCAAATTGCTCGTAAAACTTCTTAATTTTTCCACCAATTAGTTGCACTCGCTGCCAAAAATATTTTCCTGAATCGGCTGACTCCTTAAACTATTGCCTATAACTCAAACGTGGTTGCCTTAATCCAAAAACAAGTGAAATGACCTAGTTGCAGTACTTTCCAGAATATTTTGGCCTGAAGCGGACGCTCACTTAAAAGTTCTCCCATCGCACGTAATGTCATGCATGCATAGCACAGCTATCGAGCAAACCAATTAAAAGTATGGTTGATTAATTAAAAATGTATGGCAAATTCAATTTTATATTTCGTTTGAGAGCAAATTTGATCATATTTTTGGGAATTTGGAAATTTCGACAGTAATTATTAAAAATCTGCTTTAATAAATCTTACGCTGTGTTAATCTCATATAAATATCAGGCGCTAGGTACCGGAATAAAAACTGAGCGCCTATTTTTTTATTATTTAACCGCGCTTTTGCCACACAGATAAAACAGTAAAAGGCCTAAGGAGATTTTTTGTACGACGAGGAGGTTTTTTGTCTCAAGGGAACAGTTTCAAGTGAGTGTTTCGCCAGCAAACACCTATAACCATAATATAATTACTCTGTCTAGTTAGTACCTCGCAACTACAGGCGTCAGGTACATAATACCCTTGTATTATGTACCACTGTTTCAAAGGATACATAATATTGAAATGTTCTGGTATACCATGGCTTTTGCCTATAACTTTTAAATAGAAGCACTATTGCTAGATTGGTAAAATATTCTTAATTTAACTTAATAATAATAATATGCTTTGCTATGATGTCTATGTGAATAAACTAATCTTTACTTTAACAATATTCTATTAGAAGTAAAATATATCAAACTCAAATTCAAATCATTTATTTTCATAGGCCCCAGGAGGCGCTTGAACACGTCAAAACATTACAAAAAATGATATAAAAATAAATCATAAATAATACTAAATATACTAATTACAATGTTTTGAATAACCGGGGCTTAGATTAATTTTAATCAAACTGTTATCGTAATTATCGTATGATAAGAGATTATCAGATTATCATATATTATGAGCGTGTAATAAGAAGGTTTAAAATAAATGTATTTAAATAATTTTAAAAATAAATGTCGATTACTATGAATAAAGGAAGGTCGAAGAAACGATGGACCGACTGTGTGAGAGAGATGATGAAAGAGTGTGTGCTGAGAAATTGTAAAAGGATGAAACATATTAGCGCCAAGCCTAAGTAATTGGACAGCTAGATAATGATGTTATTGTTATAATAGGTTTAGATTTGTTGCACTCACAACATTCACCTGACAATAATTATTTTTAGGTTTAATAAAAAAAAATGGCCATAGCGAAGGTGAATTACAGAAAATAGGTGTCATTATTCGAAGGCAAAACAGCTAATTAATAATAATAGAAACTTACAAGTGACACTAAGAAGGATACGTTTGCTGACTGAAGGAGGTACGTCGTTCGACGCAATGCAGAGGTACGCGCCCATCTGTCTTCGCTCCACCTTTGATAGGTTCAGGCTTGGGCCCATGAACATATCAACTGTTGACAAACATATTTATATTAGTATTCTCAACTTACCAGTCACCTTCCTAAGGTATGCGCTTAAAATGTTCATAAATTTGAAATTTGCACATACTTAATTTACCTACGGTACCTAATATAAGTAGTAGAAATTATGATTCCTGTAATGTTTCATCACCGAGGATTAAATTTAAAAAAAACAATAATAAAATACTATTTTGACACACATGTTTTTTTAAATCCTTCACAAAATTGTGAGTATTATAAGAAAGTTTACTAAACTTAACAACCAGATGTCACTCCAATAGGCGGCTCTTATTGGACTAGAAACAAACGCAGCCACTCAGTTTACGAGCCAAAATGCATGGAAATAAGCATGTTTGTCTTTTCAATTATTGTATTTCATTCAAGTATATAAGGTCTCGCTATCTATATAAGAATAAGTGTTATAATCACGTTACATTGTTAGAAATCTCTGTGAGAAACCTGTATAGTGTACATGATATTAAGCAAAATATCTAGAAATCAAACTACAGTCTGTGTAGGCGTATTCAATTGCCTATTGACAGCTAGCTCTCATTTTACCATGTGTGTAATGGAATCGCGTTGTTTCGACCATCATGCACAGAGCTTTGATCTCGAATGCCAGTTCGTTTAAAATGAAATGTTAGCTGTGTTCATTACCGTTTAGGCGGACTTTTGATCTTTATAGGCCCTAATATGATGCCCAAACAAAAATAATATACATATTTACAGAAATTTAAAAATCTAGTATTGAAAGCATGCTTACAGGTAACTTTTGAACACCAACAATGGTGTACTAATTGTACAAATACGTAATGGGTGGTGTAAAAACCAACTCCATACACATTATAAGTTTTAAGACTAAAATAGAATAAAATAAAAGAGGATAAAATGTGTTTTATCGTGAACAAAGAGATTGCAACAACTCTGAAATATCAAAATAACTCGCTTCAACAAATATACATGGAAAATATCCCGTTATATTTAATATTCATACACATTTTTCATATTCAGTTCTCTCCTTACTACCCCCTATTTTTTTACAATTAAAGTCGTGTCATTGACATAAAAAAATATACATGGTGTTTAATATTGGTATAATTAACCACTCACAGTTAAATTTATAAGTGTTGTATCTACGACGCTATTGAATTTAACTGTCACAGAAAAGAAAAATATAACTTTTATCTATCTAAGTAATACCACGAACCCACTTTATAAATACACCTCCGAGCAGTGAATAAAATGCTGAACCCACATTGTAAGTGGCTATTAGCCCGTAAAAACAAACGGTATATAATGAAGAAATCATTTCGATTTGCGGTAGCAACGGACGACTCTTTGTTCTCCCCTATTACTTTAATTTCTCTTTGAAAATCCGTAGTCGCTTTTCATTTCCTCTCGTGTGTGTTTTTGTTCTTCTATTATGTCCCGTCATATTCGCTAAAATGTTTGTCTTCAATGGATTTCGCTCGATGTTTTAATAGAAAAGGTGATGCTTGTGTGCCTTATGTGTACTTCTTGGGCGATGTTTTTTTTATTTGTATTTTGTAACGATTGATTGCGGTAAAACATTACTTGTGATTTATAAGACATCATAACATGGTTTTTGTCGCAACAAGACTTAAATTAATTAAGGTTTACAAATGATTATATTTCCTCTTTATTATGTAGGTAGATATTTTCTTAATCAACATAATATAACATGTATATCATCCATATCATCCAACCACTCACAAATCAAAATTAATAATCCAGTGAGTGTAGTTCGCAGGTGTTACACCCTGTACATTTTGATGGTGGTAATTTCCATTTAATCACCACGGCTTCCCGGCCAATCTTAGACAGGCCTCGTAAATTTGAGCCATCAGAACCTTGCCTTAGGTAATATTGTTACTGTATACGTATAGAGTGCTGCCGTGCGCTGAATATTTTAATACTGAGATTTCATAGTGGAAGGACTGACGTTGTTTCGACGTAGTGGGATGAAGGATTTATAGATGGGAGATTAGAAGTGGAACTTGTTTAAACGGGCATTTTAGTCCGAGGTTTGTACCGTTACCTTGTGGCTACTTTTACTTTATATCAGTCAATTTAAATATAAAGGTGCACCCAAACCGGCGAACATTTGCCTGATATGTATTTTTATTCATTGTAACACAATATGATTATTATTTTACTATATTTCTTAAACTGATTTACAAAATTACTACGGCTGAAATAATTTAGATGATATTTTGAAATAAAATTTCATCACAATCACAAAACCCTTTGAAATCTTATATTTACTTTAGAAGTGTAGATTTCGACTAAAAACTTTATGTATGAAGCCAATTTCTTATTCAAATCAAATAGAAGTTTAAGGATGAAATCCTCAAAACATTAAAGAGTACGTAGAGATAAAAACAAAAAGATTTGGTGGACCCCAAAGTGCCTTGATTGTAATTTAAGCTCGGCTGATATCGAAACCTCGCAATTCTGTCATAAAACGGGAGGTAAAGTCTTACTGCAATCAATCATTTTAATCCAGTGGAGCGCTCTCCGAGCACAATGGCGGATCCTTTTGCTACACTCGGAATTAAAAACTAGGGCAACATTTTAAACTTCAATTTTGAACCGATTTTAAGCTTCTAAAACTTTCGAGCTCACCTGCGGGCATAATGAACATAATAATTAATCCGGCAGTAGAGTAGATACAGGCTATGATGTGGATGTAGTGGCACTTCTGTACCAAACCAATAGTCTTTTAAATGAACAAAGATTTTGATCTAATGTAGTACATTGATAAAAGCATACTTAAAATAATATTTGATTGAGCATTCTGGTCTAAAAATATGTCAAGTTTATACTTTTCTCAACATAAGTCTTTAATCTGCCAAAATCACTAAACAAAGTTTGGCTCAGCTTAGCAAACTTCACAAACAACTTAATGAAAAGTCTTGGGTATGCAGGTTTTCTCACAATGTTTTTATCGTCAAAGCGACTGACTTTAAATACGGTTTTAGTTAAAAGTTTTTAATGAGCATGATTTTTAGGATTACACAATTTTTAGTCTTGAAAGTGGAGTAACTTCCATGTTTCGTAGTTTTAATAGCCAACAAGTGAACATAAAAATATAAGAAGTTTGTAATACCTATTATGTAATTCAATTTAGTCACTTAAACATTATTAAAACAATGTTTCAATTTTGATTTACGTCTTTCAATAGCGGCGAAAGAAATCAAATATTCTATTGTAAGAGATGAATGGTCCTTTTCTTATATTAAATAAAAGTTAATAGTATTAATAGATAATATATAATAATTGACGCAAAATAGTCATTCCAATTAGTCGCTTATCTAATTGAAATTATAAGATTGATAAGTATTTATGTGGACAACAGTTTTCTGAGGATTATTTATAAATCATGTTATAAGAAAATGTGTTTGGGGTAAATCAGACTGCTGACCTTGAGAACCTGTCTGTCAGTAATTTACTTTAATAAATAATTCTGACTATTGACATTGTACTATCAAAAAAGTAGATTCATGATCCACCTTAATACTATTTTTGTGTTAACATTTAAAAACACTTGAGTCTTAATTCGTTTGTTTTATTAACAAATGCCAACCAAATTGCCTTAACAATATCAAAGGAAGGTCATGAATAAATGTTGCTGATAGTACACAATTTATACTAATCATAGCTACATGCTATACAAATAAAATCAATAAGAAATACACACATTGCTGACGCACCTAATGTAAATCTAAAATCAAACAGGACCCTTTCAATTACTTATTTTTAGAAGTACAAGTAAATAACATTCATTAAGATTTACCTTTCCGAAGCTCTCCCGCTTCGTTTCTTAGCTGAATATTTGTACCATCTTCTCTCCTCCACAGGATTCGAGGAAGTGGTCTACCTTCAGCTTTGCAGGACAAACTCACGTCTTGACCTTCTCGTGACACCAAGTCACCGCTCGTACCTTCATCCACTATATTCGGAGGCACTGCAGAAAGAAAAAATAAGTTATAAGTATTTAAGTTGAACGAATATATTTCCTGAAACCTAGTTTATGTACTTTTAACTTAATATTAGATGAGTAACCAGCTCATTATCGCCTGCCTTAAAAAAATTACAAGTAATAAAAAAACGGCAATCCATTCAGACTGATTAAAATCCCAAAAGGCAAATATATAAACACGTGGGTTAAAGGTCACAGAAAGCAATTTGTAGACGATTAGGTATAGAGAAAACATACAAAATTAAATATTTTATTAAAACGATGTACTAAAAGTGCTATAATATATTTAGAAATGTCTCTTTTTGTGGATAAACCACTGATTCTAAATAGACTGAGCTCCAGCGTGAAACCTAGGCATCTCATTTGTCTAAATTGCGTCATTTGTTTATATGCAAAGCGGAAACGTTGATGAGAACTCTGAACAACACAGTGGGAAATAAAACGACTTTAATCTGTACCTCGCTCCAATTTGTAACACGATTTCATTATTACAGTGGTTTTTACAAAGAACTACTAACAGTAATTAGTTTTAGTAACAGTATTATTTTATTATACTTAAATTTAAGGATTAAGAAAAACATTAACGTGAATTCAGCAGGACTCGAACCTGCACCCTCTGGGTATACGCCCCAAGTGCTTTGCCAATTCAGCTATGGATTCGTATGCTGCTAGACTCGAAATTTCTCAACTCTTTTGTGCCAGCGTCATAGGTATAATATATACCTTAGCGACACGAACCTTACTTGGTTTTACTTTAATATTATATAAAATACAAAAAGGCATAGCAAAGCTAAAATTTGCTTTAAAATATTACAAATTAACGTGAATCTTGACAAGAAATTCTAAAAAATAATATATTTTAAGGCTGATTTATTAAAATTGATAGTTACAATTCAATGCGAATAATATAACACTCTAAAATCACAGAATTTTAGCGGTAGATCATAGAATTCGTTTTCTTGATATACAAATCATTAACGCCTAAACTGCTGAGGATGAGGATCGAAACATGAAATTTTGCATGAAGGTTCCTTATATTTTTAAACTACGGCTGCAGCGAATGATAGTGTACTTCACCTTGTTAGCTTACTCGAAGATGAAACCATTCGACAGTGGCGTAACTATAGGGTTGCAGGAGTGGCAAAATGCCACGGGCCCCCAGCCTAAGGAGGCCTCCGGGCCCAAGATGTCACGACCTCTAAAGTAACTAAACATAAATTATCAAAAAGAAAAGATTTAAAGGCATTCATCTAAAAATTGAAAATTGTTGACCGGAAAATTGCAAATTGTATTGGAATAGACAAGGAAAAGATAAGAATTTTTTTTTTCCGAAAATGTGGCATTCTAAGGTTAAAAACGATTTTTACTAGAGCCCCATCCAATATTTTTGCCACGGGCCCCCGTTGGTATAGTTACGCCACTGCCATTCGATCCGAGTTAGGGTATATTCTTATTGTTACAAAGAAACTGAATTTATTACAAATAAAATATTTATGAGAAGATAATAATTAATACATGCCACCGTACACGAACTCATAAAGAGTTTTAATTTTGCCATTCGAATATTTTGCATAGGTGTTTTAAAATCACTATGATTAAAACTGTATCGGCAATAAGGTTGTTTGTTAAATTCGTTAAATACTAAGACCCGAATTGGGGATTATGTAAATTGTCAGGTTGAATTCGTCATTATAAATTTAATTAACTTGACTTTATTAGATGGTTTCTTTTTTTTATTTGCGAACGAACTTGCTAGTTACTGGAACCCCTAATATTGACCAAAAATATAATTATTTCGATAAATTATTAGCACTGTGTTATTATAAGACAAACTCACTTTATTGTATTTACGACGTGATTATAAATATGAAAATGAAATTATTTATATTTTTACCAAATAGTTTATTGTGTTTTCACGTGACTGACACAATTACAATCAAAACTTTTTCGAGTAGATATTAATTAATAAATACTCGTGAAAGCTTTTATTCTGAATTTGAACATTTGGCGTACGTGCTTAAAAATCACTATGATAAAAACTGTATCGACAATAAGGTTGTTTGTTAAATTCGTTAAATACAAAGAGCTAAATTGGGGATTATGTAAATTTTCTGTGTTAAATTCGACATTGTTAATTTAATTGACTGAATTGTATGACTTTATCCTCTTAAGATATATATTTGATTGAGTTCCTAAAAACGGGCTTTTTAGTTATTTAAACCTATGTTATGCCCAAAATATCTATCAAAATATTAAAGTATTTTTTTTTTCATTGTACGATGAAACCATACACATAAAATATTACAAGCCAGGCTAAGGCTAATAAGTAATTTGATTATATCTTAAACTGCTATGTTAATAAGAAAAACTAAGAATGTGTACATTAACACTTATCTTAAATATAATAATATTTGTACTTTTTGTATTTTATTAATAATCTTGACAGGCTAATTATGAGACAAATCCTCTATATACGATGTAATTATGAATCTAAAAACGGGATTATTAATATTTTTACCAAATAATTCATTGTTCATATTCACACGAATGCCGAAATTACGATAAAACATTTTTGATAAGATTTTAATTAAGAAATACTCGTAAAAGCTTTTATTTTGCATTCGAATATTTACGTACGTGTTTTAAATCACTATGATATAATTATAACTGTATTGGCAATAAGGTTGCTTGTTAAGTTCGTTAAATACAAAAACCTGAATTGGAGATTATGTAAATTGTGGGTGTTGAATTCGGTAGTGGCGCAATTTTATAGTGAATTTAATTGGCTGACTCAAATTGTCTAATACCCTTTAGTTACATTTGAACGAATTTCTGTGCACGTGCTTATTAGTAGATAAAATCTTTATTTTTCTCCAAAACTTTCAAAAAGTCAGAACCAAATCACACGACGATATAAAAAAAATGAAAAAAATGTTTTGAATTGAATCATATATTTTTTAACTTGGTAATTAATTGGTAATTATGAGTAAAATTTACTACGTTGTATTTTCAGCTTGATAAGGATTATGAAAAACTTATATATCTTTACCAAAAAATACGAATTAATCAATTATGTGATATACAAATAGCTGAATTCGGCATAATGTAAATTGTTAAATTTGGTAAATGTGTTTCTTTTTGTGAATTAGACTAATTGGCCGAATCCGTAATTTAAAACCTTTTCTGATATACTTTGAAAAAGGTAGAGCGTTTCTAAACAAGTAAGCAAACAAAAGCACCATTGACTCATTGTAATCTGCCAAAACACAAATTTGTAAAAATACCTAGATCAAATTGTATTGTGTATTAAGTTCTAGGTACTTTTACAAACTGCTTAAGGTACTAAGTTCTATTTTGCAGTCTTTTCAAAACATAACATAATGCCTATACTACCTAAAAGAGTGTATCAGATGTGTACAACAGTCACATTTCACCTGTCATGTTTGGGTCCCATGGGATAGAGGGTGAGTAGTCTTTTATTGTAGTTATTTATCAGCTGAACACTTAATATAATTACAAAATTCGCTGATCCTGTACAATTACAACCTAATTGCCACTCAAATGTTATCTAGTTTTGACAGTTGATCATTCAAAAGCGTTCCAATTTTGAATCACGTTTGTACGCAAATGAAGATGGCGGCCCTGTTTACAATCTGTTAGTAAACTACTAACTAGTTTAAGGTATGCTTCCTACTTACCAACTTACTTATTAACTTAACAAACACTGCAAGTAATACTTTCCGATTCGACGTACCAAGACTTACTACGCGAGCGAGGTAAGTACAAAACAAACCAAGCTACACTAAAGTTTTCAAAGCCACGCGACTATCGTCTTTATGAACACCCCATTTATATACAATTTCTACATGCTCCTGATAGAGGATTATTGAGCACAATTTTGCGTGGCGTGTCGGTAGTAATAAAGCTGTAAATAGCTGATAATAACATAACAAGCTTTATTATGTTTGAGTTTTGAAAGAAAACATGGTGAGCTTGTTTGCATGTTTAATAAGCTCATAAATAAGATTTCAACCTCGCAACGGGTATAAAGTATGTAAAATCACAAAGTGAATAAGTAAAGAGAATTAGTTCTTAAACTAGTTGTAACTGAAATAATATTAAGTAGGTTGTTGTTCATTAATAAAGCTCTTATAGTATTTTAAGGTTGGTAATAATATTGTTTGTTTGTTTGTTTTTTTTGTTTAAAAAAAAAACGACTCCCGCACTAGGAATAACTCCTGTGTCGCGGGGTGTTCACAAACATACATTTCACACACACAAAGCACAACCAGTCTCAGAACAAATCTTTGCGAACCACACAAAGATTTGTCCCATGTGGGGATCGAACCCACAACACCAGTGCAGTGGAGAGCGGCGAGGCGAACGCTTTAACCACTAGACCACACGTGCAGACGTCGTAACATAACATCACGCCTATATTACCTAGAAGGGCATGGCAGATGTGTCACACTTTACCTGTTATGTTTAGGTTCCATGTGATAGGGGGTGAGCCTATCGCCATAAACCGGTTATAATGCCAACTCCGTGCTGCTATTGAGAATTTTCTGACGGAAAAAGCCCAAATAGCACTTTTCCCCGACCATGTAATCGAACTCAAAACCTCGCGTCGAGCGGTACGTAAATAATACTGCTATACCAATAATTGAATTTAATAAAATTGTTAAAAGCTATGCCCGTAAACTGTTTTGCAACCAACCTTGTGTCACGATTAATATAAGAAAGTAAATGACGACGAGAAAGACATCTCTTAAGCGGGATGAATAAACTGGATGGCAATCACGTGCTTTTACATTTGTGAACTTACTTTTTTCATGAAACCCAGCTTGCTATTAAATTATCTAGTTAACAATTAAATGTTTATTAATCTTCATCTAATATAGCAGTTTTTATCTTGACATAGCTACAGATTTTTTTTTATTTGTTTGTCTATTCGTGTGTCTGTCTGTCAGTCTGTATGTTTGTACGCGCATCACACTGGAGCTGGAGGACTTACCTAAAAACTGGTGCAAGTATAAGTATGTTTCACATTTGTATTTTATCCAAAAGGGGGTAGATAAGGTGGCGTAAGTTGGAAAAGAATGAGCAGCAAGTCAATTTTAAAATTTTCGGCACATAGATTCCGTACTAAAATTAACAACAAGATTTTTCTGAAGATTTTATTCCCTAAGGGGTTTTGAAAGTGTGAGACGGAAATTCCTTAATTTTGCATAGAAATATCGAATTCCACGCGAATGAAGTTGCGGGCAACAGCTAGTCTACAATATTCTGTTTTATGTTTAAATATATTTTTCACCACACCAGCACGAAAAAGATCGTTTGCTTGCGAGAATTCAGTGAGTAAAAACGCTTTTTACTCACTAGTGAGGCAGTGATTCAAATTTCGAAACACTAAATCCTTCCAATGAATAGGCGCAAAAAAAAAAACAAAACAGCCACCATATAGGTTAGTAATAAACATTGACATCAATTTTATTTAAAAACTACAAACGATACGTTTTAATTATTTTAAATTATATAAATACACGCTTATTTAGTATTTTCATGGTTTAATATTCGTGATTAACCATTAAATTAATTAAAATCGGGTACTTAATATTAGACTCAATAAATAGGTAAATGTTACGGGACGAATTTCCGAACGCAGGATTTAAAAAAAAAAGTCTGTGTCTGTGTCAGTCATCGCGGGCAACTATAAATTCTTTTCAGTTTATGTTTAATTGCTTACTGGAACTTTTTAACAAAAACATAGTGAATCCAGTGATGAAGAACTTTGTGGAACTCCAAAAAAGTTGCGACAACTTGCTTCTAACACAGAAGTTTGCTTTTTTACCAGAAAATTCACGTGAATAGTATTTGAAAGCGTACGACATAGTGGCGACTTTCAAAAGGCCCTAAAACACATTATGAATCGGTATTACTGTCGTATTTCATGGGATTATTTCAGGTTAGCAATCGAGTACGTGAGTTTATTTAAATCTTAATATTTTCTCACTGGAAGAGGTGAAAAATTTTGTATTGTAACGCGTGAGAAAAATTTAATTTCCAGTTCGTGACCTCTTAAAATCTTTCGCTTGCGAAGTAGTCTTTATTAGAATCACTCGCTCGCTCGTGATTCAATTTAAGACTACTTCGTAAGCTCAAGATTTAAAATTGGCACTCACAACAGAAATATAAACTTTTTCTCACTTGTACCATAAATAACTATTATTTAGTCATAACGTTACTATCAAACATTTAATAGTGGATCTTTCAGGTAAAGACGTTTCAGGAACTAGCTGTACTATACTACTGATACTAATTAAAATCATGCCGCAACCGCCAATTAGACGGACTGATGGTGCACAAAGACAGATAATTGCAGAAGCAGATATATTCAGTAAATAGAGGACCAATTTGGTTCACTATGTACTAGGGGTTCATGCTACACGTATTCCTTTGATGAATGTAAACTATCTTCAACTGTATCACATAATGCGTACAGTACACATCAGTACACGCGGCTGCGCTCGCGTCGCCTTCTAGCAACGCCAGCTGTACGAACGTGTACTGCCCAATTTGCTCCAACAAATCAGGCTTTGACTCTGATAAACGCCCTTATTGCTCAGTATCCAGATATTGATATATTTTACTCCAAATATGAACAATTACTAAAATCATGTATCTCTTTCTTAAGTACTTGTAAGTAGTATTAAGTCTTCTATTTGAATTAGTTTATTGCACGTGTTGGGAAACTGTGAGTGCATTAAACAGTTGTTTAAATAAATAAATAAATAATAATAAAATAAATAAATGCTATTATTAAAATCAGGTAGAATCACTTTAAAATAACATAACATAACATCACACCTTCAGCAAACGAACGTGCCGTCCACGTGATGGTAAGTGGAGTACAGCCCATGGACATCAACAATCCACAAAATATGATTGTAGATACGTTGTATAATTAGTGGAGGTCAGGACTACGGTGCGGTGTTATATCTCATATGTCAGTAATTTCAAAGCCTGATCTCACCAACAAACCGGCACACAGTAATGCAAGTGAGATGGTATGATGCTGCTGCCCTGAAGTTTGTTCACAAGAGCTTTACCACAAGTAAAACTTTGCTTTGAGCGAGTGTTTTCATACAAAAAACGACTTTTCGTGCTGCTGAGGTGAAACAAATATTGTCATAAATTGCAGTATAAATTTATTAACAATTTTTCATATTTGCATCAGTGACTAGGTAGTAAAATAAATTTGCTTTAATTTGCTAAGTCACACATGTAAAACAAAAACTTGCTCTTGATTATTTTCTGATCAATCTCGCTCTGGTGATAATAAAATTCTGCTTCTACAAACAAAAGTGCTCAAAATATCATTATTTCAGCTGCGGGGAACAGGAACTCGAGACATGTACCAGCAATTGACGGCAAACAACGAAACCGTCGATCAACCTGTAGGAACTGGCCGCTCAGCCGCTCACGGACGGACAAAATGTGCGGACGGTAAATCACTACATTCAGAACAGAGTGCAATACAGACGTGAGAGAACGCCGCTATTAAACTACGTGACTACCCGGTTTTGGAGCAGACGATTCGATTCCGGCACGATATTTTTTTAAAGTTCAGGTAGATACTCTTTTGTTTAATTTTTTTATGTCTCATATCTTCTTTTTCTTCTTCGTCGTGTCGATGGCTGATGTCTTGCCATCGTGGTGAAAGGATTAGCCAATTCGCTTTGGAGAACTCGCAAGTTGCCGAGGGTGCGCTGGACGTAGGGAATCGTTGTGTCACTCGGGGAGCCTCCATATATATAGGCTCATTTCACATATTATATATATTAAATTTGAGTAAAGTATCAATAGTAACATGTCATATAAAAAAAATCTTATCTCTCTTTATATTATTAGTTTAGAATAAGCACTCAGTGATTTTAATTTTAGGAATATACAGGGTGGATGCGACATAGCGACATTTATTGAAACCACAGCTTCTATACATGGTAAGTATCAATTTCCACCGGATAAAAATTCTCTGGCGAAAAAAAAAAATCACGTTCTCCGAACAATTTGAACATTGCGATCGTGCAATTTTTTCGGAGAACGTGATTTTTTTTTTTTCGCCAGAGAATTTTTATCCGGTGGAAATTGATACTTACCATGTATAGAAGCTGTGGTTTCAATAAATGTCGCTATGTCGCATCCACCCCGTATAAGAAAGGGCATGAAAACCAGTAAAACTAAATGTTAAGTCTATTTAAAGATATAAAATTCCATCTTCACAGTTTCTGCTAAAATAACTGAGTTTGCCTTTTTTTCCAATATTTTTAGGTACTTCAAGACGAAATTGGTTAGGTATATAATATCGATTCAAGAGCTTAAATTAGATAATATATATTAGTCGAATAAAGTTTCTTTCAAGAGTTAATGTCTATTTACTCAAAGTTATCGGTACCGTGTCGACATTTGTAAAAATCCCCTTAGGGACATTGGACAATCTGCCGGGGCACCCGAGCGTTCCGCTTCCACTATTCGTTTCTACAAACTATTCGTTTGATTTTGCAAACAAATGTTCGTATTCTTTCAGTAAAAGTTTTAGCGGTAAGTCGCAGACGTAATTACTTTTCTTTAGGGACTTTTTTCGTTTCTCAAAATCTATTTACATGAAAAATACTTGGCAATTTCCAAGTATTTTTGAAGAAATGTAATTAAAAGAAGATTGTAATTAAAATTTTAATCAAATATTGTTTTGTTTGATTTTAGTGCTAGTTGATATGAATTTAGAGCATAATAGAATTATTTTGGCAAAGTTAGATTAAGTTGAAATAATTTTGACATAAAATAATATTAAAATTAATTATTTTGGACGATGAACAGTTGACGAACTTTCAAGATTTTATAATTATTTTTTCATTTAATATTACGATTTGGTTTTATAGTTTTAATAAATGTTTAATAATGGTACACTAAAGTAATTTCATTAGACGAAATGGTCGTCTGCGTAAAAGTCTGTTGGCAGATTGGGTGAATAAATGGCAAATAAAAAAAGATAAACAGAGTTTCCTTCTTTTTCTTAGTGGCTCAAGCCATTAATCTGATTTATGGAGATAAACTATTAAAATATATAATAAAAAGATGTGTACTATTTAAAAAAAATATCTAGTGATATTGTAAACAACAAAAATACAAATATTTTCTTATAAGGTCAGTAGAGATAGTCATATACATGCTTGCCGTAAACGTATATTTAATAACTTACTTGTTTACACATGAAATTAACTTCGTTAATAAATGTGTATTAGCAAATATAATTAAATATAAAATATTACCTTCAATACAAAAAAAATTGCCACCCTAAGTGGTGCAATTTCTTTTCGATCAGTGTCACTGGACATTTCTATTAGGTTCAATGAGAAAAACGTAATATAGAGTACGGGATGATAAGTTTCCTCATATAGAAAACTGTGCCAATCTTTGCACACAATACATATTGCAAGTAACGAGCCAGGACTTAGCGTTGTCAGCACTTCACATGGAAAAATCGCTATCCAAACAAAGTAACTCGAGCGTATTTCTATTCAGGAGGTGTTGCGAAGATAGGATGTCTTGGCACAAAATGGGCTAAGTACGAATGGAATTCAAATCTAAAATGTATCTCACAAGACGTATGAATAATAATTTAAACAATCCTGCACAGTGTTTTTTTATGAAAGAATTTTGTATTTAATGAATTGTATTTTAAAATAAAATAACTTTGAAGATAAGTTTTGTAATGATGTATAAGGTACATTTTGATTGAAGAAAACAAATTGCTTAAATGCATAAAAATTGCCAGGCAGTTTCAACTCAAAACAAAGAAATATGAAAGCTTCATCCGTTATTCTTTTCTATATTAGATTACTGATTTGATTTCAGAAGCAGAGGGAAATATGTACGTAGAGATGGAGGTAAAATGCCAAAAAGGAACGTTATGTGCATACAACTTAGCTTATTTTACCCTTAAATCATATCCTTGATGCTTCTCACAATAAGACAATTTAAAAGGACTAATAAGACAAGTCATTGTCAGGCGTTCCTTGCTGTCAAAAGAGGAAGAACGATGTTTTTGAACGGTATATGAACCTAGTTGTCAAATCTTAGATGCGCAGCAAAATCTACCGCCCTCCGCGCCCCCGCGAGTTTTGACAGACTTATTTGCATATATATTTCATTTCGCTTTTATTTCCTCTCCACATTGATTAAGTGCTCTTTGGCTCCAAACAAACAAAGCATAATAATATGATGTTTATTCGACAACAAAGCAAACAAATACATCACCCAAAAATCGTAGAGATATACGACTATTCCGATAATTATTATTGCTAATAGAAAAAATCTTATCATGAAGCATCTTTCGTCGTAACATTTTTTATGTTGGGTCCACAAAATTAGCGAATAAAATGTTAGCAAGCAGCGATAGCCGAGTGGGAGACCGTAGGACTGCGAAGTCAAAGGTCTCGGGTTCGAACCCACGGCACACACCTCTCGTCTTTTCGAAGATATGTGTGTATTTATCATATAAATTATCACTCGCTAACGGTGAAGGAAAACATCGTGAGGAAACCTACATGGCTGAGAGTGCCTAATAAGTGCTTGAGGGTGTGTGAAGTCTACCAATCCGCACTAGGCCAGCGTGGTGGACTATGGCCTAACCCTTCTCATCATGAGAAGAGGCCGGAGCCCAGCAGTGGGACATGTATTAAGTACAGGGCTGCTATTATTAAGCATCGATATAAAAAACGATGTTAGAAAGAGAACAATACAAACGATGACAGGCTTCTAGAAAGAAAACAAAAACAATTAAATAAAGTGACGACGCAGCATAATTTTTCTTGGACATTGTCGGGATAGTACTAGGTTTAATGTTGGAATAGCTTCCAAGTTTTAGCGTACAATTTGTTTTTGTATTCTTTTAGATAGTGAGACTGTTCGTTCTTTGTGTCTTGGATACTAACGAGCTGCACTCATTTATTTTTGTTCTTACAGAAGCTCAATTCATCAATTCATTCAATATTTTGATCATATAATTTTTGTCATCAGAACTGCGAAGTCAAAGGTCAAACCCACGGCACACACCTCTGTCAATAAATCGTTAAGATTCGTCTTTTTGATGATATGTGTGCATTTATCATAATATAAATTATCGCGCGCTAACGACGAAGGAAAACATCGTAAGGAAACCTGCATGCCTGAGAGTGCCTAAAAAGTACTCGAAGTCGTGTGAAGTCTACCAATCCGCACTTGGCCAGTGTGGTGGACTAAAGCCTAACCCTTCTCATCATGAAACAAGGCCCGAGCCCAGCAGTGGGACATGTTTCGGATATAGGGCTGCTATTATTAAAATATTTTTTTTTTATTGGAAACCCAATATTTACATGTAGCTGCAGGTTGTAGTTACTAAAATATCCCTGTTATTTTAACCTACAAGAAGAACAAAAAACGACATCAGTAAGCCAAATTCAACAAATAAATTCTTCTCTTTTTTCTATACGGATTCAAAACATCGTACCTCAAAACAAGTTTCTCATTTACGATTTATTATCATCGCCTATCTCGTGGCCTCATTTAGTTGAAGCTTTCCTACGAACCGTATTGATGTTATGTTATAACCAACGGCCAGTAACGACTGACTAGACGCCATTTCGTGAACCCATTCAGCGCCATGTTGTTTTCTTTCAGGAAAAATACCCCAAATTTCAGCAACGAAAACATATAAAAAGCACAAGTGGTCGGAAAAACAGATATGTCATATAATATTTTGTGGAATAAGTTTGGTCGAGCTTCAGTACAGGTCAGGACTAGGGCTCTCAAACTTTTTAGTTTTTGGCGACCTTTTGGTTTAAATATGTCTTGTCTTCATTCAGTTGTAAAGACTCTAGGTAAATATATTTACCTGAAATATAAATTTACCTATAGGTAAGTAAATAAATTTTCCACACTCACACTAAATAAATAAATAATTAGTATTGAAATGAATACTTATTTATTTATTTATTTATTTATTCAATTAATAATAAAAAAGAAAAAAAAAGAAAACAAAATTCCTATTTACCTAAAAATAAATGACATCTAAAACTATGTACAAACCTAGTCTAAAAGACCGCTACCAGTGGGCAACGTTCCCAAAATGCTGGCAGCATTGCCACGTTGTATGGCAATGCTCAACTTCTGGCCAAAATAAATACCAGCATTTGGTGAACGTGTGGCCTCAAACAGACGAGCTGAAATCTGTTTGTACAGATTGATTTTTATTTATTTATTGATAGTTAATTGCCGCATTGACATTTTATGATTTTTAATTCTATCTTATTATTATTATTGTTGTGTTATTTTATTGTGTTAATTTTTTATTGCTATTTAAATTTTTGATTATAAATTTCTGTAATGACTTGTAATTATTATTACCAATAAAGATATATCATGTGTTTATGAGTTCTAACTAGGCATACTTTTTCTGTTTTGATACCAACGAAAAGTTAGGCAAATAAAGCGCTTTGCGGCTTTCGACACTCATGTTTTGCCATTTCCACGGGGCGCACCAAGTTGCCGCGGCTCACAACTTGAGAACCTTTGGGTTTAGGAATTGGGTCGTATCGGCACTTATGACAAGTTCGCGTTCTACTGATTGTATGGAACGAAAAACGTCTTAAAGTATTAGAATGCGGGTAACTCTTTGAAGTTTATAACATGTTTTCTTATTTGTTACAGTGGAGTGCTTCATGCTTCTAAAGGTTTGTTTATTTTGCCATTTCTTTGTATGTTTTCAAGGTAGTAAAGATGTTATATTATTTATTGCCTAGTAACGTTTGGTCCAATTTACTAAGCAAATACATATTGATAACTGCCTCGATGGTCTAGTGGTTAGCGTATGCGTCTCTCACCGCGAGGTCTCGGGTTTGATTCCTGTGTCGGCCAAAATATTATTTGAATTTGAACTTTCCGTCAGAAAATATTAAGTTAATAAGTAAGTTAAGTATACTTAAGTTATACTGGTGGTAGAGCTCTTGTGAATGAGCTCGAGGGCGGCAGCACCACCGTCTCACCTTTAACCTGCCGCCAAATAGTAGTGCTTCCATTACTGTGTTCCGGTTTGGTGGTGAGATCAGGCCCTGGCATTACTGGCACATGAGGCATAACACCGTAGTCCTTGCCTTTTCTTTTTTTATTTTATTTATTTCGGTAGCGACGCATCTTTAATCTGCTTTTGTGGATTGTCGATGTCCATGGGCTGTACTCCACTTACCATCAGGTGGACTACTACTAGGCGAACGAACGTGTCGTTCGCTGTGGGCGTAGTATAAAAAAAAATCACAATAGCAGCACGTATTAACAGATGAAAATTGGGTGTTGTATATCTCTGCTAAACCCTTTCTTATATAAGCGTGATATTATGATATGTTATGTTACATATTGATGCCATAAACAACAGGTTTTCGCAATACCAATTAATGCAAAACAAGTCCACTGAGGCATGATTAGTTCGTGTCTGGTTTATAACATATCGTTTTTCATTAGCTAATAAACTTATTTCTCACACAAATAAAGTTTTAAATAAAAATGGACTTTTTCGAATGTAAACGAACGAAATAATATTTAATATCAAAAGACATCTTCAGCTTTATAAATAACGATCTATTCATTAAATGATTTATGGTTTCAGCATCTTGTTTATCATCAATCTCCATTTTGTAAAGACATTATTAAGGTATTTCAAGTCATTCCATAACAATTATACAAACATCTTTGTTATTTTTAAGACGCTTATTTTGAATCTTGGCCAAGTACTTGAAATTAAACAATAGCTGAAGTTAATGTTTTTAATTTTAATACAGTGGTTTGTTCAGTTATTCATAAATTTTATGTATACCGTTAAAATTTAATTTATTAATGTTTTTGTTCACTTTTTCCTTTTAAAAAACGACGCCCGCACTTGCAATTGGTGCGGGCGTCGACCTTAAGGCCATTTACTGTATTCTTTCAAGTGAGGTGAGACGTTGAATATTTTTCAAATATTTCTTACTCTTTAGTGCATTTTTTGGAATTGAATTAGGATTTTTTGTAAAACTATATATTAGAAAGGATAACATAGATTTTCGCTTCCACCTTATTTATTAAAAAATATACTTATCACTCACCTAAAACATCCACACATCCAATCTGCTTCTTCATAGTGCTAGTATTAATCTGGCACATATAACACCCTCGGTCCTCCACCTTGAGAGGTCTGATGTGCAACTGCCACGACCGAGGGGAGTCGTTGGTGACGGCGTACCGCGAGCTGTGCGTCACCAGCCGAGTGTGGAGGGTAAGGATGGTTTGGTCGTCGGCTCTGATCCACGCAACCTGGGAAATAATAAAAAAAAAACTATCATATAGAGAGCTTTTGTTACAAACTTTATGGAAAAAATACCATTGACTTTAAATAACCTGCCTAGTCATAAGCAGTGAAGAAAGATCTATAAATTACTATTATAGAGCTATAATATCAAATTATTTTGATTTTTTCCCGACTACGGCGAAGCCAAAAGGAAGAGTAATCATATTTGCAGTCTATGTATGTTTGTTTGTTGCACAATAGCACCTAAACTGCTGATCGGATTTTAATCAATGAGGTGTCAACCGATTTGTAAAAATTGCCCGGTAGAATAAATAAAATATGCGGCGGAATATTCATGTCAGATTTTAACCTCGAATTAAATTGAGATAATCATAACATGTTTGATATCAAATAAACGGTATTGGCGAGCATATTGCAAATATGTATATTATATTATAGTTTAAACCAACATACACGTTCAAAATGCGGTCAAACAGTTCGCGAGGCCTAGTCGTTTCAGTTATCTCCCTGATCGGGTTTTAGTTTTTTTAAACGTTTTCAGCTTGTTATTAATAGGACTAAAGTTGGTACAAACTTTTCATTTTCAATAAATAAACTTCACATAAAAGACTTGGTTAGAACTTTTTAAGTTCGGTTGTTTGATAACTTAATGGTTATTCTTTAGACCAATGAAACAGCATTAATATAATACTTAAACAGGCAAGAGTTGAGTGATTAAACAGAAACGAAATTATCTTGATATAATATTATAACGTCTACTGCTGTTGGAATATATTCTGCAATTCATCGACCTAAATTGGAAATAACGTGAACAGACTACAAAAGTGACGTAATAGGAACTAAATTATTCAGACTATACAGACGTGACGTGACGTAACGAGTTAAATGAACGCTTACAGTACAATGAGTACAAAATGCATATTTCGCTTAAATACTCGAGACTTGAAGAATGAATGAATGAATGTTACTTCTATTTCATCGCACTTGTCAAGGAGATCCTTTTGTTTCATTCATAAAATGAATATGTGTGAATTATAATAACAGGTTTTCATGAATGACGAAGATGACTCACAAAAACACATTCGTAAGATTTTTTTTTATGAATTTTAAAATTTCACATGGTTTGGACAAAGCATTACAAATATTTTAGTCAGAAGAATGTGGAAAAGGTGTTAAACTTCACATTTTACCTGTTTTCTATGATCGCACGATTGGTGTAGTGGTTAAAGCGGTCGCCTCACCGCTTTCAACTACGCTAGTGTTGGTGGGTTCGATCATCACACGGGACAAATCTTTCTGTGATCCGCAAAGATTTGTAACAACTCTGGGTGTGAAATGTATGTTTATGAACGTCCCCTCGAAACAGGAGTAATTTATAGTGCGAGCGTCATTTTTTTAAAATAACAATTAAACATAAAATTTATCTTATCAGCCAAACTTCACCTCAAACATACAGGTTTTAATACAGGTACAATGACATTGAACAGGTGTACAACTAGTCAAAAAGGAGTAGAAAAAAAATTAGAGCAACACTACAATTAGCCCAACAAAAAAAATGCTTCCATTTCTAATTTCTGTAATTTCAAATTCATGTTAGTGATTAATAATCTAAGCTAATTAATTTAAAAGCATTTATGTTATGTTTAATTTCATTTAATTGTACGATTGAAACATTTTAAATACCTACCCAAGTTTTTAATACCGGAACACATTTCTAAATTTGGTAACCCTGTTTGGAATATGGGATTAAAATGTGGCAAACAAGTCCAAAGTACCGCAGTAAAATGATTTCCCCTTTGTAACCTCTCCCTTCAACCCCTACATTTATATTAATATAATGTAATTTGACTTGATTTCTAACCGCCTTATATAACAAACTTTGTACTGAAACACTTTGGGCAATGTTTTGGTGTCGGATTTTCCTGTAAATTGTATGAATTAAATTTTATAAAATGTTTATAAGTTAATTTCAATTTAGAGCCTCGTTTAGAGGTTAGCCTATATGATATTTGACTTCCAGGCAAAGTGTTATTTGTGAACTTTCCGTTAGGCGAGCCGTACGTCACAATAGCAACACGGAGTTGGAATTATGCTTGGTGGATGGCGATAGCCCCCTATCCCATGGGACTTAGAACATAACAGATGAAACGTGGGTGTCTACCACACCATTCTGGGTGATGTTGACGTGATGTTATGTAATATGTATGTTATTTTAAATAATCTATCAATTACGACCGAATGGCGGAGTGGGTAGTGTACCTGCCTGCGACGCCGAGGTCGATTTCCGATTTCCACTTAAGACAAATCTTTGTGTGCATGAACATGGGGGTTTGTCTTAGTCTGGGTGTTTCTATGTATAATAAGTATGTATTTACAAAAGAAAAGTATATATGTATTAGTATCAGTTATTCTAGTACCCATAGTACAAGCTCTGCTTAGTTTGGGACTGGATGGCGTTGTCGTGAGTTGTGAAATATTTATTTATTAATTACGTATCCATTGAACATCCGCAATGTGTAGGTAAACTGAAATAATCAATTTGTTTGAAGTTCTGCAAACTCATTACGGAAATATTAACGGTATTACACTGAGTTCCCACGGCTACTCATCCACCTATACATTTCCAGTCTAAGATGGTCTTGCGTTGTATAGCCTTGCCGTGCAATGCGAGACCAGCTTATCCTGGAAATGTAATAGCTTGATGTATAATCGTGTGTACACACAATAACAACATACACGATTGAAGATATTAAACGCATGAATACACTGACTTAACTCTTTGATGGTTAAGCTTTTCTTAATGAAACGATTTTACTTGTTTTGTGTGTTTCTCACGCGGTTTTATTTGGTAATTAATACCACAAAAATAAAAACTGCTATATTTACTAAATCAGTTGCAATGTGAGCATTAATTTAGAGCATTAAAATAAAAAGAAGGAGATATATCAACTTAAAAAAAGCAATATAAAGCTTTTATCTGATCTATTTTGAAAAATGCGGAAAGTTTTATTTTAATAATAAACAATTTATTTTATTTTATTTCAAAACCTGATTCCTTGTTTAAAAAAAAAAACACCATGTTTTTAAAATTTAAATATGTTCATTAATTTATTTTTGTTTTTACTCAGTAAATAAATTTGTTCGACACATACATACATGTTGTTTGCAATTCATATTGTCACAGGTTTAAAATATCCCGTTACACGTCGAAAGCCCATTCAATATTCGAAACAATGATCCAGCCTGAAAAATCGTCTGGTTATAAAATTATAATAGCAGCCCTGTATCTAAATACATGATCCACTGCTGGGCGCGGGCTGTTTCTCATAATGAGAAGGGTTAGGCCATAGTCCACCAAGCTGGCCAAGTGCGGATTGGTAGACTTCACACGATCTCGAGTACTTTTTAGGCACTCTAAAGCATGATGGTTTCTTCACGATGTTTTACTTCACCGTTAGCAAGCCGTCATATCACCGTTAATAATTTATTTGATATAAATACATATCTTTGAATAGACGGATCTTAACGACTTATTGATAGTGTGTGCCGTGGGCTTAAGCCCGAGACCTTGGACTTCGCAGTCTTTCGGTCTCCCACTTGGCTATCGCTGCCTTTCGAAAAATTCTCTATTATAGAGGATTTGACAGATGTGTGTGTAAATGGTTGTTTTAAATTTCGTTTAAAGCAACTAAAAGCTGAGCACAACTACGTTTAATTATAACTAAACAAGCACATAGTCATAGAGGCTAATTCTATCAATATCTCTGTAAAAATAAAATAGGTACGGTTTTTGGCAACCCTAGCAGAAAGTTATTAATTTTGATGAATAAACCGCTTTTGGTAACTAATCTTTATAGATCTAAATCCACTTGGAGTTTTGAAAGTCATCAATGAAGTTATGACAAAGATTAGTATGGTTAAAGTTTGTTGTGAAGTTTGCAGCTAATAAAATTAGAAGTTTAATTCGTAGTCGTAAAATAACTTTGATATTTAACCAGTTATTTATCTTAACCTTTCAATTCAGATTCTGGTTTTATCTTTCGATGGAGAAATGTGATACCAAAAAACGTCAAATACTTTTATCTGAATCAGTATATCAGTACTGATTAATTGGTTATTATATTATTATTATCGTCTTTAAGGGTTACAATTGCTTGGCTGTTTTCCATACAAAAGTAATATGGATTTAACATGAATATTATTAAGTTTTATCTATTATTGTAGACAAATCATATCAAAAACACTAAAATCCATGTTAGATAGCGTCCTTTTTTTCAAAATTATGATTTTAATTTTTCAGTTTTATATGTTACTCGAGTAATGATTAAAACACTTTTTACAAAATGGCCATTTAGTGTTTAAGATATGATTTGTCTGTAAAAATGGTTACACACTTAATAATATTAAAGTTATACCCATATAACAGGAGTATCAAAATACGGCGCTCAACGTCTATATACTTAAATGTAGTCAGTATTCATGGGCTGCATGCATAGCACATATAAAAACAAAATCTCAAATATCAACTGGTCAAAAACTACAATCACACGATGTAATTAAAAAAACACTCGGCAAAATAACGAATTATCGTTAAAACCAAAATGCTGACGTATTTTTTTGATGATTTCTCGCGTACACTGAAGATATGGTTCAACAAAATGTTCGTTGTATTTTTACGATTCCGTCATGATTGTGAAGTGCTCGGGGCTGAATATTCAATTTGTAAATCCGCATAGTACCGTATCATTTTTTTTTGTTCTTTGTGGTGCATACTTTTTCTATAGATACAAGATTTTGCTTTTACGATAGATTACACGATTACGTTTGTCTGTTGATACGATAAATATTTTGTTTTAAATGGTTGAAAATATTATTTCAATATTTGGCACAGATTTTGTAGAAATAACAAAAAATATTTTCTGCAGTTTAAATCTCTCATACTGTCAGCTGTACGCCAATTTTGTGTGTAAATACATAGCATAACATCACGCCTATATTACCCAGAAGGGTATTGCAGAGGTGTACAACACCCACACTTCACATGTAATGTTTAGGTCTTATGGGATAGGGAATGAGTTATCGCCCTCAACCGGGCAAAATTCCAACTCCGTGTTGCTATTGTAAAATTCATGACAGCAAGATAAGAAGAACGACACTGGTGGTAGAGCTCTTGTGAATGAGCTCGAAAGCGGCAGCACCACCGTCTCACCTTTAACCTGCCGCCAAATAGTAGTGCTTCCATTACTGTGTTCCGGTTTGGTGGTGAGATCAGGCCCTGAAATTACTGGCACATGAGGCATAACACCGCAGTCCTCAGCTGCAGCGACGCATCTATAATCTGCTTTTGTGGATTGTTGATGTCCATGGGCTGTACTCCACTTACCATCAGGTGGACTACACGTTCGTTCGCTGTGGGCGAAGAATAAAAAAAAAAAACCACCCGGGAATCGAATCCTAGAACCTCGCAGTGTGAGGCGCATACGCTAACCACTAGGCCATCGAGGCAGTAGTTTAATATGACTTTAAGCCCCTGTAAAGGTGAAATTACCAATTTGTTTTTATTAGTACTGACGAAAAAAGAACGGCAGTAAGTCACGAATCTAATGACTAACTCCAGCCACGACTGATAAAATTTTCAATTACTTTTGTTGTTACATTCACCTCACAGAACCAATCAAAGAGATAAATTGAAAACCTAAGACCTTGGTAAATATAGAAAGTTTATTTCTCGGAAAAGAGGCAAGTTTGTTCTCCAGATGGAATTCTGCTGTAATTTTGCCTAAGTTATTTATTTTTTGGCTTTTGTCAATAAGTTAATTTTTAACTATAATGATTAAAAAAAAAGTGGCAATTTCAATAATACAATTATTGGATTATTTGGCTCATCAATTTTACAAATTAGAATGTTCAGCATCAACGTCAGAAACGTTTTAAACAGACTTTCGCGTTATTATTATTTTATAACACACCAGCTTCAAATCACAACATATACAAACACATTTTGCTTTTAGTATTTTTGAATGTAGTTTTTAAGAAAAGTTTGCCCAAAAGTTGGTTTCTTTGCTCTTTTCGACTTTGGCTGCCCTAGGCCACTTCTTAGTTTTTAAATAAAATGTACATAGTTAGGCAGTGAAGGTGCTTGGGTGGATTATTAAGGAATCTAGTAGTATTATTGTATATTTAGGCTCCTAAGCGACATTATTCACCCCTCCACCTTCCACTAGTGTCATCTAACTATCGGCAGAATAGCTTTGTCCGGAGAGCTAGTAAGACCCTTAATGATGCAAGCAAATTACATGATGTTGATATAATTTAATGTAAACCTGAAGTCGATGAGACAGGTGCTAAGCCGTGATTTCTTTTTTCAATATCAAAGTGTTTAGTTTTATTTAAGCAATTGATTTGTATAAGGCTCTGTAATGATTTGTTGTAGTACATTCGCAGTTCTTAATTTTATAATATATTGTTACTTATTCGTGAGGACCTGTAATTGGCTGAATGTTGCATAATATTTTTATTTATATTAATTGTTACTGCTGTTGGTCTTCAAATAAATAAATAAATAAATTTATATACGACGGGTGGGACATAGTGACATTTATTTCAACTACAGATTCCATAGACAGTCAGATTCATTTTCACGTTTGCCGAACAATTTGAACTGTTTGGAACTAATATGTAACATCCACTCTGTATTTTAAAATTCGGAAATAATAATATTACTATTTGTAAATGCGCTGAAAACGATGTCTTGTTAAGCATAGCAACGTAAAAACCCCAGTCCAAATCACCTTACCCTCCGCGTAAATTGCCGACTTGCCCCCTTCTGGACCAAAAACTATGGATCCTCATGGATGCGACGCTGCCTGACATTCAGTAAAAACAAATTCCGGGCAAGCAATTCAGATTCGTTACTTTCTTTGTCACACAATTATATTCTAAATATTTCTAACAGTGGCAGTGCTGAAAGGACCGTCAAATATAAACTGTAAAGTAATAAATAACTTAATAAAGAATTACATTTTATCTAAAATTGATCATTAAAAATATTATGTTTTTAAGGGTTCAAAGATTTAATTTTTTTTAACAGGTTCGCTATCAAAAATTGATAAGATTCTATTTGATGAATATTTTTTGCATTGGACACACCTTAAATTACGCAAAAAATAACTACCTATTTCATAATTAGACTAAACACAGTATGCAAATATATTTACTAAAAGGAAATGTCAACACGCTTTCTACTTCCACCTGATATTTATTACTTCAAGCAAGCGTGAAATCAGTACGTAAACAAATAAATCATATCGCCATCTTGCGAAGGATGTTTATACAAAATTTCTCTTCCGTAATCAAAGTTTAGGTAGCAGTTTTTGGTCTTGTATTTTTTATTATAAAAAAGGTTTTCATGAAACTTCAATGATGGCCATGTTTTTCGTCCACGTGCCGTGCGCCTGTTGTAAGTTTTCTACAAGTTTATTGAATATTATTATAGTAACATAAAAACATAAAGAAGGACTGTAATTTAGACAATTTAAAAATAGTTTACCGGAATTTAAGACAATTGTTGACGTTTAAAAAAAAAGCATGAAATGAAATAAATTTAAAATGAAAAAACTTGACACCTTGTGAGGGTCCGAATTTAAAAAAGTAAATCAAGTTCCAAAATTTCTACTACGTCTTTGAGAATGCTGCGTAATATGCCAGCTATGTTATGTGTCATGTAACTGGAATTTCTCCTAGTCTATCTTCCAGTGACCTTTCCTGGTAAAATCTGGGAAATCAGTTACAAGTGTATCAGTAACAATCTTCCCATATATTGTATTCTCTATTTTACTAACAAGAAATCTACCATAGGATAATGGTACACAGTAAGGAAATATACCTACTAAAAGGAAATGTCAACACACTTTTTACTTCCACTTGTTATTTATTACTTCAAGCAAGCGTGAAATCAGTACGTAAACAAATAAATCAAATCGCCATCTTGCGATGGATGTTTATACAAAATTGTGTACTGTCAAGGAATTTTAATAATATAATATTACGAATGTTTTTGATATATGGGTTAAACAGGGTATTATTGCATCCATTTTTCTATGTGACGAACAGTGTTAATAAAGCTTCTAGTCGATATTAACATCATGACTGCAAGATGAAATAAATTTAATACCATAATATAACATTATATATATTATTATTATATTTTATATTATATATTTTTTTTATTATATTTTATTATTATATATTATATATATTGTGTACAACACCCACACTTCATGATAAAGGTAACCGTTAGGAAAACAATTATCTAAGATTAAAACAGACATTGATTTAAATAATTTTTATAGTATCTAAGTTGCATGAAAATTGGCTCTCTTGCTGTGGTAATCCAGGTTTCTGGCGCGAACTCATGGACTATTATTCCTGTGTTCGCGTGACCACCTTCGCGTACGTGAGAATGCTTAGTCGGTACAAGGCTTCAGGTAAAATAAGTCTAATTTCATAGGAATAATAAACGTGATATTGTGATTTATCAATAAACAAAGTAATATTGACTGGTTGCCTATTGTTTCAAACCAATCAAGATCAATGATAATTATATTATCCATCAACATGTAACGCATCACCGTTCATTGGCCAGTGATGCATTAAATACATTCAATCAAATTATCTGCTTTAGAGTTCGATACTAATACAATTATACTCAATTAGCTCCACAGAATATTTTACGAGGCCCGTAAATATTTTATGTTTTGAGATTGGGATAAATTGCAAATGTATGGTACACAAGACTACACAACTAGCTGTACATTGCCAGTATTACCTGGTCCCGCATTGCTCAACAAGCCAATACAATGTGAGACCATCTTATTATGGGCTACACGCCGTGTGTACATAGGGAGATAGTAAATCTCAATCAGGTATACATATTTAATGTACAGTACGATTGATGTTTCGATTGGATTGTATGCACTAAATTCTACTTACATACATAGTCTAGTCGACAAGTTGAAAATGGTACAAAATAGAGATACTGCTCTTAAAATTATGTGCGATAGCTCTTTGGATCCGGAATGACGCCTAGAAAAATGCGCTAAAAGCGTGTATATATATACCTTAAATAAATTAATTAATGTGCCGTATTCGCTTTTGACGCCACGCGTGCAACCTAAAAATGTCGTGCGCAGACCTATTTTCAGCGTTAAATTAAAATTATATATAATGGAGATAGAGTTCCGTAAGTTAGCAGTTTTTATTGAAAATTTCCTTCTCTTTCAGAATCTTTTTATGATTTTTTTTATATATTAATAGTTTATGAAATATTGGCAAAAAACGAAATGCCATTTTTTTTTTCATCTTTAATTGTTTATAATTTTGCTATTTTTTATGTGCTGATACACGCATTTGGCACATTTTTCTAGGCGTCATTCCGGATCCAATGAGCTATCGCTCATAATTTTAAGAGCAGTATCTCTATTTTGTACCATTTTCAACTTGTCGACTAGACTAACAGTGTAGACTGGTAAAAATACTGATACTAACATTCAAATTGTGCATTGCATTTTGTGTTCTTAACTTTTTATACTTTATGATAGTTTAGTAATTATTTAATAATAATATTTATAATAATTTTGGCGTTATGTTATGTAATGTTAAGTTTTTTTAGGTTTTTTTTAAGAAGGAACAATCGATATCCTATTTTCAGTACTTTGATATTATTAAGACTTCATCTACTATCGAAGATCCATTTTATGGACATATCGCATTAAAACACTAAAAATGAAACTTGAAAATAAACATATATTTTAGTGTTGTTGGTATGTCATGTCTATAGAAGTAGATAAATTCTTAATAATATATTATTAAAGGTACAAGCAAATAAGGAACCCTTAAATATTCCCACTAATTGATTATTTTTGATCAATTTCCGACCGATTGTTTTTCGACCATTATTTTATTAAGTATCAATCTTGACAATCATCATCCATAGAATATTTCGTTTCCTTTCATACAATACAATTCCTTTTCTCAAACTTTAAATATAAATATAAAAGATTTCACTTTTGTTAAAAAAGAAAGGCTTAAAAATATTGCTTACCCTATGTCATTGTATGACCACAAAATAAAAAAGTTTCATCCTTGTTTAGTGAAACGACTTAGAGCAGATTGTGTTAAATTATTTATTACTCCAAGGAATAAAGTTGGCTAGAAAGGAAACTAATAAGAAAAAGAAAATAAACGCCTCTAATCCCTAAAGGGGTCTCCAGAGAGTAACTTCATGAGTCGACCAAAAATATACCAGTTTTCAACAACGATGAAAGATAAACTCAGGCTTGTTAGGAAATCTGCTCTGTAAAATATGTCTTATATTTAGTAACTGTTGATAGTAATTTTTTCTTTTATATGTTTATAATATCTTACTTATTATATTGTAAATCCTACACAAACTTATTACCACTTTACTATAACTGAAAAAGTTGTTTGTTCAGAATTAGTAACCGAATCCATTCCACTAGAAAACATGAAAAAAAGCGTTTTCGAATGTGGTTACTTATTCTGTACAAAGTATTCTTGTAACAATAACTAATATTTTTTGCATTTTAAATAGAGTTCTATATCAGACAAGTTTCACTATCATTTTATTCGCCTCTTCAATCGATTTAATCGGTCCCTGAACAAAGCTGTTGGGTCGAGTACGAGTCATCGATAAATTGCTTGGTACTCGATTTACATATTTAGTTACGAGCTACAAACAAATAATATTATTTTATGTTTACTGTGCAAATCTTTAAATAATGCTGTGATTTCAGATATTTCAAAGCGTAAAAAGAAGAGTGACGTTATATTTCTAACAATTTATGAATTTAAAAATTAAGCCAAATTGTATGCGACTAACAATTATATTTAATGATAAACATCAGGGTTTATGATAATATTTGCATGTTACTTTCTTAATCACTCTGTATCTTACTTGGCGTTGTCCTAGCTGACCAACAAGACAAGTAAGCCGCTGCGATGTGACCCCACACAACCTCTGTTGCCATAGCAACCGCCACTTGTAATCGCTTGAGATGCATTGATCGTGTAAAAGGTAAATCATGCTCTTACGAACTGATTTGGAACACAAATATAGTCTTATTTTAAAGACGTCATTAATAACTTACGACCTTTTTTTTGCCAAAGCAGAAGCTTTATATCATGATACTCAAAATTGATGACTATATATGAGCCACATAAAATGTAATGTTATGCATGTCAATGTCTGCCTCTACAATTGCAAAAAACGGCATCACAATTTAAGCCAAAAATTGCGAGAATTTACTACCAAGTTAAAGCAAAGTAGCTGCTAAGTTATAGCCGCTTAATGTCGTAGGTAAAGGCTCAATGAAGACATGGATTTAAATCGCGATGAGTCGGCTTTAGCTAGCTCATGGGAGAAATTGCAGACGTAGCCGATTTCTTTGTGCGGTAAAAAGCTGATGTCGCTACCTTAGTATGCGGATCTATTGATTCCTTTTGGCCTCATTACAAAGCGGAGACAAGCCTTTTCAACTTTAAAGAGGTATTTATTACCTAGTTCAAAGACTTATTATTTAAGACACAATATTTGTCGACGTTTCTGTCTGAATTCAAATTAAAAAAGAAAAACTTTAAATTAATCATTTTTTCTATACATACAATTACATTGTAAATTTGTCATGTTTGTACAATGAAGATATTTAAGAAGAATAAAATAATACAAGGGGTTTTATAACAGTAGTAGAATAGATAGAAAATATGTTTTTAGAATTTTGGTCTGTCTGTCTGTTTGTATGCTCGTACGCGCATAAATCAATTAGATAACGATTTTTGGAAATTTCATTTCCCAAGGTGGTATATTTGGGACTGATAGTATGAGGAAAGTAAATAAATTTTAAATTTAATGTAATTATCGAATTCCACGCGGACGAAGTCGCGGGCAACCACTAGTTTCTAATATACTAAGAAACAGTTGAAAAATATATGGGACCGGCAGGATTTGAACCTGCGACCTTACTGCACACCGGGCAGCCGCTTTAGCCATCCAGCTACGGTCGCCTCTTACCAGAACCCTAAATTTCTTAACTGTATGATACATCATTTTGTGACGTCACGTTCATCCATTTGTTCGTATCTTAAGTAGGATACAAACCAACATGGCATACAAGTATAATTTGCTAAGCATTGCTGAATGCTATAAAAATAATCAATTAGTAGTTTCTAATAATGAAGTGATATATTAATTAAATGTTTTAAGACAGTTGAATATGATATGTATGTTATGTTACTTTATACATGACATACCTACATATTATAACATAACAATCTTGAGGTAAAACCTCTCATGAAATGTAGGGCGTAATAAATTTTAGGTTTCTTTTGCTGGAAGCGTTCTCTAACAAGCTTACAAGCAAAATGTACATCACATTTATGTTTTTCTTTTAAATATTATAACGGTTACTAATGCAGCAGGAGTTTGTCTTGCCACCGGTGTTTTAAATTATTTTATAAAACACCTACTCACTCACTATACACCAATATATACAGGGTGTATTTTTGAAACGGGGCAGTAAGGGCAAGTACCTTAACCGTTGCAGTTACAGCAAAACGTTCTTAAAAGACCTTCCCTAACTTTTTGGGACATTTTGAACTGCATTCACAGATTTTGTAAAAAACTTACAGTTAGCAAAAAAAATGCAAAAAGTTCAATTTTTTTTTTTATGCCTATCGATTCTATTTCATGTGGGGATCAAAAAACTCTATTGGACCATTTTAGCTTTCAGTACTAGAAAAGACAGAAATCGCCAAAAACGTTTCCCATACATTTCGGCAACAGAAACGAATTTCTACGATGGTCTAACTTTTTGTTATGGCCTGGAAGTGGGTAGAATTGACTGTAAAGTAAATAAAAAGAATTTTTACCCTCAAATTTCGAATTTGATTCGAAAATCTGTCGGAATTGCGAAAAGTTCATTTTCAACAAGACGGTGCTCCGCCACATAACAGTCACCTTTCACGTTCCAATTTGAGCCGCCTATTCGGTACACAGTGGATAGGTACACATGGTCCAACACAGTGGCCACCTCGTAGCCCCGATCTAACACCACTTGATTTTTTTTTATGGTGCTTCGTGAAAAACGAGGTGTATAAGACGACGTACGCCAGTGTTCAAGAGCTCAAGGATGCATTAATGTCCATTTTACGTAATATTCATCCCAGAACATTATTAGCCGCCATTCGTTCAGTGCAAAAAAGGATAGACTTATTATGTATTCGTGAAAATGGAAATCATTTTGAGCAATTTATTTCATAAACCAATTTCTTAAATGTTTAAATGTTTTTTTTTATTTAAAAAAAGTTCAAAATTTTACCTGACCTATGAGTTTCGAGTTGATTTATCATATTTCCGTACGAAATGTATGGGAAACGTTTTTGGCGATTTCTGTCTTTTCTAGTACTGAAAGCTAAAATGGTCCTATAGAGTTTTTTGATCCCCACATGAAATAGAATCGATAGGCATAAAAAAAAAAAATTGAACTTTTTGCATTTTTTTTGCTAACTGTAAGTTTTTTACAAAATCTGTGAATGCAGTTCAAAATGTCCC
The DNA here is from genome assembly GCA_905147285.1 of Hypena proboscidalis. Taxonomy (NCBI): domain Eukaryota; kingdom Metazoa; phylum Arthropoda; class Insecta; order Lepidoptera; family Erebidae; genus Hypena; species Hypena proboscidalis. The sequence continues at coordinate 11,100,701 of LR990140.1, read as the reverse complement.
AAAAAGTTAGGGAAGGTCTTTTAAGAACGTTTTGCTGTAACTGCAACGGTTAAGGTACTTGCCCTTACTGCCCCGTTTCAAAAATACACCCTGTATATAACAAACTATTGAGTTTTTATTGACACACTCACATACCCAATTACAATCATGACTACGCATCACATTTTTTATTATTTCTTGTTCTTGTTATTATTATTTTATTATAACTTTCTTCTCTAGTTTTATATCTTTTAAATTTATTTTCAAGATTTTTCTCATCACCTTAGTGTTTAATTTTACACTGTGAAAAGATACAAAATAAAATAGCAACTCTTGCTAACCAAAAAACCGGAAAACCTCGTTTGATAGCCACTTTCTAAAATTAATGTACTAATGTATCTCATGGAAATATACTTGTATCTATTTATTATTGCAGTAGTAGATCGTGTATCGTGACAAACCCTGCGATGCAAAATATTATTTACCTCATTAACTGTATCATCGCCTGTACTTACCACAAAATAGTTATGATCTTCGTAGATCATAAATTAAGTAGCAAACCAAATTTCCAATTACATTCATTTGAATAATCAACACAGTGCATGACACTAGTAGCGGTGAGCTGCCCGCACACACTGAAATGAATGGTCAGAATTATGTGGCTACTGTCATAATAAACGCATTTATCAGCTGATTAGCGGCCGCAGTATGACAAACACGTAGCTCACACCTAGTGCTAATTTTACAAGCCCAACCTCGTATTTACGGGCTGGTTGACTTACATGGTTTCAAATTGTAAAACCAGCTTAACATACGTCATGATGTAACATGAAAAGCTAAAAAAAAAACAATAAACTAGATATACCTACTTGAAACGAATTTATTGGATTGAGATCAGCATTATTGTCAGACAAACTTGACACGGTATTGACGCATTTTGAATTGTTTTCAATGCATGTGTGAATAATTTATTAATAAACTAACCGTTTGAATAAAGATCACATTTTATAGCAGTCAGCATCTCATGTTGCTGAGCTGGTGCTGGAAGGCACAGCTCCTTAACAGTTAGGAGTACAGGAACAATTCTTTAACTAATTGCACTTTAAGCCTTTTTACTGTATTCTTTGAAGTTAAACACAGATGAAGCGAGAGGTTTAATATTACTTTAGTATATTCATATAAGAAGTTAAGAGTAACAAAATAATCTAGTCAAGTCGGATTTTAAAAAAAATAATAGTTTAAAAAACTAAAAAACACGTTTTTAAAGTACTTCTAACTATAAAGTGAAAAATAATTCCTAATATAAGCTGAAAATGGTAATGAACAAAAAATACTAGTATTATTGTGAAAAAGCGTGGGGCGCTCTGTGACATATTGTTCGTCTATCGAGCAATTTTATTTAAAAGCGTGTTTTTTAGTTTTTTTTTTTAACTATTATTTATTTTCTACTTTTTAGTTTGGTTTATTTATAAGAGCGTTTTTTTTTTGTTTTTTTTTATCGAATTATTGCATTGTCATCGATCTTTGACAGGTGTTTTAATGAAATCTGTCCGTTTAAAGTGGGTCAAAATCGAGTCCAAAGGAGTCGGTTACATACATACATACATACAGGTGAAGCTAATATAAGCGTGTTAAAAAAGTTTTTACCGTCATTCAGATTGGGACTCTTACACTCACTCGTACATAAACACGCGACGGACTATTAACTTGGCTATTAATATAGGATTGGAAGATTTAATTCAATAACATCATTACAAATAGCCCAAAAGTTTGCAATTTTCTCTGAAATGGTTTTCTTTAGAGGTAGGTAGCGATAATAAATTAATCAATACATAATTTAACCCGAAGCCTTTTGAGAGTCAAAGGTGAATGCCGTAGGCGGCTGAAGATTAAGCTTTTTGATTATCCCACTCTGATTTCGCTGCTATTTTTAGTGTTATACTGTGTATAAATTAATTTTACCAATTTCATTGGGATAGCTCGATTAATAGTGTTAAATCTTTCCATCACCTCAAGATAGACTGGTAAAGACAGCTACTGAGATTTATTCGGCCTGTGTATGTAAATTATTAATGTTACGTTATTAGTTCTATTGTACCTGTAGTACCTGTTGTCTACATGTGCCCGTGAAGACGTAATGCAAGCCACAAGCAAGGGATAAGAAGTTGCTACCCACTGGACAAAAACAATATAAATAAAATATGAGAAATCATAAGGCCATTGACACGTAAGAAGAAGAAAAAAATCTATAATTATGTAAATTTGTATGTATGAATATTGAGAAAGCAAAAGAGATTTGTATAAATGGTAGCACATGGCGGTCTATTTTCTCTGCCTATCCTTCTGGAAGTAAAGCCGATATTATATGTATGTATGTTTTAAAATTCAAATAAAAAAAAATATGTAAGTATTTTATGACGCATAACTTTTTAATTTTTTTAGTTCTATTTCTCTTCCAGCTGTACATAGGTATGATTTTGTTTTGTATTATTTAATTTTAAAGATTGTTAATAAAAAAAAAAAAATAGTGTTATATATAACACAATCAAAATGGAACCCATAACCTTTTAAATATATTTCTTCATTTTAACAAATTCGAGGATATACAACCTCCTCGGCTAAATCTGAGCTACGTCTTTAATGTTCCAGGCATTTGAGATAAGTGCGATATGTCGAGAGGTTTCGAGAGCCGCAAGACATACGAGGATTTTCAGGATGAGGTCAAAAAGCTCCTTACACTTCCTTTTGCTTTTGGTTTGCTTTTCCGAATCGGATTTCATTTTAAATCCATTTTCGATAGTTGTTAGGAACGAACCATTGTAAACGAATTCAGAAAAGTATCGTGTACTAAAATTTATATTGTACTAGATCGATCTCGATAGAGCCTGAAACAACATATTATTATAGACTACTTTATATTGACGTAAAACGCAGGTAAAACCGCGGGCGGCATATAAAAACTGTTATTTCTTATTTGTTTGAATAGGTGTGAGAGAAGGTATACAACCTATTTAGCTAAATTTGAGCTACGTATACTTCAGACAACGAAACTAGATAATTTTCATGATTTACAATTATAAACCCAATTCGCAGGTCATAAAGTTTCATTTCTATTGAAATTGATATTGTTTAGGACATTTTTGACAGTTTTAATTACACGAAAATCAATTTAAATTACAAAGCAATAGAATTTATATTCGTGTGATTTGTAATAACATAAATTTATCTTGTTCCGTAGGCTTCGGTATAGTAAGTGCGATATGACGAAAAGTTTTGAGAGCCGTAAAACATACGAGGATTTACAGGATGAGATCAAGAAGCTCCTTACACTTCGCAGGCTTGCTTTTCTCAGACGGATTACGACACTTAATCGGGTACTGAAATATCGGAATTTGATATAGAAAATAACAGCAAAAAAATGTAAATATCTTTTCCAGCGCGCAGCACTCTGCGCTCCTTTGAACTTAACTGTTTGTTTTTTCTTTTAAGTCCCGTAGTTGATAATTTTACAGCTCAATATTTTTAAGCCGTGTAGACTAAGCGGGCGTGCTATGCATTGCTTGATTATGGCCTCTCAAATTGTCAACACGCGTTTAAATTCAAGCATTGTATAGTGACCTGTACGCATACACGCATAAATTGGAACGCATAGTCCATACAAGGCTCTACAGAGAACCGAGAATCAAAAACAGCTTTTTAAACAACAGCGGGCCGAAACAAAGCAGTGTTTGACTAATCCTATTAAAAATTAATTATTTCGTAAGAGAAACAAACTGTAAATTACAACACAAAGAGCTTTGCTTTATAAATAAGGCTTTGGAAACGAGCAAATACCGCAGTTATTACAATAGCTATAAGAGCCTCTAGGGTTGGGAAAGCCGTCATGTCACGTCACTTTCATGAACGCGTTGTATTGTGAAACAGTTATGAATTAAGTATGGCAGTCGGAATAGGAATACCAAAAGGTTAAATAAGTTTGTAAACTTCTAATGTACTTTTCAAAAGCTGTTTAAATTACACGTATGTTTTTGACATTGCCGTTATTTCAAATTATAAACTTTTTTTATTAAAGGAACCGAAACAAAGGTAACTTGATTGAAACAACAATATATGTATTAATAAGTATCGACGACACGGTGTTATGTGAAAACATTCAACGCCATTTAGCAAATTGTTAAGTATTTTTTTGTTTAAATATGGATTTTTATGAAATTTTGTGTCTCCAATTGGCTTCTAACCTAGACAGATCGATGGAAAATCCAAATATCGAAACGTATATAAAACCAATGTCTGAGAATATGCCAAAACGAACGATTCAATACCACAGATGCACTATATCACAAGTGACTTATAAATTATTACACAGCTTTGGAGGAAGAGAAATCACTAAATCGTAATAAGATAACGCCTCGGTGAAATGCAAATGAATTTGACGGTTGGATGGGCACGATCGCAGCCCGGGACTTTGGGACCGGGATTGGAAACAAATTGGGGCAGACGCCAGCATTTGCACCCTCATTTACGAGAATACATCCCTGCCTGATTTACAATTACCGTTTTACTTACAAATTATTATGGAACCTCACCGTGTTGTAAGAGATGCGACATTTTAATTCTAGTAATGGAGCGACCACAATATTTGGGGTGACTTTAAACTCTGAATTATTTATGTGTTATTATATTTTTTGACGATTCCCCTAACTTGCATCATACTACGTACTGATAATCGGCGCCTTGTTGAAGGTAAGACAGTTTTACAGAAAAAAAAAAAGCTTTAATAGCAGATAACTCATTCAATTTACTTAAATATTTTTTTGCCTTGACATTATTTATAAGGAAGATGTACATAATGATGGCTTAACTATTACATTATTAAAAAAGCTGCTTCAATGGTCTATTGGTTAACGTATGCGCTTCTCACCGCAAGCTTTTGGGTTCGATTCAAAGTGTTATTTGTGAACTTTCCGTCAGGATATTCATAATAGCAGCAAGGAGATGGCATTGTGCCCGGTGGATGGCGATACGCCTACTCCCTATCTCATGGGATCTAAACATAGTAGGTGAAATGTGGGTGATGTATACAACTGCCACATTCTTCTGTGTAATAAGCGTGATGTTATTTATTTATTTAACTTTTTGCACACAAAATGGTACATAGGTGGACTTAATGCCTAGTGGCATTCTCTAACAGTCAACCTAGGGTGGTGCAGAGAAACAAAGGTAGGTGCGTTTCGATAATAGGTACTAATAAAGAAAAAAAAAATATATACACTGATTTGAAAATCGATTAAATACATATAAATACATATATGGTACATACATAATACTTAAAATACGTCAATAATATACACAAATAAATACATATATAAATATATACACATATATATATAAATAACGGATGAAGAGAAGGGGGATGAACAACTAATCATTATGACGATTCTGCCAATTTTTCTGTTAAAAGTTTGCGTACTTTAATTTTGAAGGTGTACCGGGTTCTTGCCATCCTGATATCTTCCGGTAGCGCATTCCACAAAAGAACAGATTGTACGAAGAAAGAAGAATTGACGAAGCCAGTAGTATGTAAAGGACATAGAAGTAATTTATTATTGGAAGACCGTAGATCCCTATTGTGGTTAGAGCTCAAGTACTGGAGGTATGGCGTTAGGTAAGAAGGCGGAGTAGGAGAATTAAGAAAGGAATAAAGGGTGGTGAGTGCACGCAGGCTACGGCGTGGGCGAATGGGTAACCATTTGAGCTCGGAGCGATAAGCAGACACATGGTCATACTTACGAAGATTGAAAACGAATCGAATGCAGTTATGTTATTATTCTATTAGGTACCCCAGTAAAACTGTCATGAAAACATAAAGCAAAGGAAGGTGCGCTTATTTTTTAACTTTTATTGCGATCTGGGTTTCGCTGGCGGAGTTAAAAGGTTGCAGCTGTGTTTACTGCCGCTATCAAAGTTTATTTCCAGTTTGTTGGTCCAATTTTACATCATAGAAAATGTAGTTTCCATTTTTCACCTCGACACTTCGCAAAATAGATGTGGATTTTTAATCCAATTAGGAAAATTAAAAACAGGTATAGTAATCTAGCTAAGTTTTGAGTGAATAATGGTATTAAAGTTTTAAAACAGAATAGGCTGTGCATGATGAGTAGCACTTAATCTTATTAAAATAGGCCATACAATTGATTTTGAAATCGTTTAGCGCTAAAAAATCAACCGGAAACGGTATAACTTTGTAATGCAAATAAAAACTATATAAAGTCATACTAGGTGAAAATATTTGATTGTATAAAAAAGGATAGGATATTATTAAGATTACTTTGACAGAGCAAAATATTTACTATTACATAAAACCTCATCTTGGCTAAACTTTATTCTGAAGACATTTCTTTCTGAACCACTGATTCGAATGAAAGGTTCAAAATAACAGGAAAGGCGTTGAAGTGAATAAGAAAATATTACAAAACTTGGATAATACAAGGTCACTAAGTAAGATTAAAAACCGGTGGCATGAAACTAGAGCGCTGATAGTTTTGTATGCCGAATTCTTTTGTTGAAAAATGGGAACTTTCAATACAAAACATTTATCATACTCGTGATGGAATACCACAATATTTACATACCATCATAACTCGTTGCAGTTATAGTGTTTTTACTGATAGTCGAGTGAGTAAAAGAGGATTACTATTTTTGGTGTAGCATATTTTCATGTATTTGATATTTAATTAAATCAATAGTACGGATCCGCAGTTATTGGTAGTCATAGTGCGCTTATACCAATAAAATTCGTTTGCAAATATTTAGTTAAGAAATACTTCGCGAAAAACACCATTTCTACTTTATCTAATCATGTTGTCTAAATATCATGTTTTCTCAAAAATTCTAAAAGATGTTGACGGGACGCCCTCAAAAAGATTAGCCGCTTAACTCTATTCGCAAAAATACCGAGCCAAGAAAAATAAACTGACGGAACAGAGCTTAACAAAATTGAAGAGGCATCTTGAGGATACAGTATTCCAAGTTTAGCGGAAATTCTCAAGGATCATACATTCGACAATGTTTAAATGTCATTATAGATGATCGATCGTTTCTGAGAGGAAAGTCGCTCGTTTGTCAAAAGCGAGGACACTGAATGGATCCTCGATAAACGAGGGTTATTTACGGTCCACTCCACTTCACCGACAAAAAACACATGAATGGTGAATCCAAACAGATAAATGTTTCCAAGTGTTTCGGATTGAAACACCATTAATTTTCTTTTGTACGAATGAGATTGGCCATTTATTTTCCAGATTTTGGATCCACACATCATAACTCTAGCCAAAGTTTATTTATTACCTTCTTTTGTGATAAATATTGTTTGGAACTATGCAAAGTGGGTAACTGATATTACTAAGTATGTCAAAGATTTTAATGCCGTAAGTTGAGAAAGGTTGTTAAATTTCAAGTAAGCATATTTCATCAAAGTTTTAAGAGCAGCTTCAGAATAAAGCTCTTAAAGTATAATGAGAGTGACCTTAAAGTTGACTGTCCTAAGAGTAAGCTCTGGTTGCCTGAGAACATTTCTAAATCATGCTCTTAAGGAAGACAAACTTTCCTAAGCTTCTCAAAGGTACCTTATTATCTTGGACGGAGAATATAAAACATGCAAGCGAAATTTTCACTGCTGTGTGCTCAGTAGAAATTGGTTGCTCCTCATTTTACGACGCTGAGCTAGCTTATATAGACGTCAAATTCATGGCGGAGCATCAAAAATGCAGTGCATACGTGAGCAATAACAAAGTCGATGTTATGCAAAACTAAATCCTATGGGTATAGAAATGTTCTCCACTTTTGTTTACCTGTTTTGCCGGAGTTTTGGCAGACTGTTTTGTTTTTGCGCGTCATTCATCATATTTTATGATGGTAAACATAATCTCTTTATTAATTTTTAGGTAGCAAAGGATGTAGATAAATATTTGACGCTTTGTAAACAAGTACTTGTCAAGTTGTTAGCACGTATGAAACCTACTTTTCATTAAGTAAAGAGAAACTGGCCGAAACATTTTATGGTACATTTTTTGGGCTTCCATAGCTCCTTGTAAGAATTTTTATAGTTTTACTTTGTCTGTCTGTTTCTCTTCCATCCGTGACCTGAAAGTAATTCGCTTTAAAACTTAAAAGCTGCAGTTTTTTATTGTGTTTATTTTTATGCCGCCATAAAGTTTTTCGATTTCTTTGTCTTTTTATTTATATTTTTTTCGATTGATCACTTCAATTTGGTAATATTATGTACTCGTATATTAATAAAATCAAAGAAATTTTAACAAGCTTACCTTATAATCTCCAAGATCAGATACAGAACAGGTGAGCACAGCCTCTCTGCCAAGAGCCACGGTGACGTTTTCTATGGGCCCTATGAAATCTGGCTCAGCGTCCCGCAGTGACGCCGTAGGACCCACTCTGCTGAGAGGTGATGTGGTCTGATGGCGAAGACTACTCTTTACCACTGAAAAAAAGAAAAAAACACAACGTTATTAGTGGGTTCATAAAAAAACATAGTTAATATTGATAGTCGAGTACTAATAAAACATGGTAGGTATTTCCACAGCTCACACGTGTACAGGCTTCTTATAAGTGTTACCTAAGTGTATCATGTGTTTAAAGATAATATCAAAGTAATTGCTAATCACTGCTCTAAAAGAAACAGTACAAACACGTGTGACTACGGTTTACATTTAGTAAAAAAATGGTGATTATAAAAACAACTAATGCTAATGGCGTGAAAGGCCTGAAAATTACTTCCATTTAAGGGTAGACTCTGCACACATATAAAGGTATTGCTGTCTCTATCGGTCTTATATATAAATGTGTGAGTGAAAATACATGTTAATGTTCAGTTGTTACTCAACGGTTCAATACCTAGGATTTGTTGTTTGATAAGTCTGCCGATTTTCAACAAAATTTTGTTGCTATGGTAACAGTGGCGAGATTTGTATGTGGAACAGGGATGTTTATTGTTCCACAGTCAGTTGCATTATGCACTAGTCGACCAACTAGTCGACTAAAAATCTACTAAATATTGATATTCTATACCTTTACAGACTAAGAACTTACGACGCTGTTTTAACAGGCAGGCAGGCAACTAAAAGAGATAAAAGATTTCACGTCGCGTTTTACGCCATCGGTTTTTTTTACATAATAATATTTATATTTATACATTATCTTCATTATGTGGGCCTGCTGGAAATATATTAAAGATTAGCCCAGCAATTTAAAATAATCACGATTTTAATGAACTTAAAAAGCTGATCTGTTTATGTTGTTGCTTTTCAGGTTCATTTGCATTTATCCATACAATTTGTCTACATCTATCTTGGGCTAAATAGGCCATATAAACTGGACGCAACGCGACGACGCAGTGATGAAGCTAGCTAGTCGATGTGAGTTGAGCCTAAGGATATAGCGCGTCCTTATTCTGTAACATGATTTAATTTTGGCGTCCGTATTCAGTTTGATTTTGATGATGATGTACAGTCGAGTTCAAAATTGCCATGAGGTTTACAGCAAGGGTAATTATTGTCGCTTTTGCAATACGTCCAATTTGAGTTCGCGTCAAGGCGTCAAGGCGTCAAGCCTTGCCCGACGCCCACGCATGAAAATAGAGGCTATTGACACAAATTTGATATCAATTAAACTTTGCGTGTTTAGACTTTTTTTTTTTTTTTGAAAAGCTTACTAGCAATTTGCAAATACAAATTACTAGTATTCTTGTTAACCCCCTCCAGCTAAGCTTAATTCGCTTGTGATAAGAGGAAGTTTTACGTCCGTGGTGTAATGGCCAGGATTCGAACCCACGACCTCTCGATCGTAAGACCGATGCCTTATCCATTGCGCCACGGCCGCTTAATTAAGCGGGCTTTGTCAACAAAAAAAACATTAACACTCATCAAGATCGATTAAACGATTTTATTTTGCAGGAACAACAGACCGACAGACATTCAAAGTTACTTTGGGATTTATAATATCACTAGTTTCTTCTGCGACTGCACCCACGTAGTATGTCGATAGTATGTAATTGCATCAAAACATTAGTACTATAATATAATAGTGATAGTACCGTTTAACTTTTGATTCTGAGTGTTTTCTTTATTTAAATAATAAAACAAAGTTTAGAAATGATACTGTATTATTTAGGGTATATAATAATAATATTCAATAATATTGCTCTAATATTTAGCACATTGCGTTTCTCTTGAGACAGTGATAAAAGAATTGCATTATTCTGCAACATGGCATTCGTTATTTATCTAATAATAATTACTTTCTTCAGCTCTATTTTACGTTTAACCTTATTCATTTTTCGCTCTCGTGAAGTATAAGCTGACAAATAGGCCAAGTCTCTTCTTTTCATTCTGCGGTTCACAAAAAATACAGAAAAATTTACCTCAGCACAAACTCAAATGACAAAAATCTTTATTACTATGCGGTTTATATGCTGTAAATATATTTATCTTATTTTTGTTAAAATTTGCTGAAACGGTTATGTGTTTGATTGTACATATGAAAGAACAAAAATGACATGCACGATATAATGACATTACAATTTAAGTATTCGTAGATATAATGATATATTTACTATGTAAATAATTAACAATACACAATGTAAAGATTGTTTACCCATATTTAAGTCCAGAGAAACTATTTAAATATTATAATAACATTATAATTTTATAATCAACATTATAAAATACAAGTGTGACATATATGACACAAGCGAATTGCAATGAATGACACTGTAATTAGACCAAGAGCTATGCATTTTAAATGAATATTGTATCGGCATAGTTATTATTATGCATGTAGAAGGTTTTAGGTTCGAAAGCATTTAACGATTATTATTATTACTGCAACTCAATGATAAATTAACAAGACAATTAAACGTTGTCTTTTCAAAGATAATGTGACATGTTTCTATAGATACTAATACTCTGCTCGGCATATATAGCTGACTATTCATTTATAACAGCCCTTGAAAGTATGGGGTGATTAGGGACGTGATAAAAACAACAAAAACAGATTATGATCAGCCTCATCATTTACACATTTTAACAGTCAATCGTTTTAACATTTACACTTTGTCACAATAGTACAATTGTATACAATTGTCTTTTGAAATATTATATAAATAACTATTAATAAGTTATTAATGCAAAAAACAATCATTGTTTTCAACTAACTGTTTTTATTTCTGTAATTCGTCTAGACTTTGGTAGGTACTTTTAACCCATATGCCATGTATACAGCTCAGTCCCTAAATGATTATTTACATAAAAATATAATTCAATTATGTTTATAAAGAACGAAAAGATTCTGCAGCTAGATCTCGGACTATAACTTGTTGCAGTCGTGAATGTCAAAAAAGGTTCAATATAGTTCATTGCATACTCTCTGGTCAGTAGACTATGGTATGTCATATCTCGGCTTGGTTCGGTATCTCACTGGCACCCCTCCTTCACTTCCGAGTAGCTAACGAATGGCTGCCTCACCCCCCTTCAATGAGTTGCGATAGATATTGTAATTTTCTTTAATTTGTAATATGGTATTTGATGAATGAAAATGAGGTACTTTGATGATAATTATTGATAAAATAGAAAGTACATTATATTTACGAGGGTCCTTCGTTTCGAAAACTTGTAATAATCTGTTGTATAATACTAAAAAAGTCGCATTTGTCAGGCCGTTCAAAACTACGGATGTTTGGATGCCTATAATTTTTAAAATAGGCAGACAAAAGATAATTTGAAATCGAAGGAACATAGATAATCATGTTTTAAATTGACTGTGCAAAAATTATAACATTGTGATGAAAAATGTAAAAGATACAACCATACTCATTTTGTATGAGAATTCCATACCGGAAGTTCCCTCTTAATTGTGTGATAATTAGCGCCAGTGAACCGAGGCTAAGTATCAAATAATTTAAAATAAAATTACTGTACAAAATATAAGCTTTTACAAAGCTTGGTCTATTCAGATAAAAATGTACCTTTAATGTCACCTTCCAAAACTCACATTTTTAAAGCTTTATTTGCCGCCGAGCGGAGATACAGTACCGGACATATAAAGAAGTAATTTATGTGACATTGTCGACCCTCAGTCAAGTGGGGTCTCTGCGATCCTCTACGCCTATTCAAATTAGACCAGCTTTGTATGTTGCCAGTCCAGTCCCCTTCAATTTCATAAATTCGAATGTTATTTCGGACGCACGATTACCAAAAAAATAAGAAAATTCTGAAGCTAGTCGGGTCCGCTAATCCTCAAAGATGTGCCTATCTAAATAGGTCGGCATCCTATTCGGTTATATAGGAATAGAGTTAGCACTTTCAATATAATATTGAAATACGTAACCAATCTTGGACTATACCTAACTAAAATCAATTTATTTTAAAAACAGAATACATACAAATTTTTAAAAAGCAAACAAAACATTAACTCCAGTAATAATTTTCCAATTACTGATTCTGAATAAACGTCCGTATAGATTTCATGCCATAACAAATCGTTATTTTCCAGGTACATAACAAAAACCGCAACATCATACCAAAACGAAAATGAAACTTGTGAGACAAAGCAACTGTGCTGTCAATGGTACATTCGATATCTCAGAAGCGGCTCAAGTTACCCGCAGTACTTTTTTTTCTTTCCGACATTATACTGGCCATTTGCCAAAACCACACAGAATAACGGATTTGTTCTTAAAAAAAATACTGACTCAGTGTTCTTCAGTGAGCTAACATTTTTAAGATTCTGCATTTGTTTTTAATGAGTTCTTGTTTTAAGTTTTTATGTAGACCGACCGACCATTAATTTACTCTCAGTTGTTTTTAGACGTACACTTACTTTGTAAATGTGGTAGACTGTAATTTTTGTATTTATTTTGTACTTAATAGACATTTTCGCACTTGCCATTGTGATACTATTTGACTATATTGAATTGAATGAACAGTTTCAGCTTAATATCACTCACGTACATAAACATGAGACCAAGTTTATTGTTTTAACATTTTAATTTTAAACTTGCTTGTTTAAATTTTAATCAAATGATTTTTTGTTTTAGTTGTGAATTAATATCTGAAATCTAAATATTTCACGACATCTGTGGAGTTGATATTTTTACGATAAACATAACAATTTAAGCTACATAAACATAACATAACATCACGTCTAAATTAATCAAAAAAATCCTACTTAAAACTATCGACATCCTCTGCGCACAATTCCAACGCCGTGGTGCTATTGAGATTTCCTGACGACCTCGACCCGGGAATCGAACCCGCGACCTCGCGGTAAGAGGCGCATACGCTAACCACTAGAACAGATTAATTTATAATAATTTTAGACGGAAACATTGCTTAATCACGATTCATTAATAAATCATTATCCGGATATAACGTAGTAATTACGTATCCAACTACAGCACCGGTCGATGCGAAAGCCCGAAGTCTGCTAATCCCAGCAATCCTTTAGTAAAACGAGGGCTCGGGCGGCCTTTCCTTAAGCCGGCCGTTGCCCGAGTAATAACGTGTTTTCGTGACAAATGCGTATTAACTACGTCATTAATTTGGGATGAACTATGTAGTGGCATGTAAGACTATACTAGAAACAATAGAGAGAAAGTTTTTCTGAGGATATACTAGAACAAAAAAATGTATTCTAATGCTCATGGATAGCCAGGTTGGTAATTAGTATGTAATAAATAGATAGTTTATTTTTCAATAAATACATTGATAAGAATTTCTCTCAGTTTCTTTCTATTATCATGTTAAGAAATGTAAACCCATATTAACTAAGTTCTAGTTTCATATTTAGCCATACTGAATTTGCAATTGTCCAAAACTGTAATTTTGTTATTTTTTGGATCTTTATTAGATTCTATAGGCTTGTTTATACCTACGAACTTTCAAAACTGAGCCATGTACGACGGTTAATAAATTTCGTTATTATCTTAAGCGTAATGAAAATAATTTATTGTTTGACAGCCGTACTTACTAAACTACTACATAAAATAACCTAATCAAAATCTTGTTTTAGAAGAAGCCTTCCCGTTGAGATCACATTTAAGTTTGCCTAAAATAGCAGGCCATAAAATAATTTATTGCCCAAATTTTAATAGAGCTCACAAAAAATGAACGGTAAAATTCTGAGTTATTAAGGCAGCTAAAATATGGTAATTAGTAAGCTCAGCAGAAATTGTGGCAATCGTAAAAATACAGATATGGAAACAAATTAATTAAAGGATTCATTTATCGGACAGACCATGGGAGAATTAACTGGTTGTTTTCCTTTTAGCACAATCGAAATGCCAACATTTCAAACTGTATAAAATGTGTAACTGACAGTGAATGGTAATTATAACTCAATACTCGCCTGGAAGAGATCACTTTATAGTCATAAGGCCGCTCATTGTGCATGTTTCAATTAGACTGTGTAAAATAATTATGTACTTTTCTTTGCGTATAATGAAGAATTTTCTATCCATCTATCTCACCATATATTTTAGACTCCAGGAGTGTTGTTTAAGTATTTTGAAATGAAAGTGATATAATTCAACTATTCCTGTGCCATACATTTCAAGACTACATCTCATTTCTAAACTTTAGCATAGACTAACTATAATTACCATTTTTTTTCTGTAACAGGTGAAGAACAGAATCATCGTGCATTTCCTCATACTACTTTAAAAAAGTTTAGACACCTATCTAAATCTAACGGTAAATGTTAAGGTGATCAATAATTTAATTTATGACCGATATTTTATAGGAGAAAATAGTGCAACGCTTTACTTTATGCTTTACAAATAGATGGTCAGAAAACATTAAAAAATAGGTCATAATTTTCAGGTCTTATAACTTACAGTCCCACAAAAGTGTGACGTATACAGGCACCCTTAATTTAAAGATATTATTATTAATATTATTTAAGGCTAAACTATTGCGACACCGAAGAAACTTGCTGAACTTGCTCAAAAAACGGTACCTAAAAAACTAAATCCACACGTGGCACTTCAGTGACTGGTTTGCTATAACTTACAGTCCCACAAAAGTGTGACGTATACAGGCACCCTTAATTTAAAGATATTATTATTAATATTATTTAAGGCTAAACTATTGCGACACCGAAGAAGCTTGCTGAACTTGCTCAAAAAACGGTACCTAAAAAACTAAATCCACACGTGGCACTTCAGTGACTGGTTTGCCGTTTACGCACGAACGTGCAATAATTGGCCCAATCCCAGTTCTGCACGACGATAGACTCAAATTGACAGGCAAAACTTGTGCTGACATTATGTGACACTACATTTCCACTAAGTATCAGTGCGTCAAATAA
This sequence comes from Hypena proboscidalis, assembly GCA_905147285.1. NCBI lineage: Eukaryota > Metazoa > Arthropoda > Insecta > Lepidoptera > Erebidae > Hypena > Hypena proboscidalis. The sequence continues at coordinate 11,085,344 of LR990140.1, read as the reverse complement.
GATGAATGGTTTATTTCCTGCTGTCACTTGATAAAAAAGGTCGAAGTGACTTTGCTTATTTGTATAAAAAGGAATCAGATAGCTGAAACGTGTTTCATTTTTGTGGGTATTATTTTTCTTCCGACATCTTTTTGATAAACGAAGCATACAACCCAATACCTAAAACAACATAAATAGGTAAGATATGTTAATAGATTATAAACTGTAGTTAAAATTTTAATGGTTCCAATGTTGTTCTAGATATGTCTCACTAACATAACCAAACAGGAATTCTTGTGAGCAGATTAATTTGGTATAGAAGCTTACCTTCCACAGACAAAATAATTGAAAAAAAAACCAAACAACATAAAAAGAAATATTTAATTTGCGATAAGTATGTTTAACAATACAAAGGCAACGTATTTCAACTTGGTTCATTTTAAGTACAACAGAGTAACTCAAAGGAAAATTTCAAAGAAATATGTGAACTTTTGCGACCCCATGTTATATTACGCTTTAAAGGGAACAAGAATCAATTCGACATTTAATCTATTTCATGTTTAGATAAATTGTAAGAATGTACGCTTTCACATTTTTTGGTTATTCCGTCTATTTCCTTTGTAGTAGAGAAATTAATTTTAGAAACATGTTTCTTGTTTTTAACAGTCACAGTCCAAGGGCATATTAAGCTGAAACAAATCGAATTAATTCTTTGATAAACAATGACTATTTTTGAACAGAAACGACTCCTTGACCTTGCTCACTTGAAATTGTTGAATATAGAATACCTAAATTTACAAAAACAAAGCAACATAATTTTATATTTAACAAAATATGTAAGAAGACTTGTAGTCGAAGTGATAAAAAAAACTTGAGCAAAATTCAGTCAGGAGGGTAATTTTCAAGTTATTGCGCGCGTATGAACACTTATCTATCGGGAATTTGTCTTTAATAGCTTATGTCGGGCCTCTTATGAACTTGTTTTTCGTTCAATTTGCTCCAAATTATTTCTAACTTTGTTTGTGAGATATGCTTCGTTGACTAACGTAATAAGTTTTGCCGTAAATAATTGAATAAATCACCAAATAACTAAGTCGGGACTTGTGAACTTTTCGAACAAGATGTTCGGTAAATTTGATATAGGAAAAATATAAAAACTATTAGTACTTTTTTATATTCTTACATCTTTATTTAAGCTCTATTCAAGCCATTACATTTTCTGAGTTAAACTAGAGTCCCTAAACATAGATGAAAGATCATTATCTATAGCAATTAAAAACTCAGGTGTATGTTGTTGCAATGTTTCCGAACGCTTTTGGTTTGACACTTGTGATGAGATTGTGTTTTGTCGGTGGTTCGCTCTCTCTGTTTTAATGCTGAATGGCAAGTGTATTGTTGGTTAACAATTTGTATGTATTAAACAATAAATCCATATAGTGTAACAATAACCGGTGTTTTAGTCATCACGCTTCCATCCTAACAATTGGCGACGAGGATGGGATGCTAAGAGGCAGTGATGGCAGAGAAAAAGCGAGATGAAAAATTGCGAGACGCCGGTAGCATGGAGTCGGTGCAATTTTCACCCATCGTTAATATGCCGGCTTTTGAAGCGGCTAAATGCTCATGGACGGTTTATCTACAAGTATTTCAGTCGAAAATGACCGTCTGTGGAGTATCGCCGGATAAATGGGTGCAGTATTTATTGACGTGCGTGGGGTTTCAAACGGTTTCGTCGCTGTACGAATTGTGCTATCCAGACTCCATTGAAAAGAAGACCTTCGAAGAAGTAACCACGATGATAGAGGGTCTGACGGGGTCTAGATCTGAAATAGGCGAGACCTTCAAGTTCATGAAACGAGTCCAGGAAGAGGGAGAATCAATAACTGAGTATGCTTTGGTTTTAAAGACCCTCGCACGGTCATGTAATTTCCAGGATCACCTACAGAGAGCTTTAAGGGATAAATTTGTTCATGGATTGAAGAATCAACGAATTATTAAAAGACTCCTTACTGAAAAAGATTTGACATTCAACCGGGCTATGGAACTAGCAAGGGCTAACGAGTTGGCAGAAGAGGAAACTAAGCTGACGTGCACAATGGAAACGTCAGCACAGGTACATGCGATATCAGATAGGAGGGACAACAGCAGATGTGACTGCTGTGGCAGGCCTGGACACAGGCGATCCAGGTGCTTCTTCAAAGATTTGACATGCCATTCATGTAATAAGAAAGGTCATCTACAATCGGTATGTAGGTTTAAAAAGTCTAATATTAATAATAGGCAGGCAAAGGTGAAAGAAGTTAAAGCAAGTGACAGTGAAAGTGATATAGAAGAGTGTTATTCGGTGCTAAATATAATAGAAAATAGTATGGACACAAAAGAGGATGGTGAGTCACACAGCTATAAATGTAGTAAACAAAATGTAATTGAAATCCAGGAAAAAAAATGTGCACCATGGCTAATGAACATAAACATTAACAATGTTTTAATTCCATTTGAAATAGACTCTGGTTCAGATGTTACATTAATGACAGAGGAAATGGCACTTAAATACTTACCTGATTTGAAAATTTGTAAAACAAAAATAGCACTTAAGGCATATGGGGGCAAGCCAATAAGGGTTTCAGGTAAGGCAAAAGTAAATGTCAAAATTAAAGGTAAACATTTAATAGCTCCGTTAATCATTGTTAATGAAGGAAAAGGTGCACTAATGGGCAGGAATTGGTTAGAGGCAATTAAGTTTGATTGGTCACTGGTAAAAAGGAAAGAATATAGTATTAAATTAAATTAATTGAAAACAATGAGGACCACTTTAACCAATTACAGCACATTATCAAGAAATTTAGTTCAGTGTTTTCAGGTGCCCCCGGTGAACTCACCGACAGGCCAGCTTCTTTAAAACTAAATAAAAATGTTAAGCCTATTACATGCAAAGCCCGCAGGCTGCCATATGCCTTAGAACCTATTATTAAAGCAGAACTAGATAAGATGGTGGAGCAAGGCAAAATGATTAAAATTGATAACACAAGTGAAGTTACATGGGCTACGCCCATAGTACCCATAGTTAAAAGCCCATCTAATGTGAGAATTTGTGGAGACTACAAGATCACCATAAATCCTCATCTTGATGCCCCACCACATCCAATTCCTGTAATAGAAGATATTTTTGCTAAATTGAACCCAAAGGCCACTGTTTTCAGTAAAATTGATATAAGGAAAGCTTACATGAATCGGAAAATGGATGTGGAGGCACAGAAACTACTAACAGTAACTACTCCTTGGGGCTACTATCGCCCTACATTCATGATGTTTGGAATATCACCTGCTCCACTGGATTGGCAAAAATTCATGGATAATAATTTTAATTTTAAAGATGTATATTGTTATCTCGACGATATTTTAATAGCTTCCCCTGAGAATGCGAGTCACATTAAGACATTAGAACTGGTTTTTCAAACATTAGACAGATAAAACATTAAAGTTAATAAAGAGAAGACCATGTTATTCTTAAAACAACTGCAATATTGTGGACATGTAATAAATAGTGAAGGTATAACAAAGACACCTGATCATGTTAAAGCTATTACGGAGGCTCCTGCCCCAAAGAATACCAAGGAACTGCGTAGTTTTTTGGGAACAATTAATTTCTACAATAAATTTCTGAAAAATGCTGCTGATAACTTACATGTGTTGTATAAATTATTGCATAAAAATAGTAAATGGGAATGGGGTCAAGAGCACGATAAGGCATTTAATTGGGCCAAGAAAATGATAGCTTCAGATCAAATTCTAATCCATTATGACCCAAAATTGAGGTTAGTATTAAGCTGTGATGCATCAAAATATGGCTTAGGAGCATGCTTAGCTCATGAAATTAAAGATTTAAACAATAAGACTGTTGAGAGACCTATAACATTTGCAAGCAGAACCCTAACTGATACTGAATCTAAATATTCACAGATAGATAAAGAAGTATTAGCCATTGTTTGGGCAGTAAAAAAGTTTGATTTATATTTAAAAGGTAACAGGTTTCTGCTAATAACTGATCATAAACCTTTAATTTCTTTATTCAATCCTAATAAATCATTAGGTACTATTTATGCAGATAGAATGACAAGATGGGCAATCATACTTAGTCATTATACTTATGATATAAAATACAGGCAGTCTCATCATAATGCTTGTGCTGATTTTCCATCCCGATTACCAATACCTTTGTGTGAATCTGATGAGGTAGATATGGAGGATAATGTTCCTTTTGTTAATAATATCATGTTAGAATCTCCTCCAATAACTCAGACTGAGATTGCAAAGGCTACTCAAAGAGAAGGTCTCTTTGAGTAAGTAAGTCTAAGTCTTAAGCAAAATTTTTATATATATAGAACAAGGATGGCCATCCAAAGTCAGTCCTGACTGAACAATTTATAAAGGTAAAGAGTTAGAATTAAGTATAGTGAATGATTGTATTATCTGGAGAGGCAGAGTTGTTATTCCACTTAAATTAAGAGAGCATGTTCTAAATGAACTGCATGTTGGACACTTAGGTTCGCAAAAGATGAAAGGATTAGCTCGTAGTTATTTCTGGTGGCCCAACTTAGATACAGATATAGATAAAATTACTCAAAATTGCAAAGGCTGTATTCAGGTTAGAAATAGACCCAATACCAAACCGACTCATAACTGGGAGTGGCCTGGTAAACCATGGCAGCGTATTCATGCTGATTTTGCAGGACCATTTGCAGGATATATGTGGCTTATAGTGGTAGATGCTCACTCCAAGTGGCTAGAAATAGCAAAATTGAATTCCACAACATCAGCTTTAACTATTAGGTGTTTACGGTCTATATTTTCTCGATTGGGACTCCCAGAACAGCTAGTCACAGATAATGGTCCACAATGGACATCAGATGAGTTTTCTAAATTTTGTAATAACAATAATACCCGTCACACATTTACAGCTCCGTATAATCCAGCCAGCAACGGTCTCGCTGAAAGAGCAGTACAGTCCTTTAAGAGAGCTATAAAATCTGCTAATTTTGATAAAATTAATGATTTAGATGTTAAGTTACAATCTTGGTTGTTAAATTATAGAACTGCTCCACATGCTACCACCGGTAAAGCACCATGTGAATTGATGTTTGGACGCCAGCTGAGAACACGTTTATCAGTAATTAAACATTCCATTGTAATTCCTAAACAAAAGATACCTGACAGAAATTGTAAGCAGTTTTCACCTGGAGACAAAGTTTATGCTACTAATTATGATCAGGGGGGGAAGTGGATAGAGGGAACAATAGATGAGACTATAGGTGACTTTATGTACTCAGTAATAACACCTAAGGGCCAAACCACTCGTAATGTTACTCAGTTAATTCCTAATCAAGGCTCTCAGCCTCCAGCCTCCGAACCTATATTAGAAGCAAATATTAATGTATCACCACCTGTCTTGAGACGAAGCAGCCGAATTCCAAAGGCCAGAGAAATTTTAGATTTATAAACTTCAGATATGTGTAAATGTAATATTAGTAAATGTTAACTCTAAATTGTAGTCATAATAATTAATATCTAAACTTATTGTATAGATTTGATAGTGTAAACTTAAAATATTAAATAATGTTCACCGACTACTAATGTAACCTCCCTGGATACAAATTTAGAGGGAAGGAGTTGTTGCAATGTTTCCGAACGCTTTTGGTTTGACACTTGTGATGAGATTGTGTTTTGTCGGTGGTTCGCTCTCTCTGTTTTAATGCTGAATGGCAAGTGTATTGTTGGTTAACAATTTGTATGTATTAAACAATAAATCCATATAGTGTAACAATAACCGGTGTTTTAGTCATCACGCTTCCATCCTAACATATGTGATGCTTTGTTTATTCTATAAACAACTTGAAAAAAGTTATACCATAGATACATAAATAATATTTAATAAGGAGATTCAAAATTCGCAATCACTAAACGGTAAATCTATGCTTGTTAAACAGTAACCATTTCTGAATAAGCTTTTCAAAAGAGTCTATCAGGCTTGACAAAATCAAAGTATTTATCCTATCAAAAGTTTCCACCGAAAATGTTATTAGCCAACGGTGCGTAGCGGAAGTAATTCTCTTTGACACCCACACAATAAGCTTTAAAGGAGACGATTTAGAACGGGCTAAAATACTTTTTATTTTGATTCCTAAGAACGGTAACGTTTATTGTTGGTATTGTATTCTAAAATTATAACTTATTTTTCAAGAAATCATACAGAATAGAAAGAAAAATTTAACCGGAATGATGAAATCGAAAATTAAATAGTATTATTATCTATCGGTAAATCATTGCTGCATTGAAAAGGCTGAACGAAATAAGAACGTGTAAAGGAACTAAATCCTATCATATTTAACTACGAATAAATATTGTTGAAACTAAAAATTATTTATGTTCTGTAATGCTATTTATTTATATATTATTAAATTAGATGCAAAACAATATTTTTCAAAGTAATTTATGTGAAGTAATCATCGTAGAACGAAATGGGTCACGTACGGGAACATATTTTTTTTTTGTTAAGCACCCTGTTCGCGATCCCGTTTCGCTGGAGGTAGCATTCACACCGTCGCGTCGTACGCGCATCCAACATGCTAGAAAGGTAAGGTTGCCTGGAAGATAAGGCCGCCCTTTGTACATTTTATCTGTTACTTTCCTTTTGTGTTACCTCTTAAGTTTTTATGTGAAATTATGTACAAATAAAGTATTTTCTATCTTCTATCTATCTATCTATCTAGATGTTATCGAACGAATTAGGAAGAGAATGTTATTTATTTAATTAAGATGCCACCTGTTTTAAATGCAGTTCTTCTGATGTTAACATCAGCAGCATAAGAGAGAGGGAGAAAAGTAAAAGATTTGAGAAAAGAAAAATAAACCAGCACAGTATACTTAATAATAAATATCAGAAATGCTTTCAATATGATTAATTTTCTCCAAGAAGCAGCACCAAATATTAAAGTGCACTAATTATTTTGATTTATTCATTTAGTCCGTATTTGTCTACTGGAAATGGAGATATTCCCTGAGAAAACCACAAAGATGACTTTTGCCGGACGTACAGCAAGATGGAACGTGAAAAGAGCGTTTATTTGTTTTTATCCATCCACTAATTAAAAAATAATTTCAAAGGCGTTTATATTGGGGTTTTACAGTAACATAAGATTTTAAGAAATAATCCTATCCTTTTGACTCGAAACTGTGTAACTATTTTACAAAAATGACATTAAATAAAGCTACTTTTTCAATGAACCGTTGTGTTAACTGTGCAGTATGGTTACAACGCAATGTTGAACATTGACAATAACTTTCCAAAAAACAGAAAATGCACGCTAATTTGTGTTTGTAGATTGACCAAATATTCTAGTTCCTCGTAATTAAAATCCGTTTTCTATTAGGTGTTGACTTATTTCTCAATATGCCGGTAAGACATTAGTTATCAAGAGGATTATACAAAAAAGACTATGCATATTTCATCAGTGAACGTATCAAATTTATTTTCTATACAAAATATATTGTCTCCTTGCACTCAATCTGCTATCTGTTCTCGAGAGTAGTCACGAACCGCCTCGCCAGGAGACTTGACGAGTTCCAGCCACCAGAACAAGCCGGGTTTCGAAAAGGCTTTAGTACCGTAGACCACATCCATACTGTTCGGCAGATTGTACAGAAAACCGAAGAGTACAATCAGCCGCTGTGTCTGGCTTTTGTGGACTACGAGAAAGCCTTCGACTCCATCGAAACTTGGGCGGTTCTGGATGCTCTGCAACGGTGTCGTATCGACTGGCGATACATCGAGGTGCTGAGATGCTTGTATGACACCGCCACCATGACCGTCCAGATCCAGGACCAGAAGACAAACCGTATAGAGCTGCGTCGGGGGGTGAGACAGGGGGATGTCATATCCCCGAAGCTGTTCACCAACGCTCTCGAGGATGTCTTTAAGACTCTGGACTGGACTGGACGGGGTATAAACGTGAACGGTGAGTACATCTCGCACCTTCGGTTTGCCGATGATATCGTCATAGTTGCGGAGTCGCTGGAACAGCTGAGCGAAATGCTGCACGGCCTAGATGGAGCTTCACGACGTGTTGGTCTCGGCATGAATTTGGATAAAACCAAAATCATGCTTAATGAGCATGTTATGCCGAGACCAATATTTGTCGACGGATCGATGCTCGAAGTTGTTCAGGAATATATCTACCTAGGGCAGGTCATTAGGCTTGGTAGAAACAACTTCGAGCGAGAAGTCGACAGAAGGATCCGGTTGGGTTGGGCAGCATTTGGCAAACTTCGTCAAGTCTTCTCTTTGCCTTTACCGCAGTGCCTGAAGACGAAAGTCTACAACCAGTGCGTCCTACCTGTTATGACCTACGGTGCCGAGACGTGGACATTAACGGTTGCACTAGTCCACAAATTTAAAGTCGCGCAGCGGGCTATGGAGCGAGCTATGCTCGGAGTTTCTTTGAAGGATAAAATTCGTAATGAGGTCATCCGACAAAGAACCAAAGTAACCGACATAGCTCGCAAAATAAGCTCGCTGAAGTGGCAGTGGGCTGGTCACGTCTGCCGAAGGACCGACAGCCGCTGGAGCAAACGAGTCCTAGAATGGAGACCGCGACTCGGCAACCGTAAGGTAGGACGCCCCCCTGCCAGGTGGACTGACGACCTGAAAAAGGTCGCTGGAGGGGACTGGATGCGGAAGGCGCAGGACCGGGTGTTGTGGCGCAAATTGAGAGAGGCCTATGTCCAGCAGTGGACTATGAAAGGCTAAATGATGATGATGATGACTCAATCTGCTATGCGAATAAATAATGGGATTGTGAAGGAAATTTCCAATTATCTGTTATGTTCTACTACATATTTTTCTTCTCATTGTTTTTTTTGTCTAGCATTTAGCTATGCTTAGTAAATTATAATAAGAAACAGTTGACGTAAATAACATACAGTTGAGAAATCTAGGGTCCTGGCATGAGCGACCGTAGCTGGCTTGTTAAAGCGGCTGCCCTGTGTGCATATGATCACAGGTTCAAATTCTACCAATGCCATATTTTCCCATAAGTTTAACGACTCGCAATTAGTAAGCATGATTAACTAAAGCAAAGTCTTGCCTTAATGAAATATTGTTCCGGTTACCAATATTTAAACAACAAGCTCAATTTAAGGTCAAAATATATTGAAAACAATTCCGTGAAATAATATGAAACGAGTTTTGCTTTTCAATTCTTGTTTTTGCCGTAAGTCTCGCTCTGATTTCGTTTTCGTGCCGAAAACATCACGCTCCACTGTTTCTGAAACGAGATCTAATCTGAAGCCTGATAGCTAACCGTTTTTCACTATTTTTACGACTTTCCCCTATTCTAGTGTGTTAAATTGTAGACTCGTTAAACCTTACCTATTATTCCCCTAGCTACTTGAATTAAAGGGTTTTATCAAATTTATAAGGGTTCGCTACCTGAGATTTTGAATAGCCTTGGAAATGTTTAATTCAGTTTATCGTTGACTGCAGAAAGCGTTTCATAAAATAACTTGCTCCATTATTATTCTTCTTCGAGTGTGTGTATGTGACCTTATGTGTCTTGTACTGATTGTGTTATTATAGGTACATGTGTGTCGTCTGTGATTCTAAGGCAACTTTATCACTAGAATATGAAAATTAATTTTAAATAAACCTCCAGAATCGAAAATATATGCCGTGATTTATGTTAGCCGATAAGATTTTCATTGATCCAATTTTTCGTCGTTCCTCTGATATTTCTCAAGATAACGACTCAATTTTATGGACAGTAAATAATTTGGCTGTGAATAAAATATATTGAATATTTTTAAAAATATCTGCTTTGGTTATTTGAATGTAAAATTGCTGACACTAAGTTTCTAGTCCAATATCACAATACATTGTGATTTGGATATTTGTTAAGGTTTTGTAATTCTACAATGACGATCAAAATATATATGTCGTTAGTCAAATAAATATATATCGTCTAGGTTTTCTTTTGCTTTGTTTAATGAGTGTGCTTTGTGTGTCTGAAATGTATGTTTGTGAACACCCCCGTGACACAGAAGTTATTCCTAGTGCGGGTGTCGTTTAAAAAGAAAAAAAAAACACAAAATGGACAAGCTTTCTGTATGTTAATGTTGTCAATAATATTACTTCAGCTTGACTACTTATTTTAATAGACCTACTCGTAGTATAACTACTTCATTATAGACCTACTCGTAGTATAACTACTTCATTATAATAATAAATCAACAACCACATCGAACTAAAGTGAGGATTGTTAATATCGATATAAAATATTGGGTTTACCGCAACCAGGAAAACACTGAAGTGAAATGAATTTCAAATTTATATCTAAATAAAATTGTTGTGACAGCTTGCGTGTTGAATCTGTTAGCACATCATTTATAACTAGAGACACTTCCAAAAACATCGGTGAAATATATTTAATGGTCCAGGAATGAACGAATGAACGAATGAATGGTCGGTCGTCCGATACCTCTCGACAAACACGATCATCAATCAGGGACCGCACTTTTCATTTCTTTTCACCGTTTTTCTCTTGTTAGTAATAAAAGTGTAGATTAATCATACACGTTAAGTGGCCCAACACGCGTAATAACTAAACTTTGTCATCGTCAATTGCTTTGTTCTTTCTATAAGGCAAAGTTTTGGAGACATATTTTGACATGATTGATGTTGCAACATTATTTGAAATTATATGCTCGTACTTGGGTGAGATGTCGAGCCATTTTAGTGACGCTAAGTTTAATCAAATTCAATCTTACTTTTGCATCTCGCACCTCATGTATTACGACTGTATTGTATTTAGGAATCACGGCGCATTAACATCAAATTCCCACACGATCAAAGAATGGTTTCCCAAATATAAGTCATACAGCAAAGACTTACCATGATCGTTTCCAGAACTGCTTACACCTTAATGCTTAAAACTTAACTCGAATATAATAGTCCACAAAATGTTCCAATTATTTCAAATTTATACGAGCGATGTCGAAAAGTCGCGCGCGCATGCGGCGAATCTCAACAGGCATCTGGTTTGACGTTTTGATGAAATTTGTCAAAAGACAAATGGTTTCGAGTAGAGATGGGACACGTGAATCGATAGATCGGTATGTGTCTTCAAGCAAGTCTGCAAGAAATTGCTGTCTACATATAAAAATATATAGATACCTAAATAAAAAAAAAACAGCTAATAAATTGTGTGAGAACAATAGGTGACGTTAGGTTTGATGATAACAATACAACGACTTTTAGAGTCAAAATATTTGTGCCTGTAACCTGTTGTTCCACAAAATAGGTTGGTATTACCTCTTTTAAAACTAATTCTGAGAGCTATTTCTTTGACTGAACATTTCTAGTCGCAAAATTCAATGACTATTTTGCTCGTCTTGAGAATCAAAGCAGTATTTGGTATTTATTTATAGCTCGTTTTTAAATAAAATAAGGATTCAAATCTATAGATTTACATAATGTGTGTGAAAAACTGAACACATACTACACACGGTGATTTTCTAGTTGTGTTTATACACTACAAGTACTTCCACGTATTTGCCATCTACGCATAATATGTTCCAACGCGTGTCTAATCCAGTGAGGTTTCATAAATAAAGATAAAAAACCGGTCAAGTGCGTGTCGGGCCACGCGCAGTAGGCTTCCGTAGCTAGTCGTAACAACATATTTCGACTTAAAAGGGATTTACTATCTGTATTAAACAAGTAACATCTTCATACAAGTCATTACTTTCAAAGGTTTTTGTAATTTGCACGAATTATTCTAAGTAACTGCATTTTACACTTTGGACCCTAATTACTCTAGAACTAATTAAGTTAAAGTAACCAGATAAATAGCGTCCTTCAGATAGGAAATGTTTGTAGTACACGAAACCAGCTAGCACGTATGACGAGATGTATGAATGTTAAGGAAGCGAAAGAAGTATGTAAGGAGCGAAGCACATGGCGTCCCATCGTCTCTGCCTACCCCCGTGGGATAAAGGCGTGATTTTATATATGTATTATGTATGTTTATTTATGTTTCAAGAATTTTGAACGAAATATTCTGAGTAACTGCATCTGACATTTCGGACCCCTATTCCTCTTGAACTAATGAAGTGAACTTATCCGCTATAGTTTTCCTTTAAAGTTCATTACATGTACTACCGACACAATTTTTTTCAGATTTTAGGATCCAGTAGTTTAGCTTTTAGAGGGGGGGGGACGCCCTACTCGAACAAAAATTTGCTCTTTAAAGTTAATTATCTCGCAAACGGATCCCTAAATCAAAAAACTGTCTTAGCAACCCCTAAACGTTTTTAAAAGTCCTATCTAACAATACCCCACACTATGGGGTAGGCGACAAAAAAAAAAACATCCCTACTTTATATGTAGGGGAGCTACCTGAAAAAAAAATATTTTTCCAAATTTTACTCTACGACTTTCTTTGTTTAGTTAACATACCATGTTTAGAAAAATAAAATGTTATATTCTTACGGGCTGTTTACTTAGGAAAGAGCGAAAATCTCACGATTTTACCTTCAATTCCTGTCAATATTTTGATGTAGGTAAATCCACAGGTAATTAAGTTTTGACGTCGATGGAGTTGACCTAAATAAAAAGTAACCATAGCGGGTATACTTCATTTACGAAGTTTTGTTCCAAATATATATTATTTTTTTTTGTTTTGATGTCCGATTTTGTAGTGAGACAAATTATAGCCTTTAATGTAAGCTCATCTGAAATTTGAAATGAAGCTGAGAGTGTGGGGTCGTTAATTATTACATTGTGTCCCTACAGAGAGTTTCAAGTTCTTACTACCTTATTCTGTTATAACATCGAAATCGATTGATGTCGATCGTTGTTGATTGATCGTCTAACAGCGTAGTATTGCGCTTGTGAGACGTTTCTAAATAGTTTGATAGATTTATCAAGTAAATATTAGTTATTTTAAATATTTTCATACATTTTCATCGATTTGAGATAGGTATTACAAATCATAATTCTATTTTAAAATCATTCAAAAATTTTGGTGGTTTCGTATCGCGCTAATGATTTTGTCTCAAGTTCAAACGCAAACGCATCGCTATTGGATTGTTATGTTGTTGTATTGTACACGTTACCCGTTGTTTAAAATTAACGCGATTGGCCTCTGTTTGCTCCGCTCCGGTTTTATTTGGCTCTAATCATAGAAATCTTAATAAAGATTCTAATTCTAAGCTCTAATAATATCAATACTGATGTAATTGCAGATATTCCAGATAAGTCGTAGGTATTTGTTATTTAATACAAAATTATATTTTAAAATTGAATATTTTTTTATTCAATAGTCATATACCGTTTATTTGAGTTTTAATTATTTATTGTTATAGTAATGAGAATAATATTTAATGTTTATCTATAACATTACCATTAACATTATCTTTATTTAAATTAGAATATTTAATATTAAACATCAGATTATACATCCTTTTAAATTATGATTGAAGAAATAACTTAAATATAATTATGTAACTCTATAGTGTAAAGATGATAAGAAGAGTGTTCTATAATTAAATTATTGTAATTCAATTAACTATATAAATAGCATTGTATAATATCATCATATCAATATCACATAGGGGTGCATGAAAGGAGCCTTCCCGAGTGACGTACCCAACGATTCCGTACGTCCGGCGCACCCTGGGCAATTCGCAAGTCCTCCAAAGCGAATTGGCTAATTCTTTCACCACGATGGCAAGTCAAAATAAAATTTGACTCACCCATCGACACGACGAAGAAGAAGAATATCACATAGGTACATATCCACTTTTATTTTTGAAATTACATTAATAATAAACGTTGTGGTTTTTTTTTTAATGATTTGCTGAGCCCACTTTTAACATCTCCCTACTAACAACCGTTATACTGAATGGTTCGGACAGGTTCGTATGGAACCTATCTTACGACAGTGTCGAGTATGCAGAACGATTTTACAAGGAAATTTCCTTGCTTTGTCTCACGTGTATTGTGCGACGTCTTGCGTTCAACCCAATACACAGTATACAGTCTACTCACAATGAACGCAACTAAGACACATTTCCACGGAAAGTGTAGGTATCTCAGTATGAAACAATGAAGTGCTGGCGGTAGGTGCTGTGTTTGAGCTCCGGGCCTGATTCTAGGAAAATACCCAATTTGCAATCCCTTTGCCCTTATACTCCGATATGATGGTAAATTATGGAATGGCTACTTCAAAAAACCGGGCAAGTAAGAGACAGACTCACGCACTAAGAATTCTATAACATCTATAAAAACAGCTAAAAGATCACGTCTGCCCCTTCCCCTATACCTTTTTTTATCCAGAATTTAGTATTTGTTGTTATAGCAGCAACAGTTCGACATCCTAATGTATAAATTTCAACAGTTTAACTACAATATAAAAACGGTTTGTGTGATACAGCCTGGTGGTAGACGGACAGATGGAACCTTTAGATACGGAACCCTAAAAAAAATAAAAATAAAACTAAAATACTTTGCTGCAATATGATTACTGAATCACTGGTTGTAAAGTGTCTTTGATCTAAATTACATCGTCACAATGTAATTTAGATCAAAGACACTTTACAAACTTATTATGTTTCACGTTTGATGAAAAAATACATTGATGTGGTCCAAAAACCCCTGAAAATAACTACCCTTATTAAATTTTAAAAGGTTTATCACGCAGCGTTAACAGCTGCTGCTATTTAATGAACCGCAACTACCACCCCGCAACCTTATTGCGTATGTGAGCATTAATATTTTACAGAATGAATTCCTTTAAGGCCGGCTTCACACAGGTTAATTTTCAAATTGCTTTTTTCAGAACGCACCTATTTCTATAATCTATAAACAAACACACACACACACACACATAAGAACTAACAGTATAATTTTCCAGTTGGGTGATGCCGGCCTAAGGAACGAAGATTTTTTTTTAAAGATCGGTCGCACTATGGATAACTCCAGTGTCGCGGGGCTGTTAACAAACATAGATTTCACACACACAAAGCAAACCTAGAGTCAGAACAAAACTTTGCGGATCACACAAATATTGAAAAAGATGTCACTTGCATAATTATATTGATAAGGATAAAGATCTTTAGTTCATTAATAGCATTGTACGTATGTACATGACGTATAAACTTCATTCTTTTTTTAATATTATCGTTAAACAACATTTAATATTGACTTTATTATTTAATGTTGTGTTAATTTATCTAATGCCTACTGTTTTTGCAAATATTTTTATTGAATGCCTAATTTTATTGGATGTTATCATTGTTCACTGTTTCAAATTAATTTATTTTTATTCTATTTTAATCTGAATTTAATTTAATTTTCACAAAGTAATTTGCATGTCATTAAAAATTTTTTTTTTATTAATTTAATTTATAATCTTTTATAATTTTAATTCTACAATCATTTACGATGTAATTATTATTATATTTTTTGCCAAGACGTTTTTAAATGATGTGTTCTCCTGTTATTAAAGGAGCACAAGAACTTGATGTAAACCATGACCTGTTTAAAATGTAACGTGTATTCTTTGTTGGAGATCCAAATAAATAAATAAATAAATATCTTTTCTTTTTTTAGTACCTATACATAAATAAACAATATTAAAACAAAATCATTTTAAAAAAAGTTATGTTCAAAACTTTTGACTTATTTACTTATCTTTCCTGATTAGAAATTAATGATTACATTTCCAATCAGGTAACTTTTTTGTTATAATGTTAAACTAAATACCAAAAACAAAACTCCTTTTCTATACCTTCAAACCTGAAAAGCCTACTGACATTAAAGGTTAAATTTTCCAACAACATCACCCAATATTGATGACTCAAACTATCAGCTACCAAGCACTCTCAATCATGTCGATTCGTCCCGTAATTAGGTATAGTGGAGTGCCAAAGGTAAATGGTTTCCAAAGTAGCTTGAATGGTCCATTATTCCCGTTGAACAGGTCATCTATCACGTAGCGGGGGCTTTCAGCGGCCATAATGAATGCTGCCTCCGACTAACCCAACGTAAATATCAGCTAAAATGTTTTCCAAAAAATCACTTAATTTATTCACTACCTTAAATGTTGTTTCGAGTTACGATGCGGAGTGCATTCCTCGGATTACTACCTTATTAGCATGTTAAAACCTCTTTTGTGCTTCATACTTTATAAACATTTGCAATTCGAATAAAGTACTCGGATTGTTCTACATAATTGTAAATAGCCAGTTGAACGGTCAATGGGATACATTGGAGTTTAATTACAAAAGCGCTCGGTTTCGAGAAGTGGAGCACCGAAAGTTAGGTATATTGTTTCAAAGGTAAGGCTCTAGTTATAACAGAAAACGGGTTACGTCATAAACGTTCAATTGGCTGGAATTCGGTCACAGTCTGGAGTATTTCCAATAACATTTAAACTTACGAAGTTTAGGTAATGTAATTCGAAATATAAACCGTTTGAAGGTAACGTAATTATTCCAAATGGAACTTAAATAAATACGGGCAATCACATTACGGCCCTCCCAAGGTCCTAATTGTGATTGGCAATTTAAAACTGTGCTTAGGAATTGCGATTACGGCAGAGCGTGGTTGTAAAACTTGTTTTCTATGCGACCGCGATCGATAGTGTCGACCTAACGTTTATCCTTTGTATTTTCAATGAGATTCTCCATTTCGATATCGTTTACTCGGTATAAATTTATTTAAATTGCCAGCCGTAGCCCTGATTTTAATCAAAAGATAAATTTAGATAGTAAACACAGCAAACATTGAACGAAATATGGCTAGCGCTAAATTGTGGTAAAAATATATTTTTTTTCATCTTGAATCAAAATTTGTAAAATATTCATCCGGGAGGTTATTAACTTCCTACCAAATGACAGCGGGATTATTAATGCCCAAGAAAAATGATATCATCTGTCACTATCTCCATTTATCACCATCAGCTTTTGTTTTAAAAATAACTGTCATTGTGCGCGGCATTTCGCAAAACAAAAGGCGAATCCCTAAGGACTTGTACCCTTCCAGAAAATCAATAGTGTACATCAGCCGCGAGGCAAAAGAAGATCGCATTGAATCCCCTGCACTGTTCAAACAGCTTGATGACGACTGTTCGCGCCAAGCGCGAATCCTTCATTCAATCATTTAGTATTTCACGCACACTACTTCACTTGTTAGTGTGCATTGATCTATCGAGCGGACACTGCCGCTCGCGCACCCCACCGCATGCGCACCCACCGCGTCGCGCCGGCCAGTTGAAATCCACGCTCGCACCTAAGCGCACGTCGTTTACGCTTTCGCTTCCGGAAGCGGAAGTAGCGACCCCGCTGCACATATATCCTTTTTTATATTGCTGTACAAGAAGACGAGAAGCACGAACACTGAGGGGACGGCTGCCGCATCATTGAAAGGTTAGTGCCCTAATATTTGAATAGTGTTGCGTAGTAGATTTCTTCTCCCGCTTAGCGTTTATCTGGCCAAATCTTACCTGGTCCAGAATTCGCGCATTCATTTTTGGTCCTTCGAGTCGCGATTCCTATTTTTTCTCGCAAAAATTTCACGCTTATACGCATTTTTCCGCTCCGCCATTTTGGGTTCAAAGTCCATGTCACCGCATGGCCCCAGAATACCGCTCTCCTTAACTTATTAACTTATTTTAAGTATTTGATAATATCTAATAAGTTTCCGCATTCGCTTTCTTATACCTAACGTGTTTAGGTATTCGATCATAGCTTTATTTCTCCGCAAAACGCCCCGCATTTTTTACCAACCTAAATTATTTAGGTAATAGGTCATAGCTATAAATCTGTTTTATCGCTATTCACTTCCAACACTATATATTTAGGTATTTAGTGTTATCTTGCCGCTAAATATATCATTTATTTCTGTTCCACCTTTCATAGTTTAATAATAAGTGTTTACAAACTGGTTCCATTATAAATGCGTTGCAGTTTGGTAACATAACACAATATCACGCTTATCTTGCCCAGTAGGGTTGGCAGAGGTGTGCAACGTCCGCATTCCAGCGTTTAGTAATTCGCTGTTATTTCAATTTGTTCGAAAAATTGAAATTATATTTTGCAGTGCTGCAGTCAATACGCGTATTTCGTCATTACGTAAATTGGCAATATTTGTAAGAAATATTAATAATAATATTTTAATTTCTTTTCATAATGTCTAGATCCAAAGAGACATTTGAGGATGCCAAAGCGCTTGATTCTTTGCAAATTGAAAGACTTACATTAATTGGTAAGCGTGACGCAATATTTTCTCGTATTCAGCAGATTCACACTAGGTCTTTGAATGCTTTCAGTAATGAAACGGAGAGGAGTTTGTTCCTTAGTGGTATGATTTCCATAGACAGTATACGTTCGGATTTCACTCAAATTGTGGATAAATTAAACGTTGTCGAGTTGAACATTGACCCAGCTTACATAACAAATTACCAGAGTTTGAATTCGTTTGAGGATCTTTATTGTGGTTGCAAATGCGTTTATAATAAACTTAATCCGCCCGCTGTCAAAAGTTTAGAATGTACCAATTTTAATACTTTACCGCAACATAAATCTCATTTACGCCTTCCAGAGTTGGAATTAAAACCGTTTGATGGCAACCCTATGAGTTGGCGAATATTTTACGAATCGTTCAAGCGAACAATCCATGAAAATCCTGATTTATCAGATCACGAACGCGTTCAATATTTAATAAATAAATTATCAGGTTCAGCGCTAGCGACTTGCTCGGGCATTGTACCCACAAGTGAAAATTATGCCCTCATTTGGCAAACGCTTATTGATAAATATAATAATAGATATAATCTTGCGGTTGCATATTTCAACAATATGTTTGAATTTAAATCATTAAACTCAGCTACTAATAAAAATCTTGAATTGTTTTTAGATAAATTTTGTAGTGCTATCTCTAATTTGAAAGCTCTCAAGTTAGATGATTTGACTGACTTTTTACTGTTGCAACTTGCTTTAAATAAGTTAGATTCTAGAACCGCGCGTGCCTTTGATATGCACATGCGTGGCAAACCGCAAACCTACCCGCAATTAATCGATTATATTCGTGAACAAAGTAATATTTTAAGCAGGCATTCAACGCCTCTGACCGCTTCCGCCGTTGATAACAAACCGGTTTCTAGAAAAACCAACGCATTCTCCGCTTCGTTCGCGACGAGTTGTCCATCGTGTAAACAAAGCGATCATTATAATTTATATAAATGTTCAGTATTTAATAAACTATCTGTTGAGCAACGCTTAAACTTAGTGAAACTAAATAAATGTTGCACTAATTGTCTGAGTATAACGCATACAAGTGGCGCTTGTAAATCGCTTCATCATTGCCGTCAGTGCGATGGTAAGCATCATACATTGCTCTGTCACAAAAACTCAGAGAATGGAAAACAGGTTTTAACTTCTTTAAATCAAAACATATCGCTCTGCAATACGCACCCACGGGTGGACCCGGAAGATACGACATGTTTATTGGGTACTGTCGAAGTTTATGCCACGGTCTCGAATGGACGTCGAGTGCTTATTCGTGGGTTGATTGACTCCGCTAGTCAATGTAACTTCATGACATCGAAATGTTGTGCAAAATTAAAATTAGAACCCAATAAGGTACCTAATACTGTTGTGAAAGGAATAGGCAGTAGTACTAATCCAATAAAAGGTGCAGTTACTACGACATTGTCGTCACGATTTAACGACAATTTCATTTCAGTAGATGCTTTTGTTCTCGATTGTATCACCGACTGTTTACCTACCGTACAGGTAAATGTGTCTCGCTTATCTTATGTTAAACATTTACCGCTGGCAGATAGGAAATTCGGTACGCCTTCTGAAATAGATTTTCTTATTGGGGCTCCGTTGTTCTCCGAAATATTATTGTCAGGGCGCGCTTCAGGGCCACCTGGCATGCCATCCGCACTTGAAACTATCTTTGGTTTCATAGTTTTAGGTACCGCACCAATATCGACCGTTGAAATTCGCTTCATAATTACACGGTCACCGCTTGTTCAAATACCTACGCTAATAATTATCGCCCGCATATCTCTCTCTGTACCGTTACAGAAGAACCGCATTTGGATAATTTAATTCAAAAATTCTGGCAGCTGGAAGAAGTGCCAAGCGTATTGCCTTCTAGTCCAGCTGACATAGAAAATGAACGCATTTTTACTGATGGTGTTTCGCGCGATTCATCGGGACGTTATTCTGTGGCGTTACCATTTTCACGCAATCCCGAGACATCACTTGGTCATTCTTTTACTACCGCAAAAAGACGCTTTATGTATTTAGAACGCAAACTCATAGCCTCCCCTTCCCTGAAGGTGGAATATGATGCTATAATTAAGGAATATATACAAAAAGGGTATATATCGCTGCTTAGAAATGTAGACACGTCTTTAGGATACTATATTCCTCATCACGCAATCGCTCGCTTGGATAAAACCACCACTAAATATAGGATGGTTATGGATTCGAGCGCCGCTACCGATTCAAAGTTGTCACTTAACGACATTTTGTATACGGGACAAAATTTACAAAATGACTTGTTTACCATTCTTTTAGATTTCCGCTTATATGCAGTTGCGTTTACATCTGACATCAAACAGATGTATCTGCAAATTTTGGTAAATGAAAATGACCGCAAATACCAAAAGTTTTTATACAGATTCGATTCCGCTTTACCGTTAGATACCTATCAATTTAACCGCGTATGTTTTGGCATGCGTAGTAGTCCATTTTTGGCAATGCGCGTACTCCGCAAACTTTGCGCCGACGAGCGCGAGCGTTTTCCACTCGCCGCGGCTGCTATAGAAAACAATACCTACATGGATGATGTTTGCTGCTCGCTGCCTTCAGTGCTCGAGTCAGTACAGCTCCGCGATAATCTACGCGAAGCGTTACGGGCCGGGGGCCTTGAACTGGTCAAATGGGCTAGTAACATACCTGAGGTGACAAAAACTCTCCCGATTTCGGATCAACACGTCGCCAATATCCACTTCGAAGAGCCCGGATCGAATTTAAAAGTTCTAGGTTTACAGTGGTCGCCTAGTTGTGACACTTTCATGTTTAATGTGAACATTGAACACCGCCCAGTAACTAAGCGCAATATCTTATCTTTAATCGCACGCCAATATGATGTACTAGGTCTTATCGCTCCGGTTGTTTTCTACGCTAAACTTATTTTACAAAAACTTCACATTTTAAAACTACAGTGGGACGATACCCCACCTTCAGAAATTGTAGGTATTTGGCAGAAATATATTCACGAGTTGCCATGCATTCAACAATTACGCTTTCCGCGCCATCTCGGTGTTAGTTTAAACTCAAAAATTTGTATAATTGCTTTTTCTGACGCTTCAGAACATGGTTATGGATCTGCCATCTATGTTCGGACTCAGACAGAATCAGTGCCAATTATTCGCCTGATTTGTGCCAAATCAAAAGTTTCTCCGTTAAAAACTATCTCAATCGCTAGATTAGAACTTTGCGCTTGTCTGCTTATGGCAAAATTAGTTCGCCGCGTAATTGATACTTATAGTAAACGTCATTCTATTGACAAAATCTATTGTTTATCTGATTCCATGGTAGCATTACAATGGATCACCGCTTCTCCGCATAGATTTAAAACATTTGTAGCTACGCGAGTTACAAAGGTTACCGCCGCCGTTCCTGCTAATTGCTTCTATCATGTGGCTGGAACAGACAACCCTAGCGACTGTCTGTCTCGAGGACTTTCGCCAGCTGAGTTGGTTAATCACCCGCTATGGTTCACTGGTCCCGCATGGCTTTGTCAGGATCCTAGTGAATGGCCTATCAAATCGATAGTGCCCGCTAAAATCGATTCCGAATTGCCTGAATCTAAGAAAATTATTGCTCTGCCCGCTACGCATATAACTGACGAGGCTCCTAACCCGCTGTTAGACCTCTCAATCCGCGTTTCCTCATGGAATAAACTTTTACGCATTACCGCCTTTATATATAAATTTATTAAAAAATTGCCGCGTTCTAATATTTTTACCGCTGAAGACATGAGCTTTGCTGAGTTGCAAATTCTCAAAGCTCTGCAACAATCATGTTTTCCTGATATTATTAAGAATATCAAAGCAAGTGCTCGCTGTACGAATGCAATTCAAAGGCTTGTACCGTTTCTTGACGAAAACGGTATTATACGAGTTGGAGGTAGACTTCGAAAAGCAGGCTTGTCTTATAATCAACAGCATCCGATGCTATTACCGCGTAAACATTATGTAATTGATTTAATAATCTCACATTATCATCGCTCTAATTGTCATACCGGTCCGGTAACTTTAATGTCTATATTAAGACAAAGATATTGGATCTTGTCATGCCGCAACGCTGTTAGATCAGTTATACATAAATGTAATCTCTGCTTTAAGGCTAATCCTAAGCCATCATACCCACTTATGGGTGATCTTCCCGCTTGCCGCGTGAACGAAGCTACTGCTTTTAAATTTACGTCAACGGATTACGCAGGGCCTTTAAGCATTATCCCATATAGAAAACGCGGAGTGCGTTCCATAAAAGCCTATATGTGTATTTTTGTTTGTATGGTCACGCGCGCAGTTCACATTGAACTCGTCACAGATTTGAGTACGGGCTCATTTCTTTCCGCTTTCAAACGCTTTCTCGCTCGCCGAGGTTCCGTATCAGTTATGTACTCCGATAATGCGACTAATTTCGTAGGCGCTAAGAATGCTTTATCTGAAGTTTATTCGCTTGTAAACTCAGATGATTATAATAATTCTATTTCGAGTGAACTATCCGAGCACCGTATACTGTGGCATTTTATCCCGCCAAGAAGTCCACATTTCTCTGGAAATGTTGAAATTATGGTGAAATCATTCAAAACGCATCTGCACCGAACAATAGGTTCGCAATTGCTGACATACGAGGAACTATTGACTGTGCTGACTCAAATTGAAAGCGTCATAAATTCGCGTCCGCTAACTTTATTGAGTGAGGATCCGTCAGAGCCCGCTGCTTTAACGCCGTCTCACTTCTTAATGACTGCACCACTCAATCATTTACCTTCTAGTGCAGTTCCTAATGAACCTGCACACTTATTAAAACGCTACCGCTTGTTGGATCAAATGATCCAATCATTTTCTAACCGCTGGAAATTGGAGTACCTTCACTTATTACAAGCTCGTGGAAAGTGGAACACACCCTCCAATCTAATTTATATTGGAACTATTGTTTTGATCATTAGTGACAATATGCCCCCGCTCTCTTGGCCATTGGGTGTTGTCATTGAGACTCACCCCGGCAGTGATTCTATTTGTAGGGTCGCCACTGTCAAAACGGCGACAGGCATCTATAAAAGACCTGTCGTCCGCTTATGCGCTTTACCGACTCAATAATTTCTTTGTACCCCGGTCGTCTTACAATATTGGTTTATCTCACTCTCCATTCGTTTATTATCGCATCATTTTTTTTTTCTTTATTGTCCCGCTATTTTTTCTTAAAACCAATTCTTTTGTTTTAAGACCGGGGGCAAATGTTCGCGCCAAGCGCGAATCCTTCATTCAATCATTTAGTATTTCACGCACACTACTTCACTTGTTAGTGTGCATTGATCTATCGAGCGGACACTGCCGCTCGCGCACCCCACCGCATGCGCACCCACCGCGTCGCGCCGGCCAGTTGAAATCCACGCTCGCACCTAAGCGCACGTCGTTTACGCTTTCGCTTCCGGAAGCGGAAGTAGCGACCCCGCTGCACATATATATCCTTTTTTATATTGCTGTACAAGAAGACGAGAAGCACGAACACTGAGGGGACGGCTGCCGCATCATTGAAAGGTTAGTGCCCTAATATTTGAATAGTGTTGCGTAGTAGATTTCTTCTCCCGCTTAGCGTTTATCTGGCCAAATCTTACCTGGTCCAGAATTCGCGCATTCAACGACCCCAAAACAGAGGGGACGATTGGAAATGAGAAATTAGAGTAATTGCTTCGGGATATTTGTTGTGACAAAGTGATGCTTAAATATTCTTTTACAGTTGTGAGATAGGTTTTTTTTTTACGTTTATTTTAAGGTTAATTCCTTTTATTTATTTTTGTAATTTGTTATTCTCTGAAAGATATTGTGTTACGCAGTGTATAAAGTAAGTAGTAAGTATTGGTTATCCCTATCTGTCTAATACATTCAACGAATAATTTATAATACATTGAGCAAATATTATAATAAACCTTTTCGCTATTTTAAAATTCTGTAACTTTCACAGGAAATACAAATATTTTGCGCTAACCATAAATATCCCAATGCGATAGAGAACGCATTGCAATATTTTAGTTAGCGCAAATTAATTTCAATTATTGCTTTAAACTCAATTTATTTCACTGCTTTAGGTTCTCGTTTTCATTTAATAATAATAATCTTTATTGTACACCACTAGAACAATCAAATTGGAAACGTACATAAAATATGTTGCACAATCGGCGGTCTTATCGCTTAAGCAATCTCTTCCAGACAACCTGGATGGACAAAAAACATCGGAGACAATTAATAGCCATGGTATACATAAAAATTGAGAGAAGAAAATAAATTACATAATAGTTTACTTACATCTAATCACTTGTACTGCGTTGTACAAATATGAATATATACACATACTTATATTATAATACTAGAATACATATAACTACATATATATTATTATATACCTAAAAACCTACATATTACATACATATTACAATATATACACAAATAGTAAACATAAAATACTTGAATGATAAGTAGGATAGTACAAAGACTGTAACAATAAAGATAAATTAGTGTGCTTGCGATAGGTAGTGCTCTTTTACCATTTTTTTAAAAGTGGGCAGGTGGTTTTAAAGTTTAAATGTACTTTTGTAATAAATTTTCTTTTAAAACATTACTAATATTCAAACCATAATAACCAAATAACAACAATAACGCATATATAGGTATTATTAAAAATACAATAAATAATCTTCAAAAATAAAATATTTAAAAATTTAAACTAGTAATACTTTATTCTCCTCGGTGCGCGTTGGTTGCAGTTGCACTAATGTTGCCAGTTGCACCTGTATTTACGAGACGTCCTGATTTACAAAGTTTCAGCGGTATGCTTCGGAATTGCTGGCGAAGACAAAGGTCTTAAAAACTTATTTGTTAAGCTGTTTTATTTTGTAAGTTGCTTTGAATTTCTGGTTGTACTTTCGGCCAGTATTATATTATTAGTTTGCATTTTTGTTTTTAAGCGCTTTTAAAAAACGAATTTAAGTAATTCTTCATTCTTAAAGATTTACAATGTTAAGAAAAATCGTATCGCTTCCTATTTCTTTTGTACCATATATTTTTATAGCGGAAGATAATTATTAAATTTTAATTTAGTGAATAAACAAGGGAGTTTTTAATTAATCTATTATTCAAGTTTAGTAGAATAATATTTGCCTCCGCTTAATAAAAGAACACCAAAAAGCTTTGAAAGTAATTAGTGAAATTTTGGACAAACAAGGTTGGTTCAAGATCTTGGGTAAGAAAAATACGACAAAAATATTATTTTCTACACTTGAAATATTTTATTACTAACTAACAGATGCTGCCGGTCACAAAGAATGTTGACATACTTTCTTGAAAGCTATTGCCGAAATTAAATTTAGCTATTTAATTTCTGAAATAGCTAAATTAGCTATTTTAGTTACTTTTAACTTATATATTTTTTTCATTTTACGAACCAATAGGTACTAGTCAAACTAGGTATAACCTGATGTGTTGATGATATAAAATAATAATTTCTATAAGAATAATTGTAAACATATTTGGCCTAAAATAAACTGAGTTATTGAAAAATACACGTTAGTGGGCTAGTAAAACATAAAAACGAAAATGGCATCGATTTTCGTGTTCGTAACAGTGGGGAGAAAATATAATAGAAACAAAACACAGTAAGGAAATATGATGCCTCCACGAGGGAAACCTCTCTCAAACATTGTACCTACAAACGACTCAATAATCCATTATCTAGGAATCAGACATCAAATAGCATTGCCACATTGATACGTTAAAAAGAAACGCCAATTAAAATTGAAATCCCGCCGGCCATATTAAAGCTGGCATCCCTTGCCCGGATGTATGAGGTCAGTAAAGCGGCCCGTTAGCCAGAATGGACTGTTGTTAGTTCGCAACAATGAGAGCTATATATCAGCTGCGGCTCCATACTCGTGTAATGAACGCACGATCGCTGCAGATGCGAGACATATGAAATGTCTGCCATCACTCGGTAATTTCCTCATCAGGGGTAATGGCCGTATGCCAAGTGATACAAACGTAACGGTTGAGTATTTTGGCAAGGATACAAAGTGCAACATATACACAATGTTATTAAAAATACCCCTGATTCTCTTTGATACCTACCTTCGCAGTTATAAGCGCGTGAATTTATTCGCGTACTGAATACGATTTATTCATGCTACATGGCTGCAAACACATTTTTGTTGCATTAATGACAAAACGAGCATACCTATATTTGAAAAAGTGAAAATAAGAACAAAATCCAGTACAACTCCCACAACACTATAAAAGCGAGATAATATGCCATTCTCTATGAAATAGACATCAAAGAACCTCGCCACATCCCATAGATACGTTACAAAAGAAACGCCAATTCAAATTGAAATCCCGCCGGCCATATTTAAGCTGGCATCCCTTGCCCGGATGTATGAGGTCAGTAAAGCGGCCCGTTAGCCGGAATGGACTGTTGTTAGTTCGCGACAATGAGAGCTATATATCAGCTGCGGCTCCATACTCGTGTAATGAACGCACGATCGCTGCAGATGCGAGACATATGAAATGTCTGCCATCACTCGGTAATTTCCTCATCAGGGGTAATGGCCATTCGCCAAGTGATACAAACGCAACGGTTGAGTTTTTTGGCAAGGATACAAAGTGCAAGATATACACCGTGTTATTAAAATACCCCTCTTTCTCTTTGATACCTTCGCAGTTATAAGTGCGTGAAATTGTTCGCGACATAAATACGATGTATTCAGGCTACATGACTGTTCAAGTTCCGTTCGCCAAGTAATACAAACGCAATGGTTGGGTGTTTTGGCAAGAATACAAAGTGCAGGAAATACTCAACTCAATATTATAGGTACCAATATTTATCTCTTCAACTTGTCATGCAAAACCTACTAATTACAAATGTATTTTATACTACGAGCCACCTTTTCCTATATTACCAACAAAACTTTTGCAGATTTTTAATATAATCATTTGAATCGTGAAGGCGTATAAGTAAGCAGCCAGATCCCGTCATTTTTATTTCATAAATTGTCAATTAATGATCGTTTTTTTTTATAAAAAGGCAGATATCTTACGCCCTGGAAAGGACAGAGTGAGTACTTTTTAGCTCGTAAAAAAGAAAGCAGTAAAGATAAGAAGGGATTTTTTATAGTTATATTTTCAACCATACATTTCATAATAGCAGCCCTATATACATAATATACATGTACCACTGCTAGGCTCGGGCTTCTTCTAATGATGAAAAAGGTTAGGTAAATTAAAGGAATAAATCTTATTAAGTTAATTTCTATACTGATCCAACATCCTTTAAGCAGATTGTAAGTCTTACAATCACAAACACACACATATTTACACATATTTCTTCGAAACGACGAATTCTTAACAAATTATTGACAAAAGTTTTGGCATGGGTTTGAAGCCAAGACCTTCGACATAGCAGTCCTACTCGGCTATCGCTGCTGTACATACACTATTCATATACTAAACTTGAAAAACAAGCCATAAAAAGTTCATTTGCCATGAAAAGATCTGATAAAATCAATCACAATAAAATAATTATTTTTAAAACTAAACGCTAAACATGGCAAAATGCTATTTAAAAATCAATGTAAAGAATAGTGCTGTACAAACATAATATAATTAATTATCTTGACGCTTTGTGATTATTATCGAATAATTGGTTTTAGTGTCCTATGTAATGATAAAATATTTAAGGCAGTTACTTATTGCAATCAATTAAGCGTCAAAGAAGCCTACTTCCACGTCTATAATAACAATTATTGTATAGAGTGCATAGACTGTCCCGGTGTTTTGTCTGCACAAAGCACCACAATTTTTAGGCACAGGTCAAACAAAAACCGGCACAAACACAACCACTGGGTATAAATAACGGCCAGAGCTCTCTTTGTGTATCTGTTTTTAAAATTGCCCCAAAAAATGGATGATAGATTGGTTGCAACACTTTTCGTGTAACAGTTACAAGTTTGAAGTATTATTTGTGTATCATTTTTGTCTTTGTGAACACTTTTTGGTATGTATTTTAATTAGTTTTGCTGTCAAATCTGGCTACGCATTTTTCCGTTTATAATATTTTTTTAGTAACCTATTTATGAATCTATAATATTATGAATATTTTTCGAATCTAGTAGCAATTTAAGGGTTTCATGGTATTCAACAGAGAGGAATATTGAAATTAACGACTGGAATTAAAAAAAACATCACGTTACAGTTTTATATAAAACTGTTTTCATTTTATGCAAAACTGAAACTAAATTCAATGAACCATCGGTGAACGGAAGATATAAAAATTAAAATAATAACAAACACAAAAACGAAAAGGTAGCAGTGAAAAATGTCAAGCAAACTTGCCAAAATGTTGTTTATTTAATACTATGTGTTAATGTTGCATGCTTAAGAGAAAATGTGGAGTTCTACTGTAATACTAATGTTATACTACCAATGTACCTCACCCATATTTGCAATGAATAAATGAAGTTTGAAGTTTGAAAGTATTTTAAGGTTATTTTATACAAATAAGTGCGGATAGCACTAAAACACAGTCACTAAAAAAAGACACAATCATTTGGTATCTGCAATACATTTGTCGGTCCAGTTACCGATAAATACGGTCAGGCACACAAAAATGATAAAGCGTTTCTGTATTGTTAAAAAACAAATAATTTTTCGAGTCATTAGTACTCGCGCTACAAATATTTCTGTTTAAAGTATCCATCGATTTCAATCAAAACTTGGAGCATAGATAATTAAAAAAGGTTTTTAAAATAAATTACAACTGCCTCGATGCGCCTCTCACCGCGAGATCTCATGTTTGATTACCGGGTCGGGCAATCTGTTAATTGTAAACTTTTTGTCAGAAAATTCACAGTAGCACGGAGTTGGAATTGTGCCTGGTAGATGGCGATAGGCTCACCCCCTATACCCTGGAACTTAAACATACTGCACCGCTGCCTCTACTCCTACCTCCTGCTCTCTCTGGGATATATAGGCGTGATAATAATAAAATTAATAATTGATTTTCTGATGCAGAAGGCGGTGCTACTCGACACGGCACGCATTGTGAGGATTCTCTGGAGATCTAACCACCGGCAGCTTGGTCTCTGCATCCGATGCCGGTGGGGTAGTATTTTTTATTATTTTAAAATATTTTTTTGTACTTTATATTTAAAAATGTAGAATTTAATATTTTTAAATGTTCTTTGCATTTATAATTTATATTTAAACATGTGAAAAATGAGAGAAAAAATAAATGAATGAGAATAATAATAAATACTCTTTATTATAAACAAAAAAAAAAAACAAAATGCGTGACGTGATGTTATGTTGCTATGTTATGTAAATTACAAATGAAACGTAACTACATTACTGCCGTTTAGTTATAGGCATTAAAAGTCTATCTACCTTTAACAAAAGATGCTTCGATCATCAGTTTCTGCTGAGTCTTTTCCTCAATTACATAGCCGTCGGAATCTAGTCTAACGGTTTTAGCTATGTATTTATATTTTTGGTGGAGTTTAGCATTGCTATCTGTCCGTGAGACTTCGACTTAGTCACGAGCTTCTCGAAAACTACGTTATATCTATTCTTCCATTCGATCAGGATGACAATGATGGTATGTGGAGCCTCACCCACTTATACACCACCGTGCGCCTACTCACGCCTTTAAATATATTAATTAGTGACCCATCCAATACCAATGATATATGATTATTAAATAATGTGACATATTAAAATATTTCTACTAAAGCCCAGATTTATTTCATTTTAATTAAAATAATCTGTTAAATATACTCTACACAAAATGCACTCAGTAATTATCTAAATCTCAATTTCATTAATTTATAAAATTAGATTATGAATCATTTAATTTGTTAATCTAAAATGCGATCACTCGTAAAACGCTCAATATCTAATATTAAATTATAATACTAAACAGTTTATGCAAACAAATTGATATTTATTGACCATTTGAATAACCGCCGGAATGAATACATTAACTTTGAATTAGCTGTAAAATATTAACCGCTATTAGCCACTAAACATTTACTCAAATTATTCGTTTTATTATTAAGCGCTGGAATGAATTGTCTATCAAAAATAAGGTTTATACTTACCTACGTATCATTTTATATAACAAGAAAATAAAATAAATTATCTAATAAAACGAGCCTAAAGACCTAAAGATCTTTGTCCGATTATAAGAATACAATTTTGCAATCTAAAAATTAAAAAAGTAAGTAAGTAGATTAAACAACCGCCTATTTGTAGGAATCTGTAAGAAAATGTAGTAGCTCGTTGCTTCGAACGGTCCCTCTACGGTCGTTCCCGTAATCACGTAATGCATCACCGTGGATGCACTGTTTTGTAAATGTACTTAGCTGAAGTTTACTCTGTTCTTAAGTTTCTGGGATGACGTTGAAGCCAAGAGGAAAATCTGCTTCAAAGCCAATCCTATGCATTTTTCGTGAAATGAATAGAGAGTGCAAAAATTGGACTCAAGTGCAAATGTGAAATATACTTAAAAAAAATAACTTCTGCTACAAAATATAAAATAATGTCGTGAACAACGAATCGATTAAAACTGTCTCTGCACTAACTGCAATTTAGCACGTCATTTGAGTTTAAAATCATGACCGTTAATTATACTTTATCTGGATATTTAAAAAACTAAAATTGATACAAAAATAAAAAATAGGAATAGACTAAAGAAATATCTAAAAAGTCGTTAACAACCGCTACGAAAAGAATGCTGCCTCGACTAAAGGAGTGAAAAAGTACATGAAAAATTTAAAAATGAGGAAATATAACATAGATATTTACGCAAAGGCTTTTGACTTCAACTTTTTCTTAAAGAAACGAGCTTACAATTGTTATATCCTAGTTGGAACTAAAAGATGAAAGTAAAAGCTTTGCCACGATGTTGATTTTCTTACTTTGAGGTATTTTTAACCCCACGACGATGCAGCGTCGCCGCCGTTGTTGTTAAGTTTTATTTACACTACGAAGCAGCCGAGTTTTATTCACATTGTGGTAACTGATTTTATTTAAAGTAGAAATAGAATTTTAACGAGTTACCACTTCAATCTTATTTTAAGTTAAATAGAATAAAATATTGTCTTATTTAGTATGACTTTCGGGCAGTTTTACAGCGCATTTTGCATAAAACATTCTAGATTAAGTCATCTATGACTAATAACGATAAAAAATAAGGCAAAATAGTTATCCATTATAAAATATAAGATTAATATAGATTTATGGCCAATCGATATTCGTAACAATTTATTTTACTCTATTTTTATTTTTATAGTTTCGTGTTCTTGATGATAATAATTATCGATATGATCATTCTCTCTAGAGAACATCGATTGGCCATAAATCCATATTAATCTCATATTTTATGTATCTCTCGGCTACAATGTAATACAATCTGAACGATCTGATTAAAATGAACATATTTTTTGAGACTGTTCTGATTGAGGTAATAGATAACTATTTTGCCAATTTTTTATGTAGCAGTTCTGGTCATAAATATGTAAATGAGTTCTAATTGTTCATAACCAAAAACACATTTTTTTTAAATGTCGGTCGGTGCAATACCCCATCTTAATCTCAGTCCCAATTAATTATATTTCCTCGGCGCTACAGCGAAGTACAAGGCGTTCTCGGCGGTGCAATACGTTTGACTAACAGTCTCGGTCTGGTACTTACCAAGCTGTTGTAATGAATAAGCGGCCGAGAGTTTGCGAAGCCGCTTACGACTTGGTTAACATTTCATAATACCCCCAGGAACTTTTAAGCCATGCGGTTGAAGTTGCAGAAAGAAGATCTGATTAAAATATTTGTTTTGGGACTGGTTACAAGCTAACGGTAATTAGTAATTAAAAACATTTTAAACAATTAGTATGGGGATGGTGGAAATTATGTAAAAATGACGAGACACTTTTGTACCGAAACCCATAACAAATTATGAGTATGATTCAATTAGATAAATTATCAAAAATTTAGAAAAAAAACATCGTTATCAACATTATTATCGCTCAAACGCAACTCAAATAATTCATTATACAGAACACGCTTGTCACCAAATAAAGACATCAAGGACATAATTCCAACATAAGGCCAAAACATTAGCACTACGAGCAACAAAAGAAAATAATTACTTCGAACAAAGAACATTATTAAAACATCCCCTTGAAATTCATAAATAATATTGTGACGAATATCATTAAGGGTAGTATTTAAACGCAAATCATAAAATATCCTTTTTCTATGCAATTAAATACCGAATTCCCATCAAAATTACTGATTGCACAACAAAATATTCAACTCAAAATATCACTAAACACACTACAATTTATTTTCACAGCGCACAGCAATTTTTCCTAAAGCAAAAGCTTTTTTATCAATGCACAACTAATAATCTTAATGCACATTATACATGTTAACTCTTTTTCTTTTAAATATAGCTTCTATTTTTATAATATTTACAGCAGTTTTTCTAAATCAAACAACATTTTATTAGTCACAGTCATCTTATTATTTATTAATTATCACATAATGAGATCAGCAAAAAAAATATAAAATTAGATACAAAATTGTAATTTATTGAATTATTAAAGCGGGTCTTGCTTTCGCGGGGCATCCACGCTTCCTTTTTTGTCCCAATAGGCACATTTTTAGCTTCTGCAGGTGGCGCCACGTACTGTCGTCTGTTACGATCTATGATAATAAGAAATTGATAGGTAGTATAATATTATTTTATTTAGTGGGTGGATTCAAAAAGGGGTCGGAGTATCACACAGATTGATTCTAGCATGTGTGTATGTTATGGTCGCAGTTCTAACCTAACCTAACCTACTACTTTACCCATAATTGACCTATGCCATAACTATAGCTTTTATTTTTATATTATTTACTCCAGTGACGAAAAAACGCGCGAAGTTTTTCAGTTAAATTGTTCTGCTTTTAGAAATAATGCAATGTAAAAGGATTTTTTTGTTATAATAATCATTAAATTTGTTGAGCATGGCTTCTTGAAAATTAAGACAAATATGATGAACAGATTTTGTAGTACTTACTGGTTAATATGCGACTGGGATAGTTATTTTGCTATGAAATATGGTAAATTTGATGTGCAGTCAGTATTTATGCAATGCATGTAGTATTTTTGTACAAAAATAAATTTAACTGTATTGCATTATGAGGAAAAAAGGAATGTCATATTGATGTGTAATTTCGAATTATCTGCAGTTTGAGTTTTGTTAAACATTTAGTCTATCTGTAGTGAAGTAAGTTATTTGATGTAAAAAAGAATATAAATGATGAGTATGTATTGATAGGCGATTATTTATTTGATATGCAATATAAAATATCCCTATCATTAACAGTATCGATGACATTACAACAATGGCGCCCGAACTGGGACCATATACGCAATGTTGGCACCCAGACTGGGGCAATGACGTAATCAAATTGTCTTGCCCCTGCACATTCGCGAGCCGTACAAGGGGCAGAACGCACGAATACCCCTGATAATAGCTTCGATACAATGTTCCCCTGGTGATTTATTACACGTTAAACGGATTGGCTGTTGAGTCGGAGATTCCCTATATCGGTGCTCTAATTGCGAACCTCTTTATAGGGGTCTGTTTTACCGCCGATCTTTATAATTTGCTGCGAAACTTTTTATTTTGCTGTTCGAAATTTTTTTGAAAAACTGGCAGTTGTTTTCTTTGTAATAACTTATTTTATATATTCACATGGTATATTACTCATCATTTATATTCTTTTTTACATCAAATAACTTACTTCACTACAGATAAACTAAATGTTTAACAAAACTCAAACTGCAGATAATTCGAAATTACACACCAATATGACATTCCTTTTTTCCTCATAATGCAATACAGTTAAATTTATTTTTGTACAAAAATACTACATGCTTAGCATAAATACTGACTGCACATCAAATTTACCATATTTCATAGCAAAATAACTATCCCAGTCGCATATTAACCAGTAAGTACAACAAAATCTGTTCATCATATTTGTCTTAATTTTCAAGAAGCCATGCTCGGCAAATTTAATGATTATTATAACAAAAAAATCCTTTTACATTGCATTATTTCTAAAAGCAGAACAACTTAACTGAAAAACTTCACGCGTTTTTTCGTCACTGGAGTAAATAATATAAAAATAAAAGCTATAGTTATGGCATAGGTCAATTATGGGCAAAGTAGTAGGTTAGGTTAGGTTAGAACTGCGACCATAACATGCTAGAATCAATCTGTGTGATACTCCGACCCCTTTTTGAATCCACCCACTAAATAAAATAATATTATACTATACTACCTACCAATTTCTTATTATCATAGATCGTAACAGCCGACAGTACGTGGCGCCACCTGCAGAAGCTAAAAATGTGCCTATTGGGCAAAAAAGGAAGCGTGGACGCCCCGCGAAAGCAAGACCCGCTTTAATAATTCAATAAATTACAATTTTGTATCTAATTTTATATTTTTTTTGCTGATCTCATTATGTGATAATTAATAAATAATAAGATGACTGTGACTAATAAAATGTTGTTTGATTTAGAAAAACTGCTGTAAATATTATAAAAATAGAAGCTATATTTAAAAGAAAAAGAGTTAACATGTATAATGTGCATTAAGATTATTAGTTGTGCATTGATAAAAAAGCTTTTGCTTTAGGAAAAATTGCTGTGCGCTGTGAATATAAATTGTAGTGTGTTTAGTGATATTTTGAGTTGAATATTTTGTTGTGCAATCAGTATTTTTGATGGGAATTCGGTATTTAATTGCATAGAAAAAGGATATTTTATGATTTGCGTTTAAATACTACCCATTATTATTTACTGTAAAAAAAAATGGAACGACACAATTAATTTTACTGTGCTAATGTTAAAGCAATTATTGCTTGAACATTTGCACAATAAAATTAAAAATAAATGTAAGTAATAATTACAAATGAAGTTAATTTATAAAAAAACCATTTTACGAAGAATTTTTTTTTGTCAAATTTTTCAAGCACTTTCTGATAGTTTATGTAATAAAGAATTTTTGATTTTGAATTGTTTTTTATTTTTTTGCTAACTGCCATAACTTATCCTACTATCCGATTTCGGCTCCAGGTCCTAAACTGGGACACCCTGTATATCACTAAAGCATCTTCATCATCTAAGAATCAGGAAGCGTCGTAGGAGTCGTAATTTTAAAATATTTTCCAAAAACTGGGTAGCTGCACTAAAGCATCTTCGCTGCCTTGCGTCAGGAGTGCCCAGAGCTACGAATTTTGTACATATTCCCTTAATAAAAACAAACAACTTCCACCTGCAGGCCCGCATCGACTGCTAGAAATATAAAATCAACTTTGTTTCGAAATTCAAACATAAAGTTGTTTTATATTGTTTGGTTTTTGGCCACGGTAGTATAAAACTACCTATATCATGTTTGATGGTAAAAACCCAATAAAAAAATATAAGAACTAAACCTCTAAAATATTTATTTAATTTATTGTAAAAATGTGGGTAATATTTCTCATGGCTGGTAACCCCTAACACACGCACACATAAACATACCGCTGCCATTTTGGTGCTTCAATCATTTTCTATGTGACATTCTCTCCTGCTTTTTTTATGTACTCTATGTACCAAACATTGTACGTGCACCAAAGAAATCAGAGACATTGTCAATCTCTTTGTACAAGTTCATTTACAGGGTTCCAATCAACGCTGGCTGGTCAGATTCCCAATAAAAAATAAATAAATCCAATTTAAAACAGCGAAAGCACAGGTGAAAATTGCGTCAGAATCGTGAGCGAGCAGGAACTTTTTTTAGAATATTTTAATACCTACACTGAATATTTTCAACTTGTTTGCAAAAAAATATTACGTCGTTTCGCATTTAAATCTATATTTAGTAAAAACGGCACGAACAAAAAATGTTTAATTAAATCAGGATATAATTTGATTGGAAACAACAGCGTGGTATACCTACTTTAAAATTCCATTTGTGGTTTCACCAAAATTCAATTGGAAATTTAATTTTATTTTGACAAGAATCTAACGTTTTTGCATTTTTGGTAAAATTCAGTTACCGATTAAATTTAGTTTCTCCCAAACATTTTAGGGATCTCAAATTGAATTATTATTTTAAAATTCATCTCTACGATGTATTTTAAGTCTACCTAGACTTTCCATTGACATTTTAATTTTGCCTATCACGCGAATTAATGAAAACTTACAACTGCGATTTATATAGATAGAATATCAACGTTTTCAAAGGTTAAAATCAAACATATTCTAAATACACATTTCAAATGTATTTTTCTCCAATTAATATTATTTTTTTAAACATATTACGATTTCTAAGAACAGTTTCGGTCACAAAATTGCATTGTAATCAAAAACTAGAAATTCTAAAAAAACTCGTACGTAATTTAAATTAGAGCGTGGAACACCTTGACATAATTGCTTTTTTTCTTTGTTCGTAGCTGAGGTTGTTTTGTTTGCTCATTCTTAATTAAGACTCTGTAATTAGATGTTCCTACAGTGATTTTAATTTTGCGTACCGAAGTTACTGTAGCTTTTGCTGGGATTTAAGTCGTGTTTAGTTTCCTTTAGTTTAGCTTGCTTAAGAATTAGTAAGTAACTACTAGCTAATTTATTTAATAAGTATATTTGTCGGTAAACTTTAATTACTGTACATTTTAGGTTATTGAAGTTTTTCTTTGTATTATTTGTATTAAAGGAAGTTGTATTGACGCCTCCTTACTAGATGAGGAGGCGTCAAAAGGTTTAGGTAGGTTACCGTATGCGCCTCTCGCCGTGAGGTCTCAGGTTCGACTCCTGGGTCGGGCAAAATAATATTTGTAAACTTTTTTAGGAAATTCACCTTTATCCCATGGGACCAAAACATAACAAGTGAAATGTGGGTGTTGTAGACCTCTGCAACACCCTGGGTAATATAGCTGTGATGTTATGTTATTATTTTTACCACCACGCCAACCGTGCGCTCGTGTTATGTATATTGACGCCTCCTTATAATATTATATCATTTAACTATTATTGCATTAAAACGAATAGCACGATTTGTTCTATAAATCCTAGTAACAAAATAACATTTACCTACAAATAGCCAATATCAGCCGAATAGCCTCCAAAATTGAAACCATCAAATAATGGGCGAAAGCCACAGACAGCGTCTACCTTCAAATAAAACTTAATCTCAGCCAATTTTCTTGAAACATCTCTCTTCTTTAATGGTATCCATTACTTTGCCACCATTAAGAATTCCAGACAGGCGTTTGGCAGAGTAATCTTAGGCAATTTTCCATAGGACGGTCGTGACGGGGTTGTAAAAAATGCCACATACCCACTTGAGGCAACAATGGTGATTTACGAACACAATAGAGGTATAGCAAGGGGCTGTAGATCGGCAATGTGCAGTTAACGGTGGAGTGTGAATTTGGTCATTTATTTTCGTTTTGAAAATAATGCATTGATGCCCGGATTTGAAGTTTCTCGTATTTATTTACTTTGGGCTTAAGTTTACAGGGTAATAATGTCAATCTCATCGGAGCATCTTAATAAATACTAAATATAATCCGGTAAAAATACGGTTTTAATTATCATTTAAGGTACATTTATCCCCATAAAGCTGATTTTTTTTAGGAATGATTGAAACGACGTGTTTTGACGTGGAGTTTTTAATATTGTTTTACAATAGTGTTCTGAGCGTTCATACCAATTTTCAGCTCTATGGGAATTTCTGTACGCTTGTATGTCTTCGTTTCCAAGTCTTAAAAAATAAATCTTATAATTTTATCTGAAGAAACATTCAAAACAAAGCTTCTTTGTACTAACAACCTTTAACGAGCAACCGAGTTTCCTTCCGAATAGGTTTTAATTTAATACCGTAACGATGGAGCAAGCATGGAAACTAAAACTGTTACATTTTACAAACATATTTTATTTAAAAAAAAAATGTGTCTAGACGATATTGTAAGAAATAGCAAGTAAGTAAGCAAATTTGTTGAGTCACACATCAAAAGTTCGATTTTTTTGCTCCCCTCAGCATAATACCATTGGCAGTCGCGTGCGGGCCGCAAAGAGAAGCGAAATGTGCAAACAATTAGGGCGAGATCTTTTCACCCAACAGGGGTGCCACACTATGGGTGGCACAATGGCACTTTACGTCAACGGCAGCACGCCTCGATTTAAATGCGGCTCTATCTTGCCCTAGACATCTGTTACTTTCACACCAACTATAAATTACGTTGTAATAAATGGGAATGAAATTATAATCGGATTTGGATTTTTAGTGCGCATTTTTGTTAGTAATCATGTGCACAAAATATTTTTTGTTACATATTTTTTTGAGATTAGCTAATAGTAGTTAGGTGCTCAGAATTATTTAGTTTTAGACGCTTTGTATTTTTTTTCTTATGGCAGGATAAATTATTCTTTTTTTTTCTTTTATATGTTTTTTAACGTTAATTGCCAATGAGCTTGTTGTAAAAAAGATTTTATTTGTTTATTTATATAAAGTTAAAGTTATAACGTTCGCCTGCTAACGTCAAATAGCCAACTTTATTTAATAATATATTTTAATTGTACGGGGGAAGCATAAACCATTTAATTAAATTAACATAAGATTTATTTTCAAAATTGTTGCTCATTATATAAAAGAAGGTTAGTTATTTCAATGTGTGAGTAGTATAACGTCTGTAATAATATTGTTTGCCTAAAAAACTTTATCTAATAATAACTTATTTGTTTCTATGTTATTCAACTCTGTATTAATTACATTACCTGCTGTAAAACCTGCAAAGTTCTTTGTTTTTGTTTTATAACCTTTATTAGTAGGCTGGCAAGTCTAATTTATTCTGCAAAACTTCGCGAAAGCTGCCTACTTTCTAAGTATAATAAACGACAATAAGAGTTCCCTAAGTAATAAAACTTCGCCCAAAAACATAAAATACAACATCAAAGATCGAAGTTTGGCAGCGTTGTAAAGAATTAATGACATCTATCAATTCGTACAATATTGCTGACGTCTGCACAAAGGATGGGTGACACATTCGCCCGGCGTATGTAAATCTATTCAAAAGATTCTTTTGATAACGGTCTTTTGTAAAAGCTGAAGTACGACCTAAAGCTCCATTTTTCTCCTAAATACATAAGCACTGGCAATCGGAACGCTCGACGCGGGATCCACTCTTCGTAAACCTATTCGATCTCATGCATTTAAATTCAGAATTAGTGGAAAGCCTTGCCGCAGACCGACTTTTCGCTAAAGATGAGCAAGCTATTCCTCGGATTTCTTTCTAATATAGCTTTCATTGAAAACGTGATTGATTTAATGGCCTTTTATATACAGCGTAACACTTTGAATGCAATTCGCTTTTATGAATGATAAAGTATTTGCGGAAGGAGTTGAAGGTTTTGTTTTTGTCGAGGGAATAATGATCACACCTTTCGCGTTCAGAAGGTTCGCGGTGTGACATCATAAATAATCTGTTCAAAGACAGCCTCGTGTCTGGCAGGCAGAAAAATGTATCTGGGACATAAAAGGATGGTGGAGGTCGGTTCGTTACGTTTTGTCGGTCCCTGGGGTGTGCCTCGCGCGGAGGGCCAGTAGCTGTGTTGCTACATGAATGTTTTATACTTGCGTCACAATTCAGATTTGTATCTACTAGTCGAGCCTGTTTATGGCCGCCTGTTGTCTCACGTCAGGCAATAAAGGGGCGTGTTCCTGTTTTTCGTCTTGCGAGTTCAAGGTTCCTGGCACTCAGGAGCATTGGTTTATGAGCGGCGTTAGTGTATAAAGTAATGGAATAGTTCAGTATTGATTTTGATAGAAATACATAAAAATATCGATGGATTTCAATTATTAATAAATACAAGTGAAACAAAATAAATAAGTGATTTCGTATCTTCCTTCGCAACACGAGCAGGGAAAACCCATTCTTATTTCTTTGAGATCAAAGGACCAAACATTAACGAAGATAAAAGCAAACTGTTGGTTTCGATCCATCCTGAGATATATATATGGCTACTGACTAAACATGAAAAAAGTAAAACAAGCCAAATCGATTACCATCTGATAAACAAGTACAAAAAAAATTGACTTTCCTGACATTGAGTTTGTCAGGAAATTATTGACATCCCTACTCTTAATGCTTTTCTATCACTTATCTACTGATACAAATAAAGTCAACTTCCAAACTGAGCCTGTCACATGCACAGGTAAATGAAAAATATGGAATAAAATGTATATTTTTTGTCAGGTTACCGTTGATGTATGAATCGGCAAATCGGCGTTTCCTCGCCTAGACACGGTTCATCATTTTTTGACGAACATGGATTTTCTCCGAAGCTTTTTCGCATTACAAAAAATACGCACGAACTGTTCTTCTAAAAGCGTATTCTATTTGTCTGATCAGATTAGTTTGTTTTGGCGTATGGCAACTCCAAAGATTTATTATTGAAAAATATTTACGTATTTTTATTTAGAAATTCTGAGCAAAGTAGAAATAATAATAACTGATTTGGACGTGGGTGTGGGTAGATCAAAAAGTACTTATATTTCAAGACAGATGACAAAATTTCTTCTTAAAATTTCTGCTTTCTAGTCTGTCATCGAATAATATTCTAAAATGTATTTTATTTTTATTTTTGTCATTGACATGATAGTAAGAACTTTCTCTCAAAAGACCATGCGTTATAATTATTATGACATCACGCCATGTGATATTACCCAACAGGGTCTAATCAAGATGTCCAACACTCACATTTCACCTGTTATGGTTAGGTCCCGTGGGATAAGGTGAGCTATTGTGAATTTCCTAACGCAAGGTCACAAATAACACTTTGCCTGACTCGAACCCAAGACCTCGCAGAGAATGGCGCATATGCTAACCACTAGACCATCGAGGAAGTTTTTTTATAGAATTATACTACAGATGTAACTAATAATTCAATTTAGATTATCGTCTACAGCTGTCTCGTAAAAATCTTTGTAGGTTAAAATTGTAACCAATACTTTATAGATTCTACTAGCTGACCCGGCAAACTTCGTACCGCCTTAGCGTAAATTTGATGCACTAATTTATTTTGTTTAGCTGACCTATCTTATGTATGCGTACCTATTCAATTTCTGGAATCTATAATATCCCCCATATAAAAATGAATACTTTTTTTTTTTCTTTTTTTTTGGCGTAACAACCTTGTACAGAGTATTAGAAAACTACAAAAAAAAATATCAGCCAAATCGGTCAAGCCGTTTTCATGCCAAGTCGTGACAACGGAAAACGGGTTTAATTTTTATTTAAATAGATAGACGTGTTAATGATAAGTCATAATAAATTAGCAGAATTATATATCTAAATGTAAGCCTACAAATTAACACCATTAAGAGAGGATTTTATAACTGTGAGCTTAATTTACTCAACAAAGTATGTATGCAAATTAAATATCATAACATTCTTCATAATTTCACTCGTGATATAATTTATCCTCAAACTAAGGTTTCAGTGCCAGTTTACCTAGTAGCTAATAAAATATGTTTTTGTTTGTTTGTTTACATTTCGGTATAAATAATATCTCATATTCGGCCATAGCAGCATGAAGTTGTGCTCGGTGGACTACGATAAGCTCCTGAACATAACTTTTGTTTATACAAATTTAATAATACTTATTTTTTAATGTTATACAGTTTAATGATTAATTGTATTTCGTAGTAATGTAAATCTAGCTAATTGAGTGATGTCTCTAGCACTGCATTTTATATTTACCGAATTATTATTATCGCTCAAAAAGCCTGTTTGTGTTGTGAATAAGGAAAGTCATATAATATATGACTTTCAATAACAATATATTATATTGTTATAATGAAAAGACTTTTAAGGAAAAAATACAATATTTCCTCTGCGCTCTTTAGAAGCTCTCCCTGTCGGTAACGGGAGTTTTGTGTCTTCAGTATTTACCTTTATTTTCCTTGGTTGAAAAGAATTTATTAAATAATTTAGAAGTGTTTTTCAAATGAAATCACAAAACACGCGCAATCTAAGTAAAGTAAAAATTGGGGTATAGTAATTGATTATGACAGACGTAAACTGGCTGTCAACCGCGGTTGTAGTTTTGTTCAAATTATGAAATACGGGTGTTACTCACTTCATTTAGTCGACCGCGGTTTCACCTATACTTTTAGGCATTTTCATGAGAGTGCGATAAATATAATAGACCAACATTACGTGAGTAACACCCGTATTTCATAATTTGAATAATGTTACAAACTCACTTCAGTTTTAATAAAAATAGTTGTAGTTCTACAATTCCACGGAACACCATAAATGCATCTAACAAAGAAATAGTAATGATAGTAAGTTGAATTTTATGATTTACCACCACGTACTATTACCACGTATATTTGCGTCAATAAAATCACATCCACCGCAAATGGATTGAGAAAATCTTCATTTTTATTCCATTACTGGATTCTTTCTTAACCAAATAAAAAGTTTAGTCGCTCGCATAAATAATGCCAATTTGACACTCAATTTGTTCTTTTAAATTATATACTTTGTTTTTTGTTATTCATAATTTAATCAACAACATTATATCTCATAATATTTATATGAAAAAGAAAAGTATTTATATACAAGTTAATAAAAAATAACTATTTACAAATTTACAGGCAAGGTGTCATAGAATTCCCCGCATCGACCTTGACTTCAGGGAACGTGTTCAAAAGGCTGACAGCATTGCCACGTTGAATGGCAATGCTGATTCTTTGAGCCAAGTAATAACCAGCCTTCTGATCACGTGAAACGTAGATTAACCGCTTAGAAATATCTTTAAATAATAACCCCATAAACTGTTTTGACCCCAAACGGTGCAAATATGTAATCCACTAAAAGATTACTACACTTGCGACGCTTAAGATAATTATATACCTATTTTTTTATATAAATTAAACATGGTAGTATTTTTTATCAGATAACATTTTTTGTAACAATCTAATGAATTAGATTGCTTCTTTACAATTTTTTAGTTTATGTTACTGCAAAATATACCCTAATTATAGTATCAAGAAGAAAAACGATAGATAGATATTATCAGGGACCGAACTTTCATTTTTTTGCCACTTAGATATATCTAGTATTTGAACGGAAGACGTCACGGCACGGCCCCAGTAACACTCTCCAGTGACATTTCAGATTAATCATGTTGAAGTAATAATATTACCCAATCTCGCTTTAATAGCTTATTAGCTAACCAAATACAGTTGGCACGAGGTTCCATTAGAGAGCTATTCTATCTACGCAGAGAATATCAAACCATATCACGTTATATAATATAACATAATGCGTGTAAGCAAATCGTTGATAAAGTCAAAGACTTAATGAAGTTCAAGCTGAAATGTAAGCAAACACAGGCAAGATTAGGTCGTGGGTGAGATTAATTATGTTGGGAGTTAAATATAAAGGCT
This sequence comes from Hypena proboscidalis, assembly GCA_905147285.1. Classification (NCBI taxonomy): domain Eukaryota; kingdom Metazoa; phylum Arthropoda; class Insecta; order Lepidoptera; family Erebidae; genus Hypena; species Hypena proboscidalis. The sequence goes on along the minus strand of LR990140.1, from coordinate 11,041,459 downwards.
TCAATGCTATCTACGTAAATCTAAAGCTTAATTTCGTTATGTACCCTGTTTTATATATTATGCATTTGATACGACCTTGATGTGGTAAATGCATAACTCACTACTTGTCAAAAACTTTTGTTTCGGCATCAGATATTTTTCAAATCTTACACACACAGCTACACAGGTTGTTACATAGTAGGTACACGATAAATCTGTAAGGACCGATTTGCGCACATTTATTAGTCGTGTGAATGATAAATAGTGCTGCTACCGAAATAATCTTATCGATAAAATTCCAAATAACAGTCCAAATAATTATTTACGACCCGGGAATTGAATGTGAGACATCACGTAGAGGGGTACGAAAAAAATACCGCCAAACCACGAGTCAGTGTTATTGTTAGTTATAATTAACGATTTCAGAGATTATTTTGATATAAGGCATATCCGAGCTATTAGGTTACATTAAATAATATTATTATTATTCATAAAACAACTTCAATTAATTATTATTCACGAACTTATTTAGTATAAATCTTGATACTACTATAGCTTAATATTATTCTAAGACATAAAACCTAAACATAACAGATGAAATGTGGATGTTATCTAATGATAATTAGGTAATATAAGCCAACGCTAATAACACTCTTCTCTCATGTAATGTTAAATCTCTCCTATGCCCCGATTTATATCTCCAAGGTCGTAACTTAAATAAAGCAATTGCATTACGAATGTAAAGTACACTACGTTCGGTAAATGAGAAACGTACAACACTATTCCATTTCCCGAGATGCGGTATCTCTAAGGACTTCGTTATCTCCTAAATACTTCACAGCTTTTAAAAAAAGACTTAAGAGTTAAGAAAAGGAAGATATTAACGTTAAAAAGGCCACTTGAGTACAGAGCTGCTTAATTGGCGACGAAATCGTATTAAATACAATATGTTAGCGAAAACGATAACAGAATTTCTTGCTATGAAGGAAATGTGTTCTTGAAATGTTCTTTTAAGGCAATCCCCGATAGTTAATAAGATATCAGACTGCAATATAATATATATACAAGAAATGAACCATTATGTAACTATTGACGGAAATTCAGTTTGTTTTATGTAGAGATGGAATTGAAATAATCAGGTTATGTACCTTTTTATCTTATTAACAATTACTTGAACAACGGGTAAAGCGAATAATAAGTACTGACCTATTTTAGAACATGGAATACAATACAAAAATACATTCCTAAAACAATTCACATACTTACATAAATATTTATTATTAGTACAATAGTACCCTAAGTCTACAGCTGTGCCCGGCTCTATTTGCATAGGACGAAATATAAATGACGAAATTAATGAAGGTGAAATACAGTAGTACCCGCCCTTTGGAAATTTACCGGCCTGAGTGCGTTTCACGATGAAAAAATATATAGTTGGGTAACCGAAAGTTTTATAAGTAGTTGATAACCTAGTTCTCCGCCATCGTCCGTTTTTATTACATGTGTATTATTAAAGATGAAATACGGCACGCTTTATTTTTACTCAATTTACTCATATTATCCATATATTTTGTCTTTCAAAGATTCCAACCATTCATCTTTATACGCCCCAAGGGGCGCTTGAATACGTCAAACAAACATGTTCAAAGTGTTCAACTTAAAATGAATTAAAATATGATAATTATGGGATTAATAATGGCCAGACAGAGACGGAGAGAGAAAGAGTTATACATTTTACGCGGTCTTCGGTCAGTGTTTTGAGTTCTGGGTTCTTATTTGAACTTAGAGATCTGACCACCCCGGCGATGTGGGCTGCTTTTGAAAGTTCTAAGACATTGCATCCAATAACAGAGATCGCAGAGCGCAGAACTAGGAAACTCTAACCGCAAACCACTTGCGATGTGTTTGGCGCCTAAGTACTGGCTACACACTCAATCTTATTTGCACAAACAGATTTTTAAAATTTTAATTTAAACAAGTAAGTTTAAGCCCGTAGCTGACAAAATGACCAGTTTGTAAAAACCGATTTGTGCAGCCGATACGTAAGATGAAACTGTCAAATAGCATTAACAAAAGTATACGTAAGCCGTTTCAAAAACGTAAATTACTCGACACGTTGCGTTGCGCAATTTCGTACTCAGCTTAATAAAGAATTTTATGAACGTATGTGATATAGGCTTGTAGGTATTCAGTAAAAACATAATGCAGGCAAAAGGTGGTGTCCTTCATAAGAAATGCCAGTCGCAAAAAGTCCTATCTGTTATTTATACTAGGTTGCTTTATGTCGACCGCGGTCAAATAAAAGGGAAATGTCATATTTTGGGGACTGGGATGAGAGCGTGCTTCACCAAAATCACTGGTATTTTTGGACCCTTCCTGATTACTGACGTTCTGTTTGTTCACTTTGTTGTTACGTAAGAGGATTGAATTCAGAAAAATAACATTGAGTATTATTTTAACTTTTAAGAGTAGACTTTATACCGCCCGTTTAGCATACAATCCTAATCAGGATATAACCTTACTATTGTTATTATTTTTCTATTTATATAGATTATTATTAGGTTATTGTAACTTTAGCTGTCGTAAGTTGATAGTTACAAAAATCTAGACCAACTTTTATTAAATTTTTAAATAACTTAGGGTTTATTTTTTATTATTTTAAAAACACTAAAGAAATATAAAGTTACATTAAATAAATTGAAAATATATACATAGGTAAAAATAAAAAGGCAAATATTTACATTATTTTTAAATAACTTGAATAGAATTTACTTAAGTTAAAAATATATAGCAATATTGGTAAAAATTTTACAACTTTTGCTATGTTTTATTGATTTCTCCCCAAAAATCGTCCTTCAGGATTCATTTGAGATTATCGAACGGTTTTGTTTATAATTTAAACGAAGAACAAGCTCTTCAAAAAGTTAAGATGAAATTCCCAAATTTACATACACACTATTATATTATGTGCATGAGCCACATACAATGTTATGGTATGGTTATATTCCACTTTCCGCGCTGTTTATATTCGCCAGGCTTCCGTTAAACGTCTCATATGAAAAGTCGTATATTTTAATTTTGCTACAAGCTTCGCAAGCATATTTTGCTCGTGTTTTCGGTTACAGTTAACCTTCGTGGAAGCATATTATGTAATTTTGTACAATAATAAGGTTGAAAAATCAAAAATCCAGCAGGATTCAAACCTGCTCCTCCTTAGTAAACGCCTCAGGTACTACAATGAAGCCATGGATTTGTATGCTACTAGACGTAACCCCTAGTATGCTAACTTTATAGTTAAACTAACTTTTGCCCGTGACTTCGTCCGCGTGGAATCCTTTGTATTAACCAATAACTGCTTCCGTGCTTTGACCCACGTTAAACATAAATGCTCTTCTCCCGTAGGGTTTTGCGTAATATCTGAAGACCTTTTTCGAATATTGAACTATCAAACACAAAAAAAAAAAAAAAATCAAAGCAGAAGTTCTCGAGCTTAGCGCTATCAAACAAGCAAACGAACTTTTGCCAGTGGTTGCGCCTGTGTGGTATAGGGTACATCGATAAAAAGTTGTCTATGTTACGCGTCGTGTAGTTAAATAGGTTATACCTATTTACGTTAAAATTAGTGTTAAAAATATTACAAGAATATTATGTATAATATTATGTAATCTCTTCAATGTGGAGTATAAAAATATTTTTGAGTGTACGATAATTTTAATTTAAATCTGTATGCAATAAATATAAATGATTTAAATGTTACATTGTATTTATACATACATAACTTACCACGACTTCAATGTAAAATAATATAAGAAATCATTTCGAAACGTCGATATGTATTTAATTACCTTTATAATAATTACGCGACTTAGTCTCGTTGTCAAATTTTTGAGAAAAATAAAAAATCTATTTCTAAATGTCTTTAGTCTCTACCTATTTTTTTTGTGTGTGTACTAGATCTGTAGTCTCGTAATTGAGTGCTGTTCAAGAGTCCTGGAACCTGTAGATAAACGGTCTTCCGCTCCACTAATAGACAGAGCTCACTTCAAACTTCTTTAGTTTATTTCCACAAAACAAAGCCGGCACAGTTTGAAAACCAATTATCTCCGCTTCAACCTTAACCTATCGGATCGAAATAAAATGTAAAAAGCACCCGCCGGATGATTGGTTACTACTTTGCCACAAACCTACCGACTTCTGAATTGAACCCGGAATAACATTTCGGTTTGATATAAACAGTGACATCATTGAATATAGGTTTATTACCTTTGGTGCTCTCGACGCCGCAGTCTATCCTCCAGAGAAGCAGTGCCATGTATAGAGTAAGAAGCATCTTGCCGTCGCGGGGAAGATATAACTCACTTTTATGGCGCATCTTTGTACTCAGCCAAATTTTCGGCAACGCCGCCCTTTATAGGCGAAAGTCGAAACATCACCGACACACTTTGTTGCTCGAAACAAAACTCACCCCCGACACTGAACGTTATGCGACAGTTACGAGCGACACTTTTACTGCGTATTTATACCGTACGACAAAAGTAATTTGTGTACTATACGATGCATCCTATAGACACTCCCGACTTCCCTTTTATTATTCTTTGTTGTTTTACCTGAAACAAAAAATGTTGTTACAATTTGTATCGTTGATGTGTGGTAATGTTTTAAATAAACAGAGCCTGTCGTCTCTTTGACTTGGTTGACTGAACATTTTGCGGCTATTTTCATGTATTTTTGGTACACATTACAATGTCTGTTTTCCTGTCAAGAAAATTCGCAGCTTATTCTGATAAGGGTTTTTGTGAACTTTAGTGACATTAAATAGGGTTGTGAACAAACACAACTATGATCATTAGATAACACATTATGTTACATTGTCAAATTGCGTCATAAATTTAAAAATTATTGATAATTACCGGTGATTATTAATAATTACCAAAGTGGTGAAAGAAATAGATTAAACACATTTGTCGTGCATATAACGGTGATTTTTTTTAAATTTTAATATATAGTATCGATAAATGTTATACATTTTCAAAGATAACGTATTTAATTTTATTAATTTATAAATACATATTTAATTGCCTGATCAATCGAGCAATAGAGTAAATAAAGTTTTTAAGTTTTGGTCTGATTGTGACCAAAAACGCCAGAATTTAAAAGCTTGCCAAGGAGGACTAGATTGATAAAATTTTAATATTATAATGACATTTAGCAAAACATGTGGTAATTATTAATAATCTTTTAAAATTTTATTTTTTTACAATTATCATATTCACCTTTACTGATTCACTAGCAACGCCCGCGGTACCTTGATGACATTATAGCCTTACTTAAAATAATTTTATCCAACATTCTAATGTTGAAGAAATGTGTGAAATCAGTCTTGTTATTAATGGGTCATATAGCAACAAACAAAGAAAAAGTCAAATCGTTCTTCTTAATAATATAAGTTTAGAAGATTATAACTAAAATCATCAGATTATAAAAACTTATCGATATAAACTTTCACACTAAATACTCTACTACATCAGACCCTTTGTCTTGTAATAATAAAGCTCCAACTATAGAATTCAAAATGTAGCTTAACTTTGTATATTTTAAGAACTAATATGCATAATGCCCGGTCCACACGGCATAAACTTGTGTTTGCGCAGCGGGTTTGTGCAAACCAAGATTGCGCTAAAGAGACGAGCGGACGTCAAGTGTGATCTACGTTTAAACCATTTGAAGTTCTAAGACTTAGAATACATACGGTGTTTCTGCGTGAAGTATGGAAGCAATGCTGAAGTATGTCTAACCAGGTTTATTTTGAGATGGTCTTGAAAAATATTAGTGCTTTAACAAACAGTAATATTTGATCATAGATGCCTACAACCATAACCGGTGCCAAAATTGCAGGAGATAAAGAGGACTGGAAACATTTGGGGCAGGCCTTAGCCCAGAAGTGGGACAACGCAGGCTAACAAAAAATATATATCTATATATTTGACAATTTTACTCTTTAATTGGTTTACTGCCTAGTCGGTGAGCAGATGCGCCTTTAACCGCGAGGTTTGGCTTCGATTCCCGGGTCGGGCACAATTGTTATATTGGAATTTCCGTCAGGAAACTTTCAATAGTAGCACGGGGTTGGTTTTAAGCCTATATAGATAGGCTACAACTACTAAGACTATATGGATAGGCTCACGGCTTTCGCCATCCTCAGGTCCCAGACCCCATGTGATAGGGATAACAGGTGAAGTGTAGGTGTTAAACACCTCTGTCACACCTTTCTGTGTAAAATAGGCGTGATGTTATGTTATTATTTTAATTGTATTGTGATTAACTTGATGAGATTTTACTTTATTTGGTTTAGTTATTATTATTATTTATTATTTATTTATTTACCACAGCTTAATCTATCTTAACAGGAACAGATAAGTTAATAAATAAATTATATATGATAGAACATACAAATAAGACCATAATAAACGAAAATAAAGCCGTTACTTATGTTTGTGTAAAATAACCGTATAGTACTCAAGGTAAGTCTTTACTACAGAGTCTAAATTAAATTCGCGACTTCTCCGAAGCGAATTGGCTAATCCTTTCACCACGATGGCAAGTCAAAATAAAATTTGACTCAGCCATCAACGCGATGAAGAAGAAGAGAGAAGTTACAGGAGTTTCAAAACATGGATATGGCTACTAAATTTAATATTTATTCCTTCTTAGGGTCCTCAATTAGCCCCGAGCCATACAATTCTACTAATAAAATTTCTTGCACAAGTTGAATGATTTATTCAGCGCCATTGACGTATAAAGTAAGGACACGGCTAACGCGCGATAAATGAACTGAACCTTTTTGGAGTCAATGAGACTACAAAAAGCGCCTAGTGAAATTGACTGTGGTTGGCTGCCTCCGTGAGCGGTCAAACACGACAAAATGCCTAATTGTGCACTGAAAAGTTGTACGAACTACCAAATTAGACACAACAAAAAAGATTATGGTATTACATATCACCGGTAAGTCACAAATATCATATTATATCCACCTCTTTACATTATTTTATCAATTTTATTTGCTAAAATTTTTCGTTCCGACGCCATATTCCTTAATCGTGAATATACGCGTGACATGACTTTGGAACTGCGCAACTGCGCTTAGTTGAACTATGCCGCGGGCGTTCAAGAGAATATATTTGGTAATTTAAAAAAGTATTTGTTATGAATTGTCATATCATTGTGCAATGTACTGTTATTGCGTAAACTTGTTATAACGCTAGAGATAATATATGTACAGTCAGCAACAAAAGTAGCTAAACACTTAATTTTTTTAAGTAAGTACCTAATTTTAATAGTCAAGAATAGTCTATAATTTTGTTAAAGTTGATGAATTGAAAAAACTAAATAAAAGCTTGTAACAAAAGTTCAATGATCTTTTGGCCTTTCACGGATTATAGAAAATGTTCACCAAATGATTTAAGTACAAATTACATTTAGTAGTTTGTACTTAAATCCTTACTAATATTATAAATGTGAAAGTTTGTAAGAATGGATGTATGGATGTTTGTTACTCTTTCACGCAAAAACTACCGGATCGATTTTGATTAAATTTTGCACACATGTAGCTTATAGCTTGGATTAACATTATAGGCTACTTTTTATACAAAATAAAGTAGTGCATCAAATTTACGCTAAGGCGGTACGAAGTTCGCCGGGTCAGCTAGTCATTTATAAACATACCACGTGGGCGGAGCTACGACCAGAAGCTAGTAAAAAAATATTTCTCGAAACAAACATTTTATTTTATGCCTTAAACAAAATATGACCTACTTTTAGAATTCCCGTGATGTACTGTTCTTTTAATAATATAACTATAATAGGAGTATTTTTAATTTTGTAATAATAAATATTTTACACTATTGAAAGAATCACAATTTTATTGTACCTTCGGCAAAAAAAATGCTAACGAAATTTCTTCACGCCCTTACAAGGTTCACATCGCGTGAATGCAGTTATTTACATGGTAGTTCCATGCAGATGGCGTTACTGATCCTGCTATTCATAATGTCAAATTTGAAGGGCAATGTGTTCGGACAAGCCATTTCTATAGTATATATTTCTATGTTCAGCGCATATTAAAAGTAACGCCAATTTACGGTAGCCCCAGGTGTCTTAAGGGGCTTTCGGCGACGAGGGCACACCGCGGGGTTTTAGTGGGTATTCTGTGCCGTTTAACATCGTAGGCACGGGAGTCCCACATAGCCACTCTGCCCGTCCCCCCACGGGTAGGGTGGTATGCGTAAATGCAATTCCCCGCGGAAAAAAAAAAAAAAAAAAAAAAAAAAAAAAAAAAAAAAAAAGGTGTCTTAAGGGGGCTTAATCATAGGGTAAATTTATGTCAGCGGCAGTCACAGCCCCCTACAACTGCGACGGTTTTAATTTTGGTGCTTTCCTGTTGGTTTTGACACATCAAAGCAAGATAAATCTCTGTTTGAGATATTATCTACTAACTGTTGTTTGAAAAGTTTTCATTTATTTTACTTTTTTAATATTATTAGTATTGGTGCGACAGTGGTTTGCAAAACTGTAAAACTGACGCGACGTTCCAAATGAAGCTAATAATATTTTTTTCAAAAATTAGACAACGTGTCTAAATCGCGTAATTATTATAAAGGTTAATAAATACCTATGTTCGACGTTTCGAATGACTTGCATCATTCTTGATCACGAGCCGACTATAAAATAATTACACGATTTAGACCCGTTGTCTAATTTTTGAAAAAATGTTCTCAAATCGCGAAAGTTTAAAAACAAATATTGCAAAAGCTCATAATAATTTGTATCATATTATTTATATTTAAAAAATTGTGTCTTTGTGGCACTGAATGAGCGATATTTTATAAGTAGATTGCTTGTACTTTTAAATGACTATATTATGCTGCTTCATTTATCATCTTCAATAGATAAATGAAGTAACATCGTAGAAAATCGATCTAAATAGATAGCCATAGCCCATACAGTGTAAAAATAGGGAAGGAAAATGTGCGTTTCCCGAGGGGATCGGATAAGCCCTATCAAGGGGTGACAAAGGGATCAAAAGCGAGTATTTTTCCTAAATTATTCAGTTCAATCAGATAAAAAGTTTTATGTCGTTAGTTGGCAACAAACAAATGAATATTCTTATTAATATGACAAAGTTAACAAGCCGGTATCTAATTTATTGTGACAATAAATCTATTTCTCCCTGTTTAATTTGGTAACCCTCTTCTCTTTGTCGCCTGAATGTAATGAAACTTTGGTATCTTCGCAATTTTGCCATTCGTTACAAAATAGGTTTGTGCCTATAAATTTAATTAAAGAGAGATAGGTACTGATTTGTGAACCATTACGTAGTATTTTCTGCTGCTTTCAACGCTGCGTGGGTTAGCTTTTGTTATAGGAGACTAAAAATTTGTAATGTTTGAGTAATTCCTCAGGTGATACAATTATGAAAGTTTTTTTTCGGGTCTTAAGCGCGTAATTATTTTTGAGCTTTACCAGTTGGCTCGTGACCACGAATGATGCAAGACATTTCGAAACGTCAAGCATAGGTATTTATTTACCTTTATAACAATTACGCAATTTAGAGCCGTTGTCTAATTTTTCAAAAATATGATGAAAGATTTAAAAATATTAAAATAAATTTGCTAATGATCGACTAAGAGTTAAAATACTTACTTACTAGAGTGACTTTGTAACTGCGTTGAATAAGTTTAATACCTCATTAAGAAACACATTAATATATCATTGACAATCACAATCGATATTCTTTCGTAGCACAGGGACCCCATCTAATCATATAAAAAAGCTTTCAATCATGAAAAATATATGAACGTATTCTAACAAACAGTTCATTTTGAGGCAGGCCCGTTCATTGTGCCATTTATTTTCTTAATGTATTATTGTGTTGTTCTCTTTGACTGATTTTGAACAACTCTTTGTGACTCCAACAAAATGTTTCTTTACAAAACATTCGGGTACTCCAGATAAAAGAAAATTCAAAATACAGTCTCAAGGTTTCCTGTGTACGGAGTTCAAGCCCTATTTAACTTTATTGGGCGTATAATAAGAACATAAATCCTTTTTAAATAAATCTTTGTTAGAGACAGATGTTTTCAGGCTTTCCTAAGTAAATTGGTTTTTGACTATTCTTATTTAGACTGAAATATAATATTGAGAAGTCAGAAATAAAATAAAGTTTTGACGGTTTCAGTCAAATGGGTTTCTGGATTTAAAATAGATGACAAATTGAATTGTCAGCAAATACTTTATGAACAATTCTTCGCTGGATTCTATATTCGAAATGAATAATGAACAATTAAGAAGTTCGGTCGATTCACAAACAACAACTAACGTCAATCACTTTTTCTTTTATTTGTTATAGCAAACGAAAACAAACTCTTACTTAAAAATAAAAGTTTGTTAGTGTTCGCCTAGTGCGTTGCACTAATAAGTCCGAAACCGTTTTATGTACCTTTCCGTCATATTGGGTTCAGGATTATATTTAAACGAAAGTTTCAATAATAATTGGTAATTTCAAACGACTAATTTTAAGATAAGTTTTAACTTATACAAATTATGAAATACGGGTGTTACTCACGTCATGTTGGTCTATTTAGTCGACCGCGGTTTCACCAATACATTTAGGCATTTTCAAGAGAGTGCGACACGTTGCGTCTGACACCTGTATTTCATAATTTGACTTATGTTACAAACTCTTGTCAGTTTTAATAAAAATACATAGAACTTCATGTTTATATTATTATTACATTTAAAATACCTGAATATTTAACATCTATTAAAATTGTCAGAACCTGTCAAATATAATTGACATTCACCGCTTCCTTCAAGCAGATAAGGTTAAGTTAAAATTTCTTTAATCAAGCATCTTAACCGTTTAAAGTACCTAATAAAGGTGCGAGCAGAATTAGGTCGTAGAAAGCTAATCCTAAACATAACATTAAGGGGTAAGTAGAGGGGGTAATAAACATGGGGTTGGTTCACATAAAATAAAACTGCTCACGCAAGTAGCGCCACTTGCGCAATTTCAGTAATGGGATTCTTCAGTAAATGACGACTCAATGTCGAGATTCCTACCACCTCAGGGACTAAAAGAAAACGCTTTTATGAGCGCTATAAGTTGCCTATAAAATCTTTAACCCTTATGTGTACGGGAATGGTTTTATTTTTGTCGTTCTGTTTTGCTGTGTTGTTCAATTATGTTGATAACAATGAAATATTAAGCCTCAATTTCATAGATGTTAGATAAACCTTATCTTTAGGATAAGCACATAACACACCTGAATGAAAGTGACAGCGGTGTTCTTTTTTCAAGTGTAACTTGTGTCTATATTCATTTTATGGGTTGGTTAAGATCTATCCGGCACCTTTGAATTTGAATTGAATTTATCACTAACTTGTTTTATTACTTTATACCTACACACTGCATGGGTGCATGAAAAGAGCCTCCCCGAGTGACGTACACAACGATTCCCTACGTCCGGCGCACCCTGGGCAATTCGCGAGTTCGCCAAAGCGAATTGGCTAATCCTTTCACCACGATGGCAAGTCAAAATAAAATTTGACTCAGCCATCGACACGACGAAGAAGAAGAAGACCTACACACTTACTATACAGATCCATTAATACGGTTCGCAATGAAGCTAATTACTTTATGTTGTATAATAAATGTATCGTCCATTGTGTGTAGGGTTGCCATACGTCAGGATTTGTCCTGACAAGACAGGATTTTTTGGTCCCTGTCAAGAGCGCGGCTAGACTTAGACAATGTCAGGATTTTTTAGTGCCTGTCAAGATCACAGCTGGGCTTAGACAATGTCAGGATTATTGGATTTTACAGCAAAGTTTAGCTTAAATTTCTAAGATTCACCGCCCCGTACGCACCGTACTGGACGGACGCTTTACCATAATGTCAAAACTATTTACTAGAAAACAGACTCTTTGTCAGCATTTAATTCCTAAAGCATAGGGCAACCCTAATTGTGTTGCGATCCAATTATAATCACTATTATCTGCTGCTAATAATCGGTATTGTGGCTCTAACTGACTACAAACAATGGTCGGTGACTGTATTTGAAGCCAGTATTACTGAAATGCGTCAGATTTGCACGGCTGCATATGAATACCTACCTGTACCATTAATTAGTCTATTAATGATAAATCTACATCATTAATAGCAATCCTTTGTTCCAATTTATTTATCGAACACTAGAAGTAACAAAGTAACTTTTGTTTCCATATCACCTTTTCACAAGCAATATTTCTGTTTGCAATCAAATAAATTGTACAAAAATATATTGAAATTAAATTAAAAACTTTGGGCCCGACCATGTTTTTTACATAGAATAAAACGAAATAAAACCTCACGTCTAACCTACCATGTTGAAGCTCTCTAAAGTATTTTAATTTTGAAAGTATACGTAAATTAAATATTCTCTTAAATTTTTTGAGAGGTCAAACTGGCAGCTCAAAAATAGCATAGCATACCGTTTTTGAGATGCTTGTTTGTACCGCATACCTACATTCTACCAGACAACAATACATTCGTTACATTGTCAGTTCGTAGCAGGATCTCGTATATTATTTGCATACAGTTGTTACGCAGACGTCTGCCGAGATCGATCCGAAACGCTTGACTGACCTATCGGTTCATGCATGTCACTCTAACGTTCTAGCGGGATATCCACTATACATACAAATCTATACATAACTTATAAAAACGAACTTTGGTTGTGTATTGGTTTGGTTCGCTATTTGAATAATAGTTATGGAAAAATCCTTTGTGTTTGCTGCATAAATGTTTTATTTTCGTATACAAAAAAAAAGATGATTATTTAGTCATTATGCAAAAAAATAATTGACAAGGATAAATATTCACAAAAACAGATTTTAAATAAATAAAAAATACTTCTGTAAAATAAATAGTCGGTACTACATTTTAATGGAACGGTAAAAGAGAAATATAAATTTGCTGGGCGGATAATAAAAAAAATATGAAAAATATTTCATTTAATAATACAGAGTGTAAATGATATCGTAACGAAGCCGTTTACCAGTGATTCAGTTCATGATCTGAGACCCTAAGTGCAGAAAAAATACACCTATAATTTCCACACCTCGGAAAATCGGTCTTAGACAAATTTTTTTAGAGATTAAACTGACAGCTTAAAAAATAGTATGGCATACTGTTTTTGAGATGCTTGTATGTTTATAACATGTTGTAATTGTAACTAATACATAATTATCGCAACACAAACACCCGCATACCTACATTCGTTCCGTTGTCAGTTCGTAGCAGGATCTCGTATATTATTTGCATACAGTTATTACACAGACGTCTGCCGAGATCGATCCGAAACGCTTGACTGACCTATCGGTTCATGCATGTCACTCTATCGTTCCAGCGGAATATCCACTATACATACAAATCTATACATAACTTATAAAAACGACCTATGGTTGTGTATTGTGGTTTGGTTCGCTATTTGAATAGGAAAATGGAAAAATCCTTTGTGTTTGCTATATAAAGGTTTTATTTTCGTATACAAAATAACAATGATGATTCTTTAATTCTTTACTCGCAATCAGGGCGCACCAAAATACCAGCGCTGTAGTGCTGATGTGCTGCAGTAGTATGCTGAGGTGTGTACCTTTTTTGGCACATCAATTAAATTTTTATTAAAAGTAGTTGTATAAGTGATATTAAGATTATGATTTGCCAAAATAAATGTTTCTTTCTTTCTTCTTTCTTCTTTCTTTCTTTTCTTTAATCATTGTGACGATAAGCACAAAAAACAAAATTGTATCACAAATATTCTATTTAATAATACTTAGTGTAAATGACATTGTAACGAAATCACTTACCAGTGATTTAGTTCATAATTCTGAGACACTGGGTGCAAATTATTTTGACCGATAATTTCCACACCTCGGAAAATCGGTCTTAGACAATTTTTTTGAGAGATTAAACTGACAGGTTAAAAAAATAGCATAGCATACAGTTTTTGAGATGCTTGTATGTATAAAAAATATTTTAATTGTAACTAATACATAATTATCGCAAAACAAACATCCGCATACCTACATTCTGCCAGACAACAATACATTCGTTACGTTGTCAGTTCGTAGCAGGATCTCGTATATTATTTGCATAGTTGTTATACAGACGTCTGCCGAGATCGATCCGAAACGCTTGACTGACCTATCGGTTCATGCATGTCACTCTATCGTTCCAGCGGGATATCCACTATACATACAAATCTATACATAACTTATAAAAACGACCTTTGGTTGTGTATTGTGGTTTGATTCGCTATTTGAATAGTAGTTATGGAAAAATCCTTTGTGTTTGCTGCATAAATGTTTAATTTTCGTATACAAAATAACAATGATGATTTTTTGTCAAAAAAATAATTTACAAGGATAAATATTCACAAAAAAAGATTTTATATAAATAAAAAATACTTCTGTAAAATAAATAGTAGGCACTACATTTTAATGGAACGGTAAAAGAGAAATATAAATTAGCTGGGCGGATCTTAAAAAAATTGTATCACAAATATTTTATTTGATGTGTCATTTACACCCTGTATTACAGGGTGTAAATGACATCGTGGCGAAGCTGCTTACCAGTGATTTAGTTCATAATTCCGAGACCCTGGGTGCAAATAATTTTACCGAAAATTGCCACATGTCGGCAAATCGGTCTTAGACAATGTTAACTCATTATAAGGATATTGCTTATGTTTAAAAAAAAGATTGCGAAAACACTTTTCAATGATTAAAAACATGATTTTAAAGCGGCCTCGTCACGATGTCATTTACACCTTGTATTGTGATTCGTTTACCAATTTTGTATAAAAAATTGTAACAATTGTAGAAAGTCTAGTCTATCTAAATAAATAAATAGAAATATTTTATTTACGTGTAAAAACTTTGGATATATTTAAGACAACCCAGTTTAACTTATCACTTCATAAATAACTTAAGTAAATTAATTTCTTTTAAGTACTGCAATAACTTAATTATATAACTTTCCTTCAGAATTATAGAATTTCTCAAAGTTTTAATTGTTATAGTTTAAATGGATTTTAGAATAATCTGTTTAAAATTATTCGGGATAATTAAATCGCTTAAAATAGATCTTTATATTTCACGATAAACTCTAATGGTATTTACTTTTGAAGTAATAATGTCATATTTAATAAAATCCTTATTGTATATTGGTATTTGGATTTTATTGAATTAATAACTGCGATGGAATAATCCGCTTTATTTTTATGTTGAGTAATCACGGAAAATACCTTCTTCAATATTAGCGAGGAAAGCATTCAGGGAAAATTTGATAATTAAGTGTAATTTGTTGAACACGTTGGTGATTAACACAAAAATATAATATCATAATAAATTATTCCCTTATCAACAGCGAAAATGTTCCTTGTTAATTATAAAATAAGATGTAATAAAGATTTCACAACTTTTAAGCAAAATTAATAGGGAATTTTATGAAGTAATATTTTGTTTTCCTTAACTGAACTAAGTATTTTCTTAAATAAAGTTTTTGATGTATAACCTTTCAAGCGCGGAAAAAAAATTTAGAGAGAAAATATTTCTATGTATGTATGTTAATTGTGCCAAAACAACATATTTAATGAATAATGACTTATATTACTAGTGTATTTGAGACAAAATCGCTCAACAAAATTGATATCCTTGTGAGTTTCAAAATAACAAACATGAAGCTATAAGCGAGCACGAAATGTAAATTAAATACATCCCATGACGCCCCTAATGTGAGAAATATTATAAGTAACACAAATTGTTATGACGACTGACAAATGAAGCAACTTGAAGTATTTCACATACAAACAGTTTATTAGGCATGTGTCACTTTTGGCAGCCATAGAGAACGTCGCGGTTATATTTTAATATAAGCTGTCAGTTTGCCGAATGGAGTGCTTTTATTTGCTTACTGCTGCTTATTTTGCTGTCGTGGATATACAATTCACTAAATAGTTGCTATGGGTGCGTCTTACTTGTAACTAAAACGTTTTAGTTGCCAAGACTTCATTTGACGTATTGTTTTTGAGTAATGTAAAGGTACTTAAAGGTTTTCTACTTGGCCATATATAAGACTAAGAGTGTGATTTTTTTTAATCAATTCCATCCAATAAATTTCAAAATAAATTGCCAGAGAATATAGTGAGAGAGGTCAATGGACAACTCTCCATGCCTATTATGACAATATATAATCAGACCTAGCTCAGACAAAGAAATGGCTACATGTTTATAATAGATTGTTGGGCTTCGCAGAATACAAAACAAAATGATTCCAAAATAATATACCAATGACCTACCTACGTTTTTGCCAAGTAAGACGCTCCTTAAGCAATTATTTAAAGAATTTAATATCCACTTTAGCTAAATAACAGAAAATGCAAAAAATTGTTTACTTATACTATCCTGTGAAACGCGTTTTATTTATAAAAAACGATTTGATGGATTCTATTTCTGAGTGAACTTAATAAAGTACTTGAGAGATTTGTACTTAAAAATTTAAAGAAGACCATTATTGTCATTTTGTTTGTTATGTTTGTACCTATATGTATTATTATGACTGTATTATAATTCAAATTATACTAAACTAAACTCAATATTTTGAATACGCAAAAGGATTCCAAGAATCATTATAGAATTTCGACAGTTTGTACCTAAATTCCCCGTATTTCGTATTAACATTCCGAGATGGTTTTATCAAATAATCTGAAATGTTGTTAATACGATAATCGGCAGTATTTTAAATTATTAATTTTAAAAAAACTTTCATTAATTTAGCAGTTTTTAGAAGACATTTAAATTATAACCAAAAACAATAAATCTGCATTATCTTTCATTTAAATTAAAAGCTCCCTTTATTTAATAAAATGAACATAACAGTGTTATGCTTATAATAATAATACCAGCCATGTTTTTAATATATTATGTCCCACTGCAGGGCTCGGGCCTCTTCTCATGTTGAGAACAGTAAGTAAGGCCAAAGTCCACCACGCTGGCACTTTTTTAGGCAGTCTTAGGCATGCAGTTTTCTCACGATGTTTTCCTATACCGTGAACGAGAAATAATTTATATGTTAAATACATATTATCTTAGAAAAGAAGAATCTTTACGATTATTTGACAGAGGTGTGTACTGTGTGTTCAAATCCGAGACCTTTCCGACGAGATCCGAGACTTTGTAGTCCTACGGTCCTCCACTCGGCTATAGCTGCTTCGATGGCTATGCTTATGACGGCTCTAAATTACTAATTTAAAAACATATTAAACACTAAATAAACATCTTAACGAGTACCTACAACTAACGGTATTTACGATGCACTTTCATGTATCAAGGATAATATAGAGATATTAAAGAGATACTTAATTCTAATCACTTTGTCAAAGTCACTTCTAATATCTGTCCCGTCTCAACTATTTGTCGTTTTATCACTGCAATGTAAAACATGACTGTTCCGTTCCTGTGAAATTTAAAAGTAAAATAAAATATACTAAAGCCTTTCTTGTTAAATAATCTATTAATAGCCAAACAATTATTAAGATTCAACAAGAAGTTCTTGAGATTAGCGCGTTCAAACAAACTAACTCTTCAGTTTTAGTATATTAAAGTTCAAAGCAAGCAAGAAAAAAAGAGAAGCGCCAGCGAGTTCCCAGCGGGGCTATTTCAAGCGGATAGGGGACGGTATTCTTAGATAATTAACTCTTTATGGGGAAAGACATCTGTTTACTGAGCTCCCGAGCTATATTTATAGCTACTATGCTACGCACTAATCATGTAAAATGTTTCTATATTTACTTCATTGTTTATGTTATGAACATCATAACATAAATTCTTTGAACATATTTTTTTAACCGACTTCTAAAAAAGGAGAAGGTTCTTTAAGCTTGACTAACGAACGATTACCTTTGTTACTAGATATTTCATGAATACGTTACAAAACCCTTTTCGTACATTATTTCTTTACCCTGCCCGTGTTTTAATACTAATTGCTAAATAATGCTCTTTTGTGAATTCATGTGTCCAGTATTCTGTACTACGTTAAATTATTGTTCCTAATTTAAATACTATGAATTCAATAAATATTTGTACTTACTAACCAAACATAACTTGAAGTCCTAAAAATATCACACAAAATTCAATATTACCTTACCGAACGGTGTATAATAATATAATTATGTAAAAAATGTCTTTTCAAACTATCACTGAATTTAGGCAACATTTTAAATCGGTATAAAATATTTTTTTTATACTGGTAAAAGAATAAACACCTAGACAGAAACAGATACAGAAGTCCCATTTTGAGGTTTATTCGTAATAGCACTTAGGTTTTAAACTAGCAAGAGAAAGTTGTATGTGAAGTCGGTTATAGTTTCATAAAGTCACCAGAGAGCAACTTCATAATAAACCTGTGCAACAACTTATATGAACTTAGTGCTGCATCGAATTTATTATCATACTATAAGCAAAGTTGATTCATGATCCATTTGACTAATATTTACTTTGATATTGTCAAAGTCATTATTAAAATTATGAAATACGTCTATTTTGTCGACCGCGGTTTTGCCTATATTTTTAAGCATTTTCAAGAGAGTGCGACACGTCGCGCCTGAGTCGCAGCCAGTTTTGCACTGTAGCGCAGGCAGCGGGCCCGAAATGCCTAACCGTATTTTATAATTCGAATAATGTTACAAATTAACGACAGTTTTAATAAAAATATTGTCTAAGTCGATAAGGTTGACATTTGTTGGTAGAATTAGCGAATTTAGACTTAAGTGTTTTGTAATGTTTATACAAAAATAGTAAAACCATAAGGTTCATGTATCTACTTTGTTGATAGTACATAACGTAAGGAATCAATTAAATTATAATTTTGGACTTTGATAAGTAAATGAATAAAAAATGCATCAAATTGAAGAGGCAACTAGTATATAATTTAAGATGGACCCGATGCCATTACAGGAGTAATTAGAATTGGACTGAAAAGGTCCTCTAACTAATAAATGTTGCACGAATTAACTCGTAGGATAATGGAAATTGTACGACTATACGTTGATCCCATGTTACAGTAGGTATACAGGATCAGGTAAAACTATGTATAGACATTTATTTGTTTGAATGGGTCGTTGTTTTGTGCCTGATTTAAACTTTGATATTAGTTTGGGTTAATTTAGTTTTATTGCCCAAATTAGGGTAAATAGCTATAGGGTAAATAGAATAAATAATAAAAATTGTAATGTATTTTTTTTAGACTAAGAAACAGTTCAAAATATTATGGGACTGGCAGGATTTGAATCTGCGACCTTCTGCTCACCGGGCAGTCGCTAAAACCAACCAGCTACGATTTAATGATGATCCTATGTTATATAGCTATAGTTTAGTCTAGTCGATCATAGTATTGTTGATAAATACATTTATCACGTTTACGACTTACTTCTCATTCGTCAAGTAAATTGTTCTCAAAGGATAAAATATAACACTGATAATTGAACAATTTAAGTGACAGCTGTGTTCGATTTTATCTGTGTGTAATTTTTATATTTGTTTAAGTTATAATATCTTGGCCTTTCATGTCAAAACTGAAGTCGTAGGCATTTTTAATAATATTAAAAAAGCGTATCGTCAATATTCAGGTTGAATGATCTGCAGTTTGTTTTTGTTCGTAATTTTTTCAATAAAAAAATATACAAGCTTGTATTGCATAACAAAATTCGAGTGTGTGCAAAAACCGAGGGTTATAACAAAACAGTGTACTTTTTCCGTTTTGATTGAGACAAACAGAGCGACTACACCGTTAGTCATGCAAAAGTACATACAATTTAAATCTCGTCGTGCTAGTACGTTTTATGGGTAGAATACATACCTTCATAGTATATGTACATACTTTTTAGAGATAGCAGCATTAGACTACAGTCAATTCTATAAAATTTTATTAAAGTCCTGATAACAGGCACTGGAATTTGCCCATGAACGGAGTAATACCTATATATTGAGATTGAAAAATATCCAAACTAATGTTAAAGTATCTAATCTCAAATATAATTGATTTTGACAAAACTAATTACGTTCTCAGATCACAGTCGAAGATATGTATTTTTGTAGATTTGACTAGAAAAGTGTTCTTATATGAAAAAAGACAGTATATCTAAATCCAATTCTAAATCTGAATAAAAAAGTTTATGAATATCATACCTAAATGGGCTCTCATCTCTTAACTCATTCAAAAGCTACACCGTCAATGGTTACACGTAACATAAAGATTGTATTATTACATTAACGTAATAAAACATAATGGTCCTGTATCCTGGCTCACGAGGATATATTTTCAGGCAAACGTTTAGGGCGAAACAGCGATGACGTAATATAACATTGTAAAGTGCCGTTTACAACGCCTTTTCCGACATTCATCGCAATCGTCGAACTCGTGTTCCAGTTAACAATTGCAAATACACATTATTTACAAATGTTCCCTCGTTTACATAACCTATATAAATACGAGGACCGGTAACGGCCCATGAATTTCCATACCAATACTAAACATAAATTGAGGATCAAAATTGAACACAAAGGTATATTGCAGCTATTATTTTTCGATATCAGAGTCATGTAACAAAAACAATTCAAAAGGGTTCGGACGACAAAAAAGGTATGACGTCCGTCGTTTAATATTCATCGTGGTTGCAAATATAATGTGTAACGTTTTTATTTTCATTTTGCTGAGAAGGGATGTAAGCTGCTTTTTCATTCAGGTCGAGATTCGAGCAAGAAAGGGTTGGTATTTCATTACCGTCTGAATGTCGTACGGTAAAGGTTAAGATTTTCTTGTCCGATAGTTCTGTAAGTAATTGACCTGTTAAAATACATTGTCAACTACTAGATAACTAAATTAATATTTGAATGAATATTTCACTTGACAGAAGTTTTTGTTTGATGTTTATTTATTGGTAAAAAACCTTAATTACGCATTTCCTTGATACATGCATTATATTTTATTAGATTAATGATGGAATCTTCATCATCGACAACCGAGACTTTTCTCAATAGCATTACAGTCGTCTTCATAATCCACCGATAAAACTTTATTGATTGAACTTTAGACTATCTATAGATACTGATGTATTTTTCAAACATATGATAATATTGCTGCTTCTCAGTCTAAGAGCAAACCCACGTGGGACAGAAAGCGATAGGTTTTTACCTATTTTAGATCTGTACAATAATGTACTCTGCAGACGGCATATTCAGCGTAGGTTCATATCTCTAGGTTTTCCTGGCAGCGGCTAACTTATTTTTTTTTCAAAATAAAATACTTGGTACAAATTTTACACTACGCAATCCATGAAATTTTATTTACGAAATGATAAGCCTTTGTGACGTATTTCATTATTGACGTAGGCCGTGTGATATTTTTTGTCTGATATTCATTTTAATATTAAAGCTCTTCATGTAAATAAACATCTTTCATGAACCCTAATAAGACGGCACTTTGAAGACAAATTATATTGAAAACAAAAAGCCATCATGAATATTTTTTCTTTGATGATTGTTTTTTTCTTTCTACCCCTTCGTATAAATGATTACCCGGAGACCTTTCAAGCAAGGTTTTTAATTAAAATACCGATATCCGATTTCTAGTTTATCGTTGACTTTGAAACTTGAGAAATATTTTTCGCTGCCTTATTTGATTTTGTCCTCCATTTCCATCCGGTTTTTGTCCGGTCGGATTATTCTATTTGTGCGACAAAAGATCGGTCTAAGGGACAATTACATCTGTACCCATATAACTGTGAATATGTGGCAAACTTCATCTTTGTGTTCGGGATAATGAAGAAGTTTTATATTCCTTTAGTTATTTTTTGCAATTTGCAAGACTTTGACGATGGAATATTTATGGTGTTGGGATCACGTATTTTATTATGTTGGGTGACGCGATAGATTACTTTTGGTACTTTTTCTTGGTTAGTATTTTTGTGTGGCACCGTTGTGAGTCTTCTTAAACTTTTAAGGGTATTTATTGTGTTGATTTGAAAGTATCTAATGATATACATATTCTTATGTCTCAAGATAGGTCACAAATTATTCATCTAGGTAATTTTTAAGTACTACTGGTGGTTGAGCTCTTGTGAATGAGCTCGAGGGCGGCAGCACCACCGTCTCACCTTTAACCTGCCGCCAAATAGTAGTGCTTGCATTACTGTGTTCCGGTTTGGTGGTGAGATCAGGCCCTGAAATTACTTGCACATGAGGCATAACACCATAGTCCTCAGCTGCAGCGACGCATCTATAATCTGCTTTTGTGGATTGTTGATGTCCATGGGCTGTACTCCACTTACCATCAGGTGGGCTACACGTTAGTTTGCTGTGGGCGTAGTATAAAAAAAAAAAAAAAATCTCGTGTATTGGTGAAGACACGTATATTTTCTATAAATAAATGGGTTCACGTTTTACGAACACCTGCTTATATCAACTTGCAACTACAAATAGAATATAGTCACTGAAGCTAACCAAGTTCCGGACGTGTGGTCAGTTCCTGTGACCGTTAGTTATCTTGGGATCTTACTTTATTATGTACTACCATTTCCGGTTGTGGTAAGATGTCTTAGTGCAAATGATATGCATTTAGTGTAGTATTATATTTATCATTGTAAAAATGTATAGTGTTAGAAAGAAAGAAAGAAAGAAAGAAAAAGCATTTATTCTGGCATAATTGCGTCTAAAACTAAGAAAAAATTATAACAAAATAAAAACATTATTTAATATGCCGGAAATGGTACGCATCTCAGCACAATACTGCAGCGCTAAAAGCACCGCAGCGCTGATAATTCTGATGCGCCCAGTGAGTAGGGATCAGTGTGACAACAGAAAAAAAAAATTACATATTATAATATTTTGTGTCACAAACAAAATATACCCTTATCTAACTAAATCAAATTTCATAGATAAGAAACAACTACACCTATATAATAATAAAGCATTACTTACATTAGCAAACTTATATTTAAAATTAATAAATACATTATTTAGAATGTAAAACATGGAACGGGTGTGTGTGTTAAGTCATATTTAGTATAGGATCCGACTGCAAGTTCACTACGTTTGTGGTGTGAATCCCATTAAAGTTTTATTCAATCATTTCAAACTTCTGAAAGTTTTAATGTGTCCATCTGGGATCGGAACCATTATTAAGTGTCTGCTAATGGTAAGGAGTGATTTTTATCATTTTTATGAACAAAATATCCAAAAATTTCGCTTCATTTTACAAATGCCTTATGACAATGTAGGTACGTGATAATGAAATACATGAGATCCGTGACTTAGGCGTCATACACGGCTCTAAGTTATCTTACGAAAAGCACATCGACCATATTGTTAATAAGGCTAATAAATCTCTTGGCTTCATCAAAAGATCATGTTAAGAGTTTTCAAAACATCAATGCCATTAAAATCTTATATTGCTCTTATGTTCGTAGCATACTAGAATACTGTTCGCAGATCTGGAACCCGCAGTACGACGTTTACATAAAACGGATAGAATCTATCCAACGTAAGTTCAACCGATACTTGCAGTTCAAGTGTGGAAAGTACGATGACAGCTACGAAGCAAGATGTAGGAGACAGTACCTTTTGCCACTGCACGAACGTAGAAAAATTGCAGATGTGTCTCTGCTATCAAAAATAGCACAATCTAAGGTAGACTCGCCTCAGCTACTGGAACAAATATGTCTGAGAGTTCCTAACAAGTCCGTTAGACTGCAATACCCTCTTCACGTGCCACGTAGCATCACCAATTACCGTAATGGATCATTCTTCGTAAGGGCAGCGAGTTTTGTAAATGAGGTGACTATCAGAATTCGACTTATTTAACATAAGTCCATCAACTATCAATCACAACATGGCTAGCCAATGGTTTGAACCGGTTCCTTGACTGTTTATAATTTATATAAGAACTAGCTGACCCGGCGAACTTCGTAATATTGTAAGTTATAGTTGTTTAATCTTAGCGTTTTTTTTATTTTTTATATTGTGTTTTCTGTCTTCTTTTTTAATTATTAATATTGTTATTTTTTTATTTTTCCTTAACTTCTTTTTTGTATTGTTTCATCAAGCCCTAAATATTTAAATGCGAAAACGTATAAATGGTCAACAGTTGTTTATGTTGTAATTAATGTAGATATTTTATAACTGTTTGTTTTTCCAATAAAATAAAATAAAATAAAAATAAAATGACTTGATCCTTATTTTATGTATGGTTATTTTCTTATCTATGTAATATAAAATGCCGTAAGTCTTGGGCTCTCATTCAACATGTTTTCATTAAAAGTAATCAATTAGTACGGTCACCAAACAATTGATATGTATTTTTATCACTATTTTGCTGACAAGATAGTCTACAACTACATATAGTTAACAGATTCAATTGTCACGCTTTGCGATTAGATGTTATCGGTTAACTGTCTTTGCGGTTTACCAAACTCGGATGCTCGCATCACCTCCCTGGCGTTAAATCCCTCAACTGACAATAGGTAACCGCTAATTATCTCGAGACCTAGCTTTAATTATGATTTAATTATGGAACACCGCCTCTTGTGAACAACCTCGAGGCCGTAAACATCACTATCTCACCATAACCAGCCAGTAGTAGAAGTAGTGCATGCTGTGTTCTGTGTTCTGTGTTCTGATTCCGCGGTGAGATTAAGCCCAGAATTGCCTTGAAATACCTACATACCCAAATGAGTGCCTCATCACCATATGATAGTCCTCAAAAAAAGCGACGCATCTATAATCTGCTTTTCTGGGTTAGTCGCTTTATACGTCGATAAAGGAATGATGGTCCATATCATGAGCTCGAACTA
Source organism: Hypena proboscidalis (assembly GCA_905147285.1). NCBI lineage: Eukaryota > Metazoa > Arthropoda > Insecta > Lepidoptera > Erebidae > Hypena > Hypena proboscidalis. The sequence goes on along the minus strand of LR990140.1, from coordinate 11,016,536 downwards.
CAATAACAAAAAAAAAACCGACTTCAAAAAGTAGGTAAAATAAAAAGCAAAAAATAAATTTACTTCGCACAAAATAATACGTTTTTTCATTTAGTTAAATAGAAATTATTAAATAATTATTTTATAATTCTGAAGTCAGTGCCAAGTAAATCGGATAATTAAGAACTAATATTCAGTCAGAAAATAGTTGTTAGAAAGATTGATATTATCTAGTTATTGGTTACTTGGCACCGACTTCAGAATTATAAAATAATTATTTAATAATTTCTATTTAACTAAATGAAAAAACGTATTATTTTGTGCGAAGTAAATTTATTTTTTGCTTTTTATTTTACCTACTTTTTGAAGTCGGTTTTTTTTTTGTTAAAAATTATTTTATTTTACGATTTTAAGTGATGGGTAGACCGAGCAAGAATGTTTCTCGAATGAGGAGACGACGGTTACTTGAGACGGAAAACTTATTAATAATAATCCCTGTACTCCTAACCGTTGAGGAGTTGTACCTTCCAGCATCAGCTCTGCAACTTAAAATGCAAATATCCAAGTAGTTTTAGGAAATATACGAAAAACAATATAGAAGCCTTTGAAATTTGAAGGTTACCCATGATTTCTCTAGGATCCCATCATCAAATCATGACCTCAAGTAGGTGATATTCAACGTCTCGCCTCATCTGTGTATAACTTGAAAGAATACAGTAAACGGCCTCAAGGAGCCTATATTTAAAGAATTATCCCCGTACTCCTAACCGTTAAGGAGTTGTACCTTCCAGCATCAGCTCAGCAACATAAAATACTGGCTACTAGATGCAAATATCCAAGTAGCTTTAGATAATATACAAAAAACAATATAGAAGCCTTTTAAATTTGAGGGTTCCCCTCGATTTCTCTAGGATCCCATCATCAGAACGTGACTGGAAAAAAATGGGACCACATGACAAGTATATGCTTTCAAACAAAAAAAGAATTTCTCAAATCGGACCAGGCGTCTTCGAGTAATCGGTGAACAAACAAAAAAAAAAAAAAAAAAAAATACAACCGAATTGAGAACCTCCTCCTTTTTTTGAAGTCGGTTAAAAACACGATTGCCATTTAAATTGTCAGTATACAAACCTCAGAATATTAAATTTATTTTTATATGCAAATTAAAACTGCCAAGTATTATGCTACAAAAGTTTGCAGAAGGAACATAGATTATTTTATAATTTTACTTCAAAATACTACAGCTACATTTTTTGCACGAAAAATACAATATTTTGGACCAATTTTATAAACAGGTTTATATGCCCCAAGCAAAATAGTTTTGAGATTACTATCTAAACAACAGTTTGGTAAAACAGGAAAATCTACATAACGCATATTATAGCAATTTTATTTAGCAGAAGCACAAAGGCATTTGTACCAATGGGGCTGATTCCAGATGACAGTCGTTCCGGATAAATATGGACTATCAACCGCATCGGGTCAAGCTGAGCTTGAACATTATTGTGCACTCTATGCCAAACGCAAACATTGTGTATTTGTATTATACTTTCTGAGAGTTTTAATACTGCAAGCGCTGATACATGAAATATTGACTGGGATGGGACGACCGAATGGCGGTGGGGTAGTGCACCTGCCTGCGACGCCGAGGTCGCGGGTTCGATTCCCACTTAAGACAAATCTTTGTGTACATGAGGGTTTGCCTTAGTCTGGGTGTTTCTATGTATAACAAGTATGTATTTACAAAAGAAAAGTATATATGTATTAGTATCAGTTATTCTAGTACCCATAGTACAAGCTCTGCTTAGTTTGGGACTAGATGGCGTTGTGTGTCTGTTGTGAGATATTTATTTATTATTTATTCATTTATTTATTGATAAAGATACCGTTTGTAGTAAACAGTTATTGCACTTACTAAATACTAGATGTAACGGCATATTTACCATGTTGTTGTAGCGAGTTATTTTGATATTTCTGCATACAATGTTTTGCATATTATATTATAATATGGCTTTGTATAAATAACACAATACAGATTTACAATTTTCAAGTAAAAGTTACTCATGGAGTAAACTTAAAAATTTGTAAATTGAGCGACTTTTTATTCGGTCAAGTTATAATTTAATAATTAGATCTTAGATAATTTTCCATCATAAAACCGACTTCAATTACTAATAATGCTTATAAAATAAAAACTACTAGACCAAACTGAAATAAATTTTTACGGGAACACCTAGCAGCTATTTCGCTTCGAACACAAAAAGAATCACGCGAATCGGTTCATTAACCGCGACGTAATCGATGTACATACATAGAAAAAAAACATACCGGCCGAATTGAGAACCTCCTCCTTTTTGGGAAGTCGGTTAAAAAGCAAACGTCTTATCACATTAGTGCAAATAATAATGAACCTATACATTTCCAGTATAAGATGGTATCACGTTGTACACTCATCAACTAATAATTTAATTTAATTCATTGATTGATGCATTTAAATGTATCGATTAAATATTGACATAGATAACATCATTTATTCTGACGATTAATTTTTTCCTTGTAAATTTAAAATTTTATTTATTCAATTACTATAATATTCTTGCTTTAATTTCTAATCTAATGTACTTCATTCTCTATTATTTATATCTTTAATTTAATTTATTATGTATACGTTACTAATGTTATAAAATGTTTTATTTTTGACGTTATTTTGTGACATTTATAATTATAAGAAAATGTGAAAAACTAACATGTAACATTGAGTTATCAATAAAGAATTGTATTGTATTGTATTGTATAGGCTCCCTGTGCAATGCGAGACCAGTTTATACAGGAAATATATAGGTTGATCGATAGACGAGTGTACATTATTGTACATATTTGACAGCGTGTCGGAAATTCAAATTTGTGCTCCTCCATCGCGTGTAACCACATTTAGTGTGTAACTACGTTAATTACTATTATGTTAACATGTTAGTAGTTTCTCGTTAACTATTTCTGTAATACCAATATATTATAATTTAATTATTTATGTACATATATTGACTTACATCCGCGTCTCCATTCGCGTGGTATATCGATAAAAAATATTACTACTAAAAAATTTACTACTATTAAATATATAATATATTACAATTTAACATTACATTGTAGAGATAACAGAAATTAGTCAGATGAAACATCACACCTCCATACCAGTTTTTAAGTTCTCGATTCGCGAGTTCTTAAAAGCGAATTGGCTAATCCTATCACCACGATGGCAAGTCAAAACCTTGACCACCTTACTGACTAACCAAAATGCCTTACCACCTGCAGAAGAGAGGCGCTCATGAACGCCGACGAGAGCGCCATAACAGTGGCCACTTATAGGACCAATAAAATTTGACTCAGCCATCGACACGACGAAGAAGAAGACCAGTTTTTAAGTTAGACACAACTGTGAAAACCGATTTTAATCTCATCCAGTAGTTTTTGCACAATGCGCGTACAAACAAACCGATAAATAGACAGACAGGCAGATAGACAAACTAAAAAAAATGATAAAGCTTCTACCTACTGTTGTTAACAACAAAGTGCCGTCGCACATATATTTTTCTTGAATAACTTCGATGTACCGACATGACTAATTTATAATTTGACTATATGTTTGTAAGATATTACTAACACTGAGCAAATTTATCTGTCTGTACCTACGTATAATTTAATTTAAGATATTTAACATTGAAGATATGTTAGGTATCTCTCTGCGTGATAGGATTCAGAACGAAGAAATCTGCAGAAGAACACTGACATAGCTAAGACCATAAGCAAGCGTAAGTGGCAATGGGCAGGCCATATCGCTCGTAGAACTGACGTGGCGACCGCGAACTGGAAGACGCAGTGTGGGCCGGCCTCCTACCAGATGGACCGACGACCTAGTCAAGACAGCAAGCAGGTGTGGAAAAGTCTGGAGGAGACCTTTGCTCAACATTGGGCGTCATTATAGGTTGCGAAAAAAAACATTGAAGATATTTAAAAATAATTAAATCAAAAGTCTGTCAGTCAGTCGGTCAATTTAACAGCAGTAGAAGCCAAAACATTTTTTTTTAGATTTTTAGTCTGTCAGTCTGTCTGTTAGTATGTTCACATCATGCATCACGCAAAAACTACTGAATAGAATTGGACGCGGTTTTCATAATTGAGTTGCTGAAGTCTAACTTAAAAACTGGTATTTGTCATAAATAAGGGGGTGTAAGTTTATATGAGAGATTTGCCAATTTTAAAGGAAAATGCATGTGATAGATTTATTACAAAAATATGTACATAATATATGTTGAGCAGATATATGGTGTCAGGATATGTAAGGTCGGTTATTTATAGTAACAAGTAGACACAATTTATACTTGAACTGTTTTTGCAATTGATTTAATTAACATAACTACGTGGTTCTTTAATATGTATAAAACATAAGTAATATGTAAAAAATAATTAAATAATCGATTTTTGAATTTATTAGAATATTACAACTCATGAACTAATGGTACAGATGTTTCAACGTAACAAGGTTATTATTGGTCGATGGGTTTTTACCCGGCAACTTTTTATCACGTGAAATTCAGCACATAGCTTTATTACATGGCGTAAATGAACCGGTCTATAGATTTTTTAAATATAATATATACTTCTAATATTAAAATATCACTCACATGGGGATCAATTTAAAGTCAAAAGTGTATGTGAGAAATTTGTCAAACTTGCAGGAAATATCTAATTCCACGCGAACGAAGTCACGAGCAAAAGCTAGTCATTAATAAAACATGCACAATCATTCATTTTTAGTCAAACTTGACCTTATATTTCAAACAAGACGGTACTTAGCTACAGAATTTGCCAAAAACATCACGAATATTTCAAGATAAATGCGTTTAATTTTCAGTAATAATGTAAACATCAAATCGAATGTAAATGTAAACAATCAAACGCAATCAAATTTCTGTAATTAACAAAATGATTCGACAATTTGATTACTCGTTGGAAGCCGGGCGCCCTCGGCAGGCTGCTGCCAATTTTATGGTTCTTTATCAGAGCTTTATCGATGAGCACTTGTGGGACTCGTAATAAAATTAATTGAATAATTATTCCGGTAATTTACATTGGAATTATTAAGCGATCAAAGTCTAATTGGTAAAGAATCTGGATCATTTTCATCATATTTTTAATTGCAATGTCTTGCATATTATTTTGCGGCCTGTTGAGGAAAGAAAATTATGATTCAATAATCGAAATATAAATTATATTTTCGGACGAAAGTTTTTTATATTATAAAGCTTGCAATAATCGTTATTAAAATATAAATTTGTCACAATACAACTAATTAACAGATTTGTAGGTGTTATTTGTTATTCATAAGTTATATTATATGAATAAAACCGGCCAAGTGCGTGTCGGGCCACGCGCAGTAGGGTTCCGTAGAAAAATATTTTTAATATTACTTTTTAACTAAATGGCGTCCTTCAGAAAGGAAATGTTTGTAGTACACGAAACCAGCTAGCACGTATGACGAGATGTATGAAAGTTGAGGAAGCGAAAGAAGTATGTAAGGAGCGAAGCACATGGCGTTCCATCGTCTCTGCCTACCCCCGTGGGATAAAGACGTGATTTTATATATGTATTATGTATGTTTATTTATGTTTCAAGAATATTGAACGAAATATTCTGAGTAACTGCATCTGACATTTCGGACCCCTATTCCTCTTGAACTAATGAAGTGAACTTATCCGCTATAGTTTTCCTTTAAAGTTCATTACATGTACTACCGACACAATTTTTTTCAGATTTTGGGATCCAGTAGTTTAGCGTTTAGAGGGGGGGCGGACGCCCTACTCGAACAAAAATTTGCTCTTTAAAGTTAATTATCTCGCAAACAAATCTCTAAATCAAAAAACTGTCTTAGCAACCCCTAAATGTTTTTTGTCGCCTACCCCATAGTGTGGGGTATTGTTACTACTTACTGGTACCAAAATTTACATGTAGGGGAGCTACCTGAAAAAAAAATATTTTTCCAAATTTTATTCTACGACTTTCTTTGTTTAGTTAACATACATGTTCATGCAAAATTTCAGTTTTCTAGCACCAACGGTTTCGTCGCTATGCCGTGGACAGACAGACGAACATGGCGAAACTATAAGGGTTCCTTGTAGGTACTACGGAACCCTAAAAATCTTACAGCCATTAATGCAAATCGATGCATTTGACGTTTCAAGGCTCAATGTTTATTAATAATATCTTCATAGAGAAGTGAATGTAGATTTGTTCTCTGGAGTCACTTTCAAGTACCATTTTTGATACATGAACATGCTTTAAATAACACACCAGTTACTTAGGTTACTTAAACATATTCCTGTCAATATTTTTTAAATGATTTATACAATTTAGTTGTATAGTCAAAAAACAGTCATTTAGTTAATGAGTAACGTTTCAGGCAGTACCTATATGGCACAAAAAATAGACGTGATAGGTAAAAACCGATGTGTAATTCTAAATCAGCGATAACAAGATAAAAAAAGTTATAAAATCTCAGGCAGTTATTAAAAAGTGATATTTTGCTTATTCAGTAGATAAAACATCCGTATTACTTTTGCGGTACATTTATTTTTGTTTCTATCAGAATACGCTCCCTTTGTTTTGAAATTTAGCGAGGATTACACTGAATTGAGGTTAATCTATTGTTTTCGTGTGCAAGAATGTATTAAATTACAAATATTTTTACTGTTGCGTAGTGAGATCAAGCTTTTGACTGTTAAGAAAGGCACATCAATATTGAAAGTGTATGTTTTACACTATTTTCCACTCGCAGCTACTCTTTCTATGCTGATAAAAATAGCCTACGTACTTTTCAAGATTTGTTGCATTTTATCAAAATTGATCCAGTGGTTAATTCACGAAAGCGGAAGGACAGAATAAAGGTCGCAGTTTACAGGAAGCAGAGCGTACCGGAGCGCAGTGTGACGGCATAATATGTTCATTAAAAAAAACGCGTCTTTTTGTATACAAATATGGAAAAATACGTCGAACGCTGACGCTGACGCATACTTCCAACCGCGATCTTTACTTTAGAATTTATAACAGGTGTGCGTCGACATAATAATTAATTTTGTTACGGTAACTTTTGTAAGCCGTGTGATAAAAATGAAATTGAGAAACCGTGTTTGTACCTATTACAACTGCCTACACATTTTTTTTTATTTTAGCAAGCAAATTGAATTACCTAAGACTTCCTCAAAGATTAATAGCAATTGGGTTCCCAAAAGCGACGTTTGTATCTGGATCAAAGAAGCCAATAATTGTATTACTCGCTTGTTATAATGTTGTTACCTGATATTTTGTTCCCAATAGAGAAACAGTACCCGATGTAACTGTTTGATCAAGAACCATGGTAATTATATTCACGATAGACGTTACTATGCGTAAACTAAATTGTAGCAGTTAAATTGCTTTAATATCAAAGATCAATATAGGACTTAGCACAGACGACACGGTGAGTGAACGAATATTTTTCGATCCAATGGTTAGCCCCGAGCGTTAACGTTGCCAGCAATAAAATGTTCGCATGACGTCATGTTGATAGCATTTAAAAAATTTTAAGTTAGTAAAAAAACTTTTTGGTTTCATAGAGCTCGATTTTATTTATCTGCGATTAATAATACTACTATTTCCGTTCCGTAGCTTCCCTTTTTATATCTCCATACCACTTTTGAATAAGATCGATTTACTATTGAATTGTTAAAATATAAAAGACAGACAAACAATTTCTTGCAAAAGCAAAAGCATTTAAAATTTCAGAAAAGATTTATTATTCTAGCTACCTCGTGAGAAAAACTGTGAGCTATCAAAACAAAATCAATAAAATGCAATCCACATCTGGCAGGGCTATTACTTTCACGCGCATTCTCATGCAAAGCGGATTCGGTGAGGCACTATTCATGAAACTTGAGAAAATAACTGCCGTTAACATTAAAAGGTATCTAATTGTACCCAGATACTGGCCGCACTTCAAATAATGGACACCGTTTATTCTAATCTAATCACCCGATGTAGTTTGGCTCATTTGCATAATGCTTTTAACACTCGTTACGCTTCATGCAACCAGCTCTCGACTGCGGAAAACCCACAAATGTTAATTCTTAGTCGTTTTTCCCAAGTTACCCAAACGATTCCTACATCCAAATGCCGGTTGTACTACATTGTGGTAACGCTATTTCGGTTACAATTAAACGAGAACGATACAAATATTGGACCGAAATTTCAACAAAGGAAACCTTAACTTTGTTTCAATAAAGCACCGAACTGAATAATGTAATGGAAATGAGGCTCTATTATTTATTAATAACGTTGTGCCCGATTTTACCGACATACGGTTCAGATTGTTCGGATCCCAAAATCAAATAAACAATACATATAAATTCATGGATGAAAAAAATAACAGATTTCTATCTACCCGTGAGGTAAATTGGATTCAGTTTTATGCCGAACTTAACAAAATTCCTACACGTTCGGAATCGTAATAAAAGGGAATTTATTTTATCTCGATGTTTTTTTGCTTTCGGGTACCTTCTATATTTTTCATTGCTTCTAAAATAGTATATTATTATAATTTTCAATTGCTGGAACAGACTTATCCATTTACTACAGATAGTAACCGATTTCGTCTTTATCATACTTAGATAGTAATCTGTACGATGCTACAGAATGCGCAATTGGCGTGGCCACACACTGGGCGGAAGTAATATAAGTCTGTAGTACCATTGATACGAAAGAAGAAGAAGTAAGGACAGTTTGAATTTGGTCTACGTTACAATTTTTCAAAATCATATAGTACATCTGGATGTTTTAATATATCTACTGATTTTGCCCAGACCGACGGGAATCTGCGTCGAGAATTGTGTAATGTAATGTGTCACGCATTCAATTTTGAGCATAACGTCTCAAACTGCCAGACTGACAAGCATTCGCCTGTAACATTTATCGGATGGAATTTCTCCAATTGTATCATTTCAACTTTGGACACTGAAATGCTCCCTTGCACACCTGTTGTGGTGTAATAATAATTAAAAACTTTATTGCACATCAAGGAATATTACAATATGAGACAAGAAAATAAGCTTAGTACAAATGGCGGTCTTATCGGCATCAAGGCAATCTCTTGAAGACAACAATTGGATGGAAATTAAGACAGAGTTAGAAGGGAAGTTAAAGGTGTACTAGCGAGAAAGTAGTACAGCTTTTATAAATATAAGCTTTGAAAAAAAAGTGTATACACACACACAGGTACATTATTAAATATACATTCGAATTATGCATTTGCCTTATGTTAAAATCTGCAACATTATGCAAATGCTTTAAAAGATTTTTACAAAAGCGAAAACTATTTTTGTTTACTCGTAGCAATCCAGGCCCTGTAGTTATTTTTTTAAAGTCACCAGCTATTTTTCAATCTATTTAAAGCGGTCGCCCGTTTTAAGTTACACCATGCTCTATTTGTATCCAAAATTAACTCCACGACTGATACAAAGTGTCTCTTTGAATTCCTTTGGAAAGTATCAAACACTTAAAGTCAGCAATTTATGGGCAAAATGAAACATGACGGTGGAACTGTGAACCCATATTCCATTGAAGGAAAGATTCGAGAGGTATTAGGTGTCTTAAAGGTGCGGGACACACGAAGAAGATGTGGAACTTGGACGCCTCGCGTACCTGGCATTAGCGTGACGCTGTTATAATATATAGAAAGGATTATTAAAGTGCTTATACGAGTCACAGCGCGCGGGTCTCACCTGGTCAAAGTAACCCTTCACGCACCCCTGCCTGCCACGTTTTGTCTGCGCTCTATCTCTTCCGTATGTTTTCGGCAGTTGAAACGTCTTGCCAGTGCCCTGTCCGTGTCCTGTCTTTACTAATAGTTTTGTATCGCGACGCTTCTTCACATTTTGAATGAGCATTTATTGATCGAGAGCAGCGTCTTCGATGCGTCATCGTCCTACGACTTGTATGCTTGTTACATCCAAAAAAAACATTATTCACAGAGAGAGAGAGAGAGAGAGAGCGATTTTACTGAGATATAAGGTGTCCTTAAGCGGAGTTAAGGCCCATTCGACTGGCATTCAGTGTCGCCGTTTTGTGTTTTCAAATGACTTCAAAGTAGTTTGAGGTGTTTATTAGGACTTTAAATAGGTGTCGAAGTATTTATACGCTACTTAAAATGTTCATAAATATGTGTAGGGAAATGTTTAAACAGAAAGAGAAAGAATGTTTTAATAGACTTGTTCTACTTCGAATAATGGCCATACGGGCACATTCTCGGTCTAAATTGAGATGGGTTAATACTTTTTTTTTTTAATCACCACTATGAAACTTTTTAGATTAGCTGCTAATTGAAATTTTAACATTTATAAAGGAAAGAGGAATCATTATAGAATTAGAACACGCTAATTAATTTAAAAGCTAAAGTGATTAAAAAAGGATACTCTGTTTTTTCCTTTGAAATCCGTAAATAATGTAAGTCATAAATACGTCCATATTTTGGTCAAAGTCCAAATAAAATAAGGTCAGTTATTTATTACAAAAACTGGGCTCCAAAATTTTTGAATAACGAATTAAATTAATTGATAAAAACATCAAGTTTTAGTTCTCTGAATTTCTGTTTGAGATTTCTGCTAATGATACGTTTTTTAGATATTTCTAATTATTTAATGATAAGGTTAAATATTACTAACTTTCGTCCGCAGCTCCGCTCTCAAGGAACGTAAGTAAAAAGTAGTATATAATATTAAATCCTCAGACTAAAAAATCATGGACATGAAAAAAGCCCAAATATATATACAAAAAAGTCTACCTACTACACTGCTGGTTGTTAGTTTGTGCATGTTGTAAAAGTATTTATTCTAAAAGATTTTATTTCATAATTTAGATTTATCTCTGGCCGAATGCTGTACACGTTAAAGTTGCATACCAAATCGACAATATTCTTACTTACTTATGAGTTTATTAAAAAAACACATTTGGATTCTGAACTTAATTATACTTGCATCAATATATTCGGCCATATAATTAATTACCTTTACCTTTTCACCTTCACGTGTTATGTATAGGTCAACACCGAGAATTCTCACTATGTGCTACTATTTGTGAATTTGCTGACGGAAAGTTCACTAATAACACTTTGCCCGACCTGGGAATCGTACCTAAGATCTCGTGGTGAGAGGCGTATATGCTAACCACTAGACTATCGAGGCAGTTACTTGTAATTCCAAGCTATTTAAGTAATAAACCACTATGTGAAATTTTGAAAGCGTTAACTTTAGCACTCAATTTTCAATTTGTCTACAATGAGGTTACGAAATAAAACACATACCTTTTTGTTATCTCACGCACAATAAAGTTGTTAAATTGTAAATTAACGTTCATTGTCAAACTTAATTGGAATTTTAACCAGCTGCGCATACTCTGTAGTGTCACTTTGAATTATTTACACTTAATAATTGCTATTTTAATAATTAATATAGTCTCTCAACAAAATTTAAGACAAAAAGTCTAAGTCGTAAGGGTACCTACGACTTAGACTCGTATACTTCGTTGACAGAAGGGTACACGCAGTATGCGGTAAGTCACATACGGTCTGCCGCCCTATTATCCGCATTTTTTTTTTAAGAATTGGTTTTAATTTGCACTAGTGCGATTGCGGTTGTCGAACAATTTTTGATTACGATCAACTGGATGGCTGACCGCATGCAGCTAGCCTTATAGTGCGTACGTGGCCTTAGACTTGAGGCTTTAAGATCTAATATAAATTCTCTTATAACTTAAGCGAATCGGAAGTTTCTGGATGAACATTTTTGCTTTACGAGAACTCAACAAAACTGGATATATATATATTTCACGACGCACACACAGCGCCATCTAGTCCCAAACTAAGCAGAGCTTGTACTATGGGTGCTAGAATAACTGATACTAATACATATATATTTTTCTTTTTGTAAATACATACTTATTATACATAGAATCACCCAGACTAAGACAAACCCCCATATTCATGCACACAAAGATTTGTGTTAAGTGGGAATCGAACCCACGACCTCGGCGTCGCAGGCAGGTACACTACCCACTCCGCCACCCGGTCGTCATATAGTGGCAATCAACTATGTTTTATAATTATAATTACAACGAAACTCGTTTTTACTATAATGATTTATGGTGGGTAAAACATACGACCGAGAGACAGATTTAATCATGTTTTTCTCATATTTTTGTATGAGGAAACATGACCAAAACTTGCCCGGATGGTGCCCAATTATGGTCATAAACCAACTGTCGTTACTTTACTTATTATATATTATATTTACAAGCAAAAGGGATACCATAACAAAATATAAATAAACATGATTGAACATGAACACGACAAACGAAAAACAATCAACAAAAAGTTGATTTTCCCAAAGATGAGTTTCGCCAACTTGAGATGACGGCACAAGTTTCATACATTGGTAGAAGACCTTGAATATAATAAATATGTTTATAACGAAGTACGTGGATTTCGCGAACATAATTGAAAAACTTTTGACAGGGGTTAAACTAATCTGGTCACATGTTAGGGCGTAATATGTAAAATTGTTTACTACTTCGTTCGAATGAACGTTCTTCAGTGTTTAATTTTCTCGGAATATTTAGAAGTTTTAGGACATTATTAGCTGCTTGTATTTGTGAGATTTTTGTGTTTTATGATAAGTAGGTTTTGTTGCAAGTAGCTTTTATTGCGGTTTCGTTCGTAATAAAATTATCAGCATCCTTTCAATCTAATAATTTTGCATTATTAATATTGGTCAAATCATGCCTTTATGGTATTTTTAACTTTTCATAATAATATAATCAAGTCAAGACCAATTCTGTAGCTAAGCCATGAAAACGAAAATACCTTGTAAAGATAAACGTTAAGAGATAATTTTAATTGTCCACTCATAGTAGAAGCGGCCGTGGCGCAATGGATAAGGCATCGGTCTAACGATCGAGAGGTTGTGGGTTCAGATCCTAGCCATTACACCAGGTACGTTATTTCTTCCTAACACAAATTATTAATAATTAATAATCATGAAAAGACAGGATAAAATGCACTACCCTTTTCCGTTAATTCCGTTTTCCTAATTATTAGAATGATCTCAATTTACAATTCGTGCGGCAAAAGATGTTTTTGTGCAAACGATTTTGACTGCCTCGATGGTCTAGTGGTTATTGTATGCGCATCTTACCACGAGGTCTTTGGTTCGATGCCGAGATCGGGCTAAGTATTATTCGTGAACTTTCTGTCAGGAAGTTCACAATAGTAGCAGGGAGTTGGTATTATGTCTGATGGATGTCAATGCCCTATCACATTGGACCAGGACATGACAAATGAAATGTGGGTGATGTAATCCTCTGCCACTCCATCATGAGTAATATAGGCGTGATGTTATATTTATTTTATTTGATTAAAATGAGCACATATACCACGTCTTGAATCTGTGGTTTCAAATAATGTCTTAAGTCCCATCCACCCCGTATATTATCGTTAATACGATACGCCTTGAATACTCAAATGTCACAAACCGTATCGGTATCAAGAATTAATGCCTGGTTATCGCAATTCAATAAATGGGTCATTCTTCTAGAAACGTTTTTTAAGCGGCAACGCCTTAAAAGAATATAAATTGAAAAGTCAGCAAGCCACTTTTTTTTTCGGGAAAATCTTTCATCTTCTCCTATTTGGGTTATTAATTATTATTCAATTATCCATATATTTAATATCATAAAAAAATTAAAACACCCCCATTCTTTGATTTTCGTGGAGTGTCCCAAACCCCGATCTAGTTACTTAGTAAATTATATATTTAAAACTAAACGGTACATACTTATCAAAAATAAAACATAAAGTCCTAAGAAGTTGACAATGCTATGAAAAATAAGATCATAGTCCTTAAATAATTACATTAAATAAAAAAAATAAAAATGTTACTGTCCCGGGGTAGTTACTGATTTGCGTGGATCATTGTAAATTCACTTGTACATCTCTAACTTCGCGGCCCGATGTTGCCTCATCCTAATTCATGTTATAACTAGCCGCGCTCCGGCGGCCGGGCAGAGTGCTTGTATGACAACGCGTTGAGATTCCGAAAAATTGAGGTAAGAACTTCGTTTCGTGGGTATGGTTTCTCAAAACTTTGATTTGCGTGGTACAATTTTCTCCGGTGTCTGTGAATTTTTTTATTGAATTAAATATTGTAGCCTAACAAATTTATGGTAACGTAACTTATATTCAAAACACAGTACGTTTGCTTAAAAGGTTTTTATATATTTTCAGAATAAAAGATTTATTTTGATTTCCGTGGTCGTGATTTACGTGGTTTACGTGGTAGTTTAGACCCACGTAAATCAATTATTGACAATGCAAGTGAAATAACTTTGAGTTTTGTATACTTTAATTAAATATAAATTTGTTTAAATCATACTTAAAATGACAAAGCTGATGAGGTTCTGATTTTGTCAGTACCTAATAATAATAGAAATAGTATCAGATTAACTAAAATTGTAATAAATTATTTACTAGACCAAAATGCCATTAACAAGAGAGGAAAAATTAGAAAGAAAGAAGCTATCTGAAAGAAGAAGAAGAGAGAGGCCTAAAATAATGAAGAGTTGAAGGCCCAAAACCGGGCAAGATATTATAAAAGAAAAGCTGAAGATTCATGACTTAAACCGTCGCGAACAAAAAGCTAGACGAGCGAAAAGTCGAATAAGTGCCCGAAAATATAACTTGAAGAAAAAAAGTCAAGCTAAACATTGTCTTAATGAAAAACTTAATAAGTTTTTCAATAATATAAAAGTACCGGCAATTCACCCGTGATCCATTGCAAGAAACTTCAACTCCATATCTTTTGACTGATTCTATTATAAATAAAGCTTTAAAAAAACGATTTCTGTGTTAGTTACTTACTTATGCTTTTACCTGATGACTTAATGACTTATTTGAGAAAGTTACATTTAAAAAAAATCATTATCGTGGAGTGTTTTGTGATTTGCGTGGCATCCATTTTTTTAAACTCGATTATATATGTAAGTATATCGCTCATTGAGGTGCCAATTCTATAAAAAATATTACTTTTACGTATATTTTGAGAAACTGATGCCGATTTAAGATAAATATTAAATTTAAAAATTGCCACGCAAATCACCAAAGAATGCCTTGCTCGAAGAAGCACCCAAATATTCAACTATTCTATATAATATAGCTCTGTTCAGTGTAACGTCTTTAAAATAATTAGGATGAACGGTTGGTTGGTTGCGTAGTGTTGGTTGTAATTAGGTAAGGTTTGTGTATATCACCAACCGCTGTAGCTGTGACAGAGTTAAATATCTACAGAGTATTCCGACTTAATATATTTCCTTGAAAGAAGAAAAGACGGTTGCATGGTACATGATAAGGTCTAACAAGACTTACTGTATTTTTATTTCATTTACCTGATTTGAGTTACGAACATTCTTTTTTTGAATTCGTTCGTCACAGCAGCGGATCTGTACTATTCTGTCTTAGATATATCAGAATATTCTGACTCAATCTCTTTCCTTGAAAGAACAAAAGACTGATGCATGGTACATGAGGGCTTTCTACTTACTGTATTTGTATTTCATAAACCTGATTTGAGTTTCAAACATTCTTTTTTGACTTCGTTCGTCACAGCAGCGGCCTAACCCTATTTTGTTGTTGGCCCAGCGTTCTTGTAAGTCTTTTAAGTTAGGTCACACCAATAGGTATTATATGTATATATATTTTGTATTTTAACTAGTAAAAAATTTATAACATAAAGTTATAATCGAAATCCAATGTTTTAAAATAAAAAAGCTTCAAAAATTCCATGATCGAAATAGATAATTGTTATTATAATAACTTTGATACTTATTATACTGCAAAACTTCTAAATCTCTGTCAAATATAATAGAACATGTGTGTTGTCTCATATTCTAGATAGAGCTAGGGCAATATGCAACAAATGGGCCTAGTGGAAGCGACCAGATAAAGCGACGACAAACCCCGAAAGTGGCAAATTGGATTTCCCCTTTTCAGTGTTCGTGGGTATGATACACTAAAACTACTGGCCGAGAGTCGCTTAGAATAAATAAGACTAGTTCCTATATGGCAAAAAGTTTGAAGCGAAATATCTGTGAGCGACGGTTATCTTATACAATACGGCTATTTTTCAGTGACAAAGTCGTAACAATAGGATATGTTCGAGATCGTTGGCGGCATTGCATTTAGGTTTAATACATCTCATAAAATGGAGAATACTAATCCAACGGTACGAAAATATTAAAAATCGTGAATTTGTTTGATGTCTAAGTATTAAATAATCAGAATATTTATGTATCTCGGTTATAATGTCTATTTTCAGTGGTTTCATGGTTTTTCTACCAATCCGAAAACGTCTATATTACCTAAAAAGATAGGCCAGAATTGTATAACACTCACATTACATTTAAATGAAAAACTCACTGTCAACACCAGACAGACATATTTTTTGTTGAATCTATGCTTTTAGGCATCTTATTTGTAGCAAACTCTTTGCCTTGTATGAAATTCTAACCTGACCTTAACAGAATGTTTGAACATCTTAAAATTTTACGTGATTTGAATACGGGCCGGGACAGTCACGTTTCCCACTGCTATCTATGCTCCAGGAAAAGGCCCCTTCTTTGTTCAAAATTGTTTTAAGAAAGTTATTTACGATAAATCTATACACGATTTTTTATGACGTACGTGTAGCTTTTTAAAATGATTTACAGGCTTTAATAAACATACCTAACAGTTTGGCGGTGGTATGGGCTCCAGAGGCTGCCACCCTAACATTCCATTTTTTTTATGTCGTTTATTTCTAAATGTAAAAGATAAGCTAAATTCAAAATTTACAATTTAAAGAAAAGATTGTGGTGCGGTGCGCCGGCGTCCCGGCATTGAATCGGTGCTTTTTATTTGATGTACAGGAAATATTATTATCTTTTGAAACATGTGTGTCTAACTGATTATTGTAATTAATGAGAGACATATTGTGAGAAAAAGTCTGAAGATATGAATCAGTTACCAACTTCAGCATTTTTTATTTATTCGTTTTATTGTTTCAAGTTATGTGTGTGATTAAACTTTTACATGAATTCCTTTTAAGTAAGCTTTTAAATAATGTTATCTGCGACTATTCTGAATGGACGCGTTTAAGAAGGAACAATTGCTTTGTATCTATTGCCGAAGAAAATCATATCTAAAACAATCAACTGCATGTTTGTTGGTGCCTATTTTTTTAAAATTGTTATTTGAATTTCTCAGTTTGTATGTAACTCTTTTAAGAATTAAAACATTTTGGACAAAATGATAATGAACCAACCATTTATTTTAGTGTTTTATATATGATTTGGCTATAAAAATAGTTTAAAACTATATTATAATAAAGTTAACTCCATTTTACGTTAGTATCAGGCGCTCAGGAGTCTAAACGTGATGCTCATTATATTTGTGGATTGTTCAAGGTAAGTTCTGATCCCGCGTTAGCAGTATTAGATATTATACTAGAATTAGTTACCTACTTATAACCTAACAAAAAAATATACTGAACAATAGCTTTCCAATTATCTTTTAATGTTAACCTACGAAATATATTCACGAAACTGTAAGTGACTTCACCGAAATGAAAAAAGGTACCTATAAATAAATAAAGAGAGGGTAAAAAATAATTAAATGGAAATGTCTGTACCAAGCTACAAAATCTTTTGTTCGGCAAGACTTTCATATTTAAAAAGTCTCCGTTTAATCTTTTAGAAGATGGATAGTTCTTTCGAAATTGTGTTAATCCTAATAATTGATGAAGGTTTCTTAAGACCATTAAATTTTTGTTTCTTGTAACATGTGTAGTACGAAATAGGTAGATATATTATTTTCATATGAAAACCTGTACCGTACTGATTTTCTCACACATTCTTAAAAGAATATAGTTACAAGCACTATTAATCAGCAACGTGTCATCCTAATACATTATATTGATACTAATTTTCTTTGCTCGCTTGATGATATAATATTCTATATACTGATAAATAGTAGTTAGTCTATGGTTGTGTGTGGTTTTGCTGAAATTGAATACCAGTAAATCTTATACCAAACATAACATAAAATCACGCCTATTTTACACAGAAGGTATGGTAGAGGTGCACAACACCCACATTTTACCTGTTATGTTTAGGTATCATGGGATAGGAGGTGAGCCTATCGTCTTCCGCCGAGCACAATTCTAACTCCGTGCTGCTATTGTGAGCTTACCGTTAGGAAATTCACAATAGCAATATGACTTTGCCTAATCTGATACGCTAACCACTAGACTATCGAGGTAAAATCTCATACTGACAATATATTTCATATCTTTTGTGAAAAAGGTTTTAACCTATTTTAAATGCAGAGAGTACAGTATTCGATGAACTTGCTTCATTGCAGGTTTGAGTGTGCCAACAAATAATGTCAATATCGCGAGCATACACATGCCAAATTATGGTAATAAAGACATGTAGGTATGGAATGTAGTAAAATAATGGAGGCACATTTCCATGTGACAATTTCTACTTTTGTAGAATTCGTGGCTGAATTTTGAATTGGTTTAATTTAGTCAATAATGCTGGTCGTAAAGTATTCATTATTATTTTTCTATCTATGCACTTAATGGTAGACTCTCAGGTGCCGTGTTTTCACTCTAACCTAAGATGGGTTTAAATTTAATAATATCAAGTCTTTTTTTACTAACCACTTTGACGATCGGATGGCGGAGTGGGTAGTGTACCTGCCTGCGACGCCGAGGTCGCGGGTTCGATTCCCGCTTAAGACAAATCTTTGTGTGCATGAACATGAGGGTTTGTCTTAGTCTGGGTGTTTCTATGTATAATAAGTATGTATTTACAAAAAAAAGTATATATGTATTAGTATCAGTTATTCTAGCACCCATATTACAAGCTCTGCTTAGTTTGGAACTAGATGACGTTGTGTGTAAGTTGTGAGATATTTATTTATTTACTTATAGATGAATCATATCTTAAACAATAAATTGCATGTTTGTTTATGGCCATTTCAGTGGGTATTTAAAGCCCAGAGATGTGGGTTCTAGCCCCACTGGTATCATAATTTTTTAACAATCTAGTTAGAAAAAAATAATTTTTATTTTTAATTGATATCAACCATCAATAATTATGTATAACAAAAAAAACTGTTGCTTTAAACGATATTGATACAAAATTATGTAAGATTATGTAAAGAAAAGGACCTTAAAAATGCTAAAAAGCTATTGCAAAACAATTCAAAGCTTGAGCAAAGTACCGACAAAGGCATAACAAAATTAGGATAACGGAGGGAAATGATTGTTTGTATCCTATCAGATCTCAGATAATATTGTGTTCGCAGCCGCTCAATACAATATAACACAATGTTAGGGTAGATTGCCAAATCAATTTCAGGCCTAGGCAATATTATATTAGAAGCCGCATACTACTGTCTTTGACGTTTATATACAATACATTGTTGATAGAGAAGGCTTGCTTGTGTTATTTATTACAATAAATAACGCTTGAATCTTCGAGTCTGAGGTATATCGATCGAGTAAGTACTTTGATTGGATTGCATGAAATAGAGCGAGTCTATTTGTTATTAACAGGGCTCGGAATTAGGCAGAGTTTTTTATGTACTTACACTGATTTCATACAGCGAAAGAATAAAGTGGATATGCCTCAAATCCCGAGATTAATTTTAAAGAGCAGAAAAAAATCCCATGATTTTTTAAATAAAAAGTTATTTACTTTTTTACACAATTTAAACTACTGCACGCGCGACTAAATATTTTAAGTCTCACAAAATTTATACAGTAATGTCAGAAGCGAACACTGCAAATCTTACTGGTAATGAATCAGACAAGGAAAATGATTCTGATGGGCCGTTTGAATAAGCAAAACCTCACGAGTCTAGGATAGAAGCAAAAGTATTTGCTCGTATTTATAAAAAAAGCGAAATATGCGTATGAGAATTTACTACAGACTTTAAACAATCTGTATTGTGAATTAATGTAAACTAATAAAAACAATAATATGTTAATTATCTTTGTTTTATTTGTCTATCTCTGAGGTTTTTATTATTATTTATTCGTAATATTGTTGGCTACATGGGATTGTCCATTAGAAATCCCGGGAAGGTTCACATTAATATCAACATTTCGATGCAAGTACATAAAAAACTCTACCTAATTCCGAGCCCTGGTTATTAACTACCCGTGCGTGATAAGCTGAGGTCTGCGTCTTATACTGTGTTTGTTCTCCACCTTCTTCGACCGGAACTAAAGGTCTACTAGCCCAGGAGCTCGTTGGCGTAATGACGTCTTTTTATAAAAACTGAAATTTGCCCTGTTAATTTTTCTAACATAACTAAAAACGATAGTTAAATATCGAATTTGGACCATGCGGTCCAAATCATGGATGGCGGAGTGGGTAGAGTACCTGACTGCGACGCCGAGGTCGTGGGTTCGATTCCCACTTAAGACAAATCTTTGTGTGCATGAACATGGGGGTTTGTCTTAGTCTGGGTGTTTCTATGTATAATAAGTATGTATTTACAAAAGAAAAGTATATATGTATTAGTATCAGCTATTCTAGTACCCACAGTACAAGCTCTGCTTAATTTGGGACTAGATGGCGTTGTGTGTGAGTTGTGGTATATTTATTTATTTATATTTAATAAGTGTAATATACCCACTATTTAGATATATAACTCACTTATCCATAACTGGTGTCGTAATTCTTTACTATGACTTAGAAGTTTTTGCCCTGCATACCCAACTCATTGGCCGACTGTACCTTTTCCACTTAGCCCTAATGATGCTTACAACAAATGCAGCTGTTGTTTTAATCCCGTTGCATAGTTTTAAAAGACAAACGTTTTTTTGGCTTACATATTTTAAGTCGAGGAATATGTCTAGTTTAATTTAATATACATAACAACACGCCTATATTACGCAGAAAGGTGTACAACGCCCACACTTCACCTGTTATGTTTATATACCATGAGATCTTTAGGGTGAGCCTATTGCCATCTACCGGGAACAATTCCAACTCCGTGCTGCTATTGTGAATTTCCTGACAGAAAGTTCTCGAATAACACTTAGGCAGACCCGGGTATCGAACCTGACACTTTTCGGCGAGAGGCGGTTACGCTAACGACTAGATCATTGAGGCAGTTTAATAATACTTATATAATGCTGATTATAAGCTACTTTTTAGGTTTTGAAGACTGAAGATCTTTATTCAACCGAAGATTATTGTAAACGGCAAATGAATTATAAAGTTTTATATCTTAAGTACACATGGCAACAGATCTACCTATATATTTCCAGCATGAGCTGGTCTCAAATTGCAAGGTTCGTCTATACAATGTACAATCTTATACAAGAAATATATAGGTTAACGTACAGACATCTTAGTACTTACGAAACGGTTAATGTGGTATAGCCTGAGGGTATAGCACTGTAGCGAGAAACATGCGTGTAAGATAAAATAAATCTCCAGAAACGTGAGAAAATACACCATGATGAAACAATATTTTAGTACGCATAAGGCTCCGATGAACCATTAGCTTATTATTTTAGGAGGATGGTCAGTTAGAGTTCAGTTAGAGATCCTACCGTGACGTCTTGCTTCCACTTAGATATTCTCCAGTT
The DNA here is from genome assembly GCA_905147285.1 of Hypena proboscidalis. Lineage (NCBI taxonomy): Eukaryota > Metazoa > Arthropoda > Insecta > Lepidoptera > Erebidae > Hypena > Hypena proboscidalis. The sequence continues at coordinate 10,994,775 of LR990140.1, read as the reverse complement.
TCCTATTGAATAAAGATGACAATTATGACAAGCCGACAATATTGTTACTTTTTCACCGTCGAAAAGTCGACCACTCATGTTCTTCATTCAAAATAAGAAAAAAAATGCTATTTTCAATTTGACCCTCGTTAAGTCTCGCCATATAAAAAAGTTCTTATTTTGAATCACGTTTTTTAAATTGCAAAGAAGGCGATACTTAAACAGCTGTTCTTAATAACCAAAATCATAAAAATGTTGATGCTAGTTATGACCAAATCTACACACAATTTAACCATCATTATATCATTCAGTTTCTTCAACACGATTATAAAATTAATAGGTTAAGCTCATAAAATAACTGATTCTAACACTAAACGTCAAGCAAACCTATTTACGATAGTCAAGATACATAAATTATATCATAAGGCAGTCGTAACCATGACTTTGATGTATTTATTTACGAATATCCATCCGTTGAAACCGGATAGTAAACGGTATACAGTATTTTTATATATTTTGATATTTTTTTTTAAACAGTGTGCTATTAAGACTGTTGGTCACTGGGAAGATCGAAGGTAAGAGACCTAGAGGCCATAGCCCGATACGCTGGTCTGACCAAGTCTGCACTAACCTCAACACCACGGTCCACACCGCTCTACACACAGCCCAAGACAGGCACAGATGGCGGACCATCACACGAGATATGATGATACAGAAAAGAGGTCACGACCCTCAGGAATGAGGAAATCGAAGCAAGAGATTAAGAAATTGACACACATACATTATATAGATAAAACTAGCCTTTATTCGACGGGGGTAGGCTGAGACGATGGAATGCAAACTTACAAGGGCGGGTCTAAAAGTTCCCGGATTGGAGGGGTTAGAGAGGGAAGGGGGGTAGTTATTTTTACCTGTCGCTACTTGTCGACTCAATACAATTAAAGATACTTTATACTACACCTACGTAGAAAGTACCTCTTTGCAGTATCTAATACGGAGAATATCTATCAAAGAAAGTCTTTTCAGACGAGTTCTGAAAAGCAACAAGTAATGTATGGCAACAACAAGCAACATGAACTCCCATGGGAGTAATGAAATTTTTTTTAAATTTCTTTTTTTTTCATTTTGTTTTCTGTACTTTTTGGTAAACCATAAATAAAAAAGAATATTAAAAGAATAAAATAACTACTTTTATAAAAATAAATAAATTAATGTAACTTAATTATATAATAACTCCATAAATAAACCACTAAAATCACTATTATTACCTGTTACAAAATAATTACAAACGTTTTTTCACAAATCAACTTCATAAAGTGTAGCTGGCTGCATGCGATTGTTACCCGTGTCTCTATGCGCGTATGAAAGAAGAAATTGTGAAAATTTTTGCATTTCGCTCCAAATTCCTCATCATTTTAAAACTTTTGAATAAACAATTTGTTGCAAGAACTTATATGTCGAGTTATAGTGATACTGACGATTTATTGACTCCGGAGGAATTGAAAGTAACTGCTCAAGCAGTGATTGAGGACCTCTTACTACAAAAGTCAAGGATCAAATATAATAAAGCGTATGCAGATTTTCTGCAAAGTGAGAAAAATGCACAATCTTTTATTTTCCTTGTAGGTGTAGTATAAAGCACTATGTATAACTGGGGCGAAAGTTTGATTTCTTTCGGGTGTATTAAGGCCCTCAGCTACGCTTTGGGCCTCAAACTACACCCTCAATGAAATCAACTACTTTCATCCCTTGGTGTACAATGTACTATTTCATCCCAATCAGTTCATTAACCTTTGAGATATCCCTGGATAAACAAGTCAATCGGGAAGAAAATATTAATCTATGGAGAATGTTCTTTCCTTTCCTTTCATTTCGCAAACTTTTTGACCTTCCCTCGTATTTCTCTTCCTCAACATTCATACATGCTTGCCAGTTTCATTTACTACGTACTTGTCCTTTCTGATGTAAATTAAATGATGTCTTAGTTGTGGTAATGTATGTTGTTCAAACTAATTTTAGAAGGAGTAGAGTCAGATTGGATTTGTTACAGTAAATGTGATAAATTTAACAAAAAAATTATAATATAATGTGGCTATAATTAAAATTACCACATGATTTGCTATATGTGATTATAGAATTAAAAGTTTCACTTTACCGGTAGTTTATACTGTCAATCCATTTCTTTCAAGCATTTCAATTTTTTGTTGTTTGTCTGAATACTAACTTAACCGAACAAACTTGTAAGGTAAAGTAATTTTATTTTGAAAACGTAATACGTTTGTCGGTACTAGGTTATATTTTTAATAATCACCGCCTTTTGGTAATTATTAATAATGTTCAATTTATCATATTCACCGCAATAGATACACTGCTATTCCCACATAAGCCTTTTCCAGGGTTATATTAAATTTAAAGGCTTTGATGAAAACATTGTATGTAGTTATTAGGCCAAAGCGTGATATTGGCTATATGGATAACATTGCATCCATTCATGTTTTCAATTTGTATTGAATTGAGTTATACATTGCTTGTTACACGACACAGTAATAATATGTAGCATAATGTATTTTAACTTATTACAGCCTAAAACATTTACATAATTACAGAGGTGTCGCTACATGAGAACACGATATTAGCACTAGCGTTTGTGCTGGGTACTCAGTAGGGGGAGTCTGGGAGACTTAAACCGCTTTTTACATAATACGTCAAAATTTCGTTTTAATTGAATTTAGGAAAATGGTAAATGGTACATATTTGAGATACCATTTTCTATTAAGTAATTAATTATGCACAAATGTGTGCATAATTGTTTTTTTACTGTAACTAACAGGTAGAATTTTATTAGAATTTTATTGAAAATTGAGAAATATCTCAGGTGTCAAGATTACGCTTAAGAAATCGTTACCATAAAAACAACATTAATTAAAGCAGTTCCTTTAATTTTATATAAGGTATTTTTTAACTCCGTTTGTGTGAATTATCGGGTGGCTTATATTGATATGGCATCCTGTAATTAAGACCTACCTAATTATATATTATATTGAAAATGTAAAATATGACGTATAAAACACGTCCATGAAACTCGTAAAAAGGAGCATGGTCATGTCTCCCGCCCCTGCGCTGGTTCAACTCTCCCGCACACATAAACTTAACATATTTAGCTTATGACATAAAACCTCTGGTTGCATAGATAAATCATTTAGCACACATGAAACAACATTTATCTGGTAACATAATAGTAGTCAAACCTAATCCATTCCTGAATGAAGAAGACAATAATCACATAGTGAAAAATTCACTCTGCAACAACAAAACTACAGTTTTAGTTCTCATTGCCCAATAAAACAGCTATGATGCAAAATGCAAGGATATTAGTGGTTGACCACTTGCATGTGACCATTGATCGTATTGGCGTTTCATTGGCACTAATTTAAAATACAATTTGGGATGGTGCGGTGGTTCAACTCTCCCACCTGGTCAAGTCTCCCGGACTCACCCTATTATTAGCGCAACTATTTGCCAGAAGGCTTAAATTGAGTTAGTGGGCCTTCCTTCATCATCCGAAAGCAAAAAGTCGACCATCAATAAGAAAAAGCGATGGTTAATTGGTCTTTGACATTTCTCTATTGTCTTTTCAATAAGTTCAAGAAATTATCGTGTTGAAAAGGTCCTCAGTGTGCTTTATGTAAATAATTAATATTGTGTATTCTACCTAATAGTAAGTAAGTAGTAACAACAGCCTATGGACATCTACAATTTACAAAAGCAGATTTTAGATGTGTCGGCGTCGCATGTCTTCATCTGAGGACTAAGCGCATGTCTTATGTTCATGTTACTTCAAGGCCTGGTCTCACCACCAAACTGGAACATGGTAAATGCAAGCAGTCAGCACTATTTTTTGGCAGCAGGTTAAAGGGGAGACGATGGTGCTGCCACCATAGAACTCGTTTATAAGAGCTTTACCACCATAAAATCATCATAATTACTGTAATTTCTCAACTGCAATACCAAATTACCTACTTATAAGAAATACGTGCTTTGCCTCAGAGTTCGGTGAACAAAGCTCTTTATCTCACCTCTAAATTTGATATATTATTTTATAGATGTAGGTAGTAAAGTACACTTGACCGACTCCACCCTAGCCATTTGAATTATCCATTGTATTAAAGTACAATTCATTCGGCCATTTTTGTTCCTATTGTTTCACTCCCGCTTTGTTAATAGTTAAATTATAATCATTACTCATTGCCCCTACATTAATGAATTAATTAATTGGGTGTTTTATAGTCCTACAATAAAAAAAATAATATTCATATCTACTTAATTGAATAAATCTATTTAGTATTTATAATAACTAAACGCTCCAACTAATACGTTCAAAAATAGAATATAACCTGTTAAAAAAAATATTGAATGGACGAAACAAAATCATTGTCTTTTACATAATCAATACCCGGCATTATACCAATATTACCCAATTTAAACCTATACAAAATTCAGAATACAACCCAAAATCAATCAACTCACAAAGCATTATCAAATTTCCAAGTAGCAATTAGTTCAGTAAACCACATTATTCCATCAAAATTTCAGCCAAACAGTGAACTTCAAACTGAGAAGTTACCGCTGTATCTAATTAAACGGAACATAATAAAATTAACTTAATGACTTACAGTTACTCCTTTAAACAAGACACTCCAAAACTTTGTTCCACAAACTAGACGAACCATCCATCACAGAACATAACACTTGGTAATTAAGATATTTTTGTCACCACTCAGTTATCTTATTCCCAGACGAGGGTAGCTTCGAGCCGCGTAACAATATTTAAAGAGAGCTCGCGCGTAAGCGATACGTCCCAGCTTCCACGCGATCCGGACACATCTAAAAAATTCGAGTCCTGAAAGCTTATTGCCGTACACTCTCCCGTTAGAACTTCACTTGGGAACGTAATCCTTCATCCAATTTCCAACTCTATAGTTACCACATAAGGTTCAAAATAAGATTGTAGTTTACACGATTTTGGCCGAAAAGCAAATGGAGATAGGGACCGGAGCACAGATGCTGCGCGCATGCGATTTCTGACGGCACGCACACATGTGAACAAAGGACTGTAGGTGTTTGTGTGTAAATGGAAGACAAACGTTAGATTGTTTGAGTTGGTGGTCGACACTATTGTTGTAGATTTTCGGGACTCCGCGTGATCGCCACCGGCTAACAGTCCCCATGATTAATAAGCAATGTGATCTCTAAAATTATGTTAGGATCTCTTTAAAGGATTTTCTACTTACTTTTTCGTTAAACAGAACTTAGTTGTAATGTAACAAATACACTGAAATATTTTTAACTGTAATATGTATTTTGCATAATTATTAATAATCTTTATAGCGTTATGATTTTTATTAACTAAATTTCACGTCCTAGACTCCCAGACAGAGTATTTGTAATGAAGCAGTGGACTGTGAATTGAATTTGGAATTCATTTTGCTATTTAAAATTGTTTTATTACAATGTTTTGTATTGTTTGCTTCATTTATTTATACAATTTGAACCAAACGAGCATGTAATCTACATGAAGGTAGGTGGTGGATGGACTAGAGCTTTAATTAGAGTCTTCTATCTTGTTCTTTTCTCGTGCCAGTAATAAAGGTTCTGACCTGATTTGATGGTGATTCAGCTCTTGTGAACGAGCTCGAGGGCGGCAGCACCATCTCACCTATAACCTGGCGCAAAATAGTAGCGCAATGGTAGCACTACTGCTTATATAATTAAAAACAAAGGACAAGTCAACCGGCATCTCCCGCTGCCAAATATCGAAGAGCACTACTCTTGCACGTCATATGAAACTAGTTGTCAAATCATCAATGCGCTGCAAAATGTTCGCCCTGTCCCCGCTTCCCCGCGAATTTCGGCAGACAGACTTATTTGCTTAGATTTAAGCTTTTATGTCGTCTCCATATTGATTTAATGATCCGATTGGGTGGTAAGATCAGGCCCTGAAATGTCTGTCACATGTGGAATAACACCGTAGTCCCCAGATAAAAAGACACATCTGCAATCTGCTATTACCACTTACCATCAGGTGGACTAAAAAGCCACCGGACTCAAATGGCAAGTGATATCTATTATTTGCTAAATTCTAGGTGAAACCAAGTCAATGTTTTATTTTTCAATCTCACCAGTCTTTCACCCAACTATTTTATCCTTATTGCTTAACCCCTATTAGTCGTTGCCAACTTCCTTATCGCCCAATTACAATTAATGGAACTGCAGTATACGAGTGTAATCACCCATCAAGTGGTGGGAATGATTGTAGTTTGATGTTGGGATTCAGACGTAAAGATGCTTCTAAAATGCGAGCATTCGCTGGTACTTTAACGTTACAGATAAGAATCTTACAGCAGTGTGGGAACAGAACTATATGTGCATTGCTATCAATTCAATTAGGTACATTGCATAGCATTACAGTGTGTACGTAGAACAATTCCAAATTTGAATATACGCCTAGGTATATGGACGAAATGATATTATGTTACCCAGAAGACTTCATAAGTTTTTTTTAAGTCACATGGGATAGGGGGTGAGCCTATCGCCATCCACCGAGCACAATTCCAACTCCGTACTGCTATTGAGAATATCCTGACGGAAAGTTCACAAATAACACTTTGCTGGACATGGAAATTGAACCCGAGATCTCGCGGTAAGATGCGCAAACGCTAACCACTAGATTACTGAAGTAGCTGTAATTTTTTTAAGAATAAATTACGCTTTTTTAATTATCTATTACCAACGCTCCAAGTTTTGATTCAAATCGATAGATACTTTGAACAGAAATATTTGCAGCCTGAATAAAATGTCAAAACATTATTTGTTTGTTTAACAAAACAGAAACGCTTCATCATTTTTGTGTGCCTGACCGTATTTATCGGTAACTGGTCCGACAAATGTACTGCAGATACCAAATGATTCTGCGTTTTTTAGTGACTGTGTTCTAGTGCTTTTGTAGTTCAAATGTCGAACATCGAGGCAACAGAAAATTTGAAATATTCGATATAGTTGACCTAATAATTTTTAGCTACAAAATATTAAACAAATACGAGTATATCAGTACAGATTTTTGTACAACCAAAATAATATTTAAATATTTTGATTGTTATTAGTTAATAAATCGCAGCACCAATTAAAACAACACTAACTATTGGCTACACGCACACCTACAATATTATTGTTAACATTGCATGTATTGTCAATAAAATTGTGTGATTGCGGGCTGTGTTGAAAATTGTTGATTGCCAGAAATTCTAATAACGGACTTTAATATCAGGGGAAGGCAGAGATATTGACAATAATATTGAGGTGTGCACGGCAATAACTTAATTGAAAAATGGTTTCGTAGCCGACTGACGTTTGTGTTATGGTTCTTCATCAAATTGAGGATAATAATTACAGTAAAAAAAGTTTTCCTGAATCCATAAAACTTGGTAAACGTATCATGAAATTCTTTATTTTTTTGTTTACGGCTTGCGAGGCACGGATGATAAAATTATCGTTATAAAGTTCAAAAAGGTAAGAATCTTCAAATCTGGTGACAAAGTAGGTAAACTGGCTACACTGATATTTATCACGAAATATTAAAATTTGCTGAAAATTATAGTCAATCTTGCATCGTGAAATATTGACAATAATATTGTAGGTGTGTGGATAGCTATAAAACTCTGGACAACTTCCCATCTCTTGGACAAACTGTAAGCCCTAATTTCACGGGTGTTAGATGAACCTTATTGGCAGAATAAGTATATAACACACATTAAGTCCGCCATTGTACTTGTGATGTGCATAAAGTATAAAAACAAGAATGAAAGTGACAGCTGTGATCTTTTTTAAAGTATTACCAGAGTCACTTTTCGAAAAAACGAAGCGTCATTGGTATTTTAGCCGTAAATAGAGACTAAAGTTTGGTAAAACATTTTACAAGTAGTAGTAGTGTACCTTGTCCTAAGATATCGAGACAAATCTTAATTGTTAAGGGTCACTCAAAATATCGAACTGTATCAATATTCTGAAGTGCCTAATAACCACAGAATCAAATTAAGAGAAATAGTTTCCAATATCAGCTTATTAAACATTCAAACAACCTGAGTGTTGTTCTTGAAACTAATGTTAGCTATCAAAGTTTTATAATTAATCTTATGAAGGTTATCCTGTACCTAAAGATGAAAATCAAACGTTTGCAATTACATGCATACTTACACAATATCACGCCTTTATCCCATGGGGGTAGGTAGGAGTAGGCAGGAACCTTTGCAATTTTCATAGTACAAAAAAGATAATAATCAAATATAAAATTAATTTAAACCCTATTATTGCTTAACTCACTCGATGGTCCAGCGGTTAGTGTATGCGACTCACACCGGTCTTGGGTTCGAGTCCTGGGTCGGGCAAAGTGATATTTGTGAGCTCTCCATCAGAAAATTCACAATAGCAACACGGAGTTGGAATTGTGCCCGGTTGATGGCTATAGGCTCACCCTCTATTCCATGGATAAACATAACAGGTAAAATGTGGGTGTTTTACATCACTGCAACACCCCTCTGAGTAATAAGCGTGATGTAATGTTATGTTAAGAAATATGAAAAAAACTTTATAACAATATTTAAAAAAATAGACTTGTCCGAGGATAAAATATCTCGAGGGTAAGCAAATTATGTGAATGCATTCAACTTAAAGGTCAGATTTTTTTAATATAAGTTTAATTTAAATTTAAGACATTAATCTTTTAATTTAAGTAAATAGTATAAAAACTTGGCAAAAAATGTTATTTTTATAGCTTGCTAAATCCTTTGTATATTTATTTTGCAATAATACTAATACCACTGCCATAGTGATTCAATTCCCTGAATCCATCGTCAGTTAGAATGCCGGCGCAAAGCTTAAACATTTGCATTAATTGACGAAACAGAAACTATTCCAGTCTAACCATTGCATCTATTGCACTAACTTCGATAGCACTATCTATGCAGCTCTTGTTGTAGCCGGTCAGCTGTTAAATTCTATGGAATTGTAGCCCCAGTTAAGATAAATATAGGTATATAACTTGATACTACTAAGCTATTGAAAATGCAAATGGAAATGTATCCATTAGCAGGGATACACAAAAGTGGGTATCGCCGCGATCCAAATTTGCAACGCACAAACTAAGCCTTTAGGCTCCACCCACGTGGCTCGTCGATATAATTATAATAATTGATTATTCATATTTTTATTGGAACGAAGTTCCTTATAGCGCGTTGCGAAAGACGGAAAAAATTAGGACCAAAAGTTGTAACGACAACTTTTGCTTTAGTTGTAGGCCGTGCGGCGTGCGCGTGTTTTTCTGTCTGTCAAATTCAAATTCAAATTCAAATTCAAATTCAAATTCAAATTCAAATTCAATTCATTTATTTTCATAGGCCCCAGGAGGCGCTTGAACACGTCAAAACATTACAAAAAATGATATAAAAATAAATCATAAATAATACTAAATTATACTATGTCTCTCTCTCTCTCTCTCTCTCTCATAGAAAACAAGCCAGTTCTTTTCGTTTCGTCTTTGTATTTCCCATTGAACAGTGTTCAAAATTCAATATTCAAAATAATTTATTTGTATAACATAGGTACCTAATATGTATAACATGGTGGTATTTTAGGAAGGTAAACATTGTTTCACTATGTTTTGCCTCTGTAGACATACCATTTTTACAAATACAAAAAGTTTTTGTTAGTTTAAATTTTATCAGGTAGATAATAAAAAATTTCAATTGATAAGTTAGGTATAGTAATTATTAGTATAATTATAATAATAAATTATGTCAATAAATAAATTAAATAAATGTCATTATAATTAACAATCATAACCAATTATTAAGGTACAATGTCAATATGGCTAAGATAAACTAATCGGATCTAATACAAGAATTATCAATTATTATCATTCCTGCCATTGAAAAATACATTGATGGCATAGTATGCATTTTTTTAAATAAATTGATATTATTTGCGTCTTTAATATACCCAGGTAGATTATTAAAATTTATTAGAGCCATTCCTAGGAAGCTTTTTGCGTATAAAGCTGTCTTGTGAGCTTTTATATGTAAAAGCTCACAAGACAGCTTTATACGCAAAAAATCTTACCACACTGTATGCAGTGTGGTAAGATTTTTTGTACATAATAAATAATAAAAAATAATAACAATATAATAATGGATCCTGACAGTGTTTCTGCACAAGTACCGCACCGGATATTGCTGACGGATCGAAACTTCGTTCCATCCGGGTGTCCCTTGACACCTCTAAAGTTTTTTTTTTATTTAAAATGATTTATTGCTAATGTAATTTATGAGTACAATAATTGTATATTACACACATTAATAACACTTACAACAACAAAGAGTATCGTATTACCTCGTTCTGGGTTGTGGAGGTCTGATGCCAGTCGCTCTAAGTAAAAAACTGATATTCAGTTAAATCCGTTTGACTAGAAGCTTCGCAATATAATTGGTAAAAGGTCCGGCAGATTATGACTTTATAATAACAAAAATACAAGTATAAATTGTTGAGTGACTCTCGTTGTGTTGTTCACGTGGTAAATGATTTTCAAGTATAAAAAAGTAGGAAAACTAAAAAGCAAAAAATAAATGAACTTCGCACAAAATAATACGTTTTTTCATTTAGTTAAATAGAAATTATTAAATAATTATTTTATAATTCTGAAGTCGGTGCCAAGTAAAAAAACCTTTCTACAATATCAAATTACAGTTCACACAAAAAGGGAGGCGTAGTTTTGTGCTAGTGCGCGGTCGCCCAGTATTGGTATGTACTTACCACAGAAATATAATATTCAGTCAGAAATGTTGTTAGAACGATTGATATTATCTATATATAGTTATTAATTGTTTACTTGGCACCGACTTCAGAATTATAAAATAATCATTTAATAATTTCTATTTAACTAAATGAAAAAACGTATTATTTTGTGCGAAGTTCATTTATTTTTTGCTTTTTAGTTTTCCTACTTTTTGAAGTCGGTTTTTTTTTGTTAAAAATTATTTTATTTTACGATTTTAAGTGATGGGTAGACCGAGCAAGAATGTTTCTCGAATGAGAAGACGACGGTTACTTGAGACGGAAAACTTATTATAATAAACAAGAATTAAATCCTTTCTTCTGACTATTGAGGGTCACGACCGTCCATCATCAGCTCATTTGACACAATAACAAGCAGTAGGAATAACCGTAAAGTAGTGAAAAAAATATCCTTTAACTCCTAACTATTGAGGAGTTGACCTTCCATCATCAGCTCAATCTCCGTTCCAACAGCTCACTTGACATCATAACTAGCAGTCTGAATATGTGTACAGTAGTGAAAGAATTATCCTTTAAACTTTAAGAATTGACCTTCCATCATCAGCTCAGCCACATAAAAATACGTAAATACTAGTGTAGCTTTGAAAAACACACTAAAAACATTACATGTGCCTATAAAATTCGAGGGTTGCCCTCGATTTCTCTAAGATCCCATCATAAGATCACGACATGCTGACAATGGGACCCTTTTGGAATCATCTCCTGTCCAACAAAAAAAGAATCATCAAAATCAGTTCATAAACGACGGAGATATCCGTGAACAAACATAAAAAAAGCAACATATATACGAATCGAATTGATAACCTCCTCCTTTTTTAGAAGTCGGTTAAAAATTGTTACAGCTCATTTAACACTAAACTAGAATGTTTTGAGTACAGTGTGTGAAGTTTCACTTGTCGCTTTGGATTTTATAGCTGTACCACTGAGCATTCTTTGGTGTATAATTTAAAAGCACTTTACTGGCTATTCTTGGATAAGCGTTGTACAGAGCGAAATGATAATTGAAGAGGCAAACATTCTCATCAAAATTACTAGTTAGCAGGTTAGGTTGCTGACCTAATAATTTTAAAGGTGATGTACATTTTAAGAGGCAAATAATACTATTATAATGAATTATGTTTGACAAATATTAATCTCTGATAGCAGCGATAGCCAAGTGGGAGACCACAGGACTGCTAAGGCAAAGGTTTCGGGTTCGAACACACCTCTACGTCACGCACACGTCAATAAATCGTTAAGATTTATCTTTTCGAAGAAATGTGCGTATTTGTCATATAAATCATCGCTTTCTAACAGTGAAGAAAAATAACGTGAGGAAACCTGCATGCCTTGGAGTGCTAACAAGTGCTCGAGAGGGTGTGAAGTCTGCCAATCCGCATTTGGCCAGTGTGGTGGACTATGGCCTTACCCTTCTCATCATGAGAAGAGGCCCGAGCCAAGCAGTGGGACATTTATTAGATACAGGCAGGGCTGTTATTATTATTCTAATCTTTTATTTAATAAGATTTTTATTTGGTTTCTAACTTTATTATTGCCGTGTTGTATCATATCAATATTTCTTTTGATGCACAATATATTGCAATAATTGGAATTTCTACGTTGTTTATCAAAAGATTTCAATCAATATTAGTGAGATTATTGCTAAAAATAAGTGATTGATGATTTACAAAAAAATTGCAAGGACACGGTCTTGTATCGATTATATTTGCGCAGAGTACTTTTTTTTTGTCTATTCATTATTTATCATTAATGTTAGGAGGAAAAAGGAAATTCAGTGAAATATATTAAATAGCAAATAGCAATAGGAATATATTATTACAAAATTGACAAAAAAAATACCTTAAAAAAAATGTCTGTATTAACGTTTAATCTTTCGCTTCGACTCATTTCAGTCAGCAAAACTCGATTTTGATTTAAGGTTTGCTCTCCCTTGAAGCAAAGTTGAGTTTTGCTTACTACTCGTCTTTTTTTACTGTTACACAATTTTTACACCTCGTCATCTTGTCAAACTAAGCAGAACTTGTACTTCTGAGGTGAAAAGTTGTATGTGCGACACGAGATCAAAGTTATTTTCATCTCGTGCTTTTGAGCGCCTCACTACGCCCAAGATTCTAACCTAGAACCACGAGCGTAGCGGGTACACATACATTATAATCTTTCACTTATTCGGGATTCAAAATTAGCACTAGGCGAAAATACCTTACCTTCTTCTCTTGGTGCACAAATAACTATTTGCGAAACATATATAAAATATATGCATCTGTAAAATAAAAAATAAAAAGTATTCTAAGCACTTAACTAATTTAATAAAGGGTTTCCTTGAATGTTCATTATATTATTATATACTACCACCAATCATACCCACTTTACATGTAGGAGAAGTATACAAAAAAATATTTTCAAGATTTTTATTTTACCACTTTCTTGACATTGTTGCATTACAATAATATGTATGTAACATATCCATGCACATTTTATTTTCTTTTAATAAGGACAATGTTCTTATAATAATTTTATCTTTATTTAAATATGTTGAAAGACATCGTTATATTCCAAGCAGTAATTTTTAAAAGACGTTTTGCAAACAAGCGTATTAGGTCGTCAAAGTAACGGCAGGCGTCATATGACGCAGATAAGAGACTCTTAAACCCGAAATAGGATAATCCAATATCCTATTCGTCGTTTAGAGGATTCAGATATTAAATTAGAGCTTGATTCTCACCCAGACATTATTTTATTGGCTTCTATTTAATTAAAATAATACCTGTTTAGGCTATTAATTCTCGATTAGGTATTAATATTAAACAAATAAAAAAAGATTTACTAGAGGAATTAAAAATGTTATATTTATTCTCATTTATAAGAATAAAACACTGTTCCTATGAAAGATAAATAAACTATTTACTCGTTTACAGAGAAAAATTGTTCAGTAGATTTCGGTGCTTATTCATAAAAAACTGAAACACAATCTAGAAGGCCGTGCCAGAGATGTATAATATCCACATTTCATCTGTTATGTTGTCACATGTAATATATGGTAAACCCAACGACATCCACCCAAATAACATATATTTGCCCCACCCAGAAATCAAACCCGTGACTTCGCGGAGAAAGGTTTCATAGTACGCTAACCACTAGTTAGACCAAAATGGCAGTGTGTTACTAAAATCAAGTCAAGTCATGAGTGCACGGTTAGCGTAGCGGTTAAAGCGGTCGCCTCGCCGCTTTCAACTACGCTGGTATTGTGGGTTCGATCCCCACACGGGACAAATCTTTGTGTGATCCGCAAAGCTTTGTTCTGACTCTGAGTAAGCTTTGTGTGTGAAATGTATGTTTGTGAACACCCCCGCGACACAGGAGTAATTCCTAGTGAGGGCGTCGTTTAAAAAAAAAATATCAAAAATAATAAAATCTTATTTCCGTATAAATAAGTTTATCTTTATAGCAACGATTTATTATTAAATGCTATCCAGAATTCTATGCAGTGCAGATTTCAATGTGTTGTTATCATTCCACTGAACAGCCTTGAATATGCCGAACAAATCAAAAACCGAAGTTATTCAATAATGAATAATGTAAATATGTCAAAAGTTCTGGTGACGCAAAATATTCCATGTCTAAAAAATCCGATAGCCAAAATCCTTGAGCGCAGATAGAATTTTTACGAAGTATATTGATAGACAACAATATTCTTCACAAAAATTCTACCTAATACTTTGCTAAGGTAGTTTGTGAAACCGATGCCAAATGTCAAGATCATACCTCTCGGCGTGCAATAGCATTAACAGACTGTCAACCTCTTTTACAGTCCGAATACCCTCTCAGGTGTATTCAACGGCTTCGATTATCCGTTCACAAAAGTCCTGAGCTCAATTCTTACCAAACTTGTTTAATTAAAGTTTTCGCACTCTTTTTCCCTTTAGGCGGGAAAATAATCCCTTGTTTGGCACAGGGAACGGCGTGGAGTTTTATTAATGTCGTTAATTTGAACAAAAAGTGTAAACCCAAATTAATAGATATTTTAAGTTTTACCTCCCAACGTGTTTTTGTTTTTCTTTCTTTGAACAAAATATAATTAATACAGAAATTATTTGTCTCGTTTTTAATAAAAGGTACAAAGGACAATGTATTTAAAGTACTTTTTTAAAAGTATAACAGATCATAACATCACGCCTTTATTACTCAAAGGGGTGTGGCAGTGGTGTACAATACCCACATTTCACCTGTTATGTTAAGGTCTGTGAAGATAGGGGTGAGCCAATCGCCATCTAATTCCAACACCGAGCTGCTATTTTGAATTTTCTGAACACTTTGCCCGACCCGGGAATTGAACCCGGCACCTTGCGGTGAGAGGCGCATACGCTAACCACTAGACCATCGAGGCAATTCAGTAGATAACTGAATGCGATGGAATATTTCTGATGATCTAATCAAGCGGCAGATCAATGAAGCAATTTTATTGATGTTCGATAAAAGTAATTAAACTTGAATTTGTTATCAAACAATGTGACGAATTTGCTAATTAAGATTGTGATACGTTGAAATTAAGGTTTGCCTTAAACGTGCTAAGATAAAATATAATCTATTTCATAATCTAAGTAGCCACTACAATGACGCGATTACTTTTTTATTCGTGTATTACTGTTATGCCGGCTCCAGACGCCTGGCGAACAATGGCAAACAGCGAACACCAAGCAACAAATGCCAAGATGTAGACATGTGTTTATTAGTGTTTGCCTGTTTCTGTTTGTGTTCGCCAGTGTTCAGGGTCGTAGTCGGCAAACAGTTTGCAATCTCTCCACAGTTCAATACGCTTTGGCGTTTGCGACAAACAGCCAGCGTCTGGAGACGGCATTACATACATTTATTATTTTTTATAAACTGGCTAGTATTAGTATTTTGTTAACCTTATTTTTTACCTATTAACTTTATCATTTAACATTCACAATCCCATTGTTATTATATAATTTAATAGAAAATCACGGTGTATTGTTATTATTTGTATGCCAGTTATTTGTACTTTGGATTTAGATTTGTACATTTTTTATACAACTAATATTTTAAATGAAAAGGATAATTCGATTATGCCAAATCAGTAATTTTTACTTTTTTCATAAAACTTACAACGTAAGAAGAATTTTCCATAAAGTTATAACTATATAATATCTTGTACCAAAATATTAGTGGCAAAAAAATGTTAACATTTTGTTACGTTCATTTCAGAGTTATCAATAAAAAAACTATTTAGGGTAAATAAAAGCTTCGGATAGGGAAGAGTGGAAGACCTTGGGGAGACCTTTGCCCAACAATGAGACTATATAGGTTAAAAAAAAGATAAATAATTATATTAAGAAAACGTTAGTAAAATCGACTCCACATCGTTCTGTAACCGAAATACATGGTCCAAGTTTTTGTAGGCACTCAGTATTTGCTTTCGGGTTTCGAGTTCAACTTCCAATATGGCGGAAAGTATTCGTGCAATCGCATGTCGGCGTGTTAGAACATCCACGAATAAGTTTTACTGCGATCAGATTGTAAACTTCTCCGTCGGGACCGAACCCATTCAGTTGCTAAATGGGAGATGTACGAGTATGCGGGACGTACCTGTATATTGCTACTTACGACTTCGCAGTAACGTACAACCCTATGTTCTAGTGGATACAAAGATTTATGGTGCCATTCTGCTTTTAATTCTGTTTTAAGGGGAAAGCACATCATAGACGTCGTCTGTATTGAACGAATCGTTTTTTAAAATCGATCCAAGTACAACTTGGATCTCTTCAAAGCAAGAGTTAATAGGCATCTCATGGGTAAGCGTGCTCCACCGCAAACCGCATCATCACTTATCATCAGGTGAGATCTTGGTCAAAAGCGTGCCTATCCACCATAAAAAAAAAATACAAACTAATTCGTTGTTTGAAAATTATGAAATCATGTATGTATGTACAACCAAATCAAACCTAAATTTCGAAAATTCTGGGCTTGTTGAATGCGGTCGATGCCGATCGATTGACGAAGAAAACCTTGAGTGTACTTTTGATTACCGTCTTAACGTACGTGTACTAACCGTAACTAGATGCTTTTAGATCATATTAAGTCAACATTTTACGTACTAGAAATACTTGCGATTCCACATTCCCTCATTGTGTGTTTATTCAAATGAATAAAGCGACTTCCTATCATCATCCGTTGCATATTTGATTTTCATGTTGTTGTTGTTTACAAATGTTGTTTACTAACATTTCAAACCAAAAGTGATAGACTATAGTCAATCAGTGGTTTGCCTAAATTAACAGTATTCACATTGCTGATTAAGGAATTTGTAGACATTTATTATGTTAATTCCAGATAAAGGTAGTCAACATCAGTACTATGTTCAGTGATGAGTGTTTAAAAGTGGTAGTATATTACGTGAAATTCGAGGTCTTCATAAACGAGGCTTCTTGCCCAAGATAATTCAACTTCGCAAACATTGATTGACAGTGCTTATATCTATGATAAGCAGTTGGCAAAGTAAGTTAACATTATTAAAGTTTCGCGAAGTGTTTAAGGGAATATTCTATCTCGGTACAGTGGAACGCGGTAAAACTTTCAAGGCTCTATCGTTTTTGATCAAAACAGATACATTGTTTAGATTACTTATTTTAATTGCTTTATAGTCATGTTAAAAGACAAATATATATTGGTTTTCTATAAACAATGATTCGATTCTAAAAATAGAGTGACAGTTAATAGGATATTTTATACATTTTTATTATTCTGAATCTTTGCTTATATTTCAAATATCAAATATATATTTTTTATTTTAGGCATCAGGGCCCATACATAAATACCTTATAACTAACATACATATTTGTATTTTATAACTTAGAAACTATTTAACACTTTTATTCAGCGAAGTGTTGCGCAATTGCGAGGTGTCGTGTAACGAAAGCGGCGATACGCGACTCCCACCGGCCAGAAATCCTCTTGAAGAAACGTCTCCAGATGGTGTGTGGGGACGCGCACCACAAACGATTTTTGTTGTGGCGCGGTTCTAGCAGAACAATCCTCAATGTATTTAAAACATGCCTGAATAAGATTGGAATTCTTCTAGACCGTCATAACGCCCCCTACTTTCGTTTGGACCTACTATCGCCCACTAGAACAGTCTAGTGCCCCCGAGGGGTCGGTACCGCCCTCGTTGGTAACCTATGGTCTAGTGGTTAGCGTATACGGCTCTCAATCTCGTGGATTCCCGGGTCGGGCAATAAGTTATTTGTAAACTTTCCGTGAGGAAATTCTCAATAGCAGTACGGAGTTGGAATTGTGTCTGATGGCTCACCCCTATCCCATGAGACCTAAACATAACAGGTGAAATGTAGGTGTTGTGTACCTTTGCCACACCCGAATGAGTAATAAAGGCGTGATGTTATGTTTTGTTATTATTTAGGATAGGTACACTAATTTAAAAAAAAAAACTAATAAACACGCTTTTAAAGTACTTCTAACTAAAAAGTGAAAAATAATTCCTAATATAAGCTGAAAATGGTAATGAACAAAAAATACCAGTATTATTGTGAAAAATCGTGGGTTGCTCGATAGACGAAAAATATGGCACAGAGCACCCCACGCTTTTCCACAATAATACTATTATTTTTTAGAAGTACTTAAAAAGAGGGTTTTTTTTAACTACATATTATTTATTTTCTACTTTTTAGTTTGGTTTATTTATAAGAGCGTTTTTTTTTTATTTTTTTTTATTATATTTTTTTTTATCGAATTAAGAATAAGAATAAGAATAAGAATACGTTTATTTGTCTTTAAAATACATCATGATTTTTAGTTGTACATAACGATCCTTTATACAATAGGGTAATCTAACTTAAATGGGATAGTTGTAGTACATATACGTCATTAGTAGGTACACATTGCAAGAAAGAGAACAACTACCAAAAATCATATTAATAGTTGTTCTCTTATCTCCTCCATAATGATTAAAAAAGAAAAGAAAAGATTGACCTTAACTAAATTACAATAAAGTTTATTTTTAAATAACAGCCACGATTCAAAGCGTCGCTTATTTGCAACCAATGTTAATATGAAGTTATCATTGTTCCATTTCTGTTATGGTTTTTTATAGCAATATAAGAATTATTTTATTACCAAGAAATGTTTTATTGCATTGTCATCGATCTTTGACAGGTGTGCTAAATTTTAATGAAATCTGTCCGTTTAAAGTCGGTCAAAATCGAGTCCAAAGGAGTCGGTTACATACATACATACATACATACATACATACAGGTGAAGCTAATATAAGCGTGTTAAAAATAAGTAATAAATAAGAAAAATGCATAAACATATTCATGCAAAATTGCATGGAAATTTGACGCTATGCCTCGGACAGACACACAGACAGACGGATTTTGAAACATCTAAAAGGGTTCCTTGTAGATACTACGGTACCCTAAAAAGGTTTATATTTATTTTTATAACTTCTTTGCAGAAGATTATGAAGACTTACTTCGTCTATCTATCAATCTATCCGATCTTGAGCGTAAAGGAATTCTCGTGCAGGTATAGCATCTTCATTTCCAACAATATTCTTTACCTTTAAGTTACTTTCACATGCAAGATATTGTGATGATTAATGAAAGTGAGTTTAAGCGCCGCGAAATTAGAGTAGAATTATTTTTGTATGACGATTCTAAGTGCTTTGTGAAGTCTAAGAAAAAAAATTATTTTATTTATTATTACTTACCATCAGATGAGATCGTGGCCAAATCGCCTGACTATCCACCATAAAAAAACAATATTTTTTTCCATTTAAATAAAATTAACCTGCATTGCAGCCAAACTGCCAAGACGTCACTGCATTCAATTGTTATTTTAAAAAAGAAGTTTGTGTCTTTATTTAAATGAGCGCAAAGTAAGTCGATTTGCAATATGCGGTACAAAAGTAACTTTCTTGACAATTTGCAGGCGACAGAGGTTACATAAGCTGTGCTATTAAACAAACTGTCGCCTTTCAAGCTATTTTCGTTGCCAACTTAAGATAAAGTGGCTCCTTGGGGATGACGATTGGAATTCTCTTTTGTTACTAGATATATAGAACGTCGAACTCCGAACGTTGCACGTACAAAACACGTTCAAACGGATTTTTATTGTTGTTCAAATAAATAAATCATGGATTAACCCTTTTGACCTATATTCGCTTGATATTAAAAGTCTTATTGTATTATTTAATTTATGTGTAGCACATTTTCTGACTGAATATTTAGAAACACCATTCAACAATGTCTTTTATTTAAATTGATTTCAATGTTCAGTTTGTTCGGAAAACGCCTTATTGTATTCTGTAGTTCTGTAGTAATCTGTAGTTTCAATACATCCATCCTGTATTATTGTTTATTTACATTATCTACACCCTTAACAAAACAAAATGAGGATAGGGTAAAAAAGATTTTATAAGTATTCATTATGGTTAAAATGCAAAAACAAGAAACAATTTATTTTACAAATTTGAAGTTTCAAATCCAACTAATGTAAAAAATGCAATTCCATGTTTGTAAATTTAACTCTAAATAGATCAGTATAGTTATCTGAATTGTTTTCGGCTCACCGCAAATATTTGTGTGGTATGGAGATTGGAAAATTTGTTGAAATTAAATCTGCGTTGTGATAAAATTTGGCTTTTGTAATTATTCAAACATTCTGGTATTTTATTTATGTAAACGCAATTTAGCTAGTATTTGTTTACATTCCATAGGGTTTTAAAACTGCTGTATTTGAACTAAAATATGGTACCTGCGTTATACAAAACTTACAAATGTATTTGGTGCTAAACTAGGTATGTAGTTTTTGTAACAGCCTTAAGAGTTAGCTTAGAATTTAAATGCTCAATACCTAATTTTTCATAAGGTAAAAAAAATATGCAGTATCTCAGAGAAAACTAAAATAGTTTTAAGAATAATTCGATAATTTTCTTGCAATTGTGTTTTTCCATCCATTGGTATGACTAAGTAACCTTCGAACATTAAGAACTTATCTTAAAAAAATCGAGATACATTGCAGTCAGATATTTTATTTGTTACATCAAAACAAAATATAATTACAAAACAATTTGTCGTTAGTTGAAATCCGCCATTATGCAATACTTGTACCGCAGTGTACTACATCCATTAATTTTACCATCTTTGAGTCCTTACAGATTTAAAGTATAAAAGTGGAATAAAAATCACTTTATACCGCAAATCCTGTAATTGGATCTGCGCCAAAAGTCGGCTCTCGTGAAAATAAGTCGTAAACTTAAGAAAATTTTCACTTGATGGGTAATATATTTTTACATTCTACCCTTATTAAGGTATTTTGAGGCATGTCTTTATATCGTTCTGTCAAAAATATATCTTAAGGTCGAGTAGCATTAGTAGGGTTAGGGTAGAGGTATATAGGGTTTGGTAAGTAAAACATGACCATTGAAGGCAAGTATTAGACGGTTTCTTTTCCTTGCCATATTTTTCACTTTTTCTAATATTCTATGCGTTTAAATAATAACTTCATAAAAAATATCTTAAAATGACTCAATATTCGAGATTTTTTGAGACCGATTAAAAAAATATATAAATACTCCCTATCATAGTTGCCATCAACTATTTCTTTTTCTTTTTATTATTTTCTTGTCATGAACACATGACTGACCCGCTAAACCTAAAGCCACCTAAATACCACTTTGTACAGAACAAGATATTATACTCAAGCTCTTATTTTTGTCTGTCGATTAAAATTCACCAAGTTAAACGTTTATTTCATATTTTAATACTTATTTTATAAAAGGGTTTCACAAACATGTTGATTCCACAAAATCAAAGATACGTACAAACAAAGTTGTTTTTGCGCTTGAAACATATTTTTGTCTAGGACTATTTTAAAGTTTGTTGACAGTTCGAAACGCTTCGAATTCTATGCCACTTCCTTTGGCAACGACGTCAAGTGCATTGTTTATTCGTGGAGCGAATAAATATCCTCCAGTTTGGCGATTTATACTTTTTTGCCGTTTTTATTATGAAAATTAGAGCAGATGGCCGGTAGTTTTGACTTTCAACACTTTTCTTAATATTGGCGGCCCGCTTACCTACGTGCATTGTCATTACATTCGCATTGAAATGTAAATAATAAATGTGTAAAAAGCAGCAGCAGTGATCGTAAGTTGTTTAAACGTTTAATTTAGTTCTCGGTGGCACAGGTTTTAGTCCTCTTATTACAATTAATGCTGATTGTGATTGAACGAGATTCGTGTGTCAAAATTTAACCTAAAATTGGCATAAGGGTAAGACATCGAAACGTAAACTAGCTAACCACTAAATCAATACCAAATTTCATCAGAATCGCGAGCCATCCGCGTTCCATACATTTTTTTTTTGCTTGTATAATTAATAGCATTAGTTGTAGTAATAGCTTGATGATTTCTTGATTCATTAATTATTTCCAGTACTTTAAGCATGAGTTAGAACAAGTTTCCTTGTAAATCAATAACGAATTCTGTGTCACAGTATGGGTACGGGTGGAATTACATTTTACGTTGACTATAACTTGTCTCCCTATCGGTTGTACACCTGAGCCGGTACATACATCATAATAAAGTTATACAAGTAGGAGTAGTAATAGCTAAATTATTCTATTACGAAAAAGGCTAGAAATGCCTGACGACAAATGAAAAATTTAAAAAACCGGCCAAGTGCGTGTCGGGCCACGCGCAGTAGGGTTCCGTAGCTAGTCGTAACAACATATTTCGACTTAAAAGGGATTTACTATCTGTATTAAACAAGTAACATCTTCATATAAGTCATTACTTTCAAAGGTTTTTGTAATTTGCACGAATTATTCTAAGTAACTGCATTTTACACTTTGGACCCCTATTCCTCTTGAACTAATGAAGTGAACTTATCCGCTATAGTTTTCCTTTAAAGTTCATTACATGTACTACCGACACAATTTTTTTCAGATTTTGGGATCCAGTAGTTTAGCTTTTAGAGGGGGGGGGGGGACGCTCTACTCGAACAAAAATTTGCTCTTTAAAGTTAAGTATCTCGCAAACGGATCTCTAAATCAAAAAAATGTCTTATCAACCCCTGAACGTTTTTAAAAGTCCTATCTAACAATACCCCACACTATGGGGTAGGCGACAAAAAAAAAAACATCCCTACGTTACATGTAGGGGATCTACCCGAAAAAAAAATATTTTTCCAAATTTTATTCTACGACTTTCTTTGTATAGTTAACATACATATTTATGCAAAATTTCAGTTTTCTAGCACCAACGGTTTCGTCGCTATGCCTCGGACAGACGGACGGACAGACGGACATGGCGAAACTATAAGGGTTCCTTGTAGGTACTACGGAACCCTAAAAAGAACTAACTAATTAAATATTATTTAAATAAAAGCTTCATTCATGTTCAAAATTGCAGGGCGCAATCAATCAAATGACGCAGTAGTTTTATTTAATAATTTATTAGGTACAAGGAATAGTAAAAAATATTTTGGATTATATTAAGAAACAGTTAAAATAATTATGTGACCGGTAGGATTGGAACTGTGACCTCTGCATACCGGGCAGCCGCTTTAAACCACTAAGCTACGGTCATCTCTTGCTAGGACCCAAAATTTATGTTTCTTAGTATAATTTACTAAGCATAGCTAATGCTATGCTATGCTAATGCTTCTTTGGAATGCACTCCCTCTTGAGATCAGGATGTGCACCACCCGGGACACTTTCAAAACCAGAGTACGTCATCTTGTCCTATGTGAATCGACAGCAGAATCATTAAAAGCTTAATATCTACTGTGTAAATTTTATAATATATATTATTTTAATGTATTTATTAGTATATTTGTTACCATATTTATGTATTCGAATTGTTGATATAACATTATTTTCACATTATTTTAATTTATTTATGCACCTACCTTTGTTCGCTCTGCATCACCTTAAGGTTGACTGGTAGAAAATGCCTATGGCATTAAGTCCGCCGTTGTACTATTTTATGTGCAAAAAGTTGTAAAATAAATAAATAATAAATAATGCTTAAAAATAATTAATAAGAACCTTGTTAGTATGTTAAAGAACCATGCATGATTCATCAATTATTTCCACCATAGCACCATAAGCATAAGTTTGAACAAGTTTCCTTGTAAATCAATAACGTATTCAGTGTCACAGTATGGGTACGGGTGGAATTACATTTTACGTTGACTATAACTTGCCTCCCTATCGGTTGTACACCTGAGCCGGTACATACATCATAATAAAGTTATATAGGCTGTTTCTAAATGAGCAGGTTTTTTGAAGGCGGGTTTTATATCATTGTAATGGCAAAATTATAAAAACGATGCCATTTATTTTTTTCCTACAGAAGGGTTGCAATGTAGGTACATAAATGCGATGTTGAAAAAAATATCGAATGAGAGAGGTGATATAACATAACATTATATCACGTCTAAATTATTACCCGAAATAACCTACTGAAAAAGCTAGTAAACACCAAGTGGGGAGCTACTCCTCACGTTTTAAGAACAACCGGATTAAGCTTGTGTTTTTCTGCTGGAGAATACGCCTGCCCGGTATGGAGCCGTTGCAACCACACCAAACTAGTGGATACGGCACTGAACGAAACATGCCGGATTATTACTGGTTGCCTTAAACCGACACCGGTTGAGATGCTGTATCCACTAGCTGGAATTGCCCCTCCGGCTATCCGCAGAACTATAGCAAGCTCTATAGAACGATCAAAACTGGATGAGGATACTAAACACCCAATGCACAACAATACCACAGTGTCTCAACGATTAAAAAGTCGTAAAAGCTTCCTTAACTGTGTTGAACCATCTCTCTGGTGATGCCGCACAAGCACGATGCCAACTTTGGCAACAAAAAGCCACTCTGCCTACCCCCTTTGTTCCAATCGAGGAGAACCTTCCACCTGGCCATAAACTGCCTAGGCCAATTTTGAAGTCTCTAAACAGGCTTCGAACTCAAGTTGGCCGAAGCAAAGACAATATGATACAGTGGGGTTTTGCAGATAAAACAAACATAAATTGTGAATGTGGGGCCACACAAACCATGGCCCATATTTTAACTTGTCCTGCGTGCCCTACTACCTGCACGAAGGACGCGCTTATGAACGCGGATGAAAGCGCTGTTCAGGTAGCCACATATTGGGCTAATAAAATTTGACCTTGCCGTCGACTCGAATGAAGAAGAAGACGTCTAAATTACCCAGAAGGTATACAACACCTAAATTTCATGTTAAGGACCGATGGGATATGGGGCTAGCCTATCGCCATCCACCGGGCACAATTCCAACTCCGTGCTGCTATTGTAAATTTCCTGACAGCTAGTTTACAAATAACACTTTGCCCGACCTGGTTATCGAACCCGGGACCCAGCGGTGAGAGGCGCATACGCTAACCACTAGACCATCGAGGCAGTCTCAGTTAGAGAGTTTTCTAATATAAAAGAAATCCGTCACTGGTATTTATTTTATTCTCTGTATTTTTTCTGTGTAAGCAAATATTTTGGTGCTCAATATTTTCTCCTATTGTTTCATAAGAATAAACAAGGTATTCTCTACGCAAACTAACCAAATCAAAAAACAACATCGTTTCGAAAATATGTAGAAACCCAGTTTGTATTTTAATAAAAATGCACTATATTCCTTCGTTCTCTAGATTCGGACCGCGGTCCTTAATAACACTGCTGTACTTTTTTTTTTAAGATTTATCTTGACAATAACAACTTCTAAACAATTCTGCTTTAATATCTACACATAATTTTTTTACAGTCTTTTTTAATAAAAAAATAAACTTAGTTATTTTTTTTTTTTTTTTTTTTTTACCTATGTATATATTTTCAATTTATTTAATGTAACTTTATATTTCTTTAGTGTTTATAAATAAATAAATAATAAATTTAAAGTTAATTTGAATCAAAAAAGGAAGTACATTGAAACCGACGTGAGGTGAAGACATTATTTTAGAGAATACGGGTTACTCCCGTTATTTAAGCCGGGATATGCCGACTAGTTTCGAATCTATTACGTAGATTCATACTGGGCGATTAATCGCGCGACGGCAATGAAGTACATTGAGGAGGTAAACATGACAGAGTTATATCTTCAAACATATATTTATGTACCTAAATAAGCAATTAACAAACGTACAGAGTTCCCCACTTACATTAATTAGTAAAAAAATATTGTATTATTCTATGGTTAAAAAAAATAAATCCTCATTTTGACAACACCTTCTATTCCTTCGTTACCGTAGTATTAGTTAGTATGAATCTTGTATCTGGCTGGATATAAATTTTAGAACCTACTTCCATTTTCATTGATACGTGGGTGAATTCTCAGGTTACCGTACCTTGAAGGAATATGTTAATCAAGAACTTCATTTATAATCTAGGACGGGTGTGAAGTAGAGGAAACCAAATCTGGTACAATTATGGGCAAACTTCTTGAGCATTTTATTTCGGGATATTTAACATGTTATTTGTTGAGTTGCCGATATACAAATTATTTATTAATTAAAACTACAAGATACTCTCAGTATCTTACAAATTGTTATCAGTAAACTCATAAATTGTAAGTGTACGATGCGCAAACTTTCCCCTACCACGTCACCTAATGCTCAAGAAGTTTGCCCATAATTATACTATTAAATAACAAATGTTGTATGTAAACCTTATTACATACCTAATATGTAATGAAATTATAATACAGCTTGTATTAACATATATTTATAGTTTGGCGACCAGATGGCAGAGTGGGTAGTGTACCTGCCTGCGACGCCGAGGTCGTGGGTTCGATTCCCACTAAAGACAAATCTTTGTGTGCATAAACATGGGGGTTTATCTTAGTCTGGGTGTTTCTATGTATAATAAGTATGTATTTACAAAAGAAAAGTATATATGTATTAGTATCAGTTATTCTAGTACCCATAGTACAAGCTCTGCTTAGTTTGGGACTAGATGGCGTTGTGTGTGAGTTGTGAAATATTTATTTATTTATTTATTTTATTTATTTATAGTATATAGATAATCAAATTTCGATCATTATAAATAATTACCTGGTTGGTCTAGTCTAGTGGTTAGCGTATGTGCCTCTTACCGCGAGGATTCGGGTACCATTTATGTTTAGCCAAATTGTTATTTATGAGAAAATTTACAATAGCTGCACGGAGGTTTGTGCTCGGTGGATGGCTAAAATAACACGTTAAATGTGGGTGTTGTACACCTCTGCCACACTCTTCTTGGTAATATAGGCGTGATATTATGTTATGTTACAGTTACTACAGTATCTACATCACAATTTTTATTAAAAATTTGAGACGAATTTAAATTAATGAGAATTACATTACAAAATAATTACATGAACAATATTGCGTAGGTACAGTAATTTTTACAGTCCTTTTTAATGATTTAACTAAGAAATGTTTTGTGTGTTTTGGAGCGAGTTTTATGCTCTGGCAGGAATATACTTCTTTCGCTTCTATTGGCGAAGGCCAATAGAGGAAAATAGAGGGTGTTTGGCAACCTTAAATATAATTGGATTAGCTCTCACTTACGACAAATGATAGGTTACCGATTTAAAAAAAAACTTCAAATAGAGGTTTGCAACAAAGCAGTGAGGACCGGAGTAAGACCGGTGATTCAGCGGTAAAAGTACCTAAACGACGAAAAAAACTGGTGATTCATGGGTGATTGAATCACACTTTGAAATATTCTTGATGTGATTAACATAAGGAAAATTATATTTGTATTATGACTGTTGCTTAATAATATTTAAAATAATTTAAGACGTGTACAAAAAATAATCCGATAAAATATCCAAACAAAAACATGATTCAATTACGTCGCTTTGTTAAAATTTCTAGCATATCGAACCATATTTACAAAATATTCAGTAGTATTGTAAACAAAAATTCGCGATTATATAGAAGCAGCGATATGAGGCGTACATAAAAGAGAAGATGGTGCACAATGCATGGTCTACAAAATATAATATTTTTGTTTATATTAGCTTCGTTTAAATCATGTTTTACAATGAAAACGCAAATAAATATCATAATAAAAAATCTTTAATGAATAATCTTCCAGGTTGTTGTGAGTGTGGAACTGTGGAGCGCCCACCCAAAGTAAGACCAATCTGTTCTGCTGCCCATTACTTTCTACCCCTTGTACCTTAAAAGACCTTACGCAGGCCAACCAAAAAGGTGTCCTAGTCGCATCCTATTGGTCTAAAACTGTATAAATATAAAATTTATAAACATAATTACCATAGTCATTGACACGAGAAGAATAATGAATAATCTATAATACAATTGCTAATTCAGTGACTTTAAAACTATTTTACGTTAAAAATATCAAATGAGAGAAGTATTTCAGTTTCAGTATCGAATGCTGAAAACAGACGCCATCGTTTTACGACTTTAAATACTTTTCTGACCCATCGTTCAAAGATATAAAAGTAATAAAGCACTAAACTTCTTAAAGTCCCGAAGAGTCCCCAAAATTCAACAGAATTATTGTGTGTATAAGTGCCAAGTCTGATAAGTTGGCGAAAAGTTTTCAACGACCACTGCAAGTATTTTGTAACTTTCAGCCAAAATTAATTCTACCTAATTGCACGTATATATTATTATTATTATTATTGTAGAGGAACAGGGTGTGATGTTCCTCCACCACAAAGGGAGGATCCTCCGACCAGGCTCGGTGGTATTGCCTCGTGGACAGCTGTCCTGGTAGCGTATTGGAAGTAGTATATATATTCACTTGCTGTGAACATTTCGTTATCGCGATTCAGCACTCGTTGACATATGTCACGTGATTATGTGCGGATACCACCACATTAGCATACAAGCTCCTGTACGCGGTGACGCTCAATGTCGATAAAAAGTATCCTATATCCTTTTTCAGGTCTTGAACTATATCTATACCAACTTCGCTAGATAAAACCAAAACAAACACATCTACACGTTCTTACAACATAGTTAATAATAAGTTATAATAATATCTACGCCGAAGTAAAATAAAAAAACAATCTAATCATTCTAATAACAACAACAGTAATTAGATAATTATGGGTGCGACAAAATATTTATGTACTTGCGGTTGATATTGTTATAATAACATTGTACCTAATCAGGTAAATTGACATACCTAGTAAAAATGTGATGCTAGGAAAGTTTGTACTTTTTTCATTTGAACATCATACCGTTATACAGCAGACAATAGATATGTTTTAGTTTTTTAAGCTTACTAGTAATTTTCAAGTACAAATGATTAGTATTCTTGCTAACCTCCACCAGCTAAGCTTAATTCGCCTGTGTTAGGAGGAAGTTTACCCACGATCTCTCGGTCGTAAAGAAAGAAAGAAAGAAAGAAAGAAAATTTTCTTTGTTTGAAGTGTACCCAATTTTAAAAGCTTTTCCTGTTATGTTTAGGTCCCAAGGGATAGGGAGTAAGCCAAAAGCCATCCACCGGGCACAATTCCAACTTCAACCTGGTATTGAGAATTTTCTGACGAAAAGTTCACAAAAAATACTTTGCCTAACCCGGGAATCGATCCAGAGACCTGGTGATGAAAGGCGCATATGCTGACCACAAGAAAATAAAGGCAGTTTTTATTTTAATTACATATAAGAAGGAGCGAACTCATTTAATTTTCATCATCTATTTATATCAAACGACAAGTCAGTGAGGTATCTAAAGCACAGTTTCCAACCACAGAATTATGTAAATCGGAATCATAACTTTGCGTAACTATCAACATTATCCCGAATATTGGAGGCGTGTACCGATTAACCGAAGTTGCTCTAAATACAAACGCAAAATTGATAGAACTTGCCGGCGCGCCACAGCATCAGTTTGGAGTAAGTTAGATTAGATATTGGGAGCTCAACACGTCCGAAGCGCTTCGGTGAGTACGCTAATGGGGTACATCGGGAATAATGGTTTTCTCATATCGATGAGTGCCTAGTTCCCAATTTCGGCTTATAGAGTACCCTTTCTAGGCTTTTTACAGATTACTTTGTGGTGTTGTAATCAAATCAAATCAAATCAAATCATTTTTTTATTGCAGGCTACATAAATACCTTAGACTAATATACATAACATTTAATTTTATTATTTTGATGTAATGCTAACACCGATTTAAATAAATATTTTTACAGTAATTCTCAATAACAGCACGAAGTTGTAGTTGTGCCCGATGGATGACTATGGGCTTACACCCTATAGCATACATACATACACGAAATCACGCTTTTATTCTACGGGGGTTGACAGAGACGATGGAATGCCATGCGTGACCCTTACATACTTCTTTCGCTTCCTCAATATTAATACATCTCGACAAACATGCTTGCGAGTTTCATGTTTTGACGCCATTTATGTCTTTTAAAGGCAACCTCTTTCAGTACTTCTAGTCACATCTGCGTTGTATATCTCTTTCACAAATCTACTTTCATCCATTATTTCAACATAACCAAACCAACTAAACATACCTTTCTCAATCCTAGTCACTATAATCATCTTTCAAACCACAACGATCTCGATTCACACTGTTCCTTATTCTGTCATCTAAGGTTACATCACATATACTTCGTAATGAGCGCATTTCTACAGGATTTATTCTACTTTCATGCTTACTTTGCTATACCCAACATTCACATCAATACATAAGAGTTGGTACTGGGATGCCAACGTGGACAGCCAGTCTTGTCTCTTCACGCCGTATTAAATGGGACCTAAAAATATCAGGTATTTAACACCTCTGCCACTCTCTTCTGGGTAATATGGACATGAAGTATTGATAATAATGATAGTGATGATGCAAATATTTACAAGAAAACTAAGACCAACCTTTTCTCTCAGTGAAGTTCTTAGTAATGTAAGCCATTTATTATGATACAATTAAACATTTAAAATTACACTTTATTGTTAAATACGTGAAAACTAAATATAATATACATATTATATAAAATAATACAAACTTATTAAATAAAAATAGATCAAATAAAAAGTTCCGGTATAAAAAATACGTCCGCATCGATGTCGACCGCGGGTAATTGTATTGCCACGTTGTATGGCAATGCTGATCCTTTGTCCAAAGTAGAAACCAGCCTTCTGGTCGCGTGAAGAGTTTTAGATATTTTATACTTTTAGGAAAACATACAGCTAAAATTATTATATAACCAGAGTTGATAGAAAAGAAGATGGCCAAATAAAAGTTTTCACAGATAATTTGATAAATTATGTAGTTGTTGATAACTCAAATAAGGCCTTGAATACATTCAAAGGCAAACAATTTTTAGGTAAAAACAAATTATATTGGACAAATGTATGGACTAATCTGTGATAAACTATTTTATATGTCATCGAGCATTTCTTTGAGTATAAAAAGTGTCACGTAAATAATGTTATTTACGGATCAAAATATACAGTTTCATGAACAGCAACTATTGTTATGTTGAGGCTATATAGGCAATCCTTTGTGTATCCAAAAATATTAACTCTGAATAGGTAGTTACGCAACCACACTCAAGTGAAAAGCTTTTTTAGCTTTTTCGTCCATAATGCTCCCTATCCATCAGAATGTTACGGTTTTGTGTGGAGCTTTGGCACTTCAATAAGCCGGTAGTTAATGCGACCTTATTGCGTAGGTAGCCTTTTATGGTTCTGCCCTTAGTTTGAACAGATCGAACAAAGCAAATAGTAAGACAGATGGGAAAAGTTGAACAGTAATTTCAGGTACGTTGACAAATTTTCTAGAATTTTCTATTAATTTATTTATTTATTGGAAGACCAACATCAGTAACAATTAATATTAACAAAAATATTATGCAACATTCAGCCAATTACAGGTCCTCACGAATAAGTTACAATATATCGACGCTGGAAAGGCAACCTTGCTTATGCGCCAAATTTGCGAAAATGAGTTATATATATCATTAGAATCGCCTGATTTTTCTCTATCTGCAGATCGGTTTCATCGATTTCTGACCATTTTGATGGTCGGTAAGCAACCTGTGATCTCAATTTTTCAGGTTAATGAGCGACCAATTTTAGATCTTTTTATAAATTTTGTCGCATAAGCTATAACTTTGTCACATTGTAGTTTAAGCAATATATCTTTTCCGAGATTTTACGCATATATTTACTTAAGAAACTTTGCTTTGGCATGAACCATGTAATAGTTTATACATCATACAATTATAAATTTCTTCTTTTTAGTTTCTAATTAGGGAATCGGTACTCAACGGCGAGCCATTAACCGTAACAGTTGTAGCTACAGTAACCAAATCAGCATATTGAGTACGTTGTGTACGTTTTCCAGCACTAAGTAATAGTTTTACTGCCTTGATGGTCTAGTGGTTAACGTATGCGCCTCTCACCGTGAGGTTGTGGGTTTGATTCCCGGGTAGGCCAAAGTGTTATTTGTGAAGTTTCCGTCAGGAAATTTGATAGGCTCACCCCCTATCCCATGGGACCTAAACATAACAGGTGAAGTGTGGGTGTAGTACACCTCTGCCTCCCCCTTCTGAGTAATAAAGGCGCGATGTTATGCTATGATTTGATAAATTTTGTAATTGTACTGACATTAATCGAGTTTGCAGAGATCATAAAATCTATGGTATAAAAGCTAGCAAACGTTTTATAGCAACATTTTTATTTTGACTTCACTGTCATGGCTACCTAAGATAATAATACTTTTACTGGTGGTAGAGCTCTTGTGAATGAGCTCGAGGGCGGCAGCACCACCGTCTCACCTTTAACCTGCCGCCAAATAGTTCCACATGAGGCATAACACCGTAGTCCTCAGCTGCAGCGACGCGTCTATAATCTGCTTTTGTGGATTGTTGATGTACATGAGCTGTACTCCACTTACCATCAGGTGGACTACACGTTCGTTCACTGTGGGCGTAGTATAAAAAAAAATAAAAAAAAATGTATGCCAAACTAATTCGGTAGTACAGATTGTTATATATTTACTATTTTCTGCCAATAGAAATCTAATGTTATTGTACATTATTAACAAGGTAATTCCTTATGATTTTTACGCGATACATGATAGTTATCTAAAATTTTTGTTATCATATTCCATAATAGCGTTGACTTTGTTTTCTAAATATATTAGCTGAAAAAAATTGCTTTGTTGTTTATAAATGAAACAACAATACCTACATTTTATTTTTTCATCTTGTACATTCATACATAGATCAGATGTCATGGCTGGAAAGGGTACAATAGCTGAGTTGACGTCTGATAGAAAAGTATGGAGAGATAAAACATATTAGAGCGCCGACCCCAAGTCACGAGTCAGTAAAATTATCAAAATGCTAATTGGGTAATTATGGCTAACGATAGGTAAATTTAAGAAATATATTAAAATCAGATTATCTCAAAAAGCTTATTACTGTATTTTAGACTACATAAATGATAACAGTATTTGGAAATGAACTGCTCTTTTTATGTGACTTTCAATATGTATTATATTTTATTCATTTCATTTGAAAAGATGGTGCACATGAGTTTCTCACCAGCTCTTCTCATAATGCAATACCCATTGGAGCTGGTACTTAGTTTGATTTTAATCTGATTCTAAACATTTGGATTAAAATTAATCTAAGCCCCGGTTATTCAAATCATTGTAATTAGTATAGTTTAGTTTTACTTATAATTTATTTTTATATCATTTGTTTGTAATATTTTGACGTGTTCAAGCGCCTCCTGGGGCCTATGAAAATAAATGATTTGAATTTGGGTAATAAGTAAAAGCCGAAACATACTTAGTACAAGAAATTAAAGAAATAAACAAATATTTAGTTTTATAATAATAGTTAGGAACTTTAAAGATATAGGTAATAGGTATTCAGTAACAAATTTTCCTTAATTCTTGAGTCGTTCGTAGACGGAAATTCAGTCGACATATTTCACTTTGAGTGCCTTTACTCGTTAGCACTTAAACTAAAAACAAAGCAAACATGCCCTAGATCTATCATAGAAATATATATTATCTGTTTTAGTCATCAAGTGTTAACCTAATTCCACCTCTTATTGTAATGATGTCATCGGATTTTTGACATGTCATTTCCTACAGACGTAAACAATGTTTTCTCACACAAAAATATGTCTAAAAACGCGTAATTTTTTCTCGCGGCCTCTATGCTAGCCTCTTAGGTGAATTTTAACATTAAATTAAATTAAATTTCTGAGAATAGATTGTAAAAGAAATTATCTCCGTATTTGTCATACTAATAAGTGGATAACATCTAGCGTGTGTCGGTCTTGAAGTCTTATATTTGCATATAAATTTAGCACTATTATTCTTGGCATAAATTAATATATAATATAACTAGCTTCCGCCCGCGGCTCCGCCCGCGTGGTATGTCAATTAAAAGTAGCCTATATGTTAATCCAGACTATAAGCTACATGTGTGCAAAATTTCATCGAAATCGACCCGGTAGTTTTGGCGTGAAAGAGTAACAAACATCCATACATCCATACATCCATACTTACAAACTTTCGCATTTATAATATTAGTAAGGATATATGCATGCGCATTATGCATCATTTGTTTTATTGCTTAGTTACAGTTACTTATATGCAAAGTTTTTCAAAATCACAAAATATGTAATATATTACTAAATAAACAAAAAAGATTTATATTCCATTTTTTGTTTATTTTTAATATTTTTAGTATTACAATTCAAAACAGCGCATCACATTATTTTGAAATTTTTTATTAAAGCACACTAGACCTTAAATGACTTAGGCATACCATCATTCAGTTTCGTACTTTAATTTATACCTAGCCGCAGCACTGAGCAGTTTTCTTATCGGGCTCAATTTGCATAATACCTACACGGTTGCAAACGCTTTTGATATTGCGCCGCAGATTATCGTGGTATAAGCCGACGTCTTTGTACACTCAATGAGATTCTGAGGCTGGCTACGGTGTGAAATAATCTCTCTACTTGTGGATATTATAATGGGACACTTTTGTATGAGACAATGGAAATTAGGTTTGGCTTGGCTGCAAGCTGGATGGAGTTTATTTTTGAAATTGTTTTTTCTTATAATAGATTATGAAAAGTTGGCTTAATATAATTTTTCAACTCGTTATTATTAATACCAATTCATAGTGGGTACTTATCAGATTAAAAAATATTTACATACAATTATTTTGGATTAAAATTGATTGTTTGTAGGTCAATAATTTAAGATATAATTTCAGTTTCGAATCAGAAATATCTTATCATTATGAAGACTAATAGCGATTCTTTTCCTGGTAATGCATTGATTTATTTTTAATCAATTGCCTATCTTTCACTTATCAATTCAGTTATAATCAAGCCATTAGTGAAATATCTTTGATATCGTACAATATATAGCGTTATCAACTTAAATAATTTTAATGATACTTCTTGTTTATATTGTTATGTCCGGCATGCGTATTGCGAACTCCATTAATGGAACAACACGATCTTTAAATTTTTGTAAATCAAATATCTACCATATTTATAATTGGTGTAAAGATGTCCTAAAATTTTAAATTTGACAGTTTTTTTTTTCAGAATCGCATCACAGGCCGTATAAAAAAAACTAGCTTTTAACCGCGACTTCGTCCGCGTGGAGTTCGTTATATTAAGTAATAGCTGCTCCCGCGCTTTGACCCACAGTAAACGTTACTGCACCGCTTTCATGGAGATCAGCGTAATGTTAAATATCAAAAAACTTTAATGGATAGTTAAACTATCCAGCACGAAAAGAATTATTAAAATCCGATCATTAGTTTCTAAAATTAGCGCTAACAAACAAACAAACTAACTTTCTCCCGTGGTTTTGTCTGCGTGGTAGATGCATCAAAAATAATAGCCTATGTTACGCTATGTAGTCAGTTACCTGCATATAAAATTTTATTAATATCGGTAAAGCCGTTTAGAAGATTAGCCGATACAAACAGACAGGCAGACAGACAAACAGACAACAATTTAAAAAACGGTATTTTAGGCATAGGTATCGTGCAAACAACAATATCGACTGAAAATAACATTGTTATTTTGACATTAAAAACAGACACTTCAATTTTATTTATTTGTATTGATATTACTCTGGTAATATAAGTGATTTACTATGGGATATCGAATAATATCTTATTTTTAAATAAATATAAAATGCGCATTAATTGTAGCACAGGGCTTTATCACACTGTAAGCAAGGCGCTTTCATATTTTCACTCTTTGAGAAATGCATCTCTGAAAGTATAAAAAATATGCAAATCGCCAGCGTGATAAGGTCCAGAAGCCAGATCCTAGGTCAGATCAAAAAACAAGGGGCAATACAATTATTTCATTGGATAATGCAAATAAACCTACAAATTCGACGGATTAATTTCGAAAAAACGGCTTTTTTTTTAATGAATTGATCAGAAAAATTGCGTCAAATGGTCTTTTCGACCACCTTCGACAAAAAAATCTCATGATACAGCATCGATTTTTTCTAGTTCTCGTATAGAATTTAACTGAAAATATACCCAACTTGAAAAAAAGGAGATATGACAATAGTAAATAAATATCTCACAACTTACACACAACGCCATCTAGTCCCAAACTAAGCAGAGCTTGTACTATGGGTACTAAAATAACTGATACTAATACATATATACATTTCTTTTGTAAATACAAACTTATTATACATAGATACACAATAGACAAAGTGTGAAAATATTGTTCAAATGAGATACAGCTCATACATTTGAGCATATAATTCTTACAGAAGTATCAAACTCACCGTAATTGCGGCGTTAACATTAAATTTATTTTACTTCGGGATAGTTCTTTTAATAGAATAAGTTAAGAATTAGATTGTTTCAAATTTCAACTTACTAACTTTATTAATCAAATTATTTATGCAGTATATAAAGTATTATATAACATTATAAAAAAAAAACCGGCCAAGTGCGTGTCGGGCCACGCGCAGTAGGGTTCCGTAGCTAGTCGTAACAACATATTTCGACTTAAAAGGGATTTACTATCTGTATTAAACAAGTAACATCTTCATACAAGTCATTACTTTCAAAGGTTTTTGTAATTTGCACGAATTATTCTAAGTAACTGCATTTTACACTTTAGACCCCAATTACTTTAGAACTAATTAAGTTAAAGTAACCGCTATAGTTTTTGAGGAAGCGAAAGAAGTATGTAAGGAGCGAAGCACATGGCGTTCCATCGTCTCTGCCTACCCCCGTGGGATAAAGGCGTGATTTTATATATGTATTATGTATGTTTATTTATGTTTCAAGAATTTTGACCGAAATATTCTGAGTAACTGCATCTGACATTTTGGACCCCTATTCCTCTTGAACTAATGAAGTGAACTTATTCGCTATAGTTTTCCTTTAAAGTTCATTACATGTACTACCGACACAATTTTTTTCAGATTTTGGGATCCAGTAGTTTAGCTTTTAGAGGGGAGGGGACGCCCTACTCGAACAAAAATTTGCTCTTTAAAGTTAATTATCTCGCAAACGGATCTCTAAATCAAAAAACTGTCTTAGCAACCCCTGAACGTTTTTAAAAGTCCTATCTAACAATACCCCACACTACGGGGTAGGCGACAAAAAAAAAAAACATCCCTACTTTACATGTAGGGGAGCTACCCGAAAAAAAAATATTTTTCCAAATTTTATTCTACGACTTTCTTTGTATAGTTATCATACATGTTTATGCAAAATTTCAGTTTTCTAGCACCAACGGTTTCGTCGCTATGCCTCGGACAGACGGACGGACAGACGGACATGGCGAAACTATAAGGGTTCCTTGTAGGTACTACGGAACCCTAAAAAGGTAAAAATAAACAATACTTAGTCACACATAGTGGGTTACCTGCACTAAGTTATTAAAAACTTGTATCGCAGGTGATAATTAAAGCACTTTATGGAAAGTATACTGACTAAATGTAGAATTTTAGGTTATGTCGTTGTCAATTTTTTTTTAGCTATAGCAAGATTGCTTTTTTGGCCACGAACAACTTATCTCAGCTATCACTTGAATTGATTATAAAAATTCAAACTTTATCTAAACATTTCATGATAATCACTGCAATTTTCGGAAATCAATTATATCAGTGTATTTTACATAAACTCTACTGAAATTGCTTTGATTGATACGATCTTTAGTGCTTAATTGTTGCATTAATAATTAATCATTGCATTTTTATCTGTATTGATCTCACGTGTTTTTTTATTTGTTATCCAAAATCTTTGAAACGATAAAATACACAAGGTAAATACTTTATTACCCATGATAGCTATATGCCTCCACTGCATCACTCCGTAGGTTACGTAATTTCCTTCCCATTGCCACCAAAACTGCGCTTGCTCATTCCCTTCTTTTACCTATCCTCGACTACGCTGAAGCCAGATATCTTGATCTCATCAAGGAACAGCTAAATAACCTTGAGCGACTTCAAAACTTTTGTATTAGATACATATTTGGTTTAATGAAATATGATCACGTTTCAGAATTTCGCGCTAAGCTCAAGTGGCTCTCAATTCGCCTTCGCCGGAATGCTCATATTCTTTTCCTTCTCTATAATATATATAAGGGTGGTGCAGAGCTTTAACATGGTAGGTGCACTATCTTTACAAGTGCACCTACCATGTTAAAGCTCTGCACCACCCTTGGTTGACTGGTAGAGAATGCCTTTGGCATTAAGCCGCCTCTGTACAAATTGTGCATAAAGTTTTAAATAAATAAATATATTGTTTAATCAATGAACTCCTGCCTATCTTAAAGAACGTTTTCAGTTCCTTAATGACACACATTCAAAGTGCCTGAGATCTGCGGAAAACTTGCAACTGAAGATGGCAGCACATTCCACAATTTTCTTTGACAAATCCTTTACGGTACAAGCTGCGCGGTTGTGGAATGCATTGCCAGTGCCAGTAAGGCGAGCTCAGTCGTTAACAGCATTTAAAAAACTGGTCACAGACTTCTACTTATTGAAGAAATAATATGAAAGGAATCCATAACACAATTAGTATGTATATATATACTATAGTATTTGTATTTATTTAATTAAAGTAAGTATACATTTGTATTTTATAATTATTATTTTATTTGTGTAGCATTTTTATTTCTTCTTTTTAGGGTCTTGCACCATATCCGTTTACTACTGCTACTTTATATCGACATACTACGCGGGTGGAGCTGCGGGTTGAGGCTAGTACTATACACCGCGTTATAAGTATATACTTATATATATATATATATATATATATATATATATGTTGTTCTAGGACGATTTTTGCGCTGGAGTTGCTGTTTTTCCAGATTTTCAAGACGATTCGTTTCAAAGTTCTGAATTGCCATGTGAGTTGTTGATCGCCACTCAGATCGTGTTTGAGTCATCTTTTCCCACTGGTCTAAGGGAATGCCGCAAGTTGTTAATTGCACACCCGCTGATTTTTTACACCCGCTGTCGCGTCAGACCTGGTTGCCATTGTAGCATGTAGCAGTTACGGGAAGTCAGAGACCAGAAAGTCTGTCAATTAGTCTAACAAAGATTATTACCATACCTCTAACTGAGTTTTGGAGGTTTAATCGCAGTCGTTTCACGTAAAATACTGATATTTACCTAAACCAGTTAGACTATAAGCTGACCCCTATGTAATTGCGAAAGAGCTCAGAGAAAGAATGATGATATAACTATGCTTTGAAAAGAAACTAAGTGAAAACAAAAAAAAATATTAAATTTTATTAATTAGATAATAAATTTTATAAAAAACTAGGATTAGATGCCCTATTATCAAAAATTTAAAATAAAATTAATTCACAGAAATATACATCGGTTTTCAATCATTGTACTATACAGGGTGGATGCGACATAGCGACATTTATTGAAACCACAGCTTCTATACATGGCCAGTATGCATTTCCACCGGATAAAAAAAAAAATAAAATCCACGTCTTCCGAACAAATTGCACGATCGCAATGTTCAAATTGTTCGGAGAACGTGATTTTTTTTTTTCGCCAGAGAATTATTATCCGGTGGAAATTGATACTTACCATGTATAGAAGCTGTGGTTTCAATAAATGTCGCTATGTCGCATCCACCCCGTATATCTGGTATTTACTAAACCAGTAGTAGTCGAATTAAACCGTCGCATTGTGGAACTGCCACGATGCGACGGTTTAACCATTGCCTAAGAAACGTGCAATATCGGATACAATAGTTGATTGACGCCATGTTGATGCGAAGGGAGATCTGTTACACAAATGAATTTGAATCCAGTGTTACAAAGCAAATACTGTTATTCTGCAGGAATCATAGGGGTCACCCTTGC
This sequence comes from Hypena proboscidalis, assembly GCA_905147285.1. NCBI lineage: Eukaryota > Metazoa > Arthropoda > Insecta > Lepidoptera > Erebidae > Hypena > Hypena proboscidalis. The sequence continues at coordinate 10,954,506 of LR990140.1, read as the reverse complement.
AGATGTACAGGAATGAATGGATTAGACTTGTAGTCACCACTAGGAGGCATCAAGAGAGATAAGTCGTGGAGACGCTGCAAATAACTGTATTTTGCTCTAAGATTGAATGGGCATGGTGACTGATCGATAGATAGTAAAATATAAGATACCTAGTATAATCTTTATTTACAGAGAAATATAGCCTAATAACTTAATCTAAACTTAATAAGTCACTGTCAGAAGGCCTCGTTCCCAAAATGCTGGCAGCATTACCGCGTTGTATTGCGATACTTAGTCGCTGGCCGAAATATAATCCAGCATTTCGAGAACGTGTTGCCTCAGTTAGACGCGCTGACAACTCTTTGTACAGACTATAAGTGGTACGGCCCCAAGGCCCTAATGTTTCGACCGCAAAAGGCGCAAACATGTAACAGCTATCAAGCGTGCTATATTTGCGCCTCTTGAGGCACTCGGCAGAATCAGCCGCCGCGCCAGCCCTTAATGAGTACCAGGAAGATGAGACAAAGCAAAGGTACCTTAAGATACCTTTTAAAATATAGATAATCAAAAACGAAATGCAAGAATTTTTAGTTATATACTATAAATGTATCTCATTAATGATCATTCAAAAAATGAATTTATAAAGTACTATATTTTTTTTTTTTAATTATATTTTCATTAAATTAATTAAATAAAATAATACCACCCAATTTTTAGCAACTTTCGTAATAAAGTCATTTTCATAAACGCTTTTAATGATGTTTCTAATATCGAGAGGTATTTTTCAATTACATACAAAAATGAAAATTAGTCATCATGCCTCTTGGTTTTTGCACGAGGCTGCGCTCGCGTGGTAGTAACGTTGATAAAAAGTATAAAAAGTAAAAAGATAGTCTATGAAAATTTTAACCAAGATCGGTTTAGTATTTTAGCCCTGCGTTTCTTATCTTTTTTTTAAAAAAAAAACGACGCTCACAGTAGGAATAACTCCTGTTATAGTAGTATATAGTAGCGGCATAGTTTTTATTTACGGTATTTGAGTTATTAAAACCGATCGGTCTCTCCTGTAAAATATAGCACACCTTTTTAACAAATACACTCATTATATTTGTTAAAATTTTGAAGTTTTAACACTAAAAATCCAGGCATGTACTCAACGCAATTATGATAAAATAACGGGGGTATAAAGAAACTTCGAATTTTTAGTCGACATAGCTCAAGATTCCGCAAAGCTGGTGAAGAATTACGTCCCATATATCGTAACAAAGGCGCGGATCCACATTCATATGTTTGTTCGCTCGATTAAACTACGAGCATTATTCCGCTTTAAGTTTGCATCTCCTGAATTTTCTTGGAGTTATGTTCAGACGAGTACACCTCAAGCTATTCATTTTCAGTATAAGATGGTCTCAGATTGTAAAGGCTTCCCGTACAATACGAGACCAGCTAATATTAAAAAGGTATAGCTTTATAGGAGCCGCGTAAACAGCCTCTTAATCTGCCATTTATTTTACAGCATCTGTAAATATGCGTTCTTTTTGGGGTTCCGGTGGAATATGTTGTATAATGGATGAATGGATTACTTTAAAACTAACGTCGATGTAGTGATTGTCATTAATAACTATATTATCTGTTGTTCTTTAACTTATTACAATTAAAAAGAAGATGCCACTATATATCAGTTGACATTATAAGATCTATGACAGTCCTTATATCCAGAAAATCTAATAACTAGTCCAACAAAGGGTATCACCTCGTAAAAGGTTGCGGAGATTGATTCACTCCACACTCAGTCACTCCTCATAAAATACCATAGATTAAACCGTTAGAACAAATATTGATCTTAATGGGGAAAGGCTCTGAACATGATGATTATAAAAAAGTAGTTTAAAAAGATAAAATAGATAAAAAGGAGTGCACGGTTGGCGAAGTGGTTTAAGCGGTCAACTGCGCTGGTATTGTGGGTTTGATCCCCACACGGGACAAATCTTTGTGTGATACGCAAATATTTGTTCTGATTCTGGGTGTGCCTTCGAGACACAGGAGTTATTCCTAGTGCGGCTATCTTTACTTAACAACCTTTAACTTGCTCACAAGATTTAATCACTTTGAGTTTATAGCTTAGCTAGGGTGCAAGACTGATGTTATTGGATGTAAAGGACCCTGAAAATATGCAACTATTGCTTTCCTTTTAACTATGATTTCTTATTATTTCGTCATCAACATGTTGCTAACTTGCTTTACGGATCTTTATCATTTCTTATTCGTAAGTGGCATTTCCTGATAATCTATTTTAAATCAATGTTTTCATTTATCTTTCAGATTATCTTCATGTGAAGTTAAAGTAATAACGATGTATAAATTGGTTTCAATTATAGCCAGTGTATCAGTGTTAGTGCATCGTTTCACAGAGATTTACTATTGGACATTTACAAAGAAGAACAAATCGGCGCGCAATGAGAGGTAAATTAATAAGTGCAATAATACAGTTATAAGATTTAGTGTTCGTAAATAAACCATACAAAGATGTAGTAAACACATGTTTTTTTCTAATAAAGTGCACTAGCAAATTTTAATACATATAATTTTTGAAAGTGTTGCATAACCAGTAACAGTATAAAATAATACAAATTTACAAGAAAAAAAATGTTGACATGGTGTTTATAGTATTTTTAGAAAAAAACTTAAAACTTTAAATTAATTTTACAATTTATCACATTGCCAAAATGCCACCAAGAAATTGTATATAATATTTACATTTTCCCACCATAACCTGCAATACATACAATTAAACCTAATAATATTTCATTCGGTATGTTCATCGGACGTGGTACTTTGGCCGTCATAATAATATAACGGAATTAATATAATAAAAAAAATAACGATAATTTTGTTTGTTATATATGCTTTTAACATAGGTAGTTTGTATCTATTTAAGTTGATATTAATGTAGGTAATATAAATAGATACTAATAAAATATATTTTTTCCTTTTCAGGCGCGGCTATCGCGGTGCTGTGCGCAATCGCACTCACCCACGGAGCAACAGTGCTCAACAAAAATGGATGTCCCACAGATCCTCTTATTCATAAATCATTACCACATTCAGAATGTGATAGATACTACAGATGCCTGCTCGGCAACTTATTCGAAATGCCTTGTCCAGTTGGATTACATTTTAGTGTTGCAACAAACCAGTGTGAGATACCAGCGGTAGCCAATTGCCAACACAAAGTAGAGACACCCATCGACCAAAATGTGATTACTGGTTCTGAAAAAACCAGCCAAGCATACGCTGCCTGTGCTGCTGCAGGTTCTGAAGGAGCTTTAGTTGCTCATGAAAACTGCAACTACTTCTACAAGTGCAATTTTGGTTTACCAGTAGCTATGGCATGCCCAGGTACTACTTTATTCGATCCTAGTACAGAAATATGTGATTGGCCACAAAATGTAGAATGTGGTGGCAGACCTATTGCTGAGAATGACAACGATAATAATGACGAATGGGACCCAAACACTGGTGGTAACAATAATGACCCCAGCCAAGCGCCAGCTATTTGTGCACGTGAAGAATCTGATCACGTCATGATTGCTCATGAAAATTGTAACCAGTTCTATCAATGCTGGGCAGGAAAACCTGTAGCCTTGTCTTGCCCGGGAAAACTTCTCTTCAACCCCAAAAATGATTGGTGTGATTTTGCTTCTAATGTAGAATGTGGTTTAAGACTTATTCCTGAAAATTGGGGCACTGATGACCAGAATGTAAACAACCCAATTGAAGAAGATGAAGTGCCTGTAGGTAATAATCACTACGATCCTAGTCAAGCTTCATCTATTTGCGCTGCATCTAGCTCAGAAGGAGTATTAGTCGCCCATGAAAATTGTAATCAATTCTATACGTGCAATTTTGGTCGCCCAATTGCTCAGATATGCCCTGGCACTTTATTGTTTGATCCTACTAAAGACCGTTGTGAATGGAGAGATACAGTTCAGTGTGGCAATAGAGTAATACCCAACCCCGAGGACATTGGTAATGGTGGTAACGAATGGAACCCAAACACTGGTGGTAACAATAATGACCCTAGCCAAGCTCCAGCTATATGTGCACGCGAAGGATCAGATCACGTCATGATTGCTCATGAAAATTGTAACCAGTTCTATCAATGCTGGGCAGGAAGACCTGTGGCTTTGTCTTGCCCAGGAAAACTTCTCTTCAACCCCAAAAATGATTGGTGTGATTTTGCTTCTAATGTAGAATGTGGTTCAAGACTTATTCCTGAAAATTGGGGCACTGATGACCAGAATGTAAACAACCCAATTGAAAAAGAAGAAGAGCCTGTAGGTAATAATCACTACGACCCTAGTCAAGCACCAGCGATTTGTGCAGCGGCTGAATCAGAAGGAGTACTAGTCGCCCATGAAAATTGTAATCAATTCTATACGTGCAATTTTGGTCGCCCAATTGCTCAGATATGCCCTGGCACTTTATTGTTTGATCCTACTAAAGACCGTTGTGAATGGAGAGATACAGTTCAGTGTGGCAATAGAGTAATACCCAACCCCGAGGACATTGGTAATGGTGGTAACGAATGGAACCCAAACACTGGTGGTAACAATAATGACCCTAGCCAAGCTCCAGCTATATGTGCACGCGAAGGATCAGATCACGTCATGATTGCTCATGAAAATTGTAACCAGTTCTATCAATGCTGGGCAGGAAGACCTGTGGCTTTGTCTTGCCCAGGAAAACTTCTCTTCAACCCCAAAAATGATTGGTGTGATTTTGCTTCTAATGTAGAATGTGGTTCAAGACTTATTCCTGAAAATTGGGGCACTGATGACCAGAATGTAAACAACCCAATTGAAAAAGAAGAAGAGCCTGTAGGTAATAATCACTACGACCCTAGTCAAGCACCAGCGATTTGTGCAGCGGCTGAATCAGAAGGAGTACTAGTCGCCCATGAAAATTGTAATCAATTCTATACGTGCAATTTTGGTCGCCCAATTGCTCAGATATGCCCTGGCACTTTATTGTTTGATCCTACTAAAGACCGTTGCGAATGGAGAGAGACAGTTCAGTGTGGAAATAGAGTAATACCTAACCCTGAGGACAATGATAACGGTGGTGGCGAATGGGACCCAAACACTGGTGGCAACAATAATGACCCCAGCCAAGCCCCAGCTATATGTGCACGCGAAGGATCAGATCACGTCATGATTGCTCATGAAAATTGTAACCAGTTCTATCAATGCTGGGCAGGAAGACCGGTAGCCTTGAAATGCCCAGAAGGTCTTTTCTTCAATCCCAAGAATGATTGGTGTGACTTTCCTTCAAACGTTGATTGTAGCAGGAGACTTGTGAAGTAATTAAATTATTTTTGTGTTATGATTATAGGCATTTGATTGTTAAAGTAATTATTATTTATAAATATTTATTTGTTGAAAAAGAAATAAAGTTTTATTTATGCATTGTTAAATGTTTTTTCAATTTACCTTGAGTATATTTATCTTGCTCGATTTAGATAAGTATTAAAAAAAACAAAAAATAAAACAAAATAATACTCTTCATCTATCATCTACTGTCAAGTAACACGTTTTTCTTTTGGTTATGGATTAAACTATCGGTTGACGGCTTATTTTTACCTAAGTACTATCGAAATTAAAGCTTTTCTTGATTTTTTTTTTAATTTACGTTGTATTTTAAATTTTAATATTTAAGACTGTCTCATTGGTCTAGTGGTTATCGTATGCGCCTCTCACAGTCGTTTCCGGGTTCGATGCCCGAGTGGGGCAAAGTGTTATTTGTGAACTTTCCGTCAAGATCTATCCTATGGGACCTAAATATAACGGATTTTTTTTTTTTACGGGCTATAATCCCACCCACACGCCCACCACTGTGACTCCTGTGACGCCAGGATCTACAGCGGTTACCAACTGAAAGGCACCGTGCATGACACACGGGCAATCCCAGGGAGAGTTAAAATTGTCTTGGAACCCGCAACGAATTTAATCAGAAGTATATAGTTGGAGTTGGAAAGTATGTATCTTTACTTCCCTCAAAAGCAAAGCGGGAGACTGAGTAATGCCAAATATAGACAAAGTGTCTATATGGAAAGAGTGTAGACACCACGGACAGTGACAAAACTATGGGGCCTAAATTTGATTGCTATAATAGGTATGGCAGAAACGGCTAAATGCACGGCAATTTATTCTGTTCGATACGAGATCCTCATAGTATACCACTCCAGATGTCAATTGTAAGCTATTTAACATAACATTACGTTCGTTGTGCCAAAGACTACACTCCTAGATGATATGGTGGGCGATTTGTTCGTGCTCAGATGTAGAACATGTACAGAATGCAGAATCGACTAGCTTAAACGAAAATAATTTGCTCTTAAAATTGCCATGACCCGTCAGGAGAATATAACGGATGTAATGTGCGTATTGTACACCCCTGCCACACTCTTCTGTGTAATATATGGCGTGATATGTGTGCCCGTGTGTGCACAAGAACTTTAAGATACGTATCTATGTTCCTTAACGTCAAGGAAACCATAAATGAAAAGGCACTTCTGGCTGCAGCATCAGACCATTTATGTCATAATATTATTACATTGACACCGGAATAAGTTAAGTAATTAAATTTGCCTGTTTAATTTAATCTATTTGTTTACACCAAATTTTAGTGCATTCATACATTTAATGTACTGTACTGTACTGTAATGTACTATCGTAAATAGTTTTGCGTTATTTTAAAATGAAAACACAATATTAAGTTTTTAATTGATTGTTACTTTTTTGTGTAGTTCTCTTTAAAATCATGTGTAAATCCTTACTTATAATATTATAATGCGAAAGTCTGTTTGTCTGTTTGTAACGCTTTTACGGCTAAACTACTGAACTGATCTTGATAAAAGTTGGTATGGAGATAAATCAAGACCTAAGAATGGATATGGGCTTATTTTTGTCGCGGGCGGATCCCCGTGCAGACGCTAGTATTAAATATAGTCACCTCTTTTCAAGTATTTTATTTTAATGAAACGTCAAAGCCATTCCATTTGCATTAAATAGAATAATAGTTTATTTTTGAACTGACTGTTTTACTCACTACATGATGTTTAAATTTTCCCAGCTACATTGCATAAAAAAATTGTCAAAATACTTTATAAATGAGAATACACAATTACAATTGTGTTGGAGTTTTGTTTAATAAACATAATGCACATAGTGAGCATAAGCTATTAAAAAAATAATTAAAACTGAAAATTTTAATTTTAATTTATAATTATACTAGCTGACCCGGCGAACTTCGTACCGCCTAACAGTCAATGAATGTCGTGTTACCTTTTAGCTGAACTAATTTAGGCTTTGATGAACGTAATACAATGATACAAAATAATATTAATATAGATAGAAACATGAAAGTATTTTATTATGATGAATGATGATGAAAACATACAGAATGAGAATAAAAAAAATAATAATTAAGTACTAAAAATATTGAACACTATGTTGTGCAGCAATCTGTGTGTATCCCAATGGATACACTCGGATTAATTCAAAAATGGGATTTTCATTCAAGCACCTTGTGGTAAACAACATTCTTTGTTTTTTGGTCAACAAATAAAGCGGATGGTTTGCCGACACGTGAGCATGCCACGTACAATTGACCATGAGAAAAACATGCATTTTCTAGATTGAGGCCACAAATAGTCAAGGATTGGCCCTGTGATTTGTTGATCGTCATGGCGAAGGCAAGACGAATCGGGAATTGAATTCGTTTAAACTCAAAGGGCATATCCGTTGGGATCATCGGAATCCTTGGAATAAGAACTTCCTCATCTTTAATTTTTCCTTTAAGTATCGACGCGTAAATCACATTGCTCATCAGTTTTTTTATCACCAAACGCGTTCCATTGCACAGTAAACCGGTAAACCAGGCACATCCAAGGAGTTTAAAAATTCACTTGGATAATTAGTGGCTTCTTCTTCGTTTGTTACACAGTCGATAGATTTAAATGAATACAGAGTACCTACGATTTGATTTTGAATTATAAAATTGAGGTCATCTACATCTTTATTTTTAGCGGCCAAAATTGCTCGCTCACTTAACCATTTAGTATTTTTGTGGTTAGCAATGATATCCGGGAATACTTTGTTGATAAGCTCGTCTTTTGATGATACAAAATTGCAAACATTTGGAGGAAATGAAATCAAACCGCTCGATTTGTCAACAGGAACACGGCCATTACCGATAGTCAGCTATTGCTTCGAGAAATCATCAGCAGATAGATCGTTCAACAATGCAACTCTCATATTTACAAACAGTTGAAGTTTCTTTACATATCGCCACAGATTTGATGCTTTGAGGCAAGCGTTTATTTCGTCGGCAGCAGTAGATCTTGGAATGACTGGTAGTGTTTGTCAGAAATCGCCAGATAATAAAATCATTGCACCATCAAAACATCTCGAGTCCTTGCGTAGATCTTTTAATGTTCGGTCTAGTGCTTCCAATGCGCGTATGTGCGCCATTGTGCATTCGTCCCAAATGATGATTTTTGATGCTACTAAAACTTTGGCCATTGCGGAGTGTTTCGAAATGTTCCATGTCGGTTGTTCAGTAGTTTGAAGGTTTAATGGCAATTTTAACGCTGAGTGAGCCGTACGGCATCCGTCTAACAATGTGGCCACTATTCCAGAAGAAGCAATTGCTACCGCAATTTCGGATCTCGCACGTACAGTTGCCAAAATCAATGACATGAGGAATGTCTTCCCAGTTCCACCGGGGGCATCCAAAAAAAATAATCCGCCATTTCCATCATCAATTGCATTAATCGGTGTATCATAGACTTCCCTCTGCTTAGGATTCAACAGAGGTACATTCGTTTGAACTGATTGGATTAGTTCATGTGGATCATATTCACGTTCACGTTCCAATTCTCTATTAAATGCGTCATTCATTCCGCTATCTGGCGCTGGCATTCCTAACCTAACTAACAAACTTCCGCACATGAGGTAACACATATCTTCGATCAAGAGCAAAGTCTGGTTATGCATCTCCTCATTCACCTCAAGATCGGAATTTCTTGAGCTGACGCGAATTCGATGTAAAATATCTTCAGACATGTTATCTTTGTATTTGTTCCATAGGTCACGTGGGTTCGATGGGAAGCATGTCGAAATTATGATAGCAAATAATGTGCGTATCGTATCGTACTTGGAGATGCAGAAATAATTGCTTCAGCGATTGTCGTGTCCCAATGAGTATCGTTTTCAAGCAAATTCAGCTCTTGACATGCTGCACGAAATGTGGGGCACATTATTCCTCTGTTCATCTGTACGATAAGCTCGACGATTTCTCGTTTCTAACCTAGCCGTTTCACGGGCTGCCTCTCTTTGCTCTTGTGTTTGAGAAGCCCGTATTAAGGCCCTTCTTTGCTCCATACTAACGCGGCGCTCTTCTCGTGCAATTTCTCGTTCTTCATCAGATAATTGACTCGCGATATTCCGTTGCCTAATTGCATTACGGCTCCGCTGGGAAAGATTAGATCTTCTAGGACGCGGCATTGTTATTAATATTAATACTGAATGTGCACTCGCATAAAACCACCAAATAAAATAACAGTGCCTGAACTTTCGAGCCATAGACAATAGCTCAAAGAGTATATAACCACTACGTATGAATAGCTTATCAAGAAAAATCATAGACAACCTATAAAAAGATATTTATACTTTTGTTAACATGTACAATAAATCTTAGGTATTATTTTCGGAAATTAAAAATTAATTAATTAATAAATAATTTACACAAATTAATGTCTAAAACAAACAAATATAACAGTACCTGAACTTTCGAGACATTTTACAAAAAATACATTTCTGAACGCACACATGAATAGTTGTTAGAGGTTGTTACAGTATTTGACAGGATTGGACAACAAATGTTTGACATGTAATAAACAAATCAGCATTTATTGAAATGATTAAGTATTCATTACACATATCGAGTTTTCATTGTTTTTAAGATGTATTATGCTATTCGGGGCGGAGACAAATCCAACGAATCAATAACCATGAAAATTGGTTCAGCAGATCTCGAGTTATAAGTGTTGTAACAAACCCGTCTTTGTTTTATATATATAGATAAAAGAGCAACATTAAAACATGGACCACTTCACATACAATATTATAAAGGCGAAGAATTATGATTGGTCAGTGTGTACGTGTTTAGTGGTGTGTGGTCTTGTCAAACAAACTTTTTTCGCGCAGAAACTACTGTATCAATTTGAATGTCATTTTACTATTTGTCAAACATACGTTTTTCACCATACTATTTACTATTTTTTATTATCGCTCTACCAATAATAGGTATAGATTTACAGTAACGTTATCTTTTTACTTTTACGTATATGGAGCTAGTAATCAAAGTGAAATGCAGTTATTGATTATTTTAGCTACAGAAAAATATATTAGACATTATTCTTAGAGAACATTTATTTGGGGTAGTACACGAAATATGAGGTAATTTTGGGCTTGTCAGCGTAAAAGAAAACTGATTGAGCTGCAATTTTCACAATGAGGTATAATACGAGAGCTGCTCAACAAAGGTATGAAAATATCGTATATTATTTATAAAAGAACGAACATTATTGAAGCAGTATTTAATTTTGCTATTAAAAAAATATCAGGCATCTATTTTCGAAAGTGTTCTGCTATTTGATACTTCGTGGTGAACTTAATTATAAATGTGATAATAGAGAGATCTACTTTAAAAGTATAAATGTTTTATGTATACTATTTGAACTGTATTTTATAAACGAAATTAATAAATTAAAAATTTCTAATCATAAAACATTTAAGTGAAGTGTTATATATATTTTTAGAGCAGAAATATGTATTAAGTTAGTTTGAACATCTTCTTCGTGATGAAATAAAATTTGAACAGTTTTCCGTTTTAAATCGTACTCAATTTTGACGACACATTTTGATGAATAGCCTCTGATTTCAAATCTGTACTGCTCCACTTTGTAGACTCCTTTTAGTTCATAATTTCTTCAAAGCCAAAACATTTTGGATTAATACAGCAAAAAACATGATAAAGATTTCATGGTACATTGAATTTTCTCTTTGAACATATTTCAATTTAATTGTATTTTCCACTATTTGTCCATTAAGAATTTATATACAAATGATATTCAGTTCAAACGGAATTTTCAATAGCACAATCTATCGAAAATAGGTGTTGATTTATTCCCTACGTTTAAACTGTCAAATCAAAGAAATCTCTAGTTAATATTAAATTCTCTATTACCTTATTCAGGTGCTAGGGTTGACGTTATAACATTCTAAACCATTATTTTTGTTTGGATGTTACTAAGTCTACCTAAAAACTTTGGTAACAAATAGCTGACCTGATTTTTATTCTTTCAATAAAATTTATACAAAAATGTAGCAATTAATTAGGTATTTATTATTAAGTAGGTTACCTAGCCTATGATTTGATTTGATTATAGCCTGAGTGTGCGATTTTTTGCGTGATATAGTAAAAATCACAGGTTAGTTGATTTTAGATTGCAAAAAGCTTTTTTTGTTATTTAAAAAGTAAAAACTCTTTTGTATAAACTCTTGCCATTCACTACACAATCAGCCATATTAAGGTGAAATAGAATTCATTGACATTTAACTGGCACGCAATAGTTTCCGCACGCAGTAGTTCAATTACTTCCATCATCATCATCATCATTCCATACTTTATTTCTAATACTGCACTTAATGCATTATCATGAAACGCATGTATTATTTTTTAAAAGTTACATAAAATGGTGTATCTTCTGTAAAACTATCCCCTGATTATAATGCCCCAAATCTGTTATTATAACCTTAAATATTCTTATGTATATAAATCATATTTTTTTGTACATTTACGTTCTGCCAACCCTAGAGTCGACCGTATACTACGCTACAACTGCATATAAGAGTAGTCGAGTAGAAGGCTTGGTTTATTTTCCTTTGCTCAAATCGTCAGTACACTTCAAAGAGAATCGCAAATAGGAAAGTTAAATTGAATAAAAAAATAAAATGGAAATCTCTCCATACGAAGAGTATCTCAAACAGATAAAAACCAACTTATGGCTCTTAGGTATTCCCTATGGAGGCTCTAAGATACACTTAAGATTTTATATTTTAATCTTACCCCTAATAATAATGATAGTAACAGAATCATCATTCTTTGTCTCAAGAATATCTTTGGAGAACTTTCTTGAGTTAACTCAATTGGCTCCTTGTATATGTATCGGGGTACTGTCACTGTTAAAAATGACAGCGCTCAGTCGGAAGCGTGAAAAATATTTCAATTTAACCGAAAGTCTTAATCAGCTTTACGATCGTATTTTGGCTGACAGCAATAAAATACAACTTGTAAAACGTGAACTAATTTTGGTTAATATTTTAATGAAGTATTTCTTTGTTCTAAATGCCGTGCTTATTACTGTATATAATTTTTCCACTTTGGCTATTGTTATAATACATTATATAAAGACGAATGAAATGGTGTTTTTGTTACCGTATTCCGTTTTGCTACCATTTTCGACCGACGCTTGGATACCTTGGGTTGGGGTTTATATGCATTCAGTTGCATGTGGTAAGTACTTCTTTTAAGTATAATATAATTATGTTCTATTTAATTGCATTAAAGGTGTGATAATTTTGGAGGAGTTTTAACAGTGCGTAAGACCAAAATGGCTACATTTCATGTGTGGAAAAACTGTAAAAATTCAGAAGATAATAATGATAAGATTATTTTATAGGTTCAAATCATCACTGAGTACATGGCTTATGTACTAATTTGGTTATGGAAAAAAGAAATTCTTTTAGCCTCGTTTGCTATGGCAAACGAACAATATGTAACAATATAACTTTTGACCTACGCACAATTAGAACTCTACTTTTTCCGTCTTATCTACAATAAGATTATTGCCTTCCAGGTTTTATTTGTGTACTATTTTATACAACAGTGGACGGTATATACTTTGTGTTAACGTCTCATGTCTGCAGCAATTTTCGTGTCATAAGTGACATGATTGAACATTTAGACGTGTCAAATGTATCCACTTTGGGTGAAATTGTAAAGGCACATCAATATATTTTAAAGTGAGTATAAACTATTTTTATATTTTTTTGCTTTATTAGTGTAGCCTGTTTTATCTCTTCTGAACGTACATACCTTGCGGACGTAGACTTGCCTTAATGAGCGACATTGCCAAAGCGTTGAATGTAAGACTCGCTGTAACAAGATTCCCCGCTGGATTAACTCCAGGTTAAGACTATGAAGGCAGAATCTTTTGTACTTTATAAAGCTACAGAATAAAAGCTTCACATAAAGCGTTTCTGATAAGAATTAGGGCGGAAATACTGCCTCTGAGGTATAGCTGCTGTTTCAGAGCTAAATAATGTGTTTCTTTGCAAATAAGTTTTATTTTAGTTTTATTTTAATTTTATATTTTTTGTATTTTGATGTTTGTTTTGACGTGTTCAAGCGCCCCTAGGGGCTCATGGAAATAAATGATTTGATTTGATTTGAAAAGTAATTTCACTCAGCAAATTTAATTGAGTTATTACAGTATAAACTGATATAACCATACTATTCTCATAAAAAAAAATTGAACTTAATAAAATAAAAACAACAAAAGTAAAAATCCAACGAATTGTGATTCTACGATGCGAAAGAAGTAACCACTAATTTTGAATTTCTCGTTTTAGTAATAAATTAAACCAAAAAGCCTTTGCCCAGCTGTAGGATATTAATTAGCTAATTTAATTAAGAATGCGGGCAAAATAGAAAGTACTGTAACTAAACATTATTATTTTTGTATACATTTTAGGCTCGCAGAAGATTTGGAAGATATTTTTACGGCGCCCAATCTATTTAATGTGTTGGTGGGATCCTTAGAAATATGCGCGCTTGGATTTAATTTAACGGTAAATTATCTCACATTGTAGTACGTTTTATCTCAATGATGATAAGTTTCCAGTCTTTTATTTAATGTTGAGAATTGAGAAATTTTAATGTAGATCATATTAAGAGTAAAATGAAAATAAAACTGTATATTAAAAAAAAAGGGATAAATTAAAATGTAGCTGGCGATATTCGGTGAATGTATGTGTATGCTATATAGTATTTACAGCAATTTTTTCGGTGAATTTACCAATTCATGAAACAATATTGTAGTCATAGTAAAGCTACTTTAATAAAGTATTGAAATGTATTTGCATGAATAAATTCTCGCCGAAGCAACAAAATCTAAGTTGGATTTTGCTACATAATGTTTTATCTTTTAATAGAGTTAAATATATTAATCAATATGTTTTGAATACGTATTTGAAATTATTTGTGAAAAAAATCTATTCATACGTCAGCATGTAGTAAAAATCATTTTTTACTAGTCCATAACAATATTGTTGCAATAGAAAAACCTCTATAATTTTAACCTTAGATTCCCAAATGGATATTGGTATATTTCAGACTGGTTCTTGGGAGAAGATGCCCGGCAGTATTCTTTTTATAGTATCGGTGCTGGTGCAAATTCTTATGATGAGTGTCTTTGGAGAAAATATTATCGCTGAAGTAAGTAGAAATAATCAAAGATCTTGGTGGTTTTGAAGTTCAATGCAATGGCTGCCTGGATGGTCTAGTGGTTAGCGTATAGCTGTCACCGCGAGGTCTCGGGTTTGATTCCCGGGTCCGTCACAAAGCGTTATTTGTGACTTTCCGTTGGGAAATTTGCAATAGCAATTGTACGAGCAAACCCGTACAACGAAATAGTTTTAGTTTTATGCTGACATCAACACGCAGCGAAGTGAACAAAATACATACATTCGACACAATAATCAGTAGGTGCAATAAATCGGTTCGGGCAACAGCAAACGTTCCTTTCGCCGCGTGTCTATCAATTAGCATTAGTTCAAGTTGTTTCTATCTGACTTAAAATACATTTCTTTTAACTTTATCTTATGACTTATCATTTGATGTACCTTCCCCGTACAGCAATTGTGAACAACCTGAAACAGTCAATTTCGACACCGTGCTGCTGCACGGAGTTGAAATTGTGCCCGGTGGATGGGGATATGATCACCATGGGGCCTAAACTTATGTTTGGTGAAATATGGGTGCTGTAATCCTCAGCCACAACCTTCTGGGTAATATAGGCGTGATGTTATGTCTGCACGTGTGGTGTAGTGGTTTAAGCGGTCGCACTCGCCGCTCTCCACTGCACTGGTGTTGTGGGGTCGATCCCCACATGGGACAAATCTTTGTGTGATTCACAAATATTTGTTCCGAGACTGGGTGTGCTTGTGTGAGTGAATGTATGTATTTGGCCTTGTCATTGGGACCATTGGATAGGGTAATTGCTTCTGGCGTTCTATCTAATGTAAAAAATCAAAATTTATCAAAATTTATCTTTATAACAATCACTTTCAATGTCTTACAGATGGATATCTGTGAATTGCCATACGTCAGTTAAATGTCAAAAATCTATATTTACTAAACAAATTTACGTATAGATAAATATTCCTACCGTTCTGTTAAAATCTCCACGGTGTTTTAACTATTTTACCTGTTGGAGGGACAGTAAGAATTCTTACACGTCACTTGTTTTCAGAGCACTAGAGTAGCCGACGCTGCATTCCTGTGCGAATGGTACAAGATGGATACAAAAACAAAGAAGATAATTTTAACTATAATGATAAGGTTAGTTTTAAAAATAATAATGATATTTATTTACATCAGAACTCATTGTTGGTGTTTATGTTACGGTGATTGTGATAAATTAATAATTATTTTTAGTTATCAAGGGATGAGCTGAAAGTAATAAATTGATCACTTTTACCGGTGATTATAAAGAAAATCAGTACCGATAAATGTAATACATTTTCAAAAATAATGTTAGCTCAGCATCTTTCTGTCCGATCAAGCATAAGACGTAGCAGTTTTAAATTTTGGTCTACGGTTTGGTTAGTATTGTGACCAACAACGCACGAGTCGAGCGAGCGTGCTGCCGCAACGTGCAGCGAGTGACAGAATCGGCAGGCACGCTTGCCAAGAACTTAATTGACAAAATAATTACATAACTATATACATATAATCCAAATCATGATGTAATCATATTAATAATTACCAGTAATTTTAACTAGTTTTTAAATATATAACGTTCACCTCAATATTCACATTAATGCCTAATGTTTTATATCTATGTATACCTACATTATTGTAGTTTTTTTAAATTGCATATTTCAGATCCCACAAGCCACAACGGCTAACTGCCTACAAATTTTCTACTATCAGCTACGGAAGTTTTACAAAGGTGCGGTTTAAGAAGTGAATAATTATTTTTCAGGTGTTATAATACTGGAAATATTATTAATAATAATAGCTACTGCCCGAGTCTCCGCCCTCTCTAGGAGTATAAAAATAGCTTACCTCCTATTCTGAGATCTACTAAATATACAGGGTGTATTTTTGAAACGTGGCAGTAAGGGCAAGTACCTTAACCGTTGCAGTTACAGCAAAACGTTTTTAAAAGACCTTCCCTAACTTTTTGGGACATTTTGAACTGCATTCACAGATTTTGTAAAAAACTTAGTTAGCAAAAAAAATGCAAAAAGTTCAATTTTTTTTTTTATGCCAATCGATTCTATTTTATGTGGGGATCAAAAAACTCTATGGAACCATTTTAGCTTTCATTACTAGAAAAGACAGAAATCGCCAAAAACGTTTCCCATACATTTCGGCAACAGAAACGAATTTCTACGATGGTCTAACTTTTTGTTATGGCCTGGAAGTGGGTAAAATTGACTGTAAAGTAAATAAAAAGAATTTTTACCCTCAAATTTCGAATTTGATTCGAAAATCTGTGTGTTATACTTAGTTTCAGCTGAGAAACTTCGTATGAGTTATTAATTAAAGATTTTCGCTAAAATGTCTTCTAATCGTGAAAAAATTGACTTATTAGAAGCGTATTTTGTCAATAATCGAAATGCGGGAGCTGCATTAGTGTGGTACCGCAATAAGTATCCGTTGCGGCAAGTGCCAACAAGAAAGGTTATTACAAATCTTTTGAAAAACCTGGAATTGCAGGGTTCTTTCAAAATACGCTTCTAATAAGTCAATTTTTTCACGATTAGAAGACATTTTAGCGAAAATCCTTAATTAATAACTCATACGAAGTTTCTCAGCTGAAACTAAGTATAACACACAGATTTTCGAATCAAATTCGAAATTTGAGGGTAAAAATTCTTTTTATTTACTTTACAGTCAATTCTACCCACTTCCAGGCCATAACAAAAAGTTAGACCATCGTAGAAATTCGTTTCTGTTGCCGAAATGTATGGGAAACGTTTTTGGCGATTTCTGTCTTTTCTAGTAATGAAAGCTAAAATGGTCCCATAGAGTTTTTTGATCCCCACATGAAATAGAATCGATTGGCATAAAAAAAAAATTTGAACTTTTTGCATTTTTTTTGCTAACTGTAAGTTTTTTACAAAATCTGTGAATGCAGTTCAAAATGTCCCAAAAAGTTAGGGAAGGTCTTTTAAGAACGTTTTGCTGTAACTGCAACGGTTAAGGTACTTGCCCTTACTGCCCCGTTTCAAAAATACACCCTGTATACAAAATAAATCATAACGATTGGTTTAGCCGTTCTGAAAGAGTTCGATAGCTAAAACTGTGACACGAGATTTTTAGGCTTTTGTTCCTTAATAGTAAAACGGAACCCTATTTCTAAATCTTTTTTTTTTGTCAACCCGTCTGACACCAAGCTGTATCGCAAGTTTCACAGATGATGTATAATTGTAGCCGCTATAACAATTAATTCTAAAATACTAATATAATAAATATTTAAGGGTGGCTCCTATAGAACAAACGTATTTTTTTTGCTCGTTTTACTAAGACGATATACGCAATCGAAATATTTACAAAACAATTACTTTTATGTTATTTTTAAAACAATTAATTAAAATAAATAGGTAAGGGGAGGAGGGGGCGATTACTATACAAAATACATGATTATTTTGCCAATTTTATAGATAAGGGTACGGAACCCTCCGTGCGTGAGTCCGACACCCACTTGGCCGGTTTTTTTTACTATAAGTAGCATTGTAGATGTATTTATTTCACACAAGACGAACGTTAAATTAATAAAATAACCATTAGTAAATTAAAGGTGCCTTTATAAGCGCGCTGCCAGTATTATCAAATCAAAACAAATCAAAGTACCTACTACATTATGAATTTTATTTTATTTCTCCTTTCAGTTCTATAGGGTTTGTTAGCGACACGGGCCTCCTTTTTATAGGTTTTAGTTTTTTAATATTTTGGATAGTTTTTTATGTTTTTTTTTTTGTTAAGTCTCCTAACCCTCGCTCACCAGTAACAGGGTTTTATGGGTATTTGACTTATTTTTTATAATAAAGTTTTTCTTTCAGATCATAAGCACATCGTGGTCCTATTTCACAATTTTGCGAACAGTATATACGCCGCCGGAACTAAACAAAAGTGACTAGACAACATTACAATAGACGACTCCAAAGTAAAATGTTTTCTTGAATCAATAATCATTTGTAGAAAATTGTATTGCAATCATACCTAATTAAGTTCAAATGTATTTTATTTATATAATTATCGCCACAGTAACCTGAATATCAATTGCAAGAATTAAATCTTCAAAATTGATATAACCGCAGCATAATGTTTCGCAAAATTTTCATATTTTAAAA
The DNA here is from genome assembly GCA_905147285.1 of Hypena proboscidalis. Taxonomy (NCBI): domain Eukaryota; kingdom Metazoa; phylum Arthropoda; class Insecta; order Lepidoptera; family Erebidae; genus Hypena; species Hypena proboscidalis. The sequence goes on along the minus strand of LR990140.1, from coordinate 10,935,754 downwards.
TTACCAATTTTATCTATTTTTTTTACCTTTCTCTAAAATACTTAATATAAAAAAGAAGTGCGGGCGCCGCGGCAGCATCTGCCGAAAACCTCAAACGGCGCATATAATATAATTAACTCGTCAGTGGTTATATATTTGAACCGTTTGGGGTTGCAACATTAGGACCATGGGGTCTGAGTGCTCGGGCTTTATTCAAAGACATTGTGAAACGCCTAATCGACCAGAAGGCTGGTATTTACTTCGCCCAGTGATTAAGCATTTCAACGTTGCAACACTTTTTATCTGTTCGTTTTAAATACCATTACATAATTCTATATAATTATCACTTAAGGAGTTATTATCATTATATTAAATCGATCGACGTCAATCGATGCAGTGGCGAGCTCTTATTGGCTGCATGTGCATGGGGTGCATGAAAGGAGCCTCCCCGAGTGACGTACACAACGATTCTCTACGTCCGGCGCACCCTGGGCAATTCGCGAGTTCTTAAAAGCGAATTGGCTAATCCTTTCACCACGATGTCAAAACCTTGGCCATCTTATTGACTGTCCAAAATGCCCTACCACCTGCACAAGAGAGGCGCTCATGAACGCCGACGAGAGCGCCATAACAGTGGCCACTTATTGGACCAATAAAATTTGACTCAGCCATTGACACGACGAAGAAGAAGATTGGCTATTTAAACTTCAAATGCATCGATCGACGTCGTCGATTCATTTTAGTGCAATAACACCATAATCGTGGTTAAGTGGCCTAGTTTACACTCAAGGCATAAGGGTATCGTTTTGAAGTATGACCACATAACTATTCAGGAACCAAAGTCATAAGGCGTTATTACAGTTGTTACAAAGTTGGGCTTAAAGTCATCATTTTGTTGAAACAAAGGGCAATTAACCGATATTAAGCCCACCTGTTCCTTACTTGATGTGAAATATTACCACTGGGATACACCAAACTTTCCAAACGGCTACATGATTATTTTTGGGAGTTTATCGGAACTTTGATAATTTATTATACTTCACGAATTTTTTGTGAGGAAAATGGTTGAAAGTTATTTTCTCACCGTATTTGTAATTAAAATCAATGGACTTTGTTGAAAGTGAAAATGTAAAGCACATAATATATTATTATTCATCATTTTACAAAAGAAATTAGTTGTATATTTTCAATAAGAATAGATACTTTATTGTTTATTTAAATGATCGTTTTAATTTTAAAAGTGAACATTTCAATTTAATTAAATTATATTACGTTAAAATAGCCATGTCAGAATTTGATAATATGTAACGTACGTATTTATATTTATATATACGTGATCCTCAGTTTATGAAATATATAAAATAAACAAAATGACAACTATTAATTGAAATTAAGATATTTTAATTGCATGAATAACTAATTTTGCTTGATACTGTGGCAACACGTTTTATCCACACCCGATAAAGGATATACTTCCTCAATATATTAATGATAGGTACTCTTTGGGATATAAATATTAAGATAATTTATATTTTTATGAATGATAACTTTGAATACGTAATAAAAGGTCAAAAAATGCTACTATGTTAGGTTTACATTTATTTGATTTCAAATTAATACATTTTAATTTATTTAATTTCATAATGTAAAATCATAAGATAAATCATTTGTACTGGCAAGTTTAAATCACAACATATATACGAATCGAATTGAGAACCTCCTCCTTTTTTGAAGTCGGTTAAAAAATGTCGATAATTTATAAAATGCTATTTTGTTTCAAATTATTTTTACTACCAATTCGAAATCGATTCAAATATCATGTATTCGATTATATGATTTATAATTGAAACTAGTTGGTCATGGAAAAACGGTTGAGGAGGGTAACTTTTGATCCGGCCTTCGTGACTACAACAAGTAAAGAAGGATATTGGTGATTGTGTGAGTAATTAAATTATGTTATTACATTATGCAGCTATGTTTTAAGAGGTTTAAAAGAAAACGATTTGCGTGGCTTATGTCGAGTCTGTTACATTGATGCAATAAAACGAATTACTAATATTTGAGCGTTTTAATAACCTTTACAGAAGTAGAATATGAATTTATGAACAACGTTAAATGTTGTGACGGTATTATGCTAGTAAGCCTACAGAAGTTTTGGCTAGATCTATCTATTTCGGTTATTTGACGACCGGAGTGGGTAGTGTACCTGCCTGCGACGCCGAGGTCGCGGGTTCGATTCCCGCTTAAGAAAAAACTTTGTGTGCATGAACATGGGGGTTTGTCTTAGTCTGGTTGTTTCTATGTATCATAAGTATGTATTTACAAAAGAAAAGTATATGTGTATTAGTATCAGTTATTCTAGTACCCATATTACAAGCTCTGCTTAGTTTGGGACTAGATGGCGTTGTGTGTAAGTTGTGAGATATTTATATTTATTTATCGTGAGATGAACAGGTGAGCTAACAATTAGAAATCAAGATAATATTATTTTAAATGTCTCGATGGTCTAGTAGTTAGAATATGCGCCTCACACCGCGAGGTCTCGGTTCGATTCCCGGGCCGGGCTAGGTGTCATTTGTGAACTTTCTGTCAGGAAATTTACAATAGCAGCACAAAGTTGGCATTGTACCCGGTGGATGGCGATAGGCTCACGCCCAACCCATGGAACCTAAACATAACAGGTGAAGTATGGGTGTTATACACCTATACAGGCGTGATGTTAAGTGTAAAATACTATTTTATTATCAGTATTTTTTAAATAACTGTCAAACACTGAATACTTAAAATCAGCTGAAAATTGCCAAAATAAAGATAAAATAAGGACTGAAAACAGAAAAGCAAGCAAGCTAATCTCATAGCATATATCATCCATATATCCCATTTGTCTGCACGTATGGTGTAGTGGTTTAAGCGGTCGCCTCGCCGCTCTCCACTGCACTGGTGTTGTGGGTTCGATCCCCACATGGGACAAATCTTTATGTGATTCGCAATGATTTGTTCTGAGACTGGGTGTGCTTGTGTGAGTGAATGTGTATATTTGGCCTTGTCATTGGGACCATTGGATAGTGTAATTGCTTCTGGCGTTCTATCTAATGTAAAAATCCAAAAAACTAAACTAAACTAAAACATAGCAGAGATAGTGAAACAGGTTCAAATCCACGTAACATAAACAGGTCAACACACACCTTTCTGGGTAATATAGGCGTGACGTAATGTTATGTTAATCCCGAATAGTTTCTACTAGCTCCAGCTATTTATACTCATATTATAGATGCGAAAGTTTGTGAAGATGTGTGGGTGTCTGAATGTTTGTTACTATTTTATGCAAGAACTACTGGGTCGGTATGTATAACGTATAGCCTTGGTTTGTGGCGGTATCCGCACATAATAAACGATGACATTTACAACGTCAAGTAGTGACACACACATGACTTATGTCAAAGAGTGCTGAATCGCGATAACGACGTATTCACAGAGAGTGTACATATATACCACTTCCAATACGCTACCGTTGGACAGCTGTCCGCCAGGCAATACCACGGAGCCTGGTTGGAGGATCCTCTCTTTGTGGTAGAGGAAAATCACACCCTGTTCCTCGACAGGTTTACATTCAAGACTTACTTCGACGTGACGTACCACGTAAAAGAAGCCACGGGTGACAACTAGTAACTAATGGTAAATAAGCTGAAAATGGTAATGAACAAAAAATACTAGTATTATTGTGAAAAAGCGTGGGGCGCTCTGTGCCATATTTTTCGTCTATCGCGCAACCCACGCTTTTTCACAATAATACTAGTATTTTATGTTCATTACCATTTTCAGCTTATCTATATTTAGGAATTATTTTTCACTTTTTAGTTAGAAGTACTTTAAAAGCGTGTTTTTTAGTTTTTTAAACTATTACTTATTTTGTTTATTTATAAGAGCGTATTTTTTTTTTTTATTTAATTTTTGCATTGTCATCGATCTTTGACAGGTGTGCAAATTTGAATGAAATCTGTCCGTTTAAAGTGGGTCAAAAGAGTCCAAAGGAGTCGATTACATACATACATACAGGTGAAGCTAATATAAGCGTGATAAAAAAAAATGGGTCTGTGTCAAGGACACGGCCGTGTGTTAAACGTTAATACGTTTACGTATTGGGTAATATTTTCTACCACTAGACCAACGACACAAACTTTGGACTATTTAGTTAATGCATAATTATTTCGTTGTCAAGCTAGTTTTGACTTTGATGTTTTGAAATATCTTTGTACAATTAGTATTAAGGTGGATAATGAGTCTATTGTTCCGATAGTACCTATTATGACTGATAAGATAAGAATATTCAATCACAGATAGATTTTATAAGTAGATAATAACAGTATTGGATAATGTGATTTTATGAATTATGTATGCTGGTAAAATTTCGCGATAAGATTTGCAACATTTTTTTTTGTCGTAAACATCTTTTATTCATCACAAATTAATCCAAATTTATTTCAATGATTCTTAAATATGAAACTAAATAACTAATTCAAAAAGCAGATTACAGATGCGCTGCTTCATCAGAGGACTACGGTGTTATGCCTCATATGCCAGATATTTCAAGGCTTCCTCCTTATTACGATTGATGATAATAGTGATTGAATCAGATTCATAATAATGTCAAAATTTGTACCAAAAATTGACATGACATGTAAATCTGATTCAATCGCAATCAACATCAGTACTATTTGACGGCAGGTTTAGGTGAGACGGCAATGCTTCCACCCTCGAGAAGGTTCACATGAATGGACTCTACCTCCTTACTTACCCTTATAAAAGCTCATTCATTCTTTAAATTTAAATTTCATTACCCAGAGAATGGTGGAAAAGAAAATAATTAAATTTCATTTGTTCTGCAGTCCACTTACTAAAGTGCGGGACGTGACTGCAATAAATAGTGCTTTCGCAAGAAGGTCTGCACTTCCTTGTCCTAAGACAAATACAACCGTTGTTCAGTATTTAAAAAGATTTATTTTATGACTTCTTGCAATAAATATTAGTGTTTGGAATGTAAATAATTTGTGCTTAAACTTTAAACGAAGTAGCTTATATACGGTATTTGTCTTCTAAATATCATTCTGATTCTGTTTTGTCGTTTTAAATATTATGTTATCATAATCGTTACACACGGAAGGACAACAGCTAATTAAGAACCGTTTCTCATTGTTGAGATCAAAATATATAAAACAAAACGCCAAACAATCGCCTATTTTTTAAAACCGATACCGATACCGCGCTGAACAATAAGAAATGGGCCTAAATTAGCTGTTGTTCACCTGTTTGTAACAATTCTGATAACATAATATTTATAGCAACAAAAACCCATTGCAAAAAAACTAAATTAAAAACCCTTATTTTCATTTTGAAACTACTTATTACTTGTTTCATTGTTTAAATTAGACTTCAAAAGAATTCATGTATTTATACTTAATTTTTCTATAGATAACGACAAAAAAGAACATTGGTTTTCTAACGATCAGCCCTTACTATATTAAATTTATCCGGAGGCTGTATTAAATAACCCTATTAGCGTTCAAAATAATAGTACATTTTCTTGTAAGAGAAATTACTTTTACGTTATTATCTTTCAAGGAAATTTTCTCATCATTATTAGGTATTTTCCAAGCACGTTTTCTTCAACTACTATAGTTTGTTTAAAGATAGCAAAAAAATTCCATATACTAAGGGCCAGTTGCACAGATTACTAATAAACCTATCCATTTCTTCTTTGATAGATTCAATTAAAATGATGTGTCGGTGTATAGATGTATGGATGTGTGCTAAATGCAAAAACTACCGAGTAGATTTTAAAGAAATTTTGATGTTATGACGATTTTGATGTTATTTACTTGTTGTGAAATGCTAATGCTGTAAAGATTCAGGTGAGGTTCAAGTGAGGTTAACAAAAAAAAAAAAAAAGGTGAAACTTTCAATGCCCGACTCAATCTCATTGGGCACGGCATTTCTTTTATTCATCTTTCATTTCATTTCTATCCTAATGTTATAAAGGTAAAAGTTGGTGTACACCAGTATATTTGATGAAAATTCTAGTAAAAATAGATGACACCTGAAATTACCACGTACCGGCGTTTTTTATAACGTGAAAAAAACTAGGTTCTATGTACCGCGGGAAAACCACGGGTAAAAAACTTGTAGGTAATCAATATTCGTATAAGTATAGGTTAACCTTGAACTGAAATCGATACTTTTTATCGACATTGTGAGCAAAACCGTGTACAAAAACAAATAAAATATTAGCCATTTAATTTATCTAAAAACACAAGTACTGTTAAAACCAACATGAAATCCATACAAAGCTTACAGATTAATCAAAATGCAAAAAGCGAGCCAATGATATTTTTTCGTTTTGTCTTACCCACACACAATAAATACTTTTTCATCAGAAAAATCAACCACTGACAATAAAATAATATATCTACGTTTGTAAAACACTATGTCGGTCAGTTACGCGTTGTTTACATTCCTGATACAAACATTGGTTACATTCTATACAATATTTGAAAAGGTAAATTGATTGAATCAACACGCGAACAATCTACACTTGCATTTTACTCTTATATTTATTTTATCCTGTCGAATACAGGAAAAAGAAGATTGTGTTCAAAATAAAATCGCTCAATGTTTCTGGGTGTAAAACTTTGGGTGATTTTAATAAAATATTGGCACAAGTTCAAGTCATGCGCCATTCGTTCCTAGGAAATTTGATTTTGAAAAGTAATTTGTCTTGTGCCGAGTTCCATGACATATTGAAATCAATAAAATAAGAAAGTTTCATATTGGAGATCGTAAGAAGAAAATATTATGGTACGCTTCTGTTGAAAGTCTTTGAAAGTAATAACAATGAATACGTTATAATAATATAAAAGAGGAATCGGAAGGTAAATAAAACCACACAGATTAATCATAAGGTTAAGGAGTGGACACTGTGTTTACAACCGGCCCGCGGATGACCATGCTATAGACCCGGCTGTCATTTCAAGATCTGTGACGGACTGTTGGTAGCAAGTAACTGCATCTTACAAATTGGGCCCTTATTACTCTTGAACTAATAATATTGACGTTTCCGCTATAGTTTCCCTATAAAGTTAAATATATTTATAAAGATAAAGATAAATTTAAAGATAAATTTGGATTTTTTTACATAAGATAGAACGCCAGAAGCAATTACACTATCCAATGGTCCCAATGACAAGGCCAAATACACAGATTCACTCACTCAAGCACACCCAGTCTCGGAACAAATATTTGCGAATTACACAAAGATTTGTCCCATGTGGGGATCGAACCCACAACACCAGTGCAGTGGAGAGCGGCGAGGCGACCGCTTAAACCACTACACCACACGTGCAGACAACAATATACTACCAACATAATATTTTTCATGTCACACTGTCTTAGTAACCTCTCAATGTTTTTAAAAGACATATCTAACGATGGGGTAGATGAAAAAAAACATCCCCACTTTAAATACAGGAGAGTTACCAGGCAAAAAAAAAATTCAAAATTTTATTGTACCACTTGTCAATATAATTAATTTACATATTCATGCAAAATTTCAGCTTTCCAGTACTTACGGTTTTAACGCTATGTCTCGGACAGACGTACAGACGGAACCCTAAAAACCATCAAAACACAATAAAATCAATAACCATACTCTTATAATTAGTGTTGCCCAGCAAGAGTTTTGCAAGTCTTGCAAGCGACGAACACGAACACACGAACTTCGATTTTAGAATTTCAGAGTACAGGTGTTCCATCCAAAGAATAAAATAAGCTTCAGAATGCTTGGAATGAAAACGAATACATTATACTGATTACGTAAATGTTTATTAAGAAACAGTTACTCCCGCATATAGCTCAGTTGATAACCATGTGGCAGTTGATTTTTCGAATTTCTCATTATATCTTTTGACATTTATTAATCTGGTTGGTCTTTACTATGTTAATTCAAGCTCGTTTTTCTAAGATCTAAAGTAAACTTTAATAATAGCAATAGCCTTATAGGTAATTGCAAAACTTGCAAGACTCTTGCTGGGCAACACTACTTATAATCAGCAAATACGCAATTAAATTATTTATTTTTGAGATTACAAATCTCTGCAGATTAATAATTTTTGGTGTTTTCATAAGGAGGGGATTAAGACAAGGATATCATCGTTATTTTTGTGTTACAGCTGTTCTGTGCCTCAATGTTATCATTCTAGAACAAGTACACTAATATTGTACACCTGAAGTTTGTTTGTTTGGTTCAACACGCTAGTCTGAGGAACTACTGGATCGAAGTGGTTTTTTGGGGTTTTTTTTTATTTTCTTTATTATTTTAAAATATGGGGTTTTTATTCACACAGATACGTCAACCCCATCGTACCTTATACTACTAAACACTTATTAAGATAACCTTAATCCATAAAACTTAACTACATCGTTTTTTGGGTTGAATAGTTCATTTATTAAGAAAGCCTTTATACCACACCATGTCACGACTTGTGACCAAAGTAGCAATGACATATTTTGCAAAAACGAACGAAATTTATTTTATCATTACGCTAAACACGACATGAACAGAGCAGTTTCGTATGTTGCGGGTAAATTGGTGGTTTATATAAAAAAATCCACGCAGGCAAAGTCGCAGGCAACAGCTAGTACGATATGATTATACAATAAAAGAAGCAGATTAGGCCATACTTGTAACTGTTTTCGCACTATTGCCAAGATGCAGAGGGTTTCATTGTGTTTGCTTTTTTTTGCTGGTAAGTGTTTTTTTTATGCTTGATTAAATCTTATCTCGATAGGATTAAAATGGGAGTGAATAGAAATCAATATTTTAAAAATGTAACATACCTAGGTGGTGATTAATAAAATTTTGGTGATTAAACATGATAAGTAAATAGCATACAAGTTTAATTATAAAAATTGTAGTTTGTTAATAGATCAGGGATTTATGAAACCATTTACTATGTTCCAATTAAACTTTTGTTTATGTTCCGTGATTAAATGCAATTTTAAGCTAGTGGATAGTTAAGAATAGTAACGTGCAGTATAAGATTATTATAGTATGTATATTAAAACTGATAAATAATAATTAGAAACTACTTGTAACATTTTTTTTCGTGAAATACATCTTTGTTGTTAATGTTCAATTTGACTGTGAGATACAGATGCATTTTTTTATCCGCGAAGGAACAGAGAAGGTGTATGCGTATTGCAAAAATTCCTCCTATTTGACGAGTCCAACTAGTGCAAGTACGAAAAAAAACCAATTTTGAACCGCTTCAGGGTCAATTTTATCAGCCCCTGTACAACGCTGCACCTGGTTTATTTTTCTATTCTTTATTTCTTATTATTTGTTGAAACATGTTAGAGAGATCAAAACCCAAGTTTAGTGTTCAACCTAAAATGTACTTAAAGCGGTCAACAACAGAATTGTTTTTTACACTTGCACTTGTCTACATAGCACTTGCCGATTTATCTTTAGAACGGTTTGACCGACTTAGACGGCTTGACGATTGACATCAATGCATTAACTGCAGTTGATTTGTAATTTTGATAACTATTGTTAGAAAAATACCTTTTTTACTTTCAGTATATACCGCTCTTGCGGTACCTTTGCAGAGAGTAAATATTGAGCCAAACTACCCTCGCTTCATCCAATTCCCTGGTGGCGATGGCAAGTTACATAACGTTGACCTTGAGGCCGAGCCTGACAGGGTACTTCTTGATGATATCGCGAGGAACCCAGCTAACAACTTATATCTACTATTTACCAGGTATGTGCATTCCTTAGAAACCTAAGACCTTAAGACCTAATAATTAAGTAGCTATTCGTGATGTTTTTTTCTCTGCACGTGGTATTTTCAAAATAAAATAAACTGTAACATATTATTGGTATTATATTTTATGTCCTTTTTTTTTCTTTACCACATGTTCTCAGAATGTTGGTATTTATTTTTATTAATAAAATAGACACTTCAATAAAAAATATGTTTAATTTATATATTTATAAATTTTATTTAATCTTATTCCAGACGCAACCCCAGAAATTCTCAAACTCTGGTGATGAACAATGCGAACTCCATCAGAAACTCGAACTTCAACGCGCGTGTGCCAACGATGGTCATTGCTCACGGTTGGCTCAGCAACCAGAACACTGACATTAACCCTACAATTAGAGATGGTAATTATTATTCAGTATTTAATATTTCTTTCTTCTGATCCAATTCAGTCAAGATCAAGTATACTACTAAGAAGTAGTGGCTACATTCAAAAGACATTACTTTTGGCAATAGATTAACAGATGTGTTTATTTTTATTACTGTGCTTTATGGATGACCTTGAGATATCTCAAGGTACCACAGGAGATGCCACAGTAGTCTAATGGTCATAGTTATGTTCCTGCTGATCGTGTAGGCTTGGGTTGGGCCCAAGTTGGGCAAAGTATTACATGCGACCTATGACATCAACGATTTTTTTTCCTTTTGATATGTTGAGACTAATGAGTGATTTGATTTTGACCTAAGCTATTAAATTTAATTACAGAACAAGTGTAGTATTTTTTTTGGCCATACTTGTCATTGCACTCCGTTTAGAGGAGATAAGACACGCTAGAGTCTTAGTGGTATTGAATGTAACCAAGTTGATTTTACCCTAATCAGCTACTGCCAATGATCGACCATTGCCTTTCTAAGTCACTGCATTTGTGCTCCACTAGCTCGTGAGTTAAAAAAAGCTTTCAACAACCGTTGTGTTATCTGCATTCCATGTCATGTAATATTAATAATGAATATTGTTTTTAAACAGCATACCTCCGCAAAGCCGACGTAAATGTCATCGTTCTGGACTGGAGAAGGTTAGCTTTGTCAGACTACGCCACAGCAGCAAGCGGAGTACCCAACGTAGGTCGTGGTTTGGGACAGTTCCTGACTTTCCTTATCGAAATCACTGGCGCAAACCTCGCCGACATGCACCTTGTTGGCTTCAGCTTGGGAGCTCATCTTGTCGGTAATGCTGGCAGGCAACTTAATGGCAGAGTTGCTCGTATCACAGGTATGTAAACAGACCTTAATAAAATCCCCTATATATAAAAGACAAACGTAGTTTCTTTTTTATTATTTTCCACTTTTTTATGATTCAAACGATATTTAGTGTTAGATCAGCTGTAACGTTCTATTGCTTTTGACTGATCGATCTGCCCAGTTTACTCATAACATAACGTTTCGCTTATATTACCCAGATGGGTGTGGCAGAGGTGTATAACACCCACACTTCACCTGTTATGTTCACGCCCCATTTTATAGGTGGTAAGCCTATCGCCATCGCACACAAATTTAACTCCGTGCTGCTATTAAGATCCTGAGGGAATTGAACCCAAGAACTCTCGGTGAGAGGCACATACGCTAATAACTAGATCAACAAGGCAATGCCCAGTTTCATTACGTAATACCATAAGTCTGAAATTGTATGTAAAATGACCGCTCGCTGAAGCGAATGCGAGTAGCTTAATATTTAATTCATGGTCTACTTTCAAGAGATATGAAATAGTTCATGTACCGACAAAATGTATGTACTCCTAACATTTTGCATTTTTTATTTTAGGTTTGGACCCCGCTGGACCTCTATGGAACTACAACCGTAATCGTCTCAGCCCTAATGATGGCGTCTACGTAGAAGCGATCCACACTGATGGCGGATATACCGTCGATGGTATGGGCATCGGATCCAACGTTGCCAATGCTGACTTCTATCCCAACGGTGGCATCTCCCAGCCTGGATGTCTAACGAACTTGTGCAATCACAATCGTGCTTGGGAACTATTTGCTGCCTCTATTAACCACAACCACCTTATTGGTCAACGATGCACCAGCTCAACGCAGATCACTTGGAATACTTGCCGAGGAACTAGATTCCCAATGGGCAACGATAACCTAAGAAAATCCGGGTGAGTCTATCGATATCTTGCTAATATTACATGATTGAGGACATGTAAAATCATGTACAACGCAAATGTGGCTGGAAGTACTGGAAATGGTCGTCCTCGCAAGGTATAATTTATAGGCAAATGACGACATGTACGAGTGTTTAGGAAGCAAATAAAGCATATAAGAAGCATAACACTTTTTTGATAATAATTAATTAAAGAAAACTTGGCAAATATGTCTATGCTTTATGTACTAATACTGATTTTGTTGATGTAATTATTATCTAAGTCAAGTAACATGAGTTTAACATGATGATCTTACTAACTAATGGTGGGTAACAATTTAAACCGTAACAATTATCAGCTCTTTGGTACAAGTACCCTAAGTATGCCACGGGCTTAGTTCGATTAGGTTGCCAACGTTATCATTCAGAGAGCATTTATATTTAGAAGAGATAGTCATGTTGTGAAATTGAAGTAAGTTAATATTATTATTTTTTTATTTCAGATCCGGAATGTACCGCCTTGACACTAAACGAAGATATCCATTCTAACTTAAATTTATGCTCAAGAACTGAAACATTAAATAAATAAAATTATTGAACATCACCTCACCCATAGTTGTTTTATTTGTTCGTCGATAATACACAATACACCAATTCAAATAAATTAAATCATAGAGCCAGAACTGCCGAAATAAAACTATTGGGAATTACTTCTAGTGTTTTTCGTACCGAAACCATATAGCGATCTAATTCGATACCAACGCCATCTATCAAATGAAAAAGAAACAAGAAATACTAATTAACTAACACCATCTATTGTTTTATATTTTTTGGTCTGTCTGTTTCTGTTTGTATCGGCAAATCTTCTAAGCGGATGAACCGATTTTCTTAAAATTTTAGAAACAAATTGCTGACTACAAGGCGCGTTATATACGCTACTTTTTATCGATGAACGTACCGCTTGGGTGAGACTGAGAAAGTTACTTTGTTTTATTGATTACACTAATCTCAAAAACTTCAGGTCGGATTTTAATAATTATTTATTATTGTGTTTGATAGTCTTTTTTTAGAAAAGGTTACAAGTAATTTATATTTTGGTTAACTCCACGGGATCGAAGCAGTTTGGTAAAACGCGGGTTAAAGTGCGTGTCATGTAAAAGTATTCATCCACCACTCGTGGCCATTTTGTCGAAATTATTGTTTTATTCAGTAATTAAGTAACATCCAAACTGAAAAATTTTAATAATAATTTTGAAAATGTTGGCGCCAACAAACATGCATTTTAGTGTTTTAGATTAAAGTATATAGATATAGATAAAACCCATATTACTTTTGTATGGAAAACACCTAAAAAATTGTTTTGCCTAAAAGCTGAAAATAAATTAGGATCCTTATAGCTACTCCCTGAATTAAATATATGCATAGCATTGCACACATGGTAACCGTTACCAACAATTACAATAATTTTAAACGCCTACTATATATTTACACATTGATTATGGTAAAATGCGGCAAATATTTATAATGTCGCATTTTTATGATGTAAAAATATTACAGATAATATAAACTACCTATATGATATAAAAGTGTTAAGTCGTGCCGATTATTTCACTTTATATTCTCATAATACTTTGAAAAGATGCATAATATTGTATTTAGTGTCCTTACAATCGCAGGTAAGTGACTTTATTTAGTATAATATGACTTTAGCTAATTATAATTTAAAAGGCCAATAACGGGATATTTGGCTATAAATCAATTATTTGTTTCATATGAAATAAGAAGTGGTTTTTGTTCTACTAGTGTTTACCTATACTGTATAAAAGGTACGTGATTAAATTCAAAATTCGAAATTCGATTTTTATTTTGTATTTTGTTACCATTGAGGTGAAACAATGGAGGTCGAGAGTCGGGACTCAAACAAAATTAACGAAAATTATGTCAAATGTCAACCTACATAAAAATAGATTTCATGTTTAGAAGTATAAATATCTGTCACAAAATGTTATGCTTGCCAACGGTGAAGAAAGATGAAACATCGTGAGAAAACCTGCATGCCTGAGATTGCATAAAAAATACTTGAGGCACAGTATAAATATGTACAAACAGTACGGAAACTGCCTACAAACGTGCGAAACGGCACGCACACATAAACATGCACACCGACGAGACCCCTAAGCGGCACTCGCTACTGAGAGCACCGCGAAAACCGCTTAGGCGTCTCGTCGGTATGCATGTTTATGTGTGCGTGCCGTTTCGCACGTTTGTAGGCAGTTTCCGTACTGTTTGTACATATTTATACTGTGCTTGAGGGTATGTGAAGTCTACTAATCCGCACTTTGCAAGCGTGTTGGACTATGGCTTAACCCTTCTCAGCCCAGCAGTGGGACATGATGTATTAGATATAGGGCTGCTATGATTTATTTATTTTACTTCAATATTCAATGTTTTCCCTTATTAAAGCGATTTGCAGCACTTTCAGTTTAAACGTATTTGACTCCAGACTCAAATTCCGCTTGTTTTACGTCTATGTTTTTAACATTTGTTTCTGTTCCCATAGCATGCGCAGTTCCTGCCACAGCTGGGGATATTATTTGTTCTTTAGGACGGTTATGGCCGTACTCTCGTTACATCCAGTTTCCAGATAGCGATGGTAACTTGTACAATGTTGACCTTGAGACAGAACCCGATAAAAATCTCATCAATGAACTTGCAGAAGAACCTTCCAAATACAATCAATACCTATTGTATACCAGGTATGTATTAAATCCGATCAGAAGTTCCAGAAAGTAGTTAATTTTATCCACCAAACAGTTTGATGATGGAAGGGATTTTGTCATCAAGCTTGAGAGGGCAAGCTCTATCTATTCCATTTAACCTGCTGCCAAATGGTCGTGCTTGCACTACTATGTTCCAATAGATAGTGACATCAACTTTTGAAATAATTTGCACTTGATGCCACCAATATAGGCTCAGGATGAAGTATCACATCTTTAATATGATTATGTGGATTGTTGGTGTCCTGGGACTGGTAATTATCACTTACCACCAGGCACTGCACCTCAGTTCACTACGTTACCTACCTAAATATCAGTATTTTACGTAAAGCGACTGCCATCACATCTCCACAGCCCAATACGAGGTGATACGATGCTCTTTGTTAAACTAGTTATAAAATTTTCTGGCCGTAACAAACGCCATAGATCTTTAAATGGCAGCCGACTTCGAAGGCTTATAGTGTTTTCTGAGATATGGATGATTTATTTTTCCGTTTTGATGGTTTGCCATACGTGGGCTTATTCGCTATTTGAGATTTTGGTTTCTTAACAAATAGTTTCTGTCAATTAGTAATTCTTTCACTCAAAACATGCATTTTTGACATAACGAAACCACGGATTACTCTCCTGGTTACTTGCCTGATATTAATACTTACGCTTAAAAACTCATTTCGAAATAGCAAAAAATCAGAGTGCGTGTTATTAATAATGGCTAACGACAATAGGCAAAACTGAATGGAAATGACCAATTTGTAAATTATCAACTGATATTAAATTATTTCTTATTTAATAGGACGAGGAATATACAAATTTATCCACTTTTATTGTTGTGTTATAGTTTTAATAGAAGTAAAAATTATTTTGTTTTACAGTTTTTTACTGAGTTGTGGCGCGCACTCTATTAGTTAATGATGTTTTATCTGTGGTTGAAATCACTTGAGTCGTAATAAAAAATTTAATGGTTTTATTAATAATAGCTAATCCATAGATATAATAAAATTTAAAATTATAAATGCCTGTCGAACACATTTAAGAAAAATCAATAAGAGGAGACTAGAACAGCAGTAGAAGCCGAAACATATTTTTTGGATTTTGTCTGCCTGTATAATTATGTTAATAATTATGCTCCTTACAAGTAAATAAAATAAATTTTGTAGATGAATTTGGGATAGATTTTTTCGAAATGTAACTCCCAAAGGGGGTAAATTAGGCAGGTTTTTCAATTTTGAAAGATATAATAACTCAGAAATATCGAAATTAACGGGGACGAAGCCACGGGCAGAAGCTATTTAACAATAAAATAATACTTTTTAAACTACATTTGAAATTGATGTAAAGAGTGAAATATGACTTCTACATTTTTAAAAATATATTTTTGCAGAAAAATATGAAATTGCTGACTGCCACTTAAAAAAAAAAAGAAAAATATTTTTAGTATTAAAACAGAGGTGAAATTTGCGGCCGCTTACCGTGAGGTTTCGCCAGCTATAAAGAGTATAAACACAAAATCATAAAAATTTAGTTTTTGGGCTTTCAATATTTAACTTGAACATCCTAACTACTTTTCCCGCCACCTCGTTTGCGTGGAATTCATTATATTAGTAATAGCTACGCCCACGTTTTGACCCGCATTAAACCTTACAGCTCCACTCCCGTGACGTTTAGCGTAATCTCAAATATCAGTTCAATATTCAGTAGATCGCGAGAATAAAATAATAAAATTAACGAACTGACTTTCGCTCGCGGATTTGTCTGCGTGGTAGCTAAATAAATTAAAACTGGATTTTATAAATAAGTATCGTTCAAATAACTATAAATATTTTTGCATTAAAATAAAAACAGACAATTCAATTTTATTTATTTGTATTGATAAAACCTTCTTGTTGACACCTACTAAAATGCATTTTTACTCTGTGGCAACTAATGTCTTTGACTGAAGAAAATTGGAACGTTTCATTACAACAAAAAGCATATAAATAGCTTTAAACTGAATAAAGAAAGTAACAAATTCAAACAATAAAACTCAAATTATTTAACTGATTATATCAAAAGAAAATTGTACATATTATAACAACAAACACAATATAAGTCATTATGGTAAGAGGTATTTTCGGAGAGATTTTCTCTTTAGTGTAAAACGAGTGCATAAAATTAAATAAAATAAGAATGGAACGCGATGTGATGGAAAAAAAAGTTATCCTCAATACAAAACAAAATATATCAAAGTTCAAGATAATCTTTTAAGACAACTATAAAAACGATATATAAATGTGATTTTAACTCTTTGCTACTGCTATGTACTAGAAACAGTGAGTATGCGTTATAATTTCTACTTAGTCCTCCGTGACACGATGAAATTACATAAAATATTTCTCACTTGTGTTGTAATGTTTTTTGTCTTTCAGGTACTATCGGCTGCAGATAAGCATGCCCACTTTAGAAAATATTCCTGCGACAGCGCAGGTAGTAACGCACACATTGAACCAACGAATCAGAGGCATTTTTTTATTTGTGTGAGTGCAAGCTCAATAGCCACACTTCCTTACCCCACCCCCTTTGAGACAATTGTATTTGTGTGAGTGCAGTGGGCAAAATATAAACAATAGCCGAAATGTGCAACGTTTTGTAAGTGCATTGTTTAGTCAAATTTCTCAGAACTTAAACAATAGCTATTTTTTTTGTGTTAGAAGCCGATAAATGATGGTTAAAACATGTTAAACAATATTGCACCTTATCTACTTAACAACTATGGTAAGGTGATTCAAAATCGCTAACAATGCTTGTCGGCATGTTTTAATGAACTTCTTACGATTTAAAACAATAGTTAACTCGGTTTTTAATATTGGCAAAATCGCCGACAATATCCCGTGATAAAATCTACTTTTAACTAACTTAAAATGAATTTACTAGTATATAATTTAACACATTTAATTTATTTAACAAATAATAAGCAATCAAGACAGTTATTTCACCCCCATTAAACGCATCAATATAAAAATCCTATTTACAAATACTTGCATATCAATCCATTCATCTTTTAACACAATGATGATATTACGATATTCAATGCGCCCGCGCCGTTGGAATCAGTTTTATCAGAGATTTATTTATACATTCCATTTAAGATTTCTTCACAGATTAACTTAACACTTGTTCGAAGACTTGAGCAGCCTCTGTTAAAATATATTATTTCAATTGAAGCCCAAAAATAACCCAAGGATAGTTATCAATTTATTTCTTTTAACATAATCTAGTCACTAAGAAATTTTTAATAAATAAAAAAAGATAAAACTAAAATAAATTGTTGAATAAATTAATTCTTATCAAAAATAAAATTTGTTTCAGAAAGTTCAAATAATCATTTGAATATATTTGGCAATACCAATATATTTTTTTTATCTAAACATTTAAGATAGTAATAAGTTCAAAATTGTTTCTCGCTGGCAATAACACTATTCATAACAAGGAGCTCACGCGAATGGGATTTACATTTATTTAAAAATCATCTACAATTAACCGAGCGCACACTCGCTTAGTGTGAGTGTAACAATTATACATATAGATATTTATACGCATACAACTCGAATATCGTTCGCGCTCCCCATTGGTCAGAACGTTAGCATCGAGTATACACGCCGTGAGCGGTGCTATGCGATTACCGTCTTAAAGGTGGGCATGCGGAACTGCTTTCGATAGTACAATACACGAATATAGCACACCTATATTATAATAGTATTATGATAAAGATGATAGCGGCGGGTGATTTCAGAGCTAAACATTTTTTTAGACTTAAGTTTTATAAGTGCAAGAACAGCGAACATAAGAAGAAATTAATGTTCCTGAAATTCTGTGAAATAATAAAAATTTTCAAAACTTCTGATTTTTCTTTATTATATTCTTATTTCTCTCACATAATTATCATAGAGATAGACACTACGTTACGTACATAAGAAATTATAAATGTAAACTCCAAATAAATTAATAATCGTGAATACAGAATGTAAGTAGTTACATTATCTGGTGCATAACCTGTATTGTCCCATTGTTGGGCAAAGGTCTCCACCATACATGAAATGGAATGAATCAGGTTTTCATTTTTTATTAAAGTATGTAACTAGATTTGAACTACGTCGATAAAAAGCACTTACCCGTGTGCCAGAATTCATTAAAATTTGTTTAGTTTGGCGAGAAAGAGGAAGCCTACAACCTAGCTACATAATATTAATGTTTCAATATTTTGAAGATACATTATTTTCATTTAGTGCTTTTTATATCCCAGACTGGCATAATTCGTGCTACTTGTCATATTTATAAGTTTTCGTATGAAAAATTTCGAGATCTATGACTGAAAATAATATGACCTAAATTCTATTGCATTACGTATTTAATGAATATTTTATGATATACATTAGTATTAAACAGTTATTGATTTGTTGTATAACGTTAATCTGAAGTAAAAAAACCTTTTAAATATCATTATTTTATCTCGCCAAAGTACAAGAAATCACTGAGAAACTGCTCCATGACCAGTTTCCGATTTTGACATAAGAAATTGCGTTACTTGCCTGTAAAGCTGTCAAATCTGCAAGAGGATAGTAACTGGCAAGCTGTCAATTTTTTTGCCAAGCAGTTATCAACCGTATGTGTATGGAAATAAGGATGCACTAAATCCGAGATGAACCGGTTTCAAACGAAATTATTAATTGCTTTCGAAATCGACTGGAAATTAGTCACCTTTACGGAATAGCCATACCGGTAGACCGCAGTTAGAATTGCTTAACTCGCAAGATCAATCGGATTAGCCACGTGCTTCTATAAAGGCCAAAGAAGTATTTATGACCGAGATAACCAATAGCTTTTTTAAAAAGATTGTCAGAGATTACTGTTTAATTATTATTTAAGGTTTTAATTTAAATATATCTATATTACGTTCAATTTCAGTGTATTTTATTTTTTAATTTATTCTATTGGTAACATATAAGGCATATATTTTATTTGTTTTTTAGGCGCAACCCAGAAGATGCTCAAACCTTAATATTCAATGACGGAGAGTCTATAGCCAACTCTTACTTTAATCCTAATGTATCTACTGCTATCATAGCTCACGGATGGATCAGCAGTCAATATAGCCATCTTAACCCTACTATTAGAGACGGTGAGCCTAGCAAGATCTTGATAATATGCAAAAATAACGCCTACCCATGAAACTCTTGAAGTGAACGCGACATGTTTACTTCATTATAATGTACAAGTAGGCGTACTGACAACTGCAAAAGAAATAATACCGTATACTTAAATTTTTTTTTTTCACCTGTTGCTAAGTAACATTTTCAATATTTTGCAACTAGTTTCAGTTAATTTTCTAATAATATAGTTTATTTATTTATTATTTGTTAATTAGATTAAAACTAAATTACATGACAATATAAACAAGATTAAAATAATAATTTAAATTAGATTAATATTATATAGTTATTAATTTAGGTCATTACTATTTATTAACAATAGGCATGATGAATAATTTTTAATTTTGCGTGTAAGCAAAATACCTCTTGATATAAGAAACTCGTTTAAATAATTATTTTGTCAACACGTAAATTTCCTGTTATAATAGGTACTAGCTTAAACTCACATTAATAATAGACTCGCCCAAGCTCTCCAAACAAACGGCTATACAAGCGTGACGTCACGCTTATGCTTTTCGTATGTAAATTTATGAATTTTGTTTGATAGCTATACGAAATATTGCGTTTATGAAAATTGTTTTATTACAAAATATGCTTATAAATTGTGTGAATAATTCAATGAAAAATGATTTTTTTTATAAATTCGTACTTTAAAAATGGATCGCCCATGGAACTGTAAATTATCATACAATGAGTTAGTTATAGTATATATAGTATGTTACTAAAAATTTTATATTTTGATAAGGCAATCTATATTTTACTATATGGATCAGTCACCATGACTATAAATACTTTGCCATTTTTTCATTACATTCTGAATCGCTAAATGTTTGCTGTTTTCTTATCAGTTACCCGTTTTTCAACAGCATATCTCAACAAAGAAGACGCAAATATTATTGTTTTGGACTGGAGCAAGATTGCTGCGAATTTCTACTCGACAGCAGTGGCCGCAGTGCCTCATGTAGGTCGAGGCCTAGGACAGTTCTTGATTTTTCTCAGTGAAGCTACCGGTACTTCGTTCAGCAGAATGCATATTATTGGTCATAGTTTGGGTGGTCATCTAGTAGGAAACGCCGGCAGAACAATAAAAAATGAAGCTAATAAACTAGCTTCACGTATCACAGGTAAAAACGTTGGACCGAGTTAACTATTTATTTTGAGGGGATTTAAATGAATTTAGGCATTATTCATTGACGACAATACAATAATTTTATCAATAATACATTAGCAGATTGGTTGGGGATCGATGATTTATCGGATAGATTGAAAGGTATACACATAAACCACCGACATTATTTATTGGTAGTCAAACAATTAGTGTTGTGTAGAATTTAATCAATACTTATGTTTTAGCTTTGGACCCCGCTGGCCCTTGCTGGTATAATAACAAAGATGGACTGTATCCTACAGATGCAAAGTACGTTGAAGCTATCCACACTAACGCTGGCATGTATGGTATTGACAAAGAAGTTGGTATCGCCAACTTTTATCCCAACGGAGGCATTGTACAGCCTGGATGTGATATTTTAGAAAACTCTTGTTCTCATAACCGTGCCTGGGAGCTCTTTGCTGCCAGCGTTACATACAATCGTTTTATTGGAAGAAAATGTAAGGACGCTGACGAAGCTAAGGAGAATATTAATTGTATTGGAGAAGAATTCTTTATGGGTAATGACAAATTGGAAAAATTCGGGTAAGACCCGTTTTTTTAAGGCCAACTATCAAAATTGAATACCTTTTGAGCAGCAATACGAGTTTACGGCTAAAGGTTGTTCGGCTGCATTTTACCTTTACTTCTTATTGTCGCAGTGAGTGCTTGATTTTGATAATGACTCGTAAGGTCGTCTCTACTAGGTATATTATACCTCCATGCAAAATATTTGCTTAATTTATGATAAAATTGTACCAAATTTAGTAACTGTACTATTTATTTTTTCAGAATTGGTGAATACAACCTGAAAACTAAAGGAAACTATCCATACTATGAGTAACTACAAAAAAGTGAACTATAAAAATAAATCATTCTATTAATGTTCTAATAACATCTCAAGAATTTATTTGTAATGATAACCCTATAAAACCCATTTTATTTAAATCAAAATATTTTTAGTTAGGATTTAAACTTGGCTGACATTATCTCACGTAGGTACGCCGTAGACCGTTTTATCAATTGAAAATGTGAGTCTATTATAAAAAAAAATCCACATTTACAGACTAGTTTTCATTGTTTTTCATACCATATATGAAAATTTTCGTGGCTTTTTATTTTATAATCTATACATATAACATAATGAATAAACATTTAACAACCTATTCTCATCAATGATAATTGTCTTTAAAGCAAACAATTTTAATATTATTGTTATACAAATGCCATTGCTAAGCTATATCGCATATAATCTAATATCCTCCGGGTTGTACATTATGTTCATCCTGTAGTAATATTCAGTGTCCCAGAGGGTTTGATATTATTATGACTAGCAACCCCGTTAACAAAGGAGACAATAGCATTGGTTAATAATATGTATTACATCTGATTAACCAAATGCGTATATTGACAGGCAAAATAGCAATTGCAAAACTATATAGTGCAGAGGCCGCATTATCGACTACCAAAAATTGTTTGATCAAACTGTCTTCTGTCTGGGCTAGATAGCCTTTATTTGACCGTAAGTCGTCCTGCCAATAAGCAGCGATAGCCGATTGGGAGTCCATAGGACTGCGAAGCCTAAGGTCTCAGGTTTGAATCCACGTTACGGCACACAGTTCCGTCAATGAATAGATTTGATTCATCTTTCAATTTTTTTTTTTTGGAACGAAGTTCCTTATCGCGCGTTGCGAAAGGGGGCTAGACGGAAAAAAAATGGAACGAAAAGTTGTAACGACACATTTCGTAGCAATTCTCATAGTGGCGTAGTAATTACATGCTACGTTACAGCTACGGTGCTACATCATCAGACACACAGAGAAATTTTTTTCTGTGTCTGTCTCTCTCTCTCGCTTATAGAAAAAATAAAGTTAAAATAAACTAAAAAACAAATTAAAAAGAAAGAAAAAAGACGAGAGTTGAGTTTCTAAAAATATAAGGGGCGCTGGCGCGCTGCGAAAGGTCCGCGCAGGCGTACACGATCGCTGTTCTAGTCAGATAACAGTGAATTTATGGCCTGGTATCGTGCACATTAATCCACAATTGGATCTGCAGAACTTACTTAAACTCTAAATCGGTGGACTTTATATATAGGACTTTGTAACGAAACCATAGCGCGATCTAACTCGATCCCAACGCCATCTATCGAGAGGCTTCGAAATTGATTGGTGTTACAGTACTAAATATCTCTCTCTCGCCTATGCAGAAAGCAAGCGAGATATTTTCGTTTTGTCTCTCTATTAATAATAAAGTAACTAAAAAAAAATACATATCCTTCCTTTTGTTGAGTGTATACAGGTGTTATGAACATAATAAATAATTAAAAATAATAACAATAATGAATCCTGACAATGTTTCTGCACAAGTTCCGGATATTGCTGATGGATTTAGTTAAGTCGAGATTTTATACAGACAATAATAAATGCTTTTGTATTTTAGCAAGTACGCATTATAATCTTTCTTTACTATTGTGCTAACCAAGTCATACGCGTTATTATCTCTCCATTATTGTGTGTTTAGCAAGTGTACGCGTCATAACTATATTAAATTCAAAAGCAAATTATTTATAATATTACCACAGAATGTTTACTAATTTTGTTACGTACATTTCATGGAATATCCGATTAGAACACATCTAATTATGTCATTGGGATTGGTGATGAGATTATTGATAATGAGATCTGATATTATTATATCGCGAGTAAACTTGCGTATACAATTTAAAAGAAAGCAAGGTAATCGCAGAAAAATAATGTTAAAAACATTGACGTATAAAGTAAAAGATAAGGTTTGTTATGTGTAATCATAGAACTATTACTCCTAGAAACCGAGTACACGCATGAAATGTGAAGCCACTTTAATTGTGCCGTTTCAGTTCAGTGTAACTCTCTGGTATTTATCAGATTTTCATTTAGTTTGTATGTCCGCCAAGCGGCGCATTATAATTTTCAATCAATTTGTTTTTAGCCCAACTTTATACTTAAATTCATACAAGCAGTTTATTGATCTAGGCATTATTAGTCTATGCGTGTGTTTGAATGAACCTCGCTTTTGATATTTTGAAATTCGAATAGCACGAAAGTTCGAAGATAAGAATTATTTTGAAATTGAGTGTGTAAGGCACAGGAAATATTGTTATGTAGTCATTCAGCCTATAGGAGTATTGTGATAAATTCTCCACAATGATTTTAAAAGTATCATTCGACTATTTTTAGAGAATGATTAAGTGATTCTGAATGATCGTGTGTACGCTTGCTACGCTTGATAATTTAATTGTCTTAATGTTTGTTTTTTTTTAATTTGGTTTAAATTTTTGGTTACCGTATATTTAGTTTATTAATAGACTGTTTATTTGTTTAGTGGTTAAGGTCGCATAACTTTTACTGCAATCTCGGGTGCGAATCCTGATTTGTTGTTACTTGGAATTACCGAACTTCGTTCCATCCGGGTGTCCCTTGACACCTCAGTAGTTTTTTTAATAATTCGACTTTCTTAAAAAGTCAGTCGGTAAGTCGGTGCTGATAAAATTCAAATAAGAACACGATGTTAAGCAACCACTTCAAGAACTTTCAAACCAACTTTTTGCATTATTTAACAAAATTCTTTGTGTTTTTTGATGTCGGATTTTTTAAAAATTATTTAAGTACTCGAAGAAGTGAAGTCTTCCAATCCACACTTGAGATCCGTACCCAACTGTGGGACAAACAGGGCTGCTAATATCAAGACGTCATGGTACCGCATCAGTTTGTTGTACTATTAAATAATCAGTATCAAACAATTCTTATCGGTTCCTAACATAATAATTATCTAGGCTGTTAGTTGATAATTATATGAAATAAATACTGAAGAATACGTTGATTAACCATACAGTCTAATTACAATTTTTACAATGAAGGTCATCCTGTTTTTACTTTTTGCAACGGGTAAGTTTATTTTACATATCAGTGTAACAGTTTATTTGCAACAGTGAATGTTATAATAAAATAGATTAATTTAAGCCTATTATTTCCTGTAAAATTACATTAACCTGAAAATAGTGATTAAAATGTATCTGATCTATAACTCAAAAATCTAAATGATCCATTTCTTAAATAACTTAATCATATCAATACATGCATAACAAATTAATTAAAAGAAAAATGAACATTAAAATATTTACATTTTATATAGATATATTACATTTACATATTTACATTAACTATTAATTGAATTTTGATATTATTAACTAAAAGAAATAATTAAAACTCATGATTGCTTTACCCAATTATTTACACTTTAAATTATTTTATATCATGGATTATTTAGTTTATATTATATTATATTTATATCATATTTGTTGTGTAAGAACCCCTCTTAGGTGAAGGCCTCCTCCAGAGAGTGCCATGTCTCTCTCTCTATTCTTTGTCCCTTGTACCCAGTCCCGGCCTGCTACACGCGTGATGTCATCTGTCCATCGTGCAAGCTGGCTGCCTCTCAAAAGTGAATGTTATAGCGTGATTAAACTATGATTAAAACATTATAGTTTCATGTTATGAACATTGATAAAGCAGTATAGACAATTTTAGAAGTTTTTTTTTTCTGTTTTAAAAAGTCAATTGCCATCAGTCCTTTGTATATTTGCACTTTTATCAATTTGGATGTAATATAATTGGCGTTTAAGGTGCAGGGGCCATTGCCACTGCTACCATCTTAAAATATGTGCCCCTTTTGAGCCGGTTAAGGAAAATTTTAGAAGTTGTTTAACTTATTTGTAATAATATTGAACAGATGAAAATAGAAATTTCAAAAAGCCCAACTTTGTCATAATTTTATTTAATACCATTAAAACTTTAAATGTATTTTTTTATTATTATTTAACTAGTGTACACTGCGTCTGCGGTGCCCACCGAGCAGGGATTCCCGCCGAATAACTATGCATACCCACGATATGTTCGGTACTCCGATGAGGACGGAAAGACTCACACAATCGATCTTCAAGATCAAATAGATACTTCTCTCCTTAGTGAAGTTAGCAGGAATCCAGCCAACAACCGATACTTTCTTTACACCAGGTAATTTACATTTGGTCTTCTTATTCTTTTATTAACTGGAGCCGTATTTATACTTATACGATAAGTTTTATGATACATCTTATAGTCACTTAAATTATATCTTGTTTTAACTGTTTTTCATACACCAACAGTCGCGTTTAGCAAGAAGGAGACGTACAGTCCTTTTAATTTTTACAAGTAGTCAAAAGTAGTCAAAATGAAAAAATAGATAATCAGAAAACAGTAAAAGGGTTTTATTTTAAATTGTTATTATATATTATATATTTGTATATTATGTGCTTGTATATTAGTATATTTATTGCTCATATATGAGTAATACGAATCTTTATTTATGCATTTTTTTTCTACAGGAAAAACCCGGTCACATCTCAAGAACTGTTCATTAATAATGCTAACTCTATCAGACACTCTTACTTCAACCGCTATCATCCTACGGTTGTCATCGTCCATGGCTGGCTTAGTAACCAGGATACGGATCTGAACCCCGTCATCAGAGACGGTAAGTACAGTACAGAAATACAATGAGACCGTAACACTTTTTGTTCTATGGGCTTAGGCCCATAGCTCATACGCTACTTATTGGCGATCGTTGATTGGGCAACTGACAACAGTTCGATAGCGGTATCGGATGACCAAAGAACTGGGACACCAATTCTATTTTTTGGTTAGTTCTTTGTGATGTATATTTAAACTAGATTTGTACTTACATTTTAGCTAAACAAGCATAATATATTTTCTTGCAGCATATCTTGCCCAAGGCCCTACGAATGTGATTGTGGTGGACTGGAGAAGACTTGCCATATCCAACTACGTTACCGCTGCCAATGGTGTGCCAGCCCTTGGTTGGGGTCTAGGACAATTCTTAAACTTCTTGACCTCTGTTACTGGAGCCTATCTGAATTCTATTCATATCATTGGGTTTAGTTTGGGAGCTCATTTAGCGGGTAACGCAGGCAGGGCGCTTGACGGAAAAGTTGCTCGAGTTACAGGTACGATATACTAAAAGACATTTAAAGTCCAAGAGTAAGATAAAACATATTAAGGACAATGGGAAAAAAATAATAATAACGAATATATAAGGGCACTCGCCCACGGTGACTTTCTATAGCGATGCTGTCGCGCGTTTAGTAAATGCGCGACCGCATCACTATTAACGCGTGTTAGTCGCATTTCCACCGCGCTACTGCATCGCCACTGTATCGATGCTAACGCGCGAGTGTGTCGAACGACATCGGGGAGAAAACGTAGGGCGGGTGCCGCGGGTGGCGCGTGAGTGGAGAACCGAGCATCAGAGTAGCGTTTGCATCGCGACTGAATTTGGGCCCGTTGGCGAGGACACACAGATAACGACCGCTCGTCGTGGGCGAGGCTCCTAAGCACTACAAATTTACGACGAAATCCCGCAAAATACTAAGAATTTAGATTTCAGTTGATGCTATTTTTTGCACTTTCAAAATTGTGGCTTGACCTTAAAGTGAATCTATTACTGAATTTCCGCGATGTAATCAGACCTCCAAGATTTATAGGTATTACAACATCCGCATAAATATGATAGGTACGTCTCAGACATCAATTAATTGTATAATCTAGTTATCGTATTAGTGAGGTATTAATTATTACTTATGTTGCCGCGCCAATTTCATTTCAAAAATGTATTTTATCTATTATTAATCTTAGCGTCTACTTCAATTGCTTCAATTATTCAACATGCTATGGTTGATAATGCTAAAACTAATTTATAATTGAGGTTGGAAGAGATACTTCTTTCGGTAGTTTCAATTTCAATTTCATTTATTCACACATTATAAGCTTACTTATGCAAGTCATACAATAAAAAGAAAAAAAAATAATGCCATACAATATCAAATTACAAACATTGAAGATACAATTAAAACAATGAAAACATAACGAATTTATTATGAAATTATTACTTAAAATAATTTAAATATTATATCACATTAAGAGATAGAATAGATTACATTAGGATTGAAAAAAACAAAATTAATTATGGTAATAAATAATGTCAGACATAATATAAATTATTAATTACGATGAAAATCATTTAGATAAAGCGCGACAGCTCCAGCTACTTTACCAATTTGATCAAAGAAGTATTATTTATTTTAAAGTGTTATTGAATATATAATTATCGATATTTTTTGTTTTTTTTAGGTTTGGATCCCGCTGGCCCTCTATGGAATTTCAACAGAGACAGCCTTAATCCCAATGATGCTATTTACGTAGAGGCTATTCACACTGACGGTGGATATACTGTTGGAGGTCTTGGAATTGGTTCCAATGTTGGAGACGCTGACTTTTACCCCAATGGAGGCATCAGCCAACCCGGTTGTCTCAGCAACGTTTGCAATCACAATCATGCCTGGAGACTCTTCGCCGCGACTGTCTCATACAACCATCTGATCGCCAATCAGTGCTCCAACTCTATGCAAGTTGCTCTTGGCACATGCCGTGGAAAAGAATTCACCATGGGTAATGGTGACTTGGAGAAATACGGGTTAGTTCATTATTATTAATATGACATAGAATAGAAATATGAAAAGTACCATAAACTGCAGATAGGTATAGGATCTTTTTTATTTGCGTGGAATTGAAAAAAAGACGATCACGACCACTCCATTAATTTGATATTAGAATAAACTGTAGTATTACTTGGTTAAAAGTAGCATATTTTGTTATGTATTATTATTAGAGTAATTACTTAACTTGTTTTTCAAGTTTCATTGAATGTAGGTACTTTTGATTTATCTTACTCTACGTTTATTTTTCACCTAACGGTATTTAGGATTCAACTGGAGCTGAACAGCTAGTCTAATAGCTCTCAATCATTATGAATTGAACTATGCATTAACTATTTCATTTTCTTTTTCAGAACGGGTGTATACCGAGTTGACACTAGACGT
The DNA here is from genome assembly GCA_905147285.1 of Hypena proboscidalis. Classification (NCBI taxonomy): domain Eukaryota; kingdom Metazoa; phylum Arthropoda; class Insecta; order Lepidoptera; family Erebidae; genus Hypena; species Hypena proboscidalis. The sequence goes on along the minus strand of LR990140.1, from coordinate 10,906,726 downwards.
CGATACCCTTACTAATACAATGATATTAGTTAAACCACAATGATGAAATTAAAAAAAAACTAAATCCAGCTACCATCTACGGCTTCACCTCCTTTCTACGTAAAAAAATACTAATGACATGTGTTCAGACCTAAAGAAAAACCATTCAAAGCGTTTTGGAGGCGTTTGATAACGATCACTATGCAACGATATTTTTATTATATTACTTAGATAATATTAATGTATGATACGTAAATATGTACAAATAAATAATATATTATGAAGGATGTTTCTTTTTTAAAACGAGTTTTTTGTCAAATAGTATTTTTATTATTATATCCAGTTTATACAGGACCAACAAATAGTAAGACTGTCCCCTGGTAATATTTATAATAAAGTAACATGACAACATACCACATTTTATTGGTCCTAGGGATTCCTAGAACAAAGCAGGATGCAGGCAGCAATGGACAGCTGGAAAATACCAGCTTTTTAGATTTTTCAGGTCCAGATTTGTCGCTAGTCCTCATGAAGTGTAATAGTTTTTAGGGCACGACGTTGACATAAATGTGATTTATGCTTTTTGTTGATTTATTTTGGAGAATTAGAACAAAATAGATTATAACTATTTAGTGGCATCATTCAGCTTCTTAAGTAGTTCAGAACTCTCGAAAAAACATAAAACCAAAGGTGTACGTACATGAAAATTGGTAGTTCTGAATTCTCATATTTCTTTTATTTTACAAATCAGGAACACTATAAAGCGTGGATGAAATGATAAATCTTGTAAAAAACAAAATATATTGTCTAGCCGTCTTAACTGGATAGTATTTAAGTGGCAATAAGACGTAATGTAACAGTTTTATTTATTTTTAATCGGCTTCCAAAAAGAAGGAGGTTTGTTAATTTGATTCAATGTATTTTTTTCACTGATTACCCGAAGACGCCATGACCGATAAGAGTTTTGTTTGTATGTCTGAACTATTTAGCAGAATTAATGCGTTATCTCTTTTTTAAAGTATTTAAAAGACAGCTTTTTTATTTTTTTACTATTTTATTGGTCAAAAAAGGAAAAACCTTCTACACGTGGCTCCACCCGCGAGTTAGTTATGTCGATTAAAAGTAACCTATGACCTTTCTCAGGTCTTGAACTCCATACCAATTTCCAACAAGATCAGTTCAGTAGTTTTGCAATGCAAGCGTAACAGACATACCAACAGAGCTACTTTCTCATTTATAATATAAAATTTCGTTAGGATACAAGGAACTAGTAAGGATTAGTAAGGATAATCAGTATTTAATAATTCTTATCGCTGCCAAAAATGATAATTTTATCTGAGTTGTTGATGATGATAATTATATTAAATAAAAACTGGAGAATACATTGATTAAACAGACTTTTTTTCCGAAATTGCAACAATGAAAGTCTTCTTGTTTTTATTAATAGCAACGGGTAAGTTTATTTTCTATAATATTTAGTCAGTGACAAATAAAATGCATCAATGTAACAGTGCGATATTTAAGAAGTACATTATAATTCAATAAAATTAAATTAAATACGCGGCTGCTAATATGCGCATGCAAATTAAAACATAATAAATTTATGAATGTATAAATTTATAAGTGTGCGTTTGTAATAAGTTTTTTGTGGGTTTTGAGTTTATTGTGATTTATTTACATTATTTTAAACAAAACATTACAAAAAAATAGGCTCCTGAGATAAAAATCTCTTTAGTATTTTATGTTATTATTAAGAGTGTATGAGTGTGTGTGGAAGTGTGTGTTGTGATATTAACAGAGCGATTGCCTCCCTAATGATGCGACGCGTGCGGTATAGTCCCAACAGCTACCTGAACTACATGCTGGAGAGAGTAGATTGTCCAGTTGTGCGCCACTAAAACAGCATACATTTTGAAATGAATTATATTATAATTACTAACATAGATAATAATATACAAACTATGGGTGTGAATCTGCAATAAAATTATAAATAAATAAATGGTGAAGAATTTATACCATAATCATAAAGTTTACTACATTTTTAATATGAAATCTCTATAAATAAGCCGAGATGTGCTGAAGAGATACATTACTGTATGATAAAGGATCAGCTCAATGGTGATATTGTTGTAGTAGCGTGAAGGACTTAAGGTGTGTGTGAATTGATGTGTGTTCCTGGTGCGTTTGATCTTTACATTAAAATGTATGGGGTGCATGAAAGAAGCCTCCCCGAGTGACGTACACAACGATTTCCTACGTCCGGCGAAGCGAATTGGCTAATCCTTTCACCACGATGGCAAGTCAAAATAAAATTTGACTCAGCCATCGACACGACGTAGAAGAAGATTAAAATGTATTTGATCTATAATATCATAATATATTTTATTAGATATAATACAATCTGTTAAGGTTATTAACTTCTAGAATTGTCTATTTATAATTAAATAATTCAATAATAATTTTAAATGTTTTGTTATATACAACTTTCAAGTTGTATAGACAATTTCAGATGTTACTTACTTTAGCAATTTTACAAAACAGTTAAAAAAAAGTCAGTTATTTATCAAAATGTAAGAAGCTTAACCCTCTATGTCGTATTAAAACTTAATTATAATTTTATCTAAAACTATTTATAAAACTTTTAAATTTTATTTTATTACTAGTGTACACTGCGTCTGCAGTGCTCGCGAACCAAGATTTCCCGCCAAATACCCATGTATACCCCCGGCATATTCGGTACTCCGATGAGGATGGAAGCACTCACACCATAGATCTTCAAGATCAACTAGATACAGCTCTCCTTGCTGAAATCCAAAGGAATCCTGCCAACAACCGATATTTTCTTTACACCAGGTAGCTTTCTTTTTCTTATAAAACCTTTGCCGTATAAAAACATGTACGATCAGTTTCATTATTTAACTTATATCTTATTGTCACTCGAATGATATTTAGTTGTGTCTGTACTATACAAATACAGTCTGTTTTCGCATTTAACATAATGGTAATTCAGCCTTTGTATAGTTAAAAAAGTGATCAGAACACAAAGTGACATCAATGATCAAACATAAATGATGAGAACATAAATAATCAAAAAAATATTATAAAGATTTTGATTAAAAAAAAATAAGGTGATTGTAGAACTTAAGACATATTTTTATTGATTAACCACAAATCTTTACTGACGTATATTTTTTCTGCAGGCAAAACCCTAGATCGTCTCAAGAACTGATCATGAATAATGCTAACACTATCAGAAACTCTAACTTTAACCGTAATAATCCTACGGTTGTCATCGTCCATGGCTGGCTTAATAATCAAAATTCGGATCTGAACCCGGTCATTAGAGATGGTAAGTACAGAACAGAAATAAAATGAGGCCATAGCTCGACTGGTCATGCTTACAGTACCCGAGATGGGATTTTTTTTTTCTATAAAAAAAATCTCAGAAGCCCCAAAGAAAAATCAAATTGGTGACTATTCTCTAGTGATTTTTTTTGTACTTTATCTTAATAAATATAATAAATCTAAACAAACATGATATATTATGTTCTTAAATTGCAGCATATCTTGGCCAAGGTCAAACCAACGTAATCGTGATGGATTGGAGAAGACTTGCCAGATCTAACTACGTCACCGCTGCCAATGGTGTGCCAGCTCTTGGTTGGGGTCTAGGACAATTTATACGCTTCTTGACCTCTAATACTGGAGCCTCTCTCAGTTCTTTCCATATCGTCGGATTTAGTTTGGGAGCTCATTTGGCGGGTAACGCTGGCAGGGCGCTTAATGGACAAGTTGCACGAGTTACAGGTACAATGTATTTGGTTTTAACGGTTAAAAATTTGTTATTATAAATTGGAAAATCTATAAAAAAAAACTATAAATAGTAGACATTAAAACAACAGTATTATTAAGAACATAAAGGAGAACGGATAAAGATTTTTCAAAAATTAGACAACGTGTCTAAATCGCGTAATTATTATAAAGGTAAATAAATACACCTATGCTCGACGTTTCGAATGACTTGCATCATTCTTGGTCACGAGCCGACCAAGAATGATGCATAGGTATTTATTTACCTTTATAATAATTACGCGATTTAGACCCGTTGTCAAATTTTTGAAAAATGTTCTCAAATCGCGTAATTTTAAAAACATATAATGGATAAAGAACAAATTGCTAGCACATCGCACTACGATGACATCCTGTAAAATAACCAGAATTTAGGGGAGGATTTATTAAATTTTTCGATAGTGTAGCTTGACCTACATAAGAATAGAATCTATATCTGAATCTTTACTATATATTCAGACCTCCTAGATCTAAAAGATGTATAACAACCGCAAATGATATTTATGCCTGAAAAATAAAATGAAATATTATCTGAAGTCTTAATCTAGTATCGTGCTAATGAGGTATTGCTCGTGTCGTGTTCGTTACATTATCTTATCTATTATTATCGTTTCTATCATGACGTCTTCTTCAATCGTTTTATTAACCAGCGATTACTTGTGCCTTCGTTTGCGTGGCATTGGGAATGAGAAAAAAGCCTTGCTGCAATCTTTGCCTGATTGATTTAAAAAAAACCATCAATCCCTTTTGTTTTCAAAATATCTATCTTAGTATAAATAAAATCTAACGGGAATTAATGCGATCATGCAATTATTTCCCTTTTAGGCTAGATAGATTCCCGTTAGATTTTATTTAATCATACAACGCGTAAGTTTAAAAGTTAATCTATCTTAGTGTCCATTAACATTATTTAAGGAACCCAAGTACAGAAATTAATGCCATTTTTTGTTAAATCTCCTCAATATACCGATTTCGCTCATACGGCATTTTATTATATATGTATACATAGGTAGATTAAAATATGTTGATACCTAATACATATTATTGATATACATGGATTGGAAAGTTACAGGCAATAGCGTAATTTTATCGTTTCTTTTAGGTTTGGATCCCGCTGGCCCTCTATGGAATTTCAACAGAGATAGCCTTAATCCCAATGATGCTATTTACGTAGAGGCTATTCACACAGACGGTGGATACACCGTCGGAGGTCTTGGCATTGGTTCCAATGTTGGAAACGCTGACTTTTACCCCAATGGAGGAATTAGCCAACCCGGTTGCATCAGCAACGTTTGTAATCATAATCGTGTCTGGAAGTTTTTTGCTGCGACTGTCTCATACAACCATCTGATCGCCAATCAGTGCTCCAACTCTATACAAATTAGTCTTGGAACATGCCGTGGAAGAGAATTCCCCATGGGGAATGCTAACTTGAGGAAATCCGGGTTAGTATATTATTTGTATGACATACATAGACACAGTAAACTGGCCATGCCAATGGGGTGCATGAAAGGAGCCTCTCCGAGTGACGTACACAACGATTCCCTACGTCCGGCGCACCCTGGGCAATTCGCGAGCTCTCCAAAGCGAATTGGCTAATCCTTTCACCACGATGGCAAGTCAAAATAAAATTTGACTCAGCCATCGACACGACGAAGAAGAAGAACTGGCCATTTCAACTGAACTCTCGGCGTTTTCAAGTTGCCCTTGGAACAGCTGTGCGGGCATCTAGGGCACTCTAGTAGCTGAGACATTTATGTTTGTGGGCGCTGCAGACGCACAGGATCTGTGCGACTGCAGCATCCTATTTGAGTAAACCCCCATTTCTCGCGATTATATACTGTCACTTCCCGTGAGTATTAGTATCACAATTTCATTAATTTAATATAGACAATGCGTAATTTTACGTGGTCGTTAATGTAAAATACTTATTTCGAGTATTACTATAGCAAATACTAAATTCGTTTTGTAAAGTTTAATTAAACGTTGGTACAATAAATTGACGCTGTTGTTTCTCCTAATTTTGCTTGAGCTTTGTAGCATGGCCTTGAGCTGAAAAGCTAGACTATTAGTTATTATTAGAGACCGGATAATATGCATTTGCATATTTGCATATGCATTTGCATATTTAAGCGATTTTCAAGGCTAATAGCATATTTTTACTAATATCTAGTGATGATGCATATTATTGCTATAATTTACAGTAGGTAGGTATTTTTCGAGCGTAGCGCACTCGGCAGCCGCGCGTATTTTGTTTTGGTAGGTACTCAAAAAATGAAAGAGACAAATGATCGCGCCGCCGCGCGCTCGCCTACCGCGCTACTCCCACCTATTATGCATGTCATTATTACTTTGATTGTTGACACGCTCGTGCTCGGATAATTCATCTGCAGTTAAAAGTTTTTGTGTGTGTACAATGCCTCCCGAAAAAAAAAGTGTGTCTTCGTGGATAGTTTTCTATAAATGTATGCTGATTTTTTAATAAAAAATATAAAACTTAATAGTTTTTTTCTTTTATCAAATAACAATAAATTAAAAAGATACATACATAATAAAGTAAAACATAAATAAGACAAGTATTTACTAACAAAATACTTAAATCTAAAGGAATAATATTTACAAAACAAAAAAAACTCATTTAATGTTGCATATTCTGTCAGTTTTCGTGCATATTTTAGGCATTTTTCATGCATATTTGCATGCATATTTCAAGCTTTTTAAGTTGCATATTATCCGGTCTCTAGTTATTATTATTTTAATTAAACTTTTCAATAACTTTTCTTTTTTTCAGAACTGGTGTATACAGAGTCAACACTGGGCGCCGATACCCTTACTAATCCAATAAAAGAAGAAGTTGTGAATAAAACTCAAAACAAATATAATGTGTATTATTATTATTATACGGAAGACAGTATGAATAAATTTTGTAAGTTTTTTTTTAAATTAAACGATTTTATTGCCTTGTAATGCTATTTTATTTCTCCATTTGCTGTGAAGGACCATAAAATAGAATGATTGTTATGGCTACTTATGGCTATATTATTAACAAAAAAATATGACCATAACGTCGCTGACTCTAAAATAGATCTTGAAAATACATAAATAAATAAATATCTCACGACATTCACACAACGTCATTTAAATTAAGCAGCATGGAACTTGCATATCTGATACTAATATATATTTACTTTTTCTTTTGTAAATTAATACTTATTGTTCATAGAAACACCTAGGCCAAGACAATCCTCCATATTCATGCACACAAAAAAATGTCTCGAGCGGGAATCGAACCCGCGACCTCAGCAGAATATCCTGTCGTCAAATGAACTTAAGTCTCATTTACCATGATTACCTATAATTATTATATTTACAATATATGACTTTTGCAAACCGATTTTGTAGTACGTCAGTTAGATTAGGAGTTTCAATTTTACACAAAAATGTAATCAAAATTTTAGTAAATTATTTCCTACATATAAATATGGTCGTCAATAATGTACAATTTAATTTTATTGCATTCATGGAATAATGCGGATCCATAGTAAATCTTAATAACTAGTCAATAGAAATGCTATCGACTATCTTTTAACACTGGGACGCATGTCGCCGGTTTTCAAATACCACTTTTTGTATTCCTGCAAACAAAATTATTCTTTTTGGCGATGACATTAAGACGACAATTCCTCAACTCGCACTTGTGTTCGATTAGACAAATGCGCTTGTATTCCTGCAAACAAAATTATTCTTTTTGCGATGACATTAAGACGACAATTCCTCAACTCGCACTTGTGTTTGACTTGACAGATGCGCGGCGACAAGGTCACGCGTCTTTGACATTTCTATTGCCTTATTATTAAGATTTCTATGTGCGGATCCCATGCTGGCAACAAAACTCTAACCAATCAAAAACAACTTAATTAAAATTAGGACGTAAACATAGTTAGTACCTATGTTTACACCCTAACCTAGTTTTATGTACCAGTATTATAACTAAAAACAATTTTATACATACCTTTACCATACCTTCCAAATACAAAAACTAACAAGCATAAAAATTTTACGATATATTTTTTTTAAGTATTCAAGAAGTATCCAACCTTATTTGGTCCCTAAAAACAAAGTTTAAAGAAAAACAAAGAAGATGTTGCAACTGCTTTTATGATACCTACATAGTCGAGTTCAACAGGAACACATTATTAACTCTTATTGACTGATTGATTACTGTATATACTTAAGTATTCATAGATATAGTTATAAAATTATAACATATTAGCTGTTGCCCGCGACTTTTTTGCGTTGAATTAGATAGTTTCATACTATTTCCTACTAAATTGAGATACTTCCCTCATACACTTTCAACCCCAAATTTACCCCCTTGTATAGTGGAATTGCCGAGAATCTATCTTATTGTTACTTTAAATCGATTAGGTAACCTATTCGATAATTGAATGCACTTTCCTTTGATGATGAACCTCACGTATAAACATACAATCCCTAATATAACCCCTTAGAGATAAAATACAAAAATGAAAAATATACCAGTTTTTAGCTACGTAACTTTGAAAACCACATTCAATTCCAAGCAGTAGTTTTTGCGTGATGATGAGCTTACAAACATACAGACAGAAAGGCTGACAGACAAAAATTATAAAAATATATGTTTTGGCTTTTACTGAATACCACTCATATTAATTTTCCTGAAATGTCTTCAATGTCTGTACAGACATAGCAAATTATCAATTTTATTATAGGCATAGATTATTCAAAGAATATGAAAATATATTATTTCTAGATAAAAAATAAGTATGAGGTATTGTGTCCAAATATAATTAATAATTTTCAATTGCTCATAGACAAACAACGCAAGTTTTTTTGTGTAACCATGTAATATTTAGGAAATTACTGCTGTTGTTATAATTATAATAATAAAGTAATTGGCAAGCGGACGCCGAGATCGCGGGTTCCATTCCCGCCTAAGAAAAATCTTAGTGTGCATGAACTTGATGGTTTGTGTTAGTCTGGGTGTTTCTATGTATAAGAAGTATGTATTTACAAAACGAAAAGTATATATGTATTAGTATCTGTTATTCTAGTATCCATTATATAAGCTCTGCTTAGTTTGGGACTAGATGACGTTATGTGTAAGTTGTGAGATGTTTAAATTTCCTCGTCATTCGAGAGCTAAAAAAAAATATTTCAAACAATAGATAAATAAAATATAATTATTTAATATTTTTTATACCTATTTGGTTTCCTTACTGATTATTAAGACTATTTTAATTATTAAGAGATTGCTCCAAATATTCATTCAGGCGCCCCTTTTTTGTGCACTTATATTTTAATGAAGCACTGGAGTTCCAGCAATTAATAAAGAATAATTTGAATGTTTGTTTTGTACAATTTATGCAACAATACAACTAAAGATTGAGAGTGTGAAAATACGCAGTTACGTTCTCTCTTGTTGCTCAGCGCTCTTTTTGCGTTATGCGATCTGTACTATCAATTTAATCATTTTTCCAATGAGATGGCTATCAACGACCCAAGAAAGGTCAGGCGTAGAACGCAACGGTTTTACTACCTTGCAGTGTCATGAGTATGTTCAAGGTATGCTGGAAGCTCTTCGTCTATCTTTGACCCTCAGTCCTCGAAACACGCTGGCTCCAACAATTCGACCCTTCAAGCTTGCAGATGGAAGTAAGCGTCAGCGTCAACGACCGACGTATGTTCACATATTTTCATACCAAAAAGATGCGCGCGATGACGTGACGACACAAAACGTTTGCGCGCACATATTTTCTATAAAATATGTTGACGCTTGCTTCCTGCTGAACTGCAAGCTTTATGTTGACAGTTATCAAATCGCCAAGTCTCACATATACTAGAGCAAGTGTAAAAACACAATTTTGTAGGAGAGCGGTTTAGAGCGAATTTTACCGGCCCTAAAGTCAATGCTGAAGCCGGTCTATGGATGAACATTGAATGACAGATAGAAATCAATAACCGGGTTCGGCGTTAAACTTCAACCGGTATAATTAGCCCTAAAACGCTCTCCTTCGAATTCGTGTTAATGTACATTCAAAATTGTTTGTATATGTAACGTGTGATGCAATTAATGATGTTTGTTTTTTTATGAACAATTAAGATTAATTATTAATTTTATATAACTAAGAATAAGAATCTATCAGTCAACAATCGCAAAATTAATAAAAGAAATGACTAAGAGAGCCAAGAAAATAACTTTATATTTTTTATTGTTTGATTCTATCTAATCTTGATTTTATATAATTTGTCATCATCACCGATGGTGATTTAAATATAATTTCTTTGGCAATTAAAATACCTAACTAATAATATACTGTTTGCTTGTCAGTCATTTTAAATAATGTATTTATTTTTTACTAGCTGAGTACACAGAGCGGCTCCACTCGCTCGTTAGGTATGTCAATTAAAAGTAGCCTATGTCTTTCCTGGTGTCTTAAAAGTTACTTTCGCATTTTTTTTACAAGTAGGATAATTTATAAAATATTAAAGTTGAAAAATTAAGAATCCAGCAGGACTCGAACCTGCACCCCCTGGGTATACGCCCCAAGTGCTTTGCCAATTCAGCTATGGATTCGTATGCTGCCGGACTCGAAATTTCTCAACTCTTTTTGTGCCAGCTTTTAGCTAGACGAACCTTATTTGGTTTTAGCGCCATCTATGTGATGTAATAAGTCACTATTCACATACTGTAAGTTTGAATTAAGATCAATACTGTTACAGTCAAGAGATGACGCATTTTTATCAAATACTTGTACAAAAAGGCATAGCAAAGCTAAAATTTGCTTTAAAATATTACAAGTAGGATAATGTAAGTAAGGGAAAAAAGATTTAGAATATGGCAAAAATATGTTTATACACTTAAATGGGATTCAGTAGCATTTATCGTCTGATGATGAATAAGAATAATGTTTAAACACTGCACACAAAAAATGGTACAAAAGGTAGTTGGTACGAAATAAAACTTTTATTTTGTAAAAAGTAATATCAAGCTGATTTTATTGTTATTTTGTAGTGCTTCAATTGTTTTGTTACAATTTATTTGTTACTTATAATTAGGCGATTTCAAATGTATCAATGTTCTTTTTATAAACCTTACCTTATTACCAGTGACCTGGTAATAAGTTGTTCATATTTTATATTATTCGTTGAAGTTATGGTTTTGTGTTCATTATTTTAAAAGAAGTGAAGTCACTAATAAAGAAAGTTTATAATAAAACAATTTATCAGATTAGAGATAATTTAATCTTCTTATCTGTTGTGTCTTTGATAATGTTAAGTTGATGCTTAATATATATAATAGGGTGCAAATGGTTTTTTCCATTAATTAGTCAAAATGAAGAACGTCTTTTTGTGTTTACTTATCGCTACGGGTAAGTTACTTACTATGTATATTTAAATTTGGTAACTGTATACTGGCTGCTGTTGTTCGAGCGTCATTCTGCTTACAATAAAAAAGAAACTACACTTACGGACGGCGCTTTCGTACTACGAGTATGTACGATCCGAATCCTATCCGAGTTCAGTGCAGAGACGTCCTGGTACTATTTAAATGGAACTATATCTGATTTCCGTCATCATATTTCTCATGCAAACAGTTCTTGTCGGACTCGTCAGATTGTATGCAGTGTGAAAGCGTTCTCTGTCATTATTATGAGTGCTTTAAAGGTTATATATATTTTATGCATAGTATTAATTTTGAATAAGATATTAGGGACCAAAGCACATTTAATATTCATAACCATAATAACGAACAAAAACCATAGCTGCTTTAAGATAAAAAGTTAAATATGCTGAAGTTTCCATTCTTTATGCTAAAGAACCAATAACTGTAAAAATTAGGACGGACAGCGTATTGTATGTACCTATTAAAAACATTTTATTCTTCCTATTTCCAGTATATACCGCGTCTGCGGTACCCGTTGAGCAAGGTCTCATGGAAAATGACGTTCGACGTATCATCAGATTTACCGACGACGCTGGCAACCAAAACGAAATCAACCTTGATGCCGACATTGAAAATGACGATATTGAAGACGCTTCAAGACCTGAAAGCAACCAGTACCTGCTATTTACCAGGTAATACAATTTAAAGATTGTGTAAAATTGTATGCTGCTGAAGAAATTGCGAGTGTTTGGTTGTGCGATTCTGTAAATTAAACGGTAGATTTTGATATGGTAGTGCATCTTTTCATCCATATAAATACGGTCGATAATTGCTTGTCATACGTTTAAATTTTATACGATTCCATTTCCGGAATACGCCTGCCGAAAGTCCAAGGTAATTCCATGTAATTAGTTAGGACAGATAGCTGGTGATGATGACATTATATTTTGTTTACTAATTAAATTTAAAAAAGATCTTTAATTTTAAGGCAAAACCCCGAAAAACCTCAAAACTTAGTCATCAACGATGCCTACACCATCAAAAAATCAAACTTCAAGCGTAAAAATCCTACTGTAGTCGTCGTTCACGGCTGGCTCAACAGCGAGGAATCTGGCCTTAATCTCGCCATTAGAGACGGTAAGAAATTACTCAAACTTATCATAGATTTTTTCTCTGATTCAGCCATACCTATTTATTTTGTTTCTATTTTCCTAAAGCTGTAAGTATTTTGAGATGATTATTTCATCGGAGGTCTTTCTGTGCTATTTTATTGCCGATCAATTAGAAAAAGACGCGTTTTGTTAATGTTTTGCCATAAACAGACATGTCTTTTAACAGCACTGATTTTTAATCCAGTTTTAATCTCAATCAGAATCGTCGATAAACTTACAAAATTGATTGCAGCATACCTTGAAAAGAGCGAAACTAATGTTATTGTTGTGGACTGGGGACGCCTGGCCCGTTCCAACTACGTCAGCGCTGCTCGAGGAGTTAGCGCTGTCGGTAGCAACATTGCAAAGTTCTTGGACTTCCTCACTGACGTCACTGGAGCTCGTCTGGACTCCTTCCACCTCGTTGGTTTCAGTTTAGGAGCTCACGTAGCTGGTAACGCCGGTCGCCAGCTTGGAGGCAAAATTGGCCGTATTACAGGTAATTTTGAAGCTGACCGTCGAAAGATTTAAAATTGAATTCGCTAAACGACATGGTGTCGCCAAATTTGCCACTGGAAAAAACGTATGATATTATAATGGACATTTTACCATTAGTCTATTGAAAAAACTTCTTCTCATCTTTAATTTTGCAACTTTACAATCCCTAAAATATGTTCTTATTGCTCATTATATTTCAGAATTCAATTACCATATTATGTTATTTTTTCGACCATTCTAACCATTCTGTCTTTGCGACAGAAAAACATTTGAAATAATTCTTACATATACTTTCATTTATTTCAAGGCTTGGACCCCGCTGGACCATTGTTTGGCTTCAACAGCAACACTCTCAAATCAGACGACGCTATCTACGTTGAGGCTATCCACACCGATGGTGACCTCCTCGAAGGTCTTGGCATTGGCACCAACATTGGTGATGTGGACTTCTGGCCCAACGGAGGCAAAGGTCAACCTGGCTGCCTCACTCCCATCTGTAGCCACAACCGTGCCTGGAGATTCTTTGCCGCTACTGTGTCTTACAACCATTTAGTCGGCAGAAAGTGCGCCAACTTTGTTCAACTTACCATTGGAATCTGCCGTGGAGACGAACTTAACATGGGTAACGGTGAACCTAACAAAACTGGGTAAGCTTTTTTAGTCATCATCGAAAATTTAAAGCGGAAATATGATTTATTCAAAGGTTTAGCTATTGCCCTTGATTTGATCGTCTGATGGGAAACCACACTTTTTATTACTAGTTTCATGTAACTTATGTTTGTATTAATATTATTATTTTGAAAATAGTTACAACACACGATACATTACAATTTTACATTAACCTATAGACTATAGCTTCTTGTAGAAGTGAATTATTTTATTAATGACAAAGAAGTAAACGCCTATGTTTATTGTGATCTTGTACTTTGTGTTAGCTCTAAGCTATTCTTATCACTCAAAATTTTATGATAACAATCATGTTTGATTTATATTCCCGGTTTCTTTTTTTACAGATATGGTATGTACCTCTTGAGCACTGGACGTCGTTATCCTTATTAAAGAAATTATTGATGGAACTATACTTATGGAGCTGTAGGTACAATCAGGCGTAATATGCATTGCTGCCATGTACTTATAATTTTTCACTATTTTTCACTTGACATTAATAAATTGATTATACAAACGTTGCTGTTTATCTGTCGTTTTTTTTTTTAAAGTTAGCAAGTTAGTATTGCCATTTAACGCGGCAATGCCGTCAGCCTTCTGAACACGTTTCCTGCAGTTGAAATTGATGCGGAGAAATTCTATGACACCTACCATTAAATTTGTAAATATTTGTCTTTATTTTTTTTATTTACTTTTATTTTAGATAGTTACGCTTTCTGTCTTTAAATAGTTCCTATAATAACAAACATAATATAAATTGAAAAAAAAAAACAATCACGTTTACCTTCTAAACTAGTAAATTAGTGATGGTAAAAGCTAATATTTATAACCTACTTAAGCAGGGTGGATATTATGACGTAGTGGCACGTTTTCCGGACAAAATCTTAATGTTCATTTATTTCGGCAAACGTGAAAGATTTCTTTCGTATATTTTTATGTCAATTGAAAAAATGAACACCGACTACGTCTAGAAGCTGTGTTTGAATTGAATGTCCTTATATCTAATCCGTCCCGTATAAGCATGTTTAAAATAAGAAATAGATTGGCTTTGCTTACGAAAATAGTTTTTTGATGCTATACCATTGTGCTTCGGTAAGTTTGTAAAGTGAGACCTTAGGCTTCTAGAAATAAACTAATTTGCCCCATAATAGGCTAGTCTTCCGTTATAGGAACGTAATTACAGTAATGAGTACGCGTTTATGAGCTTTTCAGTGCTGCTAAAAACTCTTTTAGTAACCTTTTGACCTTTTTCCCACCATTTTGGATAATGTGGACTGAAGTAATTATTAATATTTTAGAAACACGAAGCTAAGAACATTTGTTATAAAAAAAACTGGTCAAATGCGTGTTCAAGGGTGCCGTTATCAGCCGTTACTACATAATTATAATATAATATTTAGATAATTGAAAGTTTTCTGGTATTTGGGTTTTTGACAGCAAGTTCTGCTTTTGTTGTTTTGTTAACCCTTCGAGAAAGATTTTTCCCCAACATTTAGAGACTTCAGAATATTTTGCTTCACCTAACAAGGCCAAATCTTCGGAAGGGATCAAATCGTCAGTATGAGTATGCGTCAAATTTTCAGTGAATATCAGAATCTCTGGTAGAATCAGAGTTAGTTATGTCTCGTGTACGTGACGGCATCTCAACCACTGATTTAGGCCACCGAACTGGAGTGCAGGTATCATCCTCCCAGTCCTCACCACCGCTGCTTCCATCAAGAGCTCCTACTTCGTCCCAATGCTCCGTGGAAGGGTTGTATTCAGGCTGTAATGACAGAATAATGCTACATCAGCTTAAAGGTATATTTGATTGCCAAGCTGAAATCTCGTGCGCGTGCGCTGTCATCACATTAAAGCAGAAATTTATTTCGGGGTGATATCACGTGCCATCACCAAGGAAATAATAGGGTTAAATGTTCAACTTTTTATTGCAAATTTACTTCCTAGATGGTATCGCATACCACCGCCGTAGAAAGGTATACAATAAGGTAAGTAAAAACCGTAATACTGCTAGAGTATCGAATTGCTAGATACTGCCTCTAAGTAGGTATAAACTTTAATATTTTCGGATGACATTGCATGCCACCACAAAGGAAATAAGCTCAATTACCACAGTTTTAGGTACCTGAGGCACGTTATTCGTACATATACATCTTATACATATATCTTAGATTTGATATTTGATCTAGATAACACTCATATTGTTTCGAAAAAACGATCAACAAAACATCACAGACCTTCATATTCAATGACCGGCGCCGGCGGCTCATATTTTGATTTCAATACTTTCTCCAGACGTTTAATTTTGGTTATTATCTCCTCCTCCGTTTTTCCCTCTTTTTCCCATTATCACCTTCGAAATTCACTAAATCTCAATAAATTCACTAAAACAACAAATAATTTAACAGCGCTCGCGCAGATGATGCTCACACACCACACGAATGATTGCAGCGCCATCTACCCACAAGTGGAAGCACTAGGAAGTGTTGACAGCGTCTAATATTATTTTTTTTGGTTTATTCATATCTAAAATTCGTGTTATGATGCAGAACAATATAAAACGGACTACATGGTATAAATCTCTTCCGATGCAAGAATGAAGCATTATTTTGGTTAAAGTTCACGCTCACACAAATTATGAACTTAAAATCGGTTTTATAATATTTATATCTAAATTGAACATTAACAACTTCATATAAGTCATTATTTTTAAAGGTTTTTGTATTTGTACTAAATAGACTGAGTAAATGAATTTCACACTTTGGCACACGTAGCTGCTATATTATTATTTTTCCATAAAAGTTTTACATTATATACACAACCACCATAGTTTTTTTGCCAACGGTTTTGCTTTAAGATGGAGGAGGCCACCATACTCGAACAAAAATTTGGTATTTTAAGTAAACTTCTTTCAATTATCTTACAAACAAATCTTAAAATTAAAAAATACTGTCTACGTAATCTCTCAATGTTATTAAAAGAACTATTTTATGATTACCCTACACTATGGGATAGATGACAAAAAAAAAACATCCCCTATTTACATGTAGGGGGTTAGCAGGAAAAAAAGCTGCAAAAGTGTGTCTTTAGCTCATGTACCGAACTTTAACTTATAAATTGTAAACGTCAATCAGCCAAGCATGCTGCAATGCCATTACCACTTTTACCTCGCGATAGAATAGAACCGATTTCAGCCTTTGAAGTAACAGGCATTGACCTGGCCGGTCCACTCTTTTTGCGGTCGGGAGGAAAGGTGTGGATAATACTATTTACGTGCGCAGTATACCGAGCGGTTCATTTAGAATTGACGAAGTCCTTATCAACAGAGGCTTTTCTAATGGCTTTAAGACGGTTCATCTCACGACGTGGAAGAGTATCAGTAATTTACACGGATAATGGGACGAACTTCCACGGAGCCGATAATCTTTTAAATTCTTTAAATTGGGATGAAATAGCTTCGGACTCCAGCATCCGGAAAATTACCTGGAAATTCAATCCACCTGCCGCACCCTGGTGGGGAGGATGGTGGGAGCGCTTAATCCGTTCGCTGAAAGAGCTTTTACGGCGGAACCTGGGGCAAAGAACAGTGACTTAAGAAGAGCTGAGTACTCTTCTGTGTGAATGCGAGTCAGTTATGAACTCCAGACCTGTAACTTATATTGCCGACGAAACTAAATGTTTAAAACCATTAACACCGGAACACTTCATACGAGGACCAGCAGGGATATCAAGGAGTGAAATGCCAGATCTAGATAAGCTTGATGCGATATCCTTGAACAAGCGGCTGCGGTATTTACAAAAGGTTAGGGACGATTTGAGAAAGCGTTTCCGAAATGAATACTTGGCGATGCTCGTTCAGAGGGGCAAGGAGAGGTGCACTCAACCTCTAAAGGTAGGCGATGTTGTATTGATAGAATCTGATACAAAACGTATTAAGTGGCCTTTAGGAGTGATAACAAAATTGTTCGATGGCAAAGACGGCAATGCCAGAGTGGCGAAGGTGCGCACAGCAGACGGCAAGTATACTCGGGCTCACCAACGTCTGTACCCGCTGGAGATACAACAAAGTGATTTGAGGAGTTTGGACTCCGTCCCAACGGTGGGAGGATGTTGAAAACTCTTTTGATACTTGTATTTTAAATTTTGAATATTTTTTTAGAATACTTGTTGACTTATGAAGTTATGACTTATGTCACTCTTAATAAAAATTGTATGTCGGAAAGTCTGGTTTTCGTAATATTCCTAGTTTTTCATAATATTTCCCACAATGTTATTTTTTTTACACTATGGTATGGGTGTTAGACCTTTTAATTTTTTTGAATTCTATCATTTTATATTTGTGCCAAGGCCATAATAATGTACAAAATGTGAATAAGAATTGAATGATGTCCGAATTTAAAATATATATCTATTAATTTGTACTCATACAGAATGATATACAAAATCTATAATTATTTTTGAAGTCACTGAATTTTGATAAAATTAATATGACACCAAAACAAAGACATGACAATAATATTGTATTATTGTTAAATATGTATCTATTATATATTACACTACTAAAATAGCGCATATTATGTAAAAAAAAATATGTTGATTTGAGTTATACAACCGATATGATTTTTTAGCGGTTTAAAGATAATGGGTACGGGTTCCCTATTTTCTTTGGCATAATCTTACTTGGCATACTTTCATTTTGCATAATTATAGCTACGCATAATATTAATTTGACATAACATTTTTTAAGTATTTTATTTTTTAAATACTTCACGCTTAATCATTATACGCATAACTATTTTATGGCTTAATATTCTTTGGCATGCCCTTTGACATAATTGTCTTTGGAAAAAATAAGTTTTGTAATTTATATGGTCACATTTTTAATAATATACTATTCATATATCAAATAAACATGTTAACGGTTGTATGTATGTACATGTTGGCGGCACCACCCTCACGTTCCTAATAATCCTGAGGGGCAAAATATTATTGTCTGCACGTGTGGTGTAGTGGTTTAAACGGTTGCCTCACCGCTCTCCACTGGGTGGGTTCGATCCCCACATGGGACAAATCTTTGTGTGATTCGCAGAGATTCGTTCTGAGACTGGGTGTGATTGTGTGAGAGAATAAAAAATGCCTAATAACGATTATGCGAAAAAAATAATGTCAAATGATAGTTATGCCAAATGAAATAGTATGCCAAGTGACTGTTATGCCAAATACGAAAAAAAGGGATCCCAAAGGTACGGAACCCTTCATGCCTGAGTCCGACTTGCACTTGGCTGGTTTTTTTATCTTTTGTTATTGTAAATGATAAGTTAAAAAAAACATGTGTTTGTCGCAGGCAAGCTGTTTAAATCCGCCGTTTACATACGTCGTCATTTTATAAACGCTCACTGTTTTGATAAATATTAAAGGCAAAATATAGAAAATACATAGTTATAGAACAGTTTGTCCGAACAAATTAACCCTCAAATTTAACACTATTAAAAGCAAGGATCAGTAACAACATCTATCCTAGGGTCCTCAATTTCAAGAAGTAAGTCGCAAACTCTTCGCTTCTGCGGGATCCTTACAATGGTTACGTAATTTCCTTCCTACTGCCACTAAAACAGCGCTTGCGCAAACTCGCCTTCTACCAATCGTCGACTGTGCTGATGTCAGCTATCTTAATCTCATTGAAGCCCAACTTGATAATCTTTAGCGACTTTAAAATTTCTGTATAAGATTAATATTTGGTTTACGCAAATATGATAATTTTTCTGAATTGAGAAAACTGAATTGCCTTCAAATTTGTTCTCAACGGAATACTTATGTACTTACGTTTCTCTATAACGTTTTGTTTAATCCCGCGGCCCCTGCTTATCTCAAAGAATATTTAAAGTTTATTCATGACACACAATCAAACTTGAGGTCATCCAAAAACCTAAGACTAGATAATGTCGACACATTACACAGAATTTTATGACCAGTCCTTCACTGATGAATCCGTTTACTTGTGGATTGCGTTGCCTGTTGCAATTAGACGAGGGCAAAGTTTGAATTGTGTCAAGAAAATGCTGTACGATCATTATCAAAAAATTACACCTTGATGTATTTTATCGATTAATCATTATGTATATATGTATTTTATATATACCTATGTAATTTGTATATATAATAAAAAAGCATATTAACTTATTTTAATATTATACCTATTATTTATTAAGGGCTTTATCCTTCTTCACTTTCTGTAAAACTTTTACACTAAAGTCCATCCAAAGGTTGCCTGGCAAAATTCGCGTTAAGCGATAAGGCGTTTCGATACGCGTTATATAACAATATGCACAAAGGGCAACTTTGTGTATATATTGTTATTTAAACGTTTGTACAAAATGTATATCTTATGGTGTATGCACAAATAAAGTTTAATCTATTTATCTACCATTTATCAAAATTGCTCTGAACTACATAGTAACAAATATATATTGAGAAACAAAATTTATAATTAATTTTAATTGATATCTACAATACCCTTGACTTATCGGTCATATGATGATTAATAATGATGTATATTGTGTTTTCATCCATAATTTTTGCAACTCTTTACCACACAATGAAGCATTTTGACGTGTGGTCACACACAGGCTCACGATGGCAGCCGACCTCCGACAATGTCACGACGCGCTTGGTGCCACCTAGTTACCACCAAAAAGGTTGCCGCCATTTATTGCACGGTTTACTTAGTCTATACTTTTTAAGTGAGGTTAAAGCAAAACTAAAAAGGTTGCTGTTGTGTAAAGTTGTCTTATTTACTTTTTATTTATTTTTTTTTAATTTACTTTTGTTATTTATCATAGCTAGGTGCCACAAATGAGTGGCCTCAAGAAACATTTGAGTACACAATTGAGGGGAAAGCCCGGGATGCTTATCCATTGCATAGCATTGATTTATCCCAACCATTGAGTTTGTACATTTGTAAAGAAGCACAGTTCTTTAGGGTCTTATGAAGACTCTCTAACACGTGCCTTATGCACAAGAGTATCTCTGTCGCACGTAAAAAGTTCATCTTCAGAAGGGCCTAAATAAACCCAAGTAGCATTTTACTCCATTTAAGAGTACACATTTAGTTCCCAGGTGTACTTAAAGCGTTATAACAGTTCACTCGTGATGTATAAGCTGCATTATTGCGATTAATTACACCTACACCTGTCTAAGGGACTTATAGGAGTGTAGATTTATACTTTTATATGTCTGTTGGTGTTATAATACTCTAACAATGATCCTTTAGTCAGCCGTCTGACTAAGAGCATTATAGGAGGGTAGAAATACGGCAACCGCTGTTTAACGGCCTACTTGTATGATGTTATAGAGCTAGCATTTTAATTGAACACACGTGGTCATTTATAAAGCCAAAGGCTGTTATGTTTACTTGTTTTAGACTGTTATACAGCTAGTAGCTGTAGTTGGACTTGTTTGTGCTTATTAGAATAACCTTTTTTTACTATCTGTACAGAAGTGTTTAAATGGTTCGCATGTGCACTGTAGGCTGTTAAAAGGACTATATGTGTTGTCCATTAACACCAATAGCAGTTTATTTGTCCACAAGTACTACTCTTATTTGCTGTAAGCAGAACATGAAATGTGAATGTGATATTCTATTACACTTCCCACAAGCTGTGTGTTTATTCGTCGCGTGCTACAATTTGTGAAAATGAATAAAAACTCTTGGAAAATAAGAGCGAGAACCGGTGGAATAAGAAGAAAATTGCAAAAAAATATTCGCTAATTGTAAGAATAAACAGTCGATTGACAACGACGCCCGAAAATGAGCCCATCGATACGGCGTCAACAAGGGCGACTTGAACCGTTGTTCATGGTGGTTCTGTACATGATGCAGGGGAAAATGTGTCTGAACCTGAAAGTTCCCTTCAAAATATACAGATATCAGAGTGTGGTGATTGCAGTTCTAGTGGTAGTCAATACAATTTTGATTTGGACAATCATTTAATCTTTCGCACAAAAATAAGAACATGGGCTATTAAAAATAGTATTCCTCATTCCGCTTTGAATAAATTGTCAGGAATAATAAACGATTTTAAATATAATTCGGACTTGGAAAAGAGTTTTCATCTTTTGCGAGTCGTGCTCGGTTTTTAAATCTGTAGGCCAGAATAGTTTTCCACCGTCCTCCCAAACAGACGGTACTATACTTAATCTGGGTCGTCCTTTTTCCACAGTTTGTACATGCTTAAACGGCATTGTCTGAAAGAAAATAATTGGGTTAATACCTACTAGTACATTCATCATCATCAAAAATAATATGTAATAGGTATCTGTTTTTACTAATTAATATTAAATACGAGACACACTTTAACACATACACAACGAAGCGTTACCCTTGAGCCAAAATACCACCATACGAATTTAACACATCCCGATTTATCGGGCCCGATTCACATTCCATTCTAGAATTACCTACAATAAAATTATTATTGCGGATCTCTAAAATTTCAGTATATTGAACGATGATACACAATTGACCTGAACTACATCTTAAAGCTGTACATAAGTTCACATTAGAATAAATTTATAGACATTGGCTCTGTAGTGGTACAAATGAGGGACTTCATATAGATTACAGCATACTAACAGAACACATGTGAACCTATATACGCTCAACCGCATTAAATTGGAGTTATAACAGTTCACATGGCGGTATTTCATTGCCACCATTTTGTTCTAACCTAAAATATTTACCAAATATTAATCTCAAAAATTATCATGCAGATTTATCACAAAATACGCAGATAGAGCGATTGAGTTTTGGTTTCATGTTATAATTAATTACCGTAGTATAATTATAATGCCAATATAATATGAAAAACTGAAAATTGTAGATTTCCTCTTAGCCAGTTTTAAATATTTTAAAATGAATATCGCGTTTTTACAGAGGCGCGTGAATATTTTAGCTGTAAATATGTATACATTTCACGATAAAGTTGCATTCCCATGGCATTAACATTATTAAGTCTTTAAAAAGGTACTTACCGCGTGTTATCATAAATTTTTATCCAAATATCCGCCGGAGTTAATGTTTTCTGGATGGCACACACAAAACCAAACAATTGTGAATAATTATAAAATGAAGAAATAATTTAGGACACACGTGAATTTTAGGTAGCACTGGAGTACTTTTGTAGGATTTTATAACTGTGAAGGCTGTGTATTTAGCCACTTGTTACCCTTTATTACGCTCATGGACATTGTATGGATCACACTGCGTCCCATATAGCGCCGCAAGTCAGCCTTAAGTCCAATGTTACTACTTAAACTGCTATTATAATGCTATTATACTGCTAATGTACAGCCATAGTGAACTTAAGGCTGTCTTATTTGTGCCCAAACTGGTTCTATAAGAGCGTTATAGCAAGCTATAGAACTCTTATACAGCTGACTTACACAGCTTGTGGAGTACATGTGAACGACTAGACATCTTCTATAGAACCCCGAATGCTACTTGGGACTGGAGTACTTTTGTAGGATTTTATAACTGTGAAGGCTGTGTATTTAGCCACTTGTTACCCTTTATTACGCTCATGGACATTGTATGGATCACACTGCGTCCCATATAGCGCCGCAAGTCAGCCTTAAGTCCAATGTTACTACTTAAACTGCTATTATAATGCTATTATACTGCTAATGTACAGCCATAGTGAACTTAAGGCTGTCTTATTTGTGCCCAAACTGGTTCTATAAGAGCGTTATAGCAAGCTATAGAACTCTTATACAGCTGACTTACACAGCTTGTGGAGTACATGTGAACGACTAGACATCTTCTATAGAACCCCGAATGCTACTTGGGACTGGAGTACTTTTGTAGGATTTTATAACTGTGAAGGCTGTGTATTTAGCCACTTGTTACCCTTTATTACGCTCATGGACATTGTATGGATCACACTGCGTCCCATATAGCGCCGCAAGTCAGCCTTAAGTCCAATGTTACTACTTAAACTGCTATTATAATGCTATTATACTGCTAATGTACAGCCATAGTGAACTTAAGGCTGTCTTATTTGTGCCCAAACTGGTTCTATAAGAGCGTTATAGCAAGCTATAGAACTCTTATACAGCTGACTTACACAGCTTGTGGAGTACATGTGAACGACTAGACATCTTCTATAGAACCCCGAATGCTACTTGGGAACTGTGCATATATAGACACTAATAATTTCAAGCCCGCCTTGCCAACCTGCAAATTGACACTTGACATTTTGAAGACCTCACGCTACAACAGCTACCCCAGCAGCAAATTCCTACGCGAAAGCCCTCATTTGATCCCCTGTCCCCCGCTACCACGCGTAAACCATGGGAGTGTCACCTACTAAGTTGTCAAGCTTTATCGTCTTACTGCTCATCACTGATGCTATGTCTGTAGGACACGATGCCAGGTGAGATTCAGATTCATTTATTCCACATAAATAGGGTACATACATAATGGCCTTAAAAACAATTTTGGCCAACCTATTTTGCCAAAAGTTATAAATAGATATTACAGAAGCTTACAATAAAATCAGATTAACAATTAACATCACAGTAGGGTACGTACACACAATTATTAGATATTATTATTATTACATTATTTTCTGTTTATACTTCATTATATTATAACAATGCCATTATAAATAAGTTTTGTCATCAAAATATTCTCGGATAGAGTAATAACTTTTGTTTGTAAGAAATTTGTGGAGCTCTGTCTGTAAGCATTTTAGGCATGACCATTAGCAAGTGAAAGCTCACGAAAAGTCGGCCCCTAATCTAAAATTTTACAATCAATTAAAGCAATTGACAAAATAAAACAATTAATCGGATTTAAGATAATTTTATCTTCTTATAACTATGCGGCTAAATTATCTATCATGACTTTGATAATGTTAGGTGAATGCTTGATATATAATACGGTGCAAATGTTATTTTTCATACATTACTAAAAATGAAGAACGTCTTCTTGTGTTTACTTATCGCTACGGGTAAGTTATTCATTTTATATGTTTTTTTTTATTATGCTGTGGTAAGAGCGTCTTCATACTTACGATATACCAAATCTTGAACACCTAGGGTGCTTTTGCATTTTGTTCTATCTGAATCCAATCCGAGTTCTGTCTGGAGTAGTCGTAGAACTAACTTATCTGTGTATGGTGGTTTACGTACTACATCCGATTTCTCATACAAACAGTTCTTAACATATTCGAATTGGATTTAAATCGAACATTATGCAAAATTGTTTAGTCTGGTCATTATTTCGAATGCTTTAGCACTTTCTATTTCATTACCATAATAACATGTAATTAACTAAGACTGCTTAAAAAAATTTGAATATCTAGAAGTTTAAATTAGTTTTATATAATTTGCCAAATAAAAAACGGTTCAATTACAAAAAATATACAAAAAATGAATAAATATTTAAGTAATATCACAGTAATATTCAACATCTCACCTCATCTGCCTTAAGTTGAAATAATACAGTAAACAGTCTAAAGGTGCCTATAGTATTTAAATAATTATCCCCGAACTCCTAACCATTAATGAGTTGTACCTTTCAGCATCAGCTCAGCAACATTAAATGCTGACTCCTAGATGCAAATATCCGAGTAGCTTTAGGTATATAAATACAATATAGAAACCTTTAAAATTTGAGGGGCTGCCCTCGATTTCTCTAGGATCCCATCATCAGACCGTGACCTGATGAAAATGGGACCACATGACAAATATACTACGTTATTCTAAACATTATTTTTTTTTTCTAGTATATACCGCATCTGCGGTACCCGTTGAGCAAAGTCTCACGGAGAATGACGTTCCTCGTATCATCAGATTCACCGACGACGCTGGCAACCCAAACGAAATCAACCTTGATGACGACATCGACAATGACGCCATTGAAGACGCTTCAAGACCAGAAAGCAACCAGTACCTGCTTTACACCAGGTAATTAAAAGATTTTGGAAAGTATATGCTGTTGAAAAAATCCATGCTTGGTGGTGTGATTCTGAAAATTAAACGGTTGATTTTAAAATTATAGTGCATCATTGCCGCCATATAAATACGGTCGATAATTATTGCTTGTCATAAATTAAAATTTCATGTAATTCAATTTCTGGAATACGCATGCGCTCATTGCAGACAGAAAGGTATGAAATGATAAAACATAAAGTGCCAATTCCATGTAATAGGAGCATATGCATAAATATTACCATGAATAAATATATTACAAAGGTGCATTTATTTTCAGGAAAAACCCCGAACAACCACAAAACTTAGTCATCAACGATGTCTATTCCATCAAAAAATCAAACTTCAAGCGTAAAAATCCTACTGTACTCATCGTTCACGGTTGGCTCAGCAGTGAGGAATCTAATCTCAACCCCACCATCAGAGACGGTAGGAAATGACTCAAACTTATCGTAGTATTTTTTCTGATTCAGCCACATTTATTTTGTTTCTATTTTCCTAATGCTGAAAGTATTTTATATAATTATTTCATCGGTGGCCATTCAATGTTGTTTTAGTTCCGATCATTTAGAAAACAACACATTTTATTTCTGTGTTTCCATAAAAAGTCCTCTATTTAACAGCATTAATTTTCGATACAGTTTTTAATCGCGATGAGAAACTTTACAAACTTTTATTGCAGCATACCTTGAAAAGAGCGAAACCAATGTCATTGTTGTGGACTGGGGACGCCTGGCCCGTGCCAACTACATCAGCGCTGCTCGAGGTGTTGCCGTTGTCGGTAGCAACATTGCAAAGTTCTTGGACTTCCTGACTGACGTCACTGGAGCTCGTTTGGACTCCTTCCACCTGGTTGGCTTCAGCTTGGGAGCTCACGTAGCTGGTAACGCCGGTCGCCAGCTTGGAGGCAAAATTGCCCGCATTACAGGTAATTTTGAATGGAACCTTATACTGGCTGACTGAAATATTTTAGATTAGGCGTTATGCTACAGGATGACAAAACGGCGCATTAGCCATTGGGAAGTACTAATTAATAAAATTGTATTAGGCGTTTTGCCATTAGCCTATTGGAAAACTTAGGTTTGGGTTACGCATAAAAATTGCATCATACTATTTTGATCAGAAATGTCTGCACATGGCATTTTATGCTTTACCTAAATATTTTTATGTTCGTTATTATTACGCTAGTAAAATCAATTTCAGAACAATAACTTGTGCATGGACCAATTTGACCGATAAGATATTACATAAGTCTCAGATAATGTTTTAATTAACTGCACGATATTGTTACAAGTTGATTAATATATAACTTTATTATATTTAGGGGCTTATTAATTTTGAATTTTGCTTAACTTGCAGTTACAATCCCTAGAATATCTATCAGTGCCCTTTATATTTAAGAACTATAAATTCAATAACCACTTCATCTAAATTCCTTAACCAGATTGTCATTGCGTCATAAAAAGCATTGAAATAATTATTGAATATACTTACATTTATTTCAAGGCTTGGACCCCGCTGGACCATTGTTCGCCTTCAGCAGCAACACTCTCAATTCAGAAGACGCTATCTACGTTGAGGCTATCCACACCGATGGTGACCTCCTCGAAGGTCTTGGCATTGGTGCCAACGTTGGCGATGTCGACTTCTGGCCCAACGGCGGCAAAGGCCAGCCTGGTTGCATCACTCCCATCTGCAGCCACAACCGCGCCTGGAGATTCTTTGCCGCTACTGTGTCTTACAACCATTTGGTCGGCAGACAGTGCGCCAACTTCATTCAGCTTACTGTTGGAACCTGCCGTGGAGAGAAACTTAACATGGGTAACGGTGAAGTGAAGAAATCTGGGTAAGCATTAATTTTTATTAATTTTCATAGTCAAAAACCATGATTTACTGAAAAGTTTGGCTATTCTCAGCCTTTCTTTTGACTATATGATACACCATACTTTTTTTTCTTTCACTTGCTATACAATAAAGTATGTATGTATATTAATAATTAGAACATAGCTAAAATTGATAATTGATGAAATGATAGTCATAAATTAAAATATAAATTGTTGTAGGCCTCAGAATAACAAAGTAGTATGGTAATATTACTTTGTTAATATAGATTGCATGCATTATAGATTTTTATTCCTGATTTCTTTTTTACAGATCTGGTATGTTCCTGGTGAGCACTGGACGCCGTTATCCCTTCTAAAGGAAGGATTGATTATGAAGCTTAACTTACATTCATAAGTTGTATAACTACCATCACATGTACCAATCATAATATTATTCTACTAAAAAATATACATTTAATAAATTGATTATGCAAATTTTATTTATGTTGTATTATTTTTAAATATCTTAGGGTCACTTGCATGGTTAAAGATAATCTCCGAGTTGACTGGCTTGTCTACATAATGATAAATTATTTAATTCTGGGTTAGAACTTAACAAAGGGTTGCATTTTAACCATGGAACTCTTAAAGTGGCCCTTATTAAGAAAACTTAAACTTTTTTATTAAAACTGACGTGAGTTTGTAACATTATTAAAATTATGAAAATACGGGTGTTACTCACGTAATGTTGGTCTATTTAGTCGACCGCGGTTTCGCCTATATGTCTAGGCATTATCAAGAGAGTGCGATACGTCGCGCCTGAGTCGCAGCCAGTCTTGCACTGTGGGCAGCGACCAACATTACGTGAGTAACACCCGTATTTTCATAATTTTAATAAAAACTTAAACTTTTAAGTAGTTGAAATTTATATAGTTGGTATCATATATTATTAACTTATTTATAGAAAGAATATAAACCTTAAAAAATAAGTTATGAATGATATACAAACTTAAACAAAAAGACCGCTTTCAATGATCAACATTCTCAGAATGCTGGAATACATATTTCGGTCAGAAACTAAGCATTGCCATACCACGAGGCAACGTTGTGGCCTAAAACAGTCTACTCGCAATTTGGCTGGAGTAAGTAAGAGGCACATGGTACCCACGGCCCCAACGCACATAATATCCACTGTCAAGTAGACAAAATTTGCGCCTTTTAAGGCACTCTGCAGATTCCGCCGCCACACTAGCCTTTTTATTAGTGCTGGGAAGATGTGAAAGCGTGGCAAAAGTGTGTCTACACAAGATAAGAAGCATCTTCAAGGAAACTAGAGTAATTCCATCAGACCTTTTACTATCGTCAAGGCTAAGGCCACATGGTAATAATATAGACGCGCAGTTGGCGGTCGTAAGTAAGATCTCAGCGGATGGCATCGTTAATGCTGGCATTGCGGCAAAACCTGCCTGCACCTTTTACGAAGAATAGAACGTGATGACAGAGGCCGCTCACGACAGTGCCACGCTGGTAGCGGTGTGGGACACAACACGGTGTGTCAAGTCGAAGTAATATTTATGGTTCTGAAAGACAGTATCTATCCAGATGCCAGTGTTAAGTAATGGGAGTATAGGAGGTCCCGCAGCCACAAACCTGACTTCCACCTCGCAATGGCCAAGAGACGGGCACAATCTGCAGAGCATAAGCACATCTTAAAAGTTGCTTCCGTGCTAGCTGCCCGGCAATCGAATGTAGAGCATTTATAAGCGCCAGGCACTCCTAGACTCGTTCATGCTACTTATTTCTATGTTATTACAGGGAGAAGCCGAAATAATCTTTGAAAAAAAATTTGAATTACATGTATCGAGGATAGGATATGATAATATTAGTATTTAGTTATGCCAGTAAATCTTTCCTGTTATCTTATTCGATTAAAACAAGACAAGTTTTTTTTTACATCAGACCTAGTAGATTAAAAAAAATGCTTGGCAGGAATACTCAAAACCATACTAAAATCATTGATACGTCATCATCGCTGACTCCAACCCAATAGGTGACAAATCTTATTTGCACCGTTCTTACATTGAACCAAGTTTTAGGTTCCCCAATCGAATAGAAAATTATTCGCCTAAAACTGCCATTGATGTTGTAATGGTTGGGTAAATAAAAAATACAATAATTCAAATAATCAATCAAGTTCTGTCAATCGAGTGCACGGTTGGCGTAGCGGTTAAAGCGGTCGCCTCGCCGCTTTCAACTACGCTGGTGTTGTGGGTTCGATCCCCACATGGCACAAATCTTTGTGTGATTCGCAAAGATTTGTTCTGACTCTGGATGTGATCTGTGTGTGTGAAATGTATGTTTGTGAACACCCTCGCGACACAGGAGTTATTCCTAGTGCGGGCGTCGTTATTAAAAAAAAAAAAAAAAAACGAAAAGTAAGTCTTTAATAATCAACAAAATGAAGATGGAATATCATTTTACAGCTGTAGAATGATATTTTATCTTAATTTTTTCGCTTTTAGAAACAAGTTTTG
This sequence comes from Hypena proboscidalis, assembly GCA_905147285.1. Taxonomy (NCBI): domain Eukaryota; kingdom Metazoa; phylum Arthropoda; class Insecta; order Lepidoptera; family Erebidae; genus Hypena; species Hypena proboscidalis. The sequence continues at coordinate 10,876,809 of LR990140.1, read as the reverse complement.
CATTTTGAACGTTAAATAAATTAATGGGTTGTGACGTGTAAACAGCGTAATAGATTCATCGCGTTGTAAGGCACTGCAGTGCTTTTGTATTCGCTTTGGTGGTTTCACTCGCGTGTTCCGTGTAGTACATATGGCTTTATTCTGTAATCTGTGGTATGATATTATAATAATAATGCAATATTGTTTATAAATATTTAAGGAAATTAAAAAAAACTTTATTTATACTTTGTGGCATGTAACCATACAGAACCTGTTGAAGAAGACACTGGCACCTGCCGCAACACGGGTAATTCTATCGCGGTGGCCAGCGCTTGTATATATTTTACTATTAGTATTGTGTTTGTAGTTTTTTTACTTTTACTCGAAATTTTATAAAAATCGGTTGGTTTCTAGAAAACCTACCTTGGTGATGAATCTATGATTTTGCTGATGAATCTATTATTTCGCTGAAAACTCAATTATTTTGTTGACAAAACTATTAAGTACCTACTGATGAATCGATTATTCTGCTGAAGAATCTATTATTCTGATGTATGAGTGCACGGTTGGCGTAGCGGTTAAAGCGGTCGCCTCGCCGCTTTCAACTACGCTGGTGTTGTGGGTTCGATCCCCACATGGGATCCTTTTCCCTATCCTCGATTACGCTCATGCCAGCTATCTGGATGTCACTGAGGAACAATTAAACAAACTTGAGCGACTTCAAAACTTCTGCATAAGGTTTATATTTGGCTTACGCAAGTATGACCACGTCTCCGAATTTCGTTCAAAGCTCAAGTGGTTACCAATCCGCCTTCGCCGGAATACTCATATTCTGTCACTGCTATACAATATTTTATTTAATCCCAGAACTCCTACTTATCTCAAAAATGTTTCCATTTCATTAATGATACACATAACAGGTACTTGAGATCATCGGAAAATTTGAAGTTAAGCACACCAATGCATTCAACCACCTTCTACGAAAAGTCGTTTACTGTCCAAGCCGTTCGTTTGTGGAATGCTTTACCTATACAAGTTAGACGTGCCAAATCCCTACCAGCATTCAAAAAATTAGTTAAGGAGCACTATTTGTTACAAAAGTGATTTATTATAGACTCGTTATTGCGTCCTTCGTACATTCCTGCCCACTAAATATGTATTTATGTATAAGTATATTATATTATATTTATTTATGTAATATGTATATAAGTATTTTATATATATATATATTATTATAATATTTATGTATAAATATATTATTATAATTATGTAGGTATATTTGTACAACGTAGTACAAGTTAGTAGATTTAAGGAGTAAATATCTATTTTTATTGTTTCTCTTTCGTTCTGTATGGTATGCCATGGCTATAAATTATGTCCTATATTTTTTGTCCATTTAGGTTGTCTGGAAGAAATTGCTTTTAGCGATAAGACCGCCGATTGTGCAACATTGTCTTTGTATTTTCATAACTGTATTTTTTTAGTGGTGTACAATAAAGAATATTTATTATTATTATTATTTCACTCATTTAATCCTTTTTCTCATTTTTTATATGTTTAAATATAAATTATAGAAGTAAAGTACATTTAAAAATATAAAAGTATAAAATTCTACATTTTTAAATATAAGTACTAAAAAATATTTAAAAATATAAAAAATAGTACCCCACCGGCATCGGATACAGGGACCAAACTACCGATGGTTAGGGCTCCAGAGAGAGGAACCTCCTCACAATGCGTGCCGTGTCCAGTAGTACCGCCTTCTGCATCAGACCCTTGATCCAGCCACCCAACGCGAGTCTCTTTAGATGTTTGTCGAGACTCTTTGCTATCAGTCCGTTTACGGATACGACTATCGGTACAATAATAGCCGAGTCCACCTCCCACATGTCGACAATCTCATGAGCCAAGTCCAAATATTTTATTTGTTTGTCCTTTTCGGCCTTCACGAGATTCTCGTCATGCGGGATGGTGATATCGACAATTATTGCAAGGCGTTCAGATCGGTCCACCACCACAATATCAGGTCTATTAGCTATAATAGTTCTGTCTGTGATGATGGATCGATCCCAGTATAAAATGACATGGCCATTTTCAAGAACTGGCTCAGGTACATACCTGTAGTACGGCACCTCAGTATCTACAAGTCTGTATTTCAGGGCAAGTTGTTGGTGGATAATCCTGGCTACAAGGTTATGTCTGTGCAAGTACTCGCCGTTAGCAAGAGATAATATGTCTGAGGGACTCGCCTGGACGGTGGCACGCACGGCAAATATCCACCGTACCGTCCCTCATAATATATCGCCGGTAGTTATTCGTCTTGATAACTTCATCTGCAATCGCACAGACAAAACCCTCGGTTTCTCCAAAAAGGTTACCGAACCGTAGCCAGGCCACGGATTATTATTATTATTATTATGGGACAAATCTTTGTGTGATTCGCAAAGATTTGTTCTGACTCTGGGTGTGCTTTGTGTGTGTGAAATGTATGTTTGTGAACATCCCCGCGACACAGGAGTTATTCCTAGTGCGGGCGTCGTTTTATATAAAAAAAAAAAATTTTGCTGTAAAACAGTATTATTTCTAAGTAAATACACTTTTTTGCTGACAAATCTATTATTCATTACTCAAAATATAGATGCCTACTATAATTATATAAGCGGAATTTTTACTTCTAGAAAATGTTGTCTGTATTGTTATTTAGTAGTGTAATTATTCATCATAGGTTTCAACTAATCTCTCTGTAATCATGCGGTACTATTATAATCTGACATATTGTATTTGATAAGTTTAAAAACATGTATATATTAGAAGGGAATTTGATTGCCATCATACATTCGTTACCATCATGAAGTTCTATCTGTGTTTACTCATAGCCACGGGTATGTTATTTATTTTTTATTAAATATTGTAATTGTATTGTTACGTTTGGTTGTCTTTAATTAAGTACTGGTGTTTTTAACACCAGAAATTACAACTAAGTAGTATATTTCAAAGTGAAAAGGCTTATTTAAAAATATTTGTGTTTAATTTATCCTAAAATAGTAAAAATAATAAAATTAAAACACACAAACCTATTAAAGGTTGCCTGGCAGAAATTGCGTCAAGCGATAAGGCCGCCCTTTGCATATTGTTATTATCTTTCAATAGTTATCTTTAGTTTGTAATGGAATGGTATGCAAATAAAGTTTTATTTAACTATCTATCTATTTCAGTATATACCGCATCAGCGGTACCCGTAGGCCAAAGTCTCACTGAAAATGACTTGCCACGTCTCATTGAATTCACCGATGAGGCTGGCAACCTTCAGACCATAAACCTTGATGATGATATTGACAACGACGCCGTCGCCGCGGCCGAAAGACCTGAAAGCAACCAATATCTTCTCTTCACCAGGTACTTGATATATTTTGCTTGTGTCATACTTGTTCATGATTATTGCTACTCAGCAGATTGATTATCCGCAGTATGGCGGTAAATAGCTCCACTTATGCGGTTTTTATTCTTTGCCACGGAGAACATGTTGAGCCCTCGGCCTCGAGTTACGGCAATTCAAAGTCAAGGAGGCTCCCTTAACGCGGTTTGTCAACCCTGACATTAAGATCTGACTATGACTTAGTTATTAATTAAAAAACGTAATTATTTTGTCTTTTGACTTTTATATGTTGACGTCATAGTCATATTTGAAATGTCAAGACCAGCAAGCCTGTGCATATTTGAGCTGTATAATAAGGTTTTTGTAGATTGTCTTTTAAGTATGTATACATTGACGCAGCATTATATATTTACAGACAGAACCCCAATGAACCCCAAGGTTTATTCAACAACAACGTCGAATCTATCAAAAACTCAAACTTCGATGCAAAAAATCCAACTGTTGTAATTGCTCACGGTTGGATGAGCAGCCAGGAAACCAACCTGAACGCAGCCATCAGAGACGGTAAGAAATAACTTTTAGTAGTACTATTTAAATGGTTCAAAATTTTTTCTTGTATGCCTACCTAAAACTCTAAATTAAAGCTGTGAATTTTATTAAAATAATGAATATAGTTGAAATTGTACGAAGCACCCACATGTGTATTAAAATTATGTGTATTTTTATAGCATACCTCGACAAAAGCGAAACCAACGTTATCGTCTTGGACTGGAGATACCTTGCTGTATCTAACTACATTAGCGCAGCTAAAGGTGTGCCCGCTGTCGGTCGTAACCTTGGCAAGTTCTTGGGATTCCTGACTGGTGTCACTGGAGCTCGTCTAGACTCCTTCCATCTTGTGGGTTTCAGTTTAGGAGCTCATTTAGTTGGTAATGCTGGTCGCGAGCTTGGAGGAAGAGTTGCCCGTGTTACAGGTACTAATCAATGCTTTGCAAAATATAATATCTCAAGTTTTTTTTCCCAATCCAAAATTTCAATTCAAAATATAATTACTATTCCTTTCTTTTTTTGTGTCAATGCTTACCTTAATCTTTGAACTTATATCGCTCTGCCTATTGCGCAATAATCTTGGTATAGTCTACAGTTGATTATTATGATTTATTTACTTACAGGTTTGGACCCTGCCGGACCTTTATGGTACTTGAATCGTGACCGTCTCAACTCTAATGACGCTGTCTACGTAGAGGCCATCCACACCGATGGTGATACCTTCGAAGGTCTTGGTATTGGCTCTAATGTTGGTGACGTTGACTTCTATCCCAATGGAGGCCAAAGCCAACCCGGTTGTTTTACTCTCATCTGTAACCACAACCGTGCCTGGAGATTCTTTGCTGCTTCTGTATCTTACAACCATTTGGAGGGCAGACGGTGCTCCAACAACATCCAGATCTCTCTGGGCACATGCCGTGGAAAAAAACTCTTTATGGGCAATGATGATCTGAACAAAACCGGGTGAGTTGATTTTGATAATATGTCATGTATTTTCATTACATTTGGTATTAGTTGTGCTCAGATACAAAGAGAAAAACATTAATTATTCCGATACTAATGACAATATCCTTATTTTTCAGATCCGGTATGTACAGACTCAGCACAAGGCGCTCTTATCCTTATTAGGAGGTTATAATTATTAATTGTATTCAGATTATTTAATAAATAAGTATAAATATGAATGAAGTTCTGATTTATTTGGTTTTATTATTACATATAACATGGACTGTTTCTTTTGCTGATCATGCTGTTTTTTTTTAATTTAAACTTGAATTGATATGACTAAAGGTAAAAAAAATAAGATTTGGCATTATTATTATAATTATTAGAAACTAGACGTTATATAAGAGAAAAGATAATAAGTTAAAAAAAATACATATTTTATTACAAGCTGACCCGACAGACGTTGTCCTGTCTTAACTATGCATACATTCTCTATGACGATATTTGCGTGCCGCATTATGTGTCAATGTTATGTCAAATCCCATAAAGGTACATTCAAAAAGTTCATATTGTCAAAAGCGCTAAGGTTACTAAAATGGGTATTAAAATATAGGCGTTGGTGATAAAAGGGTAAAAATTTAGGGTTGTATTTATTTTGCCCAAAAATTAAAAAAAATGTTAAGGGTGAACAACCCTTATATCTTAGGGGTATGAAAAATAGATAGTAGCTGATTCTCAGACCTACTGAATATATGCATATAAAATTTGATAAAAATCAGTAAAGACGTTTCGGAGGAGTAAAGTAACTAACATTGTGACACGAGAATTTTATAATACAAGAATACTTAGATATAAACTAAAAATTTAAATTGAAAGCAAAACAGAAATAAAATTTTATTACTATCACATAAATTGAAAATGAGGCATACACTCAAATTAAAATAGAACAATTGCAATAATAAATAAAAAATGAGAATTTGAGAGGTAATAAACGTAAACAAACATAAACATAACATTCTTAATTTTTCAACTTTAATATTACATAAAATAAATGCATAGCAAAGCTAAAATTTGCTTTAAAATATTACAAACATAAACATAACAAACTTAAACATAACATAACAGCAGCATTAATTGAATTCATTGATTATAACAGTAGACATAGTCCTGCAAAATTCATTATCTTTATTATGCAAAATGTCCATTGGGTTATTACAAAAAGTATTGACGGTTGTACGGTACCATGAGTGCGATTGGTTTTCGTGGAACCCGGTTGGGGACTCTGAACTTAAGTTTACCTACTAGTTCAAGGTAGTCTATTTCGTTATGAAGTAGTTCGTGAACGAAGTTGACATCCAGAAGCGTTCTTCTCTTTTCAAGAGATGACATTTTGAAAAGTGCTAGTATATGATTTACACGCTTCAAAATGTGGGTAGAATAGTACGGCCTCCAAACAGTGGGACAATATTCAGGAACACTGCGAACTAGGGTGATGAACACGATTATCTTTGTCTTGTATGTGCGTGATATATTATTTATTTAAAAACATGTGGTTGCTAGATCTAATTTAGCTCAATGAATAAAACTAAAACATTCAGATTTTCAGCTATCATTAATTCCTTGGTAAAATACTCATTTAAATAATACAAACATTGTCTTTTGTATAGATATATCGTTATAGTACACAACACACGCTTCTCTTGGTATCGTGGTACGTTATATTCTTTAGCACATACGTCAGTACGTGTGGACTTTGGAATACAGCATGAAGCCGATGTCAACAAACGTAGAATCCACACGCAAAAACCTTTACTCATTTAATCTCGAGTCACAGGGATACCACGCCCCTAGCATGACGATAAAGTGGTCTGATTTATTTATCATAATAATGCGATAAAATTATCTTACCTGATGTTCGATAAAATATATACAAAAACACTTAAAGATCTAACAATTTAATTGTTTATCAGCTTTTCCTTATTAACACAGCTAATCAACAGATATTATTGCAACAAAAACAAAAACACAAAGAGATTACAACTTACCGTGGTTTTACTGTGATGTAATTGCCACACAATTAAGATATTTTTTTTTTGTTTTTTTTTATAGATTTTTTATAGATTATTTGATAGACAGTAATGAGAGGCAACAAAAAGGGCCATACTTTTAGGGTCGACACACACCAAAAGCGCGTCGAAGCGAAGCGCAGTTTCAGTGTCATATGAATTTTAACTTTATTTTCATTACTATAATACTTATAATCGCATGAGAAACTCTACGCTACTACTACTATGGAATTCGCCGGCATTCCCGCGGCGCCGCGGGCATCCGCGCGACTCGTTTGAGTTTCTCATGCGATAATAAGTATTATAATTATGGAAATAAAGTTAAAATTCATATGACACTGAAACTGCGCTTCGCTTCGCTGCGCTTCGACGCGCTTTTAGTGTGTGTCGACCCTTAGTCTAATTATCTCTGTGGAATAATCGTCAAAAAATCGCTTATCACCGATACTTAAATAAATGTAGCTCGTCTTCTATTGCCTACTACCTCAGAATGAATGGTAGTTAGATATCGGTACGTTATAGTTTTAATTTTATGTAAATAATTAATTATTTTACCAAATTGCATCAACCAGTATAAAAATGTGCTAAAATCGAAAATTTTATTTACAGACAAAAAACCGGCTAAGTGCGTTTCTGGGTAAACGCAATTGGGTTCCGTATATAGTCGCTACAACATTATGTTGGTCATTATAGCGGTTTATCTGTATTAAACAGGTAACAACTTCGTATAAGTTATTATATTCCAAAATTCCACTTAAAGACAACCACGACATTACATTAAAGAATTAAACCAAAGATATTTTAAACAATTCTTAAATATTGATAATTGGTAAACTTTTAAACTGGTAGTAAAACAATCAGTTTAAAGGTATAAGTATTAAAATTAAAATTTGGTTGGCTCTTAAAAATAAAAGTTTTTGTATTAAGTACGAACTATTCCAAAGATCTCTTGCAGTATACATTCATAATAACAAAGAATCGACATTATATCCTCTGGGGTGCACTGTGAATTAAACATTCTTAAACCACTGCACTGCATATAAAACTGTTAAGAAGTGCACGCTATAGAATATGGTTGAGAAAAATCATAATTCCATTTTCCTAGTGAACCAATGCGACTATTTGTGGTTTACTGTTTTGTATATATACAAGTCAACAGCTATAGTTTTCTGGACCATTTTGAAAATGAAGATGAATAAATTATACGTAAGGCGTTGTCCTAGGTGAGCGGCGAATGCGACACGATGCAAAGCAACTCCATACAAACGCCTCTGCTTTCATCGCGTTCGTTGCATGTTTTGTATGAATGGCGTTCGTCGCTGACCTAGGGCATTTCAGGTTAGTATGCAATTTCGGTATAAGTAAAAAGCTGTAGGATCCTTTTTTTCCTTTTTTTACTGGACTCGACCTGATAATCGCATTAAATAATATTATCTTTAATCCTAATAATAATAGCAGCCCTGTATTGTATCTAATACATGTCCCACTGCTGTGCACGGGCCTCTTCTCATGATGAGAAGGATTAGGCCATAGTCCACCACGCTGGCCAAGTGCGGATTGGTAGGCTTCACGCACCCTCGAGTACTTTTAGGCACTCTCAGGCATGTAGGTTTTCTCACGATTTTTTCCTTCACCGTTAGCGAGCGATAATTTATATGATAAATACACACATATCTTCAAAAAGACAAATCTTAACGATTTATTGACAGAGGTGTGGGATCGAACCCGAGACCTTCGACTTAGCAGTCCTACGGTCTCTCACTCGGGTATCGCTGCTATATATATTATATTATCTTTAAGCATACATAAAATATTAGGAGATTTCTAAATATTATGAAATCAGTTGGGAGATTTATAAATTAAAGTATTACGCCAGCTGATAAAAGTAATAATTTTATGAATGATAAGACGGATACGTTTTGATTTAATTTGCCAATTTGATATTATAAAGTCATATTTCAGCCATTTGTCATTGATAATTCCGCTGGCCTCTGTTATCGTTATTTAAAAAATGATTATTCAGGTGTTTGTTTAACTAATTGAAAAAATTAATAGTAAAAATCAGAATCGCTACAGTTACAGTTGAGTCAGACGGACGCTGCGAACATAAAATGTGCCGACCCACATAACATGCGTATTCCCTAAATGAAATCACACAAAATTTGAATTTCTGTCAATCAAATATCGACTGTATTTCTATAAAGATAAGGATGCACTAAATTTTCGTGACTGTTAGATTTTCTTACAGAATCACGCCACGGAACTTGTCGGTTCGTCTAGGTATGTTAAATTCGACCCTCAGAATCATATAAATTATCGCAATTTCTCACAAATCCTGAATTTTTAATTCATGTATCAAATATAATATTATACTTCCTTAAAAAAGTCATGAAATAATCTAACTGATCACTTCCCTTGCAAATTGTAGGACAACTATTTTGAGAGACTTACGAATTCACAACGCGTACCTACTAGGCAATATAATTTACAGTTACAATAAGAGACTGCGCGCACCAAAAGTTTTTTAAAGTTAAAAAGCGCTTAAAACTTCGGATATTATCAGTCTACAATCTAAATAAAGGGGAACCAAATTTTAAGTCACGGACGAAACTATTGGGTACGCAAAGCGACTTTTAAGTATTTTTGTCAAAATTTGCACAACGACAAATGGATGTCTCCGAACATGAACAGGAGCATTTCCTATTATTTCACAAATGTTATCAGAATATCAAGCAGCGATTCGGATAAGTATCATTCTGAAGTGAGTTTGAGGTTTATAAAAACCATCTTTATGTTGATCGATTTAGAAGTAGTAATTGCGTGCATGCGTTGACGTGCTGGATTCAATTTGCAGCTGATGGGTTGCGTTGTGAGGAGTTGTGAGGAGCAAGTGTTTTTCACGGTCTCATTATGTGACAATTCGTATTCGAGGCCAGACGGGAGTTACCAGTGTGAGGGTAAGGTTGAAGGGTGGCACACTTGCCGACACGTACCACGAGACCCTGCTTACGAACTTCGTAAATGTTATTGATTCTATCTCGGCTTCATCCATTATTATATATTTCGTTTGTTTATCTACATCGCGTTGTATCTGCGGCATCAGAGAGATGGTAAATGGGATTCTGTACTAACAGAAATTATAATACATTAAGAAGATACCGAGTCTCTATCTTTACGTATCAACAATAATTATATCTTATTTTGCTTTGAGCGAATTCAGTATTTCCTATAAAATAATCGAAAGATTTTTTTAATCAGTGAAAATTAACACTGACCACTTATAAGTTTTAAGCTATTTATAATATTGTATTACTATATTCACTAAATATAAGCATGAATAAAGAAAACTAGTATTAAAACTTATCTCTTTCAATAGTGAAACTAACTTTTAATGAAGTGTCCGTAATGTCTCTATCTTTATTATCTGTGCGCGATGCCAAGAGCACTTGACTAGTGCAGAAATAATGGAACGAGACAGACGGTGGAAAAATAATATAATTTAAGTTAACTTCACAAAAAGTTTCATCAAATAGTCGTCGTGGTCACAAAAGTACTAATCCAAGTGGAACTTTTTTCATTTCTTGTTCTAATTAATGACTTGTTCAGTTTAATGGACGTTCCCAAGCTTTTTTATAGCATATTACTACTATAGTCATATAGTATACAAAAACATAGGACAACATATTTTTTTTTTAGTTTTTACTTTTTTTATCATTAAGATTATTGGCCTATTTATTACGTATAAACTGGTTGGTTGACATATAAATGTACAAAAAAGTAGGTTTCATTTTACTGTACATATTGGTATGGCTGAATTTATACAGTTTGATTATTTAAAAATAAACCCAATTAGTTTAAATAATCGAAGCTGTCTGATTGTACTATCAAATGTTTTTATTCCAATTAAAAACTATATCAGTATTTTATGCATGTTCCGTTTAGTTCATCAGAGTTTTAAATATTCTATTTGGATTCTAGAAACCAGAATAAAATTCAGACTTTCCGATTTCGTAATGGCGTCGACTTTTCCTAAGATGTATAGTTTGATAAAAAGCTGTCTCCGTCGGACAGCGTCCGTGAAAAAGGGTTCTGACATTTGAGATAGATCGACTGATATCGAGGACATTTCATAAACGCAGTGTCTTCTACCCTTCAAATATTAAACTTCTTGTTCAAACCAAAAATTGGGTATAATTTATTATTTCCTACTATGTGTTTCGTGTTGGAAAGAAATTTAATTATTTTGTTTTTCAGAGCCTCGGAACGGTATTACTAGACAATTTTAGAACACAAAAGTGAACTAAATACAACATTCTTTGAAAGTTGTTCAGTTACTTACAAGTCTGAGAATTTGGAGAAAGTTAGCAAGTTGTATATTTCCGTTTACAAGTATCATTGAAAATAATTTTGAAACTTTTGCCTTGAAGTTTCTATTTTATTATAATGAAGCGAAAATATTTTTAGAAGTCAATAATATTTTTATAACTCCTTTTGTAGCAAATTGGCCACTAGGTCATTTTATGAACATCCAAAATATACAAAAGCAGATTGTTTCCACTTTTGTGGGTTAAGTAGTACATCTAAATAATTGTATGTCTCTTCTTCCAGTAATAACAATGACGTGACGTGTTCAAAAAAGGTTTACCTTCATCCATAGAACATATTACTATGAAATCTCTTCATAACGTACCGTTTCATTCACAAACATTACAAACGCGAGCGCACCGTTGCAGTACTCCTTGACATGGAGAAGGCGTTCGATCGCGTCTGGCACGCTGGCCTGCTGTATAAGCTGTCCACATCCACTACTCCCCGTCGAGTAGTTAGGATTGTGGCCACCTTTCTGCAAGACAGACGCTTCCAAGTGGCGGTTAAAAGCGCCCTGTCTACTGAGCGGCTCATCCGTGCCGGCGTGCCCCAGGGAAGCTGCCTCTCGCCTGTGTGCTACTCCTGGTACACGGACGACATCCCCGTCACCGACGGTGTCCAGTTGGCGCTTTACGCCGACGACGCCGCCTACCTCTCGACGTCAAAGTGTCGCACCCACGTGGTGACCAGGATGCAGCGCACACTAGACGCACTTCCCTGCTGGCTGAAGGACTGGAGACTGACGGTCAACGTGGCGAAGACTCAGGAGATCTCCGTGGGAAGCAGGACACTGCCCCAGCTGAAGCTCATGGAAGAGGAGATCAAGTGGTCCGCGACGGTAAAATACCTCGGCGTGACCATTGATAGAAACCTCTCCATGAAGCCCCACGTCACCAATGTGGTTGCCCAAGCGCGCACCGCACGTGCCCTCCTATGGCCCGTTCTTTCGTCCCGACTGCCGCTCCGCGCGAAGCTCGGCGTGTACAAGGCGTACATCCGCACCCGTATCACCTACGCTGCCCCGGCTTGGTTCGCACTCACATCAGAGACGAACCGCCGGCGTCTACGCGCACAGCAATCGCTTGCACTTCGCACCCTCGCCAACGCGCCTCGCTTCGTGCGGAACAGGACGATCGCCAGGGACCTGCGCATGGAGAGCTTGGACGACTTCGTGGGACGCCTGAGCACGAATTTGTTCGTGCGCGCCGATGGGTCGCAAGCCCGCCACTTGCGGGAGCTTGCGCCCTACCATCGGCGGCCGCCGGACAAATTCGGCCTGCCGCGAGACCTCGTCACAGTGGCAACCGAGAGCGACGCCTCCTCCAGTGATGGCTGATGGGCGCTCCTCAGGGTTATTCCTTGGGGAGCTCGACCTCGCCATACACAGGAGGACTCACCAGAATTGACCAAAGAGCTACTAGCATGCTGGCCGCCCGCAGCGTTTCACGCCCGCGGGTTTGACCGTGCTAGCCGCACCACCCACCGGATCTGACGACCCGGACTGACCAGCGGGCCCACCCGGACCCAACCCAGCGACCCGGCTGTCTTAGCAGCCGGCGGTGACACCACCTCGACAGGACACTACCTGGACTGGTTACCCCGAGACCCTCTAGGGGGCCTACGAGAAGAACCTCTGAAGATTCACAAACATTCATCATTCGTGTAACATTTTGACATTTTAATCCATTGAACCAAAGGCAAATAAATGCATTCTAAGAAAAACCGTACGTGGAACAAAATTGAACGGTGTAATGCTTTGGAAACTGATAGATTGCTCTGCCGATTTCCTATGAGCATATGCGATGGTGGCAGTTGTATATGGATTGCCAAATGGTTACTGTAATTTAGTAACAAATTGTGTAACAGAATGGTAATGCATTTATCTCGATGACACATTCACATCCTTGCGGTAAGACTGTGATATAATGCATCGTTAGTCTTTTATATTTATGCAAATTTAACATTTGCGCGTTGAGTGATTTTTTTGCAAACAGCGTTTTTTTTTCCATGGATTAAACGTAAAATGCATTGTTTTTTTTTTTAAATAGCTACTCAATGCGGCAATTCGAAATTTGCGATAATATTAAGAACTAATGATTCACGATATCACAATCTTTCCGCTAGGGTTATCGCATAATCTTTCAGAGCGTCGGTCGTGAATGGTTTTTAGGGTTCCGTACCCAAAGGGTAAAAACGGAATGCTATTACTAAGACTACGCTGTCTGTCTGTCATCAGGCTGTATCTCATGAACTGTGATAGCTAGATAGTTGAAAATTTCACAGATGATGTGTTACTATTGCCGCTATAACAATAAATACTAAAAACCGAATAAAATAAATATTTAAGGCAATGCAACAAACGTGATTTTATTTTTGCTCGTTTTTGCTTGATCTCAAGAACCGTAATAGCTAGCCAGTTGAAATTTTTACGAATGATGTATAATTGTTGCCGCTTAAACAACAAGTACGAAAATCCGAATAAAATTAATACTTAACTACTATACAACAGACTTAACTACTATATTTTGCCGTATTTATAGATAATGGTCCTTCATTCGCGAGTTCGACTCGCACTTGGTCGGTTTTTATTCGATGATAAAGATCAGTGTTTTTTTTTTTTATGAGGCATACTTATCATCTAAATATTAAGTTTCAAAATAACGATTGCTTAAAAAACTTCAAACATTACTTCTCTTCGTAATTTTAGGGCATCTTTACGAAAACTAAAAGGTGTGGTAAATTTTACTTGCTACTACTCTTGGAATAAAACTATCGAGTCAAACCGTATGTAAGAACCTAAATACCTCAATATTCCTATTGGGGTTTTAATTTTTTTATTATGTTACTCAAATAAAAAAGACATGCTTAATTTTAACACAAAATAAAATGATGAGCTTGCGAATCTTGTAAACAGCTCACGTTGTCAACCAACTAACCATCTAGAATTTGATCACACAGATATAAGTCAATAATATTTATTTATTTACGTTGTGATATGAAATATTCCTGTTTATGCCGATATATAGAGTTTATCTCTGGCCAATAACACAACTATCGTCAGAGTAATGAGTAATGATGTTGTTTGTGTTCGAGCTAAATGCTACTGTGATTAACTACCAACTACAGTTTGGTAGTTTTGAGTGGTTTTGATTCCATGATAGAACTTTGGCATTGTGTTGGCGATCGATACATTTGACCCAGATTTTAAGTTGAAAGATTGATATGTTTATTTGTTTTTTTAAAAACGACGCCCACACTATTATTAATAGCAATATCTCCTGTGTCGCGGGGGTGTTCACAAACATACATTTTACAGCACAACTGTGTGCAACATAGCACATCCAGAGTCAGAACAAATCTTTGCGGATCACACAAATTTACTTGTCCCGTGTGGGGATCGAACTCACAACACCAGCGCAATTGAAAGCGATGAGGCGTAACCACTACGCCAACTGTGCACAAAAAAAAACGATTAACTATCGTTGATTTTTTACCACTGTATCTTTAGGTCAAGATTTCTTTAAAGGCACTTCTAGCACCTTTATAATTCAAAACGTACAACTACTATTATTACTCAACTGAATTCAAAGACCCTTCATGTTATGATCAACTAGGTATATCTGGGTTAGCACTAGATTTCGATGTATTCCAAACCTAACTTATTTCGCGAAGTATGATGTATCTCTGTTATGTATACAACCGCTATAAAAGTTTAGACATTGTATTTGGAGCAACTGTACCTAACATTAACTGTATAATGGGTTATTCAAGCCGAGATATTTACGACTAGCCACTTGATAGCTTTGGAGTTATCAGCTATCATTCTGATTTCCCGCGGGATCTTCAGTTTTCCCACATCGTTATTCCTTTGTACGGTTAAGAATGAGCTTTCACCTGTCAGAGTGATAAAGGCGCGTAGTTTGTGGCGGTACAGCAAAACGAACATTAATTCTGAGAAAGATACTGTAGAAGATTTTGATTGTATTTTGCTACACATGCCTCACATCCAAGCTTGGACTTCTGATAGGTAAATGGCAATTACGGACTTAAAACATTTAAAAAGACACCAAAATACGTTTTCTAGAAAACACGATGATGATACTTATTGATTATTTTTATAGCATTTAGCTATGCTTAGCAAATTAAACTTGAAAAAATTCGGACCGGCAGGATTCGAACCTGCGACCTTCTGCACACCGGGCCGTCACTTTAACCAACCAACTACGGTCGCCACACGCCAGGACCCAAAATTTATCAACGGTATGTCATTTCGTGACGTCACGTTTATCCATTTGTTCCTATCTTTAGAAATACAAAACAACATGGCGAAGTTAAAATCAGCACAAATGTTTTAAAGAATGAACAAGTTCCTTATTTAAACTTATTGATTACTTTTATAGCATTTAGCTATGCTTAGCTATTCGTTAATATATTAATAATATCCCATATTTTATTTAACCGTTCCCTAGTACGATGATGATATCTTTGTGATTGAGGTAAACAATCATGGTACATAGATACATACATAGAATTACGCCTTTATCCCATGTGGGTGTGTTAAAGTCGAATAAAGGTTGGCACTTCTCGCTTTTGTCATTCTTAACTTATTTTATAAATCTGTATCTCGTATATTCAGTTTCTATGCAATTCTAAAGCAAATGCGTGCAAATATGCCAACAGTTTTCAACAAAGAGAAAGCACAAAAACGCTCGTTAACGAACAACCTTCTTATTTAGGGTGCAGAATTATGTTTTAACTCTCTTAATGCTATTTTCCAATGTGTATCGCGAACAACTGCAAGTAACAATTTGATTTCCCGGCGTCCTATTTGGATGTAGAACCATTTTTGCGCAATTCCGTAGTAGCTGGGAGCGTTGCGCGTCACGTCGTTTGATACTTAAGCGATCGCGGAAGGTAATGTTTTGGAAGAGTCCTTTAACTGTGGCAAGGCATTTGGTGGATTTTATTCTTGATCTATTTTGTAGAATAAATTTAGTAAGATAAGACATAGTTGTTCACAAAAAAATACATTTATTATACTACTTATTTATTTCAATGGTTTTTTTAACGCTAACAAAACTAAAGTGCAGCTCAAATCAAAGTTAGTAACTTTTAGTTTGGCCTATGCCACTAATCAGGTTAAATCAAATCAAATCATTTTTTATTGCAGACATCAAAGGCAAATACATAAATACTTTAGACTACTAACATTTATAACATTTAATTATTATTATTTAAAATCCCAAGTTTCTAATAAGTTGTTGAAGGATTGGCTAAAAATATGAGGATTTTAGAAAAATATATAAGGAATTTTGTGTTAACTTGCGCAGAACCCTAGAAAATCGGTGGTAAAAAATTTCAAGTGGTACCAAAGAACGTCGAGTGGGCTCCCTGCGGAGGCTGTAACATTCCAACTCATGTGAGAAATGTACGATGCATGCAAGCATTCTTTTCCTAACTTGGTTAGCAAACCACCGATGCAGTTTTACGTAAATATGACGTGTAAGGATTATTCAAAGTATTTTATTGTTAAATCGCCTGGGAGTGCTTATAGTCCACGAGAGTATTCACCAGATAATGTAACATTATTTTTAATGTTGAATGTGAGTAACTGCATGGATGGTCTAGTGGTTAGCATAGGCGTATCTCACCGTGAGGTCTCGGGTTCGATTCCCGGGTCAGGAAAATTGTTATTTGACAACTTTTCGTCAGGAAATTCACAATAGCTACTGGGCGTTGGAATTGTGCCCGGTGGATAGCGATAGGATCACTCCCTATCCCATGGGACTTAAACACAACAGGTGAAGTGTGGATGTAGTACCTACACCTCTGCCACACCCTTCTGGGTAATATAGGCGTGATTTTAAGTATGTGCGTATGTTATTAAACCAATAAAAAACAAACAGAAATACATACGTTAAAGCCGATAGAAACAGTAACATTGTTTTAAAAAAGTACCTATAGTGTTAGTTATCATCACATGGAGAGAAATTAAGTTTGCAGTACGTGACTCTTTGGCACCAACTGTTCTCCCAAATGGGTAGATATGTACGTGACTGCATCCGAACTGGACAGCGTTTTTTTACAATAACTTGTTAATAGTTTACAGAGGAAGACGAGAAAAGGGTGCGCTGAAACTGTACTCTACTATATTTATTAAAGTTATCACTGGGTATACACCTACATTTAACCTGTTATGTTAAGGTCCCATGGGATAGGGGGTGAGCCTATCGCCATCCACCGGGCAGAATTCCAGCTTCGTGCTGCTATAGTGAATTTCTGGCTTACTTCTTTTTCTTTAAAGGCGCATACGCTAACCACTTGACCATCGAAGCAGTTGGTTTAATAAATCTTTACAAAAAAAAGTTAAGCTTATTTTGTTTTTTATCTTTAAATGTACTTGGGTGTTTGTTTGTAAAATCCGTATAGTTACCAACTAATACAATAACTAGAGTTGTATTTAAATAGATAACAAGACAATCAAATGTATAAAAAAGTTGTTTATGTTGTTGTTGTGTTTTTCAGATAAATGTATTAGACATAACATACTTTCCAACTCCAACTATATACTTCTGATTAAATTCGTTGCGGGTTCCAAGACAATTTTAACTCTCCGTGGGATTGCCCGTGTGTCATGCACGGTGCCTTTCAGTTGGTTACCGCTGTAGATCCTGGCGTCACAGGAGTCACAGTGGTGGGCGTGTGGGTGGGATTATATCCCGTTTAAAATGTATTAGACGAAAACCCAACAACATAGATCATCACCAAATTTTCTAAATTAGTTTAAAGCTTCAAGCTTACTGTAGGCTACAACTAAAACATAAATGTATAGGTATATATCTGAATTCGGTACAAAGATAAAACAAAAGTAATTTTCATTTCGTTATCTCTGATACTGGCTCGTAGAAATTAAAATTTGTATAAATTATAACGTCATAACACAAACGACAGTATCATGAGAAATTATAAATTGTCCGTGGGTATTTTAAGTGCCCAAAATGATCATTATCATTTTGCTCTGCCTTCCTCTTTATAGCGCCCAAGAGAAGGAAACTCGGAGAATTTATTAAACATATTTCACTCTAGAAAATGGAGCCTTCCGTTTTGGCTACTGTGAAGGAAATCACGGGGTTAAACACCGTTTGAAGACATACAATCAAAAAGATGAATTTTTAAGCGAGTTCTCGGGAGATGCACGACTCTTGCTCTGATTTTTGTGTGATTGAATTGAAACTACAACTATTTTAATATAACCAACAGAATAAGATTTTTTTTCGAGCTCGTATATATTCGAGCGAGCTCGTATTAGACCTACATGTCAAAATACTTATTACTCTTTATTTTGTAGTTTCTTATCATTGAATGTATTTTATTATTATTTGTTTCACACATCAATCTCTTAAACACATAAATCACTTTTAGAGGCAATTTAAGAAGAGCAAAGGCGAATGAAAAACAATATTACTATATCGTACTTCAACATTCAGTAAAATGAATAACAATTATAAATATTTTATTATAATACTCACGAAGCACACAGACTGTATGACAGAGTATAAACTACGATCAATGATCTGAAACTATGCAAAGCTGATTATTTTTCAATTAATGTTAATGAAATCAATATTTTGAACACTTTTATGACATGAATAATACATTCCGAAGATTTTTCAACAACAACAAATTTTAGATTTCTTTTTTTTTCATGTTCTAAATTAAGTTTTGGCTCACGTATATGAATCTGAACATTCTGATCAAGACATTAAGTAGGTACAACAAGAAATTAAAAAAGTTCCACATCAATCAGTACTTTTGTGACCACGACGACTATTTGATTAAACTTTTTGCGAAGTTAACTTAAATTATATTATTTTGCCACCGTCTGTCTCGTTCCATTATTTCTGCACAAGTTGGCATCGTGCACAGATAATAAAGATTCATTAACAATAAGTTTTCAGCTGGAATAGACTAATTTAGGTAGTCATGATAGGTTATTTACGTTTTCAAGAGAGGGTTCACTACATAAAACCGCCATTTCTTCTCGTATTTTTTTTGGTTGGTATAAACGGCTGCCCTGTGTGCAGAAAGTCGCAGGTTCAAATTCTGCCGGTCCCATAATTTTTCAACTGTTTCTTGGTATAGTTAACTAACTGTACGAACAATATCGAAAACACTGAAAGCAGAATCAGATATTATTGTAACGTTCATCATATGGAATCATTTTATTTATGGTATATATTATTATTGTATATGCGTGAGTACATAACCCCATTAACGAACTCTCCAATTCCGCTACACAAAACAATGCAAATAAACAAACGAAATATATAGATATAGTAATGGATGAGCCCGAGATAGAATCAATAACATTTACGAAGTTCGTAAGCAGGGTCTAGTGGTACGTGTCGGCAAGTGAGCCACCCTTCAACCTTACCCTCACACTGGTAACTCCCGTCTGGCCTCGAATACGAATTGTCACATAATGAGACCGTGAAAAACACTCGCTCCTCACAACTCCTCGCAACGCAACCCATCAGCTACAAAACGAATCGAACACGTCAACGCATCCACGCAATTACCACCCCTAACACGATCAGCATAAAGATGGTTTTCTCAAATGTAACTCAAAGATACTTCAGAGTGATACTTAACTGAATCGCTGTTTGATATTCTGGTAACATTTGTGAAATAATAGGAGATGCTCCTGTTCATGTTCGGAGACATCCATTTATCGTTCTGCAAATACTTAAACAGTCCTTTTCGTCCCAAATGATTTCGTCCGTGACTTATAATTTGGTAGCCTTTTATTTGGACTGCAGACTGATAATAACACTCAAAGTTTCAAACGACGCTTAACTTTGAAACATGAGAATACTTTTGAGACTCGCAGTCTTATTTTGAGTTTGAATTAAAGTTATACGCTTTCTGAATTTGTAAGTCACTTTAAATAGTTTTTCTTGAAGTAACATGAGAAGTAATTTCTTTTATTGTAACAAATATCTTAGTTTTGTCAGTTAATTTCATCATCATCAAATATCGAATATAGAAGCATACGGTATGATTTGTGTTTTGCTGCACATCGCGTCATAATTATTTGTCTATTACTCACAGAGTTATGGTTACATTTTTTATTTGAAGCTGCCTCGTTGGTGTAGTGATTGGCGTATGCGTATTTCACCGCGAGGTCTTAGGTGCGATTCCTGGGCTAGGTAAAGTTATTTGTGAACTTCTGGTCAGGCAATTCTTAATAGCAGCACGAAGTTAAAACTGTGCCCGGTGGATGGCGATAGGCTCACCAACTATCCCACGGGACCTAAAACAAATGGTAAAAATTAGCTTTTGCAATAATAGTAAAAATATCAATCTTATGCAAAAATTGTTATGTTAACACAAACAATTTCAAATTTTACCAATAAATCAACTTAAGTTTAGCTTGATTCAGTATATATTACAATTTTTGTCATATTAGTATAGTTCAAGGAAAAACGTTGAGTTAAGCACTTTTCGAGAATATATTCGCAGCAAGCAAGCTGAAAATCATTTCCATATCTTTATTTGCTCCTAAATACGTGTAATCCAAGTTTGCTCTATCCAAAGAGTAGTTCAAAACTTTTGATTGCCATATCAAGTAATAAAAAATATATGTCTGTATTTTTGATATATCTTGCTTGAGTAATACCAGCAAAATATTCACAACAGCGTTTGTCATTGTGAATGAAATAAGCACAATTTTTGCATAAAAATCAAAAATATTACCGGAAATGTTGATAACAAATTACTATTTGTATTCATGTCATTTAAAATTCCTATGTCATATTAATTAATCGATATCTAATTGACAGATCAAATCAGAATTAAACGCGCTTGTTAGCGTTGATTGTGTATTATAAGCCCATTATCAGATTAGTTTTACGTTATCACAAAACTAATTCGCAAATACAAATTTGAAACAGTTATTATCTTAAGCGGTTTATTTTAACGTGTAAAAACAGAGAAATAAATATTTAATAGAACTCGTACTTGAACATTTTTTTATGGAAATTATATTTAGATTTACGATGTCAAACCACTGAAAGTCACTTGAGTTATATTAATTAGAACTTATATTCTATCGTAGAGTAAAATAAATCCCACCAAAAAATCATGTAAAGTTTCGGCTTTTTTACATTAGATAGAACGCCAGAAGCAATTACACTATCCAATGGTCCCAATGCACACCCAGTCTTAGATCTCATGAAAACCCAAGCTTGCATGCATGCTGCATGCCCATATTATACATGCCTATAGCTTCACAATCCTTACACCTCAGAGGAAATATTCTCTAGAGGGAGTGTCGTGAAGCAAACCATGCAACAAAAATGTCGAAATTTGACAAGCCAGTGTGCGTGAAACTAATGCTTTACGGTGACGTCACGTTCATCTGAGATTTACCAGGAATTGAATTTACCCCAAAGGAAAAAAAACATAATGCTTCACTTATAAAATCGACTTTAATTTACAAAATTATTTAGGTGTGTTTCCGAAAGTATAATATTATTATAATATTATGTTTTTATTACCCTACCCACAGTTAGAGAATAAATAATCAATTTCGTTTTACTAAACTTGTTCGTTTTGAAAAATTTCAATGCCACATGTAAAACTAGAGCACAACACAAATCAATATAAATGCAATAAATAAAATTAAAGACTGTTTTTAATGTCAAAATAACAATGCTTTTTTTCGCTGGTAGAGCGAAAGATCGCTTGAACTGCTGGTGAACATTTTTGGTATCCAGGGTCTCAGAATCATAAACCAAAACTGGTTAGCCATTGTTTCAAAATCGTCTCAACTTTTATTTGATGTCAGTGACAATATTACTATACACTTTTATGTATTTTTTGTTCATTATCACTTGGAATAAGTTAAGGAAAGCAGAGCTGTAGAGGGTGAGTTTTTTATTATTTGTACACGTTGTTTTGACATTTGAGTTCATCTCATAAATTATTTTACGCGCAATGGTATTCAAAATATTAAAAAAGTAATCGAAAGCCTCCAACTGTAATGCATACTGATATTTTCAAATCAACAAAGTGCTGACGTCACAAAAAACATCATAATATTATAATGGCAGTCGTTCCAGAAATTATCAAGCTAAAAACTTTAAATGTAAACTGCCCGATACAATTTCTATCAGAAACTTTGTTTGCTCCAATATTCTAACAACAAAACAGACCTTCACAAAAACAGTAATTATTAATTTCTCTTTCATTAGAGTTGAACTACAAACAAAATACAAAGCAAATATAATAAGAACTTTCAATTAGAGTTTGACAAAAACGATTATAACGTTGGGCTGTCTGGGAAGTTATTTGAGAAATTACGTAAAGCCGTTTGGTTAGACCGAACTATCACGTAGTTTTTGTCGCATTGGAGCCGAACCACAAGTCCGGAAATCTGTTGTATTAGTAAAGCAATTTGTCGTGGGTCCGCTCGCCACCCTGAGAACTTTTCTAATCTAAACTGTTGCCCCCGAGTTCAATCTTTGTGAAAACTCGTTCACTACCCGTACGAACCTAACTCACGGGCGTACAGCTGTGCTCATGTGATTTTAGGATATTGGTTCAGAATTATCATTTATTATTTCTTGATTTACTTATTTTGAAACCTACAGCTTTGGTTAAAATCAATTTGTAATTTGAGACTAAAGCATGAGTAAATAGGTAAGCATGCTTCACCGTAGACCGCATCATCACTTACCACCAGGTGAAATAGTGGTCAAACGCGTGCGTATCCACCATAAAAAATACAATTCGCTAAATGTTATTACCATAATTATGTACCGAAAAACATGCTCTCCTATAAATAACAAATAAGTAAGAAGATTTCTTACTGCGTTTATTACTTTGGCGTTTACGAAAACAAACCAACTATTAATTTTCAACCGACTTCTAAAAAGGAGAAGGTTCTATATTTGACGAGTATATTCTAGACGAGTAACTCACGGGCGTACAGCTGTGCTCATGTGATTTTAGGATATTGGTTCAGAATTATCATTTATTATTTCTTGATTTACTTATTTTGAAACCTACAGCTTTGGTTAAAATCAATTTGTAATTTGAGACTAAAGCATGAGTAAATAGGTAAGCATGCTTCACCGTAGACCGCATCATCACTTACCACCAGGTGAAATAGTGGTCAAACGCGTGCGTATCCACCATAAAAAATACAATTCGCTAAATGTTATTACCATAATTATGTACCGAAAAACATGCTCTCCTATAAATAACAAATAAGTAAGAAGATTTCTTACTGCGTTTATTACTTTGGCGTTTACGAAAACAAACCAACTATTAATTTTCAACCGACTTCTAAAAAGGAGAAGGTTCTATATTTGACGAGTATATTTTGTTATGTTTGTCCAGCGACTTCTCCGTCATTTATGAACCAATTTAAAAAAAATAAATAATATTTTGGAGAATTTACTCTTAAAATGGTTTCATATCCACCAAGTTCTGATGATGGGATTTCAAAGAAATCGAGGGCAACCCTCAAACTGTATAGGTTCATACAGTGTTATTTGCATTTTTTCTGAAGCTTTTTAGGTATTTTTTATATCATGCAATACTTGCGAAAAATATTATGCTCCCAAAGTAATTTAGAGGTACATGCTATTTCCAACACGAAAGTAACAAGCAGCTACAACGTATAGAACAAAACGACTTTCACCGGGATTGTATCGTTACCGCCAAATACCGATTACTTGCAACGAAAAAGAATCCTTACGTTCTTTCCTTGTTAGAGAACTTCTCTACAATTTGATACTGATTTAGGTATGTATTGTATTGTTTAGACTCAATACACAGTGTAAAATTATATTTAATAATACTTTTTTAAGTATATTTGCAATTTTGTTGAAACTCATGTCCTTTAAATGTATATTTGTCGCGTCCAAACCCGTATTTAAATGCACTTTGTTAAAAGGTTATAGCAATTTGTGTCAGTGACGTGATATTTGTTTCATGATATGAACAAATAACCTCATAAACGGTAATTATCTGTTAAAATTGCTGGACCTGCACACTATTCAGATGAACAACGTGGCAATGCTGCCAGCATTTTGGGAACGTTCCCCACTGGTAGCGGTCTTTTAGACTAGGTTTGTACATAGATTTAGATTTAGTTATTTATTTTTAGGTTAGTAGGAATTTTGTTTTTATTTTTATTTTTGTAAAATAATTAAAACGTATTATGATGATATTGAAGAGTGGTTAGTTTTATCTATAAGCGTTTATTATGATAATATAAAACAATATAATCCAAATACTTTACAAATATTATCAACCTTTTTTAAATATTCGGATTTGCTCTTTTAAAAAGTATTTTATACTTCGACCACACCGGAACTGAAGATGATAGCGGTCAAATAAAATGATACCAAAAATATCTTCATGTCTAATATACTCAAAAAAACTGTGGCCAGCAAACCTAGTTTTGAGAGAATTCTCATGCATCGTACATTTCTTACATCAGTCGGAATTTTACAGCCTCCGCAGGGAGCCAACTCGACGTTCTTTTGTACCAGTTGAAAATTTCACCATCAATTTTTCAGGGTTCCGTGCGATTGAACACAGAATCCTATAAATTGTTCTAAAATACTTTGTTTACAGCCAAACCTCGTTGTCAAAACGGCCATAAAATACTTGGGAATCCTAGCCTTATTTGTGTCGCTAGACTGAGAAATAATTTACTTGACGTAAAATTTTTAGTGGAAGCGATAAAAAACGAAATTTTAAAGAAAATCCCTCGCTGTTACACCCTAAAATTCGATATCATTTGTTCGCATAGTTTCTATAGGTACACGCACAAATAAAAAAAACTAACCTAACCTAACGAACGATGGCCTTATTTTGGATGGCTTAGCGAACGCTAACGAATCCTTAGATATTACCATCACGCTTTGGATTGCCTGCGAACGCTAACGAACGATCGATGGCGTCCGCTTAGCCTTCCATAGCCCTCCAAACAGGTAACGAACGCGCTTGCTGGTCTTCGGTGTGTACCCGTACTCTATAAGACAATCAGTCTGCTGTTTGACAAGAAGACAAAGCATTAATAGATACAGCTCAAGGTTTCCATTAACTCATTTTAATCTAGACACTGAAAATACCTGTATTTTTGCGATGCTGATAATCTTTGTAGTCAAATAGGTTGGCAATATTGAACAATATTTGTGCCAAAATTTACTTGTAGAACTAGTCCAATGCCTAATATTTGATTTTAAACATCTAATTTACAATCTAATGCGTGATTTAGTTTCAATATCATCATGATTCAAATCCAGCGTATAAATCTGCTACTGAAATGTCGATGCATTATGTTATTGACATTACTTGATGAATAGGCGACAGCTTGCAGCGATGTAGTGTGCACATTTAGTTGCGGTCGCAAATTGGACCGACAGTTGGTATCATAATGGCAATATTCTCTATTATCTAGATTGACTGTGCTGTACATAATATTCACACACGCATGTTGTGCAATGAAGTACATACACACATATTTGAAATAAAGCTTACTAGTAATTTGCAAGCACAAATTACTAGTATTCTTATTAACCCCATCCAGTTAGGAGGCAGTTTACGTCCGAGGTGTAATGGTCAGGATTCGAACCAAAGACCTCTCGATTGTAAGACCGATGCCTTATCTATTACGCCACAGCCGCTTGGTATGAATGCATTGTTGTATTTGCCTACATAGCCGTTTAAACTATTTCGTTTTGTATAAGTGAAAAGTTCCTAAGCTCGTAAGACATAATTATGTAGGTATTCAAAAGTTTGCTAATTAGATCTTATTCATCCCCACACATTTTTTTAAAGGAAACATTAAATGAAAAAGCTATAAAACACGTTTCAATAGTCACGGTACCTTTCCAAAACATTACCTTAAATGCCGCGATCGTTTAAAATCAAACGACGCTCCAAACTACTGCGGAACTCTTCGCAAAAACGGTTCTACATCCAAATAGGATTCTGGGAAATCAAATTGTTACTTGCAGTTTTTCGCGGCACACATTTGCAAATGGCCTAAAGGGAGTTGGAACACAATTGTTCACTCCAAATTAGGAGGTTGTTCGTTAACGAGCGTTTTTGTGTTTTCACTTTGTCGTAGACTTTTGGCATGTAATTGTTTTCGTCTATTTGCTTTTATTTAGCGTTGTTTTATAGTGAGGTTTTTAAAAACTTTAAAGATGATGAACTTAGATACAATAGTAACTTCTTATTAACTTTTGTAATTATCCAAAATTTTAGATTAAATCTTAATATCAGGCGGACTACAATCCCGTTTGCTACAAACGAGAAATTATAATCCAAAAATGGAGAAGATTCTACACTTTTTTCTTAGAATGAATGTTATTTTACTGAACCTCCGACCACTACGCGTCTTTATCACTCGGGCAGGTGAAAGCTCATTCTTAACCGTACAAAGGAATAACGATGTGGGAAAACTGAAGTTCCCGCGGGAAATCAGAATGATAGCTGATACCTCCAAAGCTATCAAGTGGCTAGTCGTAAATATCTCGGCTTGAATAACCCATTATACAGTTAATGTGAGGTACAGTTGCTCCAAATACAATGTCTTAACTTTTATAGCGGTTGTATCTTGTAACTGAATCTTTATTAAAAAGAAAACCTTTTCTTTGGGACACATCATAACCTATTCTAGTACCCAAAGTACAAGCTCCGCTTAGTTTGGGACTAGTTGGGGTTGTAGTGTATGTAGTGTGATATTTTTTTAATTACTACTTCGGTCACGGTCGCGGACCTTACAAATAAAAAAATCTCTTTTACAGATATAAACCATTCTAGTTTTACGTTCTAAAATATTACCAGTTATATGTATCATCAAGATAAATGCAATACCGTTCCGTTCAACCATTTGTTACTATAATTACAGCGACCATTTTGCAATCCATATGCGACTGCTACCATCGCATATGCTCATAGGAAATCGGCAGAGCAATCCGTCAGTTTCCACAACATTACACACGCTCAATTTTGTTCCACATACGATTTTCCTTACGATGCATTTCTTTGCCATTAGTTTAATGGATTAAAATGTCAAATGTTACTAAAATGATAAATGCATGTGAACGTTTGTTTTTTTAGTTTGAATGCCAAATATTCGATAGCACGATACTAAGAGAGGCTAAGTAAAGCTTTTTTCTGTACATTGTACGCACCTTTAAGAAATTATAACGCAAGTTATATATATATGTGATTACCTAAATTTTCTCTAGGTATTCACGGCAAGGTTTCTGAGGCAATTACCTCTACAATAAAATTATATACATAGCTTAAATAAACATCATTGTAAGCAATATTTATTTCTATGATCTGATTTAAACAAATTTACTGTTATTTCATTATATTTTTATATTTATATAAAGTATAACAATTAAATAACCACAATTATACATTTAGTAATTTTATACTAAATAACCCTTATATACTTTATAAACATAAATGACTTATATACCCTACAATTTTACATTATTATGACAATGTCTATTAATAAAATACTTTTCTTTAAATAATATTAGCAAAGTAACGTACTTTTGTTCAACGTCTCGGAGCAAAGTGTATCGTACAATGGTGCGACTTTTATTTATTACTGCCGGTTGCTTGCCGCGTCAAAACCCGTCAGCCGTTGCTTAGCAACGTGTTAATTTTTAACATATTTACCAAATGTTCCTTAGATCTAATATACTAAAAAAAATATAAATTAATTATGTCATAAGTTTTTATGTAATTACTTATGGTTTACATAATAAAGCACCACGTATTCTAGTAAATAAAATCAATAGCAAAATACAGATAGTTTTTATGAACTAACCAATATGATGCATTTTGAGACCTAGAAACAATATTATGATATTATTGAAATAATCTAACACGTTCGTCACTCACCTAGGACAACGGTTAAAACTATTGTAATTTGTCGACATAATCACTGAACATGTAGCAGGTGTCCCGCATGACTCGACCAAGGCTAATTGTCTCTTGTTTATGTAAACAAATTGATGTTACGCTTAAGTTCGGTCGTTTGAACCAGTTTGGGACAAATTTCCTTGTTGGGTAGGACCTTGAACGTCAATGGAAGTAGTTTCGTGCGAACTTGGGATGGCACAATAAATATTGCTCTTTGTTTAGAGCAATGTATTTTTATAGCATATATGTGGAACAAAGCAGGATTCATGTGTTATAACATTGATTGAAAAATCCTATAAGTTTGCGTGTGTGGATGTTAAGAGTAGTTACTTCTCCACGCTCTAACGGATAGATAAATTAAGATTCATTTTGTTATGAACTGGATGAACGTATAGGTTACTTGTTCTCGCAGTACCACGGCGGCGACATCACGGAGGTTCTGGCGCTGGTCATGAATTGCCAGCCCACAATTCATTTAAAAAATCTGAACACCATCGTGTTTAAAATCCAAATGTCCGATTTAAAACGTAATATGCAGTGTGATTTAAAAAATCTGAAAACAAAACAATTTTACAATATTAAATTACTTAATAAATTATGTTGGTTTCGGCAGCGGCGTATCACCCTGTATTGGTCGGCGTGAAGATTAATTGCACGGTCGCAGCACTATGGGTCTCGGTGTCCAATAAACCACACTATCACTTTCCATTGGTCTCGTAACAGGCAAATAAATAATGCGTCAACGTTGTCACAGTGATGAAATGCGGAATACACCAGCGTGCGCTCGAATTATGCGCATACAGGTTGGAAAACATTAATTAAGGACGAGTAATGATTGTAGATGTGTAATTTTTTATAAATGATGCAATATTCTGCCTTTTTGTCTTCTTCTTGTCCCTATTCCATTGTATTTGGGGTCGGTGCAAGTCGTGTTTTTTTCTCTTTTCTCTACTGTAAGCCTCCTCTTAAAGCCTGTTATTGTACCGCCAAACACTCGCCTCACAAAGACAGGTTGGGTTGCGAATTCCACCTAATAATGGCATAATTAACAAACTTATGAAAACCGGCCAACATTGTGCAAAGTTTTGTTAATTTCAGGATTTTCTTTTTCAGACAGAATCCTAATGAAAGCCTTATCACGTTCTAGAATACCAATTTAGAAAAACAGATAAAACTGAATAGTGTCGAAAACTATCCCGACTAAAGCCAAACTAAACCAATTGAGAAGCATCAAAATCATTAGGAAACGTTAATCTTACGTCTGCAGCATTAGAAAAGCCTTGGATAAATAAACCTTCTAACTGAACTGTTAGACCTAACTCACACGTACCGTTTCAGCTTACTACAAAGAATATTTAACGATATGCTCACAGAAAGATAATTGACGAAAATATTTTGATGTATTAAAATTAGTCATCGTACAATGAACCTTTATAACATTTGGAGATTAATAATATAGATTAAAACCTTCTCGAGCCATACTGCAAGGACTGCAAGGAATGACGACCAGAAGAAGGTAGCTGGAGGGGACTGGATGCGGAAGGCGCAGGACCGGGTGTTGTGGCGCAAATTGAGAGAGGCCTATGTCCAGCAGTGGACTACGAGAGGCTAAATGATGATGAATGTTGACCTTCACGAGCCATAAGAAGTAAAATACCGAAAACCGCATCGAAATTGGACCAGTAGTTCCAACATACAAAGTTACATACATAAATACATAAGGGTCGAGTACAGAACTTAAATTTTTAAGTCTGTTAATAAAATAATGAAATCAAGAGATGATTAGTATCTTTCAATTTAATTAATTTTCTAGAAGACACCATTTTTTTATGTGAAAAGCAGAAGGTTATAAATACTTTTAAATTGACTAAGCGTGTCAAAAAAAATCAAATTTGAGTAAATAGCTACATTTCCATTGTAAATAAGACATGTGACGTGTGATTCAACGTCTCGGCGAGCTCAGAACTCGTTAGCAAGTCTTTATCGAAAACAAAGTTTTTGGGGTGCGAACTAACAGCGAAATGTGGGCTACCAAAACGTTGATAACGAAAAACTTGGATACGTGATCCTTTTGAGCCAAGTTTCATTGTTGCGTCGATCGATCTCATTATTTCATTGAGCTAAATCGTTGAAGTTATAAAAAGTTTAGTTCAACTGGCATTGTAAAAAGAATAATATAAAGTTAGCTAGTTTAAGTAAAAGTACTTGAGGAATTTATTTATTGAATAAGCTATTTAAATCGAACTTTTATTTTAATAGTTTTGTAGCTAACGAACGTATAGTCCACCATGGTAAGTGGTAACTAAAGCCCATGGACATCAATAATCCACAAAAGTAGATTGTAAATGCGTCGCTCCATCTGAGGACTACGGTGTTATGACTCATGTGCCAGTAATTTCAGGACCCGATACCACCACCAAACCAGAACACAGTAATGCAAGCACTACTATTTGGCGGCAGGTTACAGGTGAGACGGTGTGCTGCCACTCTCAAACTCGTTCACAAGCGCTCGACCTCCATTCCAATACATTAATTTGGTAGTTAATATATGAAGAAAACTATAGAACTTTGCCATTTACAGAAATTTACATAAATTATAATCATTTATTTTTATAAATTCTTAAAATACAAATTTAATTACCACTCGGCTAGTTTATTTGTGTATTTACATTTGTGTTATCATTCCAAAAAAATGCGTGAAGGTACAATAAATAAGATTAACGCTTTTTAGTGTAGCTATATTTTTCTAGGAACCAGGATTCATTACAATATGTCCAGTTTCATTCATAATCCTGCCCGATACAAGGAATTGAGGCAGCAAAGGAATATTAGAATGACATGATATGTTCTATCATAGAATGCTACTGGCTTTTGTTCCAATTTCTAAAATTGTAACTGAACATTCGAGAAATAAAACTGTGAAACGGGTACTCCAGACATGTTTCATCTACTCAAAAGTATTGAAATATTTCCACAGCTTGTCTGTCTGTCTGATCTCTCTCTCTGAAGTTGGTCCCTCATGTCTGAGGATCATGGTCAGCATTAGGGTTGCATTTAGAGCGGATGATCTGCCACTACCAGTTTCTGTCCTGCGCATCTCGGTCGATCTTGTTAATGAACGACCGTTCGTCTTCTCTTTTGCCTTCGGTGTTTGAGAAGAAGAAGAACGATTGTCTGATATTTCCAGGCAAGTTAATTGCAGTAAACTTTATTTGTAGTTGTAGTCTTTATTGATTATTGTAGCAGCCGTGCTAACGACTATTATAGGGGAAAGCTCCATTTAGCTAGGGTTTTAAGATACTGCGCTCGAATCTCAGAACTATTAAGTTTAATATAATTGCAGTCTTGTTTTGCCTTACACAAGCATTGCAAATGAGCTTGAAATATATATTCTTATTTGATGAAACCAAATAAGAAAAAGATAGAAGAACCGTTAGGCCTATGTCTACCAAGCTGTTTAAGTGTGTGGCAGTAAGATCTTCAGCACATTTTGTATTGATTTCCAGATTCGCAGGAATTGATAGGATTTTCAGTTCGAAAATGATGCAATTTAAACATAATAATTTAGATTATGTATTCGTATTCAAAGTTATCTTAAATTGTTTTCGTACAAACATTTCTATATTAAACTAATAATTTTGAAAAAGTGGACGCTAACAAATATGCGTTTCAATGATTTTGATATCATTTGCCTATAAAAATTGATAAATCTTACTTTTGTATGGAAAAAGCCAACCAATTGTTCCCCTCTTAAATCATTCAGGGTTTACCCAAATCTTATTTTATCACATTTTTGCAACACATTCTAAATTGGAAGCAAAACTCATTTCGCAATCGCCATATTTTCACATTATTATTCAAACTTCCTTGTTGGTCTAGTGGTATAATTTGTATATCGCTCACCGAAAGATCTCGGGTTCAATTTCCGGGACGGGCAAAAATTATACTAGGGACTTTTAAATCAGCACATTCTCAATAACAGTACGAAGAACAGTTGAAATGTGGCTATCGATATGCTCACCCCTTACCCATGGGACCCAAAAACATAACAGGTGAAGTATGGGTGTCGTATTGTACACCTCTGCCATATCCGTCTGGGAAGTATTGGCGTGATGTTATGAATTAAATAATCCTGAGTTTTTCACCTTTTTGCGAAACAGTCAAATTTTGGAGCAAAACTCATTTCAAAATCGTAATATTTTTGCATTAAAATTCAAAATTAGCTTCCACTTTTACTGTGTATCTGTAAATATGCAGCATCTCGTCTGTAATGAAAAGCATGCACGCGTTATCTCATGACATCTAATCTACATGATGTAACCCGTAATGCTCTGGAGTATATCCCTCGCAAATACGCGGCTCGGATTTTTTATACTCATAACTTTTTTGTTTTGTTTTGTTTCCCTTGGTAGATGTATTTTAATGTACGCTTTTTCGTGGTTACTTTGAACTGTGATTTGGACAAAAAGCCAGGTTATGTTTACATCAAATATAAACTTTTTACGTTTGATATATTTTTTCAATATGATTTTCATAATGGTTTACACGAATAATGATCAATTAGTATGAGTATATAAACGTTTAGTTAGAAAACGTTAGCTTACAGCTATGATGTACTAGAATAGTAATATTGTGTTAGCAACAAATCTTTATCTTCTAGAAAATGACACGAAATGTACCAAAACTTTACATTTGAATTTAACTCTGCAATTCGTGTGAATCATGCCCGGTGCTATCTACTATAACGTGTTGACTAATTCCGTCTAGACTGCATTGTTCTATGTTCAACAAAAGCTCTAAACAAAGATACAACACAGTATCCCTACGTTATAATGGTTGGTTTCTGATTATTTGCTTGTGGTCCGATTATACTTTTTCAGTATAAGATGGTTTCGCATTCTATAGGCGTTGCAATGCGTAATGAGAATAACCGTCTTATCTTTAATCTACTGTCCTTAATAATTAAATAAATAAAATGATAATTAAATTAAATATTCCGATGACACATAGTTCAAACACGCTCTATAAATACATTCTGCTCTGAAGGTAGATAAAAATATTGTTTGTGAGCGCGCGCGCTGCGCTGTGTATAGATCGATAGATATTTTTTGCATGTACCGTCGATGAATTGGTGTACGGAAAAACCTAAACTGGTTGATGCTACACTCTGTTGTTGTATTTTTTTGGAAGATTTATTGTAAGTGAATTCATAAATAAATCAATAATAGTAAAGTGTTTCTCACTAGATGCTTAACAAGCCATAAATGGCCAATGAGGTGAAACAATCTTAACCCGGTTATATAACAATCTTAACCCGAATAGACGTCCCTCTTAGAACGTTTTCGGCCACGCCATTAATTAGAAAACAGTCAAATTAATAAATTCTCATAGAAATGGCAGGCACTGTGTACTAAGACAAAACCAAGCGCCTATTTTCCTATAAGAATATTTTACTGCGCCGTTCCCGCTCCGAACTATACCAGTTTGTATACCAATCGATCGACTGTCTATAATGGTAGAAGAGAGAGTCTAGATTATTCGATTGTTTTACCAAACAGTTTTAACAGAGTAAAAACCCCCTTAAATAGCATTTTTTCGTATAAATGTTGATATTATTAATTTTGCCTACTTAAAAACGATTCCTGTTAAACGTTTTTGTTAAAAATACGTTTAAGGTTTTTTTAATAATAGCGTTTATTACCGAGTGTCGTCAAAGTTTAATTATTCTATAAATAAATTGCCTCTGGATACTAGATACCATGTGAAGAGGATTTCAAAGATTTTCCGATGAAAATAAAAGTTCGTCTGCATGTGAATAATCCCAGCAGACTTTGGCTGTAACACATTTCTAACTCGTGCAGTCGTTAACTTATTTCCCCACGGCATAAAAAACTGTTGCTATAGATTGCAGACAAACCGCAAATGTTCTCCAAATAAACTGAAACTGTAATGAACTAGAGAAAAATTTCGATGTTAGCACTAATGAGTAATTTGATAATGACACTAAAGTTTATTATTGAGGGTTTATTCGGCAATATTTGATGCAATTACAACTCCATAATGGTTTTATTTTGGCATTGTAAATATTCTTACTTGATATTTAACTTACTAATGCAATAAAAAGTTAGAATAATCTCTCTTGAATAATATTTTCAAGGTGCTGTCATGCCTAGGGCCAAGATTAAGCTTTATTATGAATGGTTTGGCGGACTTTCCACTCCGTGGTAGCTATAAGTCCGCAAACTTTGGCGAGCCAAGTTTGAGTACAAAGTATATCCAAACGTTTTTAAAACTTTGCTCTTGGCTTATCGGAATCGGATTGCATGAACTCCCGAGGTATAATACAATAACAACTGGCACACTTCCTCAACGCTTATTATTATTATACATTATGTGATTCAGTGCTTAATTTAAGATTTTTGATATGTGTAATTACAATTTTAATGATTTTGCGTTTGTATTAAGTTAATAGTTTACTATAAAGTTTTTACATTGCTAGATGGCGAAATGTGGCCTGCACTAAATATAATATTGACATCCTGTAGTCTTCACATTCTAAGCAAATAAATAAATGAATTAAATTGGGTCCGTAAAAATAAACAGTTCCAATGACAAAAAATATCCTGGCTCTTTTTGTAACTGTAGCTGGATATTTTTGCCTGCGGTGGTAGACTAGCTGTCGGCTCATCTAATGTTAAATGATAACCGTTGCTTATAGACTTCAGCATCACCAGGGGACGGCAAAACCGATGCCTATAGTGAAAAAAATGCTCGCTTTTTTAACCTCTTTAGAAGTAGGACATGTCTTAGTGGAAACAATACAGTAAGTAATTTATTCCAGAGCTTGCTAAAGATGACACAACGTGAAAAAAATTATCGCTGGAAATTTTTGATGTGCAGCAAATTGTCACAATTTGACATTGTGACTGGCAGAAAAACAGCCTTTCAATTCAGCAACTAGGAGAAATCATCAACTTTGAATGAAGTGGCTAAATAAAAAATACATTTTTGGAAATTAAAAAATACTTTGTATAACTAAAAAGTTTTTCATAAACATGAATAAATACCTATCTATTGTGATAGGTATTCTATATAACCTAAGATAACAAGATGTTTGTGGTCAACCGTTGAATATTGCACGTGACATTATCCTATACCGCAATTATTACTAGATACAGTTATAATTAATACAACCACTCCTGGCTAGACCATGTGCCGTCTGCGGTGCTGCACTATAACAATACTTCATACATCATACGCAGTGATTTGCTCATGCGATGTATTGTTAGGCTGACCTACTTTCAACTGACTGTTGATTCGGTGTAGTTCACCAATTTGATTAAATTGCCCAGAAGAAGTATTACGCGGTCAATCTACTGAAGTCATGATATTAAATGCACGCAAATATACAGGGTGTTAATTAAATATTGACAGAACCGCTTACCAGTGATACAGTACTGGGTGCATAAAATTCTCACCGGAAATTTCCGCACACCGGAAAATTGGTCTTGAAAAAGACGTGAGTACTTAAGACGTCAAGGTAAAAATGTATGACAATAAGCATGTGAAAACACTTTCCAGAGATTAGAAAAACATGAAGAAGCTCTAGATAAAAATCAACATATAATCGGCAATCATAAAACTGTAATAGCTTATTTAGGAAATATCGACTGACAACGTAGCCACGCGGCATTTTCATTAATGTAAATGGCTTTCAAACAACACGCCGCTCTAATCACATTCTATCGGTGACACGTACAAACAAGTGCATTGAGATGCATTCCTATCAGACAGAGGATAACCTGAAAGGCGGGATAAAGCATTCTCGAAATCGAACGTAAACTCACCCAGCGCTTGTGGGAAATACGCTACAAGCGCACACAACAAGGAACTCATTAAAGCCATTTGCCCGGCCCTCGTTCGAGGTGTCTCCGCTGCAGACAATCTTCTTACTAAAGTAGACTAACAAGCTTCGTTAAGGTGCGGCGTTTTACAAAACGCGCAATGTTGCTCACTGTCGTCGCTCGTGGCGCTCCGGACTCCTGTTAA
Source organism: Hypena proboscidalis (assembly GCA_905147285.1). Classification (NCBI taxonomy): domain Eukaryota; kingdom Metazoa; phylum Arthropoda; class Insecta; order Lepidoptera; family Erebidae; genus Hypena; species Hypena proboscidalis. Next base: position 10,840,506 of record LR990140.1, on the reverse strand, counting down.
AATGTTTTCGAGTGTTTCTAGTATGTCATAAGTAGATAAACTCGATATTTTTTTTAATTTTTAATTGTTGTGTTGTGTTAAGTCATATTAGAGCATTTTGGATTTGTTTTTGTTTTGATAATGAGTACGGGATTTTGTTCATGTTACATTATCCAAAAAATCTAGCAACATACGAATCCATAGCTGAATTGGCGAAGCACTTGGGGCGTATACCCAGGGGCTGCAGGTTCGAGTCCTGCTGGATTCTTAATTTTACAACTTTAATATAATATAAAATACTACTAGATATATTAGATGTTAGTTATTTCTAATAACAGTTTATTACTGTTAAACTTGAAACGCTTGGGGGCCGCTGTGTAATCGAAATAGGCAATTTAAATTAGCAAACTTTTGCTGATATGTCCCTCAGCAGCGCTTTAAAAGTTTTAACTATCGTTGTCATCAATACAAATAAATAAAATTGAAGTGTCTTTTTTTAATGACAAAATCACAATGTTTTTTGAAGCTTGTATGGTTGATTGCACGATACGTGTACCTAAAATACAGTTCTGAAATTTTTTATCCGTCTGTTTGTATCAGCTAATCATCTAAACGGCTGGACCGATTTTAATGAAATTTTAGATGCAGGGAACGGACAACAAGGCGCGTAACACAGGCTACTTCTTATCGATGTATCTACCACGCAGACAAATCGCGGGCGAATTTTGTTTGTTTGATAGCACTTATCCCGAGAATTACTGGTGGAATCTTAATATATATTTTTCGCGGGCAAAAGCTAGTCTGGAATAAGGTTCTAATAAAGAATTGTGCTAGAGATTTTTTAAATTTTAAATGTGATAATATCCCATTAAATGCATCTTCGGTAGAGTGAATATCAATGGCTGTCTAATATCTAAACTCATTCAACCACTATTGGACTTTCTTACTAAAAAAATAAAAGCCAACTAAACTGCTACACATGACTATTAATATAATGTTCTAACCAAGCTTCCTGTAGTACAAACCATAAGCCGATCATAAATACAATTCTACAATTCAAAGTAAGAGGCATCTAAACGTTACGATTCATTCAACAGCAGCTTAACATATCATGCATTTTTGTAGGTACATACTTATAAATGATTTGCTCTTTTTATCGAAAAGTCATTTGTTTGCCATATATTGCAGGTATGAGATATATAATCACTAAGCTCCCAGGTTGCCTACTCTCACTAACTCACTTTAACTTGTTGCAAACTCGAGAAATATCCGTAAGTGTAAATTTTGAAAAAACAAAACGTAGGTCTTCAAATAATACCCTCCATTTATAAATATTTCTTTTAAAAATAACCGAACTTGGCCTTTGTTTACCATTAATGATTTAAATTATAACTGTATAGAATATACATATATCCTTTGTAGAAAACAATAACCTTATAATAAATATTATTGATGCTAATTGACGTAAAATATGTCGGCATTTGATGATTTGTCATCATTTGATTCCCGGGTCAAAATTGTTATTTGGGACAACCTCTGAGTAATATAGCAAAGAGCACTATATCAATATAGAGAGGAAATGAAAGCAAATTTCTATTCAAATAAGTCTGTCAGATCTTAATAACTAGTTTTATATGACGTGCAAGAGCGGCGCTCTTCCTCATATAGCAGCGGGGGACGCCTGACAATGACTAGTCCTTTTGGTTTAATGGTCTTAGTAAGAAAGGCGTGACGTTATGTGATGACAAATTGACACATGAGACCATTGACGTAAAAATTCTTAAATAATTACGCACTTTTTCTTTTTTAAGGTTCCACTTATAAATATTTTTAGAAAATGATTGGGAAGGGTTATATAAATACATATTCCTAAATCTGCTGTTATTTTAAGTTAGAAATAATGAGTGGGTATCAGGTGTTAAGAAATTCTAAAATACAGAGTCTCGTATGATGATGTGATACACCTTTTTTCCAAAAGATTGGGAGTGAATGGGTGGAGTGAATGTAACGTGTTCGTTCATATTGTCATTGTAGTAAAGTTACTTTTAGAATCTCACGTTGCATGATTATAATAGCCCTGTATATGTTTCCATAATATACATGGCCCTCTGCTAAGCAAGGGCCTGTTCTCGGAAAAAGAACGTCACACGACCTCGAGCAGCTTTTTTGGCAATCTTAGGTACTTCTGCAGTTTTTCTTAGAATTTTTCCTTCACCTTCATAGCAAGCATCAATTTTATAATAAATGCACACATATCTTCGAAAAGACGAATCAAAACTATTTATTGACAGAGGTGAGTGCCATAACGTGTTTTCGGAACCGAGATTTTTGACTTCGCAGTCCTACGGTTTTCCACTCGGCTATATTGCTGCATGATTACCTAACTAATAATTAAAAACAAAATCTTAAAGGTAATATAAAATATTGCATGATTGCGTTAATCTAAATAATCAACAAAAATCAGGAGCTTTGCAATAAACCTGATGCTATATAATGTTGAGTGGTATCTGCATATAATTAATTTTAAATAAGACACAAAAGAAAAATATATACTTATATTTGGGAAAAATCAGAACTCTTAAAAACACTTACTACTTTTATTATTCACAAAATCATAGCTTTATTGCAATACAAAAAAGTTTCCACATTAAATTAGATTAAGAGCAGGCAAAACAACAATAAATTTAAAGGTAAGTTTACAAATTAAAAAAAAAGAAAGAAGTTTTATATTTAACACATAGAATTTAAATAAAAAATGATTTCAAAGGCAAATACTCTATTATAAGCTTATTTTTTTAGTCTATGAGCAACCCAACAGTAAAATTTCATTGCTAATCCACATAATTATGATATTACTAGATAAATAAAATCTTGTAAAATATTTCATTAAATAAAAAAGAAAGCAATAATACATTTTCATTTTATTCATAACAAGCTCCTCAGTTTGCATATGAACCATAAATTGTTTGCACTTTGAAGTAAAAACAAAGAGAGTGTACATGCGAAAGAAACACTCAATATAAAAACGTAGCTCATATTTTATTCTATCAAATAACGTTGATGTATGAGGTGCTCGTATCATGCATATTAATTTAATGATTTATAGTTGTCTAGTCCAGCTGGCAGCGCTTAGCTTGTGATGAATCGTTGTAATTTGACTGTCGTCGTTCACCCCTAAAACTACGTATGTTTAGACGTCCTAAATTAATGTGCTGATAGTGAGTGCATGGTTGGCGTAGCAGTTAAAGCGGGTTTTGTGGTCACACATGTTTAATAAAATACTTTTCTTATATCGAATAAACATGTTGGCGGATAAAATATGCCTAACGTGTTATGCCAAATGAACATAACATAACATCACGCCTGAATTACCCAAAAATATGTGGCAGAGATGTACAACACCCACATTTCACCTGTTATGTTTAGATACTATGGGATATAGGGTAAGTCTATCGGCATCCACCGGTTACAATTCAAACTCCGTGCTGTTATTGTGAATTTCCTGATGGCAAGTTCACAAATAACACTTTTCTCGACCTGGTACTCGAACCTGAGACCTCGCACTAGGATATTGTATGTGGCGGTCTCCGCACATAATAAATGACGGATGACATGGACAACATCAAGAAGTGACACACACGTGACAACTGTCAAAGAGCGCTGAATCGCGATAGCGAAATGTTCACAGCAAGTGACTATAATACCACTTCCAATACACCACCGTTGGACAGCTATTCGCCAGGCAATACCACCGAGCCTGGTCGAAGGATCCTCCCTTTGTGGTGAATGAACATCACACCCTGTTCATGTACTAAAAGGGATCCGATGGGTAACAATTCTCCTCTATCTAAATATAATCTAGTACATCTTTGAAATTCTGTATTGCTTTTTATGATGGATAAAAGTCTGGAACAAAACTGTTATTAAGCAGTTCGATATTGCAAAGCACATAATAAATACATTGTTAAAATAAACCGGTAACACCATCGCGATAAGTGGAATATGTAGTAAAAGTAAAGCCTTTGGACGACCCGCTCTGGGAATATTCATTAAAATAATACCACTGTACATTTTTACACGAACGAGGTGCGAGCATGACTGAACTTTAATTATTTAGTTTTTATAAAGTGGCTTGAAAGTAATTAAATTTATAGTGCCGTAGTATATTATTATGTTAAAATTTTCGATACAAAGAAAACTTCGTGCTTAATGAAATGAATAACGATAAAATTCTAAGAAAATTAAAGCGTTTTTATGTTTTCTGTGCCAAGTAATTGGCTCAAAGTAAAAACATATTGAATTAGGCGTCTTTTTAATGAATTTAGGCAAACCTTTATTCTTCTCAGTTTTTTTTTTTGTAAGATGATATCCACCGAAATTCTGAAAAGATAAATTAAATTGATTGCCTTACTTTTATGTAAATATTTGAGTGTCGATTACTTTCAAAGAATATTGTTTTTTTGCTCGCTGGCGTTGTCAGATAAATACCAAGAGTCGAGTTATATCTTATGCGTTGGATAAGAACTATCTGGAACCTCAGAAACTGGCCCTTAGACAGAAAGAAAAAGCGATCATTTGCTATTTATTAAACAACAACACCTTAAACACAGCCGATTTCATACCAATGCTCATTCATAGGATAAAACAATTTTCATTTAAAAATCTACATTATTGTTTTTAATTGATTTGTTGGTAAATAATGGACATCTTGAGGTAAGAGATTATAGACGAAAAATGCCATAACATATGCGTTACGTTTATGTAGCTACGTAATGAGTGTATATGTTTTAGAAAATGCTATATCAAATCTATAATCATCAAGAAAATTATTTATTTCTCGAAAACACGTTGACATTAGATTTAGGTCAGTACTATTCGTCATAATTTATTATATATTATTTAAAGATAAACATAATTTTGGCTTTTTTACATTAGATAGAACATCGGAAGCAATTACAGTATCCAATATATGAATATGTTTTTATTAAAAAAAAAAATATATCACACAACATACACACAACGCCATCTAGTCCCAAACTAAGCAGAGCTATGGGTACAAAGGTACAAAGTTATTATATAAGCGTAGTTATTTTGTGTTATCCTACCGAAAGAGAACCCAAAAAACAAAAGTAAAGTCATACAAATCAAACTATACATCTATATATATATAAAAATGAAACCCGTTTTCCGTTGTCACGACTTGGCATGAAAACGGCTTGACCGATTTGGCTGATATTTTTTTTGTAGTTTTCTAATACTCTGTACAAGGTTGTTACGGCAAAAAAAAAAAAAAAAAAAAAAAAGTATTCATTTTTATATGGGGGATATTATAGATTCCAGTTCAAATTGAATAGGTACGCATACATAAGATAGGTCAGCTATACAAAATAAAGTAGTGCATCAAATTTACGCTAAGGCGGTACGAAGTTCGCCGGGTCAGCTAGTTTCCAATATAATAAATAATGGTCTCGTGTTCTCGTCATCCCGTGTATTCGAGACCAGCTCATACTGGAAATGTACAGGTTGATATGTAGTCTTGTGTGTACCTATAATCATAATATGATAGAAAAATACTTCTGTATACTCAGGGGGACCGTTTGAAGGTATCGAGGGATGACGATGACATCCGTTCTCACTTCCTTTACACGTAATTTTGGTACGGAATCGAATACGGTATCGAATACGAAATAGAATAAGATTATTGGCGTATTAGGAGCTTTAAGATGAAGCCGTGACGGATAATGATTTTATTGCTTTTAAAGCATTATTTAGGCAGACTTTCGGTCAGCATACTATATAATTGAATAATTATACATTCGTAATACATGCTGCCTCGATGGTCTAGTGGTTAGCGTATGCGCTTCTCACCACGAGGTTTCGAGTTCGATTCCCGTGCCAGGCAAAGAGTTCTTTGTGAACGTCTGGAAACTTACTATAGCAGCACGGAGTTGGAATTGTGCCCAGTGGAAGGCGATAGGCTAACCCCCTATCCCGTGGGACCTAAACATAACAGGTAAAATGTGGGTATAGTACACCTCTGCCACACCCTTCTGGGTAATATAGGCGTGATGTTATGTTTTATGTTAAACAAAAAATATATAGAAAAAATCAACTATAGATTTAAACAATTTTAGGCACAAACTCCGTATAGAAACAAAATACTCAGAAAAACATGTATCTTTGTCAAAAATGTATTGGGTTCGAACCAGTATCTGTTTGTAATTTTATTGTATTCTAGAAAATAGTAGAAAGCTGTCTCTCTGAGAGAAAGTGTCACTACATAGTTTATAAGGGTACACGAATTTGTCTCCAGTTAAATACGCTGTTGATATGTACTATAAAACCGTCCCTTAAAATGTTGAAGAGCTCCATATTGTTTGAGTTTCGGTCATAATTATTAAATCACTTAACTTAACCCACGTTATACGTTACTGCTCCGTTTCTGACAATTTTTCAGACATGTATATTTCTGGTGCTTCTCTACAATAGTTGTTGCGTGCTGTTATGATAGCCTTAAGCTATCCTTAATAAATGGGCTATCCAATACAAACATATTTTTAAGTCGAACTTATAGCTCCTGAGATTAGAAGGCCTTCGTAATTATATTTATTATTGGTCGCTTTTCTGGTAAAATTCACACCTGTGAGGCGGTACGCGCCCGAACGAAAATTGTCTTGGTGGTTTTAGAAATCGTGTCTGTGAGCGATTTCTATGTGTGCGTTGATCGAGCGCGGGTTGTATGTAGCTTGCGTTCTTGTGATTACAGGTTACACTAAATGCAATATCTATTACGATAATACGATTCGGTACTAAAAAAAAGGAATATAAGAAACATATTTAATAATTACATTCCGTATTTCGCAGTAGATCCCATTCTCTTTGAGATACTATGAGAAGGAACGGTCTTTTGTCTATTGTAGGCCCCAACACATAGCCCAAAAAACGTTCTGAAACTCGTGTTATATGTATTTTAGGTATTATTTGCGCAAACATAACAATAAACTTTTTGATAAATACACTGAAACTGAAATATTTGAAGTATTTATTTATAAATTAAACATTTTTAAAGCTGAAATGGTGTGATATATTTGAGTTTAAAATGATTTGTAAATTAAGCAAACTTTAACGAGTTCATCGTTGTTGTCATGAGAATCCGAACGGACTTGGAAAAATACATTTTAATAAATATATAAAAAATATCTTACAACTCACACACTACGCCATCTAGTCCCAAACTAAGCTGAACTTGTACTATGGGTACTAGAATAACTGATACTAATACATATATACTTTTATTTTGTAAATACATACTTATTATACATAGAAACACCCAGACTAAGACAAACCCCCATATTTATGCACACAAAGATTTGTCTTAAGCGGGAATCGTGCCCGCAAACTCGGCGTGGCAGGCAAGTACACTACCCACTCCGCCATCTGGTCGTCAAACTTTTGTTCTGTAGTAACTTTGTACGGCTTGTCGATGTATAATAAAATATACTGACCACGGAGGAGTAGAAAAATATTTTGAAGGATGCAAAATAAAGTTTCTCACTGCCGAGTTGAAAAGTTATATGGGGGACACGAGATCAAAATATTTACATCTTATGCTTTTCAGTCTTTCACTACGCATAAGATTCTAACCTAGAATGACTCGCTACACTCGAGATTTTAATATACACTAGAGAATATTTCGTTTTTCGCTACAGACTACAAATTAGCACTCGAATCAAATAGGTACTTTGCTCTCATGTTGTTTACCCCAGATTAGTTCGACGGCAGTAATTTAATTGGCTAACATCGATACAATATTTTGCTTTAGGCATTTGCGTTTGGCATTCGGAAAATCTAGGTCATTGATTTGGGTTATTCCGATCGTGTTTGTGGTTATCATTTGCTATCCAATAAAAATAAAAATCATGTTTAACTCTTCCTTATTTAGTCAAAATTTTTACACATTTTTTTCCAAATTTTGATAGTTATTGTATCCATCGTAAAAGTTGAGAAACTACTTTAAGAAGGTATTTTTTTTATTCTCCTCAAGCAATATAATAATTATTTATGGTACTAGTGAGGCAAATTTTATATTTCGTTAGAGTGTGGTTTTTAAATCATGAGCTTGCGAAGTAGTCTAGAATTTTAATTAAATTTTAGACTACTGAGCTAAATACTGTTTAAACTTACGTGAGATGACATAACTACTAGAGAATAAACGGGTTACTCACGTATTATTATCGGGATATTGCCGACCGGTTTCTATATTTCAATAAGGAAATATTTTCATCAGGGCTGTGAGTGCAGTACGCTCGGTGCAATCAGTACCCCGGCTCGCGCCGCACTGCGGTTGGCAGCTCGGAGAGCGCGACGAGAGGGGGGGATGGCAGGTCCTTGCGGCGTCCTTGATGGTGACGTAGTTTTTGGCTGTGGCGGCTGGTCGTCGTCGCTTTCGGTGTTCGGTGTATGTATTGTAGAGTGGAAAGAGCTGACAGTATCAGGATTCCATGTTACGTCACTGGTACTCGGTTCAGCCCGAAGAACTGGCTTCCAAGTTGCTGGTAGAGACCACCCCGTATCACGGTTGAAATTCGGGTGCTTTGTGATCTCAATTGACTCGCGTATTTTTCTTGGAATGAAGGCCTTCTCCTTGGCCAATACTCTTGTTTTATCGAAATGTATATAATGCACCGCACTCGAATCCAATGCATGCTCGGCGATGGCGGAGCCGTTGGTATCCAATTTCTTCAGGCTCCTGATGTGTTCAGTGAGCCTAGTCGCTATACAGCGTCCTGTTTCACCTACATAACTCTTTCCACAACTACACGGAACATTGTATACGCCTGGGTCGTCTGACACACACAGTACATCGTAAACCTACGCACACAGACCGCTACCTGAGGGCTGACTCGCACCACCATCCTGCTCATTTGGCATCAGTGCCGCGTACTCTGATAACAAGAGCACTAAGGCTATGCGATCCACAACACGTAGACTCAGAGTTGAAACACGTGAGACAGGTACTCGAAGACAATGGTTACCAGTGGAGACATAGCTGCCGTTTGAGTAACAACAATAACACTCGCCCCGTGACAGTGGACAGGGCACCCTTATTCTTACCGTATGTCAAAGGTGCCACTGATAAAATCGGACATTTCTTACGTCGTAGATACTGTATCAAAACAATATTTCGGCCCTTGACACAATTGAGACATTTGATACGATCTCCAAAAGACAGAGAACCATTTAGCGTCCCAGGCGTATACAATGTTCCGTGTAGTTGTGGAAAGAGTTATGTAGGTGAAACAGGACGCTGTATAGCGACTAGGCTCACTGAACACATCAGGAGCCTGAAGAAATTGGATACCAACGGCTCCGCCATCGCCGAGCATGCATTGGATTCGAGTGCGGTGCATTATATACATTTCGATAAAACAAGAGTATTGGCCAAGGAGAAGGCCTTCATTCCAAGAAAAATACGCGAGTCAATTGAGATCACAAAGCACCCGAATTTCAACCGTGATACGGGGTGGTCTCTACCAGCAACTTGGAAGCCAGTTCTTCGGGCTGAACCGAGTACCAGTGACGTAACATGGAATCCTGATACTGTCAGCTCTTTCCACTCTACAATACATACACCGAACACCGAAAGCGACGACGACCAGCCGCCACAGCCAAAAACTACGTCACCATCAAGGACGCCGCAAGGACCTGCCATCCCCCCCCTCTCGTCGCGCTCTCCGAGCTGCCAACCGCAGTGCGGCGCGAGCCGGGGTACTGATTGCACCGAGCGTACTGCACTCACAGCCCTGATGAATATATTTCCTTATTGAAATATAGAAACCGGTCGGCAATATCCCGATAATAATACGTGAGTAACCCGTTTATTCTCTAGTAGTTACTGAGCTAAAATTTAATTAAAATTTTAGATTCCTCAAACTAACCAAAAAATAAAATCCTCGCGAGTTTTGCCATACATATACATATTATATTATACTAGTTTTTACCTCTCCTAGAAATAAAATATTAAAGTAATAAAAAGAAACTCAAACAGCACTCGCGCTTCTAATGTGCTACATAAACTATAGTAAACACTTTAACAAACAAGTAATACAAAATCCTTCATTACTTATTTGTTTATATGATGCAGTATTTTTTTCAACGTACATAACGTTTCATTGATTACATATTATCGTAAAAAAACAAATTAACCTAGTAAATATTTAAGAAGAACCTATGCATTATTTATATATCCGAATATTGTATTTACTGTTAAAGAGATATAATAAATGTAAAATTATTTAATTGTATATTTAATTTATTATTTGTAGATTTCAATTAAAGCGATTACGTCATCGTTTGCTTTGGAACTGCATGGTTGTTCCTTTTTTTCAAACAGAAAGAAAAAAAAGTTTGCGAAGTAAAACCGACTTTTAGTCACTGATATCGGGCATGCAAAGAAGCTTTTTCGTGCTGGTATGGTGAAAAACATTGTGTTTCGTTATGAAAGGGATACTGTTTTTAAACCAAGAGGCGTCAGTGAATCATACTTTGCGCACTTCTCAAGATAAGCTTTAAATCGAGAGTATTACAAAATTTTCCTATCTTCATGATATCAGCAGCATTAATATAGAATTTCAGCGTAAAGAAGACTCATTTCAAAACCGAATCGCTGTAATATATAACTGTTTGAATAGCGATGAGAATCAGTTAAATTTTCTCTATGGGCAATCGGATTAGCATTGAGCCGCCATTACGACACTGCTTCGCCGCTCTCTGATAAAAATTATGTCCAATTTTTCAAGCCAGAAATTAAATATTTTATTTATTTACACATTTCATTATATTCCGATTGTGAACGTGAGCCGTGTTGAGGATTAATATAATCTGTTTTACTTTTTATTTGTTTGGTACGTTTGAAAATTAAATTTCTTATTGCTTTTGAATATTGGAAAAAGCTTAAGTAATTGGAGTCAAAATTTTTTCGGTTATTTTTATAGAACTTTTAGTGTGACAGTGTAATAATCAGGGCTCGGAATTAGGTAGAGTTTTTCATGTACAGTGGGCCAACGAGTTAGCTATGCAGGACAAAAACTTCTAAATCATAGTAAAGACTTACTACACCAGTTATGGATAAGTGAGTTGAATATCTAAATAGTGGGCATATTACACTTATTAAATATGTAATTCACACATGCATATCTATTGCAGTCAGTTTGCACTATTGCATAGAAGTTTTTGCCCTGCATACCTAATTGCTTGGCCCACTGTACTTACACTGATTTCATACAGCGAAAGAATAAAGTGGATATGCCTCAAATCCCGAGATTAATTTTAAAGAGCAGAAAAAAAGCCCATGATTTTTAAAATAAAAAGTTATTTACTTTTTTACAAAATTTAAACTACTGCACGCGCGACTAAATATTTTAATTCTCACAAAATTTATACAGTAATGTCGGAAACGAACACTTCAAATCTTACTGGTAATGAATCGGACAAGGAAAATGATTCTGATGGGCCGTTTGAATAAGCAAAACCTCACGAGTCTAGGCTAGAAGCAAAAGTATTTGCTCGTTTTTATAAAAAAAGGCGAAATATGCGTATGAGAATTTAATACAGACTTTCAACAATTTGTATTGTGAATGTAAACTAATAAAAAAAATATGTTAATTATCTTTGTTTTATTTGTCTGAGGTTTTTATTATTATTTATTCGTAATATTGTTGGCCACACGGGATTGTCCATTAGAAATCCCGGGAAGGTCCACATGAATATCAACATTTCTATGCAAGTACATAAAAAACTCTACCTAATTCCGAGCCCTGGTAATAATACTAAAGTATTCAAAAATTTTATAGTAGAAGTAATTTTGCACTAGCCCTTAAAGAAGTACTTAGCCTAAAATGTAAAAATAGCAATAAATAAACAAAACTACACCACCTTATTTCAGAGCTTATTTTACTATTCAAAAGGTTTCAAAAGAATCGTCTAGTAAAAAATTTACTAGCCAAGTGTTTTTTGGTAAAAACGATATACATTTTTGTTTTACAAATAACTTAAACTATTTTTTTTTATAAATATATGATTTTCAGACTGTGTCAACTTTGTAAGAAAGCTTGCAACATAAGGGCATGGTCCATTAAGATTCAAAATGTTACACATTTCTTTATACGGCCAACGTTGTCCGAAACTACGAAACTGCGAAATTTTCTTATAATACAAGGCTACAAGAAGGATACAATTAAATACAACTAGTAAGTATAACAACCTCTCAATAAGTGGAATGAGTAGTAAAAGTAAAGCCGGCTTGCCCGCCCTGAGCAAATTCATTAAAATAATACCACTGTAAGTTTTAGACGAACGAGGTGCAAGCGTGTTTAAACTTTTGTTCTTTAGTTTTCTTTATCTTACTTATATGTAGTATGATTGAATTAAGAATACCGTAAAATATGACATTCATATTTTAAATACTGACCACATAGTTCCATGTCTAATGTAAATATTGTAGATATTCGTTACATTCTTTCTTTGAAAATTAAAGCACTTTTTAATGGACCTAAGTGCTACGAATTTGATTTAAATTAAAACCCTTTCGAATCATTTCACACAGCCACTTTAGTTCTATTTAGTTTATTTTTTATAGTAAAATAAAATTTATATTCACAAGAAAAAATCGGCCAAGTGCATGTCGTCACATTGAGAGCGCCCAACATTTTATAGTTTTTGTTAGCAGAAAAATACAAATTAGGCAGTTTAAACGGTGATCTATCACCATCTATGGTAATTTACTCTTAAGTCCCTGCTTCTACTGAAACTTTAACACAGTAAACGTAAACACAGGCATAAATAATCTTCTCCATGCCTGTGACTACCAGTTCCCATAAGGTGAAGAAGGGTCTTCATAGCATCGGATATGCCGACAGCAAATGTCGACGCGGGCGTACAGGCACATGCCAGCACGAGGCTTATAATTTTGCCCCAGAGCGTACCCCGGGTAGGAAAGGTACGCGACGTCCGACGGGCGTCTTATCAGCGTCTCCGAGATGGACGGGAAGTACCCTCTAAGTTTTCCGTTTTTGCCTTTCCAGAAATTTGTGAGGGTTTATTGCGATTATCTTTTGAATGTGTTAACTCAAAAACTTAAGTTCTTTACATCATTAAGAAACCGTCAATTTACGTATTACGGTACTGATAAGAGTTTATTTATTTCCTTATGAGGTACAAATCTCTAAAAACGATTGAAATATGCAGTATTACATAAATGTTAGAATTCTACTTATTTTTAAAGTGACGTCATATAGCCTTTAGAAACATCAAAGAGTCAACATTGTCAATAAAACACAATATCGTTGTTTATTTGTATATTGACGCAGAGAAAAGGATCGCGTCTTGAATAATGAAACGCACCTCACCCTTTACAGCCTGCGTGAATCGGAATCAGATCACATAAACAATCGTGCGATAGAAATCTACCATAAAACCTTATCTCCAACGTCGCACGCGACATACGAACAAATCTGGGATATTTGTAGCATACAAATAACCTAAAAGTCCGTTTGTGACATAAAAGTCACATCTTTGTGAATAACGAGATAAGTTACAAAAAAGTTGTTTGCCCTCGCTTTTATGCTCCGCTACACTTTACCATAATATTTTATGGTGATTTTATTTGAACGTGAATATGAGCGCTTGCAGTAAAACTCGGATAATGTTCTCGCTTCATTTTGTTTGCTCTTTCTAATTCTCGAGTAATAAGATGTGATAAACGACTTTGAGAAGCACTTACGCTTTTTTATTTATTTTGGTCAAAGAGAAAAGCTCCGCTTAGCTTTAAGCAACTAAAAGTGGGATTTATTCAGTACTTTGAACAATCAATTTTAATTCCTTACTTGCCACCATATACTTACAGTTTACTTTATTGAATAGCATAGTCCTTTATTGTATGATATATTAAGGTTTTCACCATCATTATATGGCCTGACTTTATATTTATAAGTATAAAAGCAGCCCTGTAACTTCATATGTAACTTACAAAAGATCTTTAAGAGTAATTCTTTGAACAGATAATTTAAAACTAACCGGCTAACGCTTTATAATCACTAATAAAAAACAGTATGTTTTCGTCTAATATTGTAATAAAAACATACATAACACGACCAGTGAGGTTGTTGCCGTTGGCAACGTTTAAATTCTGCAGCTTAATCACTGTTTACACGAGTTTCTGAACACCCTGTTTACATGACGTGTTGCAGGGGAGTTAAGCCTTCAGTTTAGTACCGACTTCGATAGCTTAACATGTATAAGATACACAACATGGAATAGATTTGAATACATTACGGTTTACAATATCAAACTGTTTAGGTAAATAAATATCAACTATATCCTTAGACTATATATATTACGTGGGCATTAGGATTTAAAAAAACACAAAAATAATGTCCGAAGTAATAAGTCTATGGTCCTTTTTTTTTTTTTTTTTTTTTTTTTTTTTCGCGGGGAAATGCTTTTACGCATACCACCCCACCCGTGGGGGGGACGGCCAGAGTGGCTATGTGGGACTCCCGTGCCTACGATGTTAAACGGCACAGAATACCCACTAAAACCCCGCGGTGTGCCCTCGTCGCCGAAAGATGGTGGTCGGCGAGCCCCGGATCGATATTATATCCACAGGGCTCGCCGCGGCGACCGTGCCCAGTTCGACCTCTGACCGGGCACCCGACTCTTCTCAGTCCTACTCTCGTAGCGACGCCCCGGGCACACCCAGGGCGTCACTCCGTCGCGGAAGGCATCAGCGGGCGGCGGAAAACCCCCTCCACCGCCCGCGGCCTCGCTTAGGGCGGCATTAGGCTCGCGGCGTACGCGCGCCTTCGCCGCCCAGCTCGCCGGCGGCGGAGCGGATCAGCCAGGAGTGAGTCCTCCCTGATCCGCTCCGCCGCCTCCTTCTGCGAGATGACGCACTCACAGAAGGATGCGACCGCATCCCACGACCTCGCGCTGCCCATGGCCGCAACCACAGCCGGCAGCGAGAGGTCGTTTCCTATGACCGCGGTGAGTTCCCGGCGCTGCACCTCCCAAGCAGGACACTGCTCGAGAGTGTGCTGCGCCGAGTCCTCATCGCAGTCGCAGTGGTGGCACATGGGGCTCGCCTCCCTCTTCAGCCTGTGCAGGTACTTCCCGAAGCAACCATGCCCGGTCAATACCTGCACTAGCCTGAAGGAGAGAGTCCCATGCTGCCGCCCTGCCCACTCCTCGAGAATCGGCCGGAGCGCCTCCACGGTCCGAAAACCAGCCCGTGGAGCCCCCAGCCGATTCCCCCACCGGACCATCAGCGTCCGGTGGGCCTCCTCCCGCCAAGCTCGCAGCTGCTCGGGCATGGGGACAGAACCCTCGGCTCGAGCAGCCGCGCCTCGCTTGTACACTTCGGCGAGCACCTCCGCATCCAAATCCCACGGGGGTGTTCCGGCCAACGCACACGCTGCGTCGGTCGACACCGTGCGGTATCCACGAATGGCCCTGACCGCCAGGACGCGCTGCGGTCTCCATAGCCGTGCCCTGTTCCCGGCGGACAAGGCCTCCGCCCACACGGGTGCGCCGTACAGTGCCATTGACCGTACCACCCCCGCGTAAAGCCGTCGGCTGGCGACGCTGGCGCCGCCCACGTTCGGCAAAAGCCGACCGAGAGCGGCAGCCACGCCTTCCAGCTTGGGCACCAAAATGCGGAAGTGCTCGTCGAAGCTCCACCGCCTGTCTATCACTAGGCCCAGGTATTTAATCTGGGCCTCGATCCGTACGAGGACCGAGCCGACGGTAATCGAGGCGCCAGCAGGTGGCCCGCGACGAGGCCCGTGAAAAACCACGGCCTCAGTCTTGGCAGGGGCCACCCTAAGCCCCAGCGCCTCGATGCGCCCGACCACTTGGGACACACCCACTGTGGCCAGGCGCGCCGCCTCCTCGAAGTTTCGCCCCCGGGCCGTGACGAGCGTGTCATCCGCATAGCAGATGACGTCTAGGCCCGGGGGGAAAGCTCCACGCAGCACCCAGTCGTAACCGATGTTCCACAGGAGCGGTCCTAGGACCGAACCCTGTGGGACACCGCACGACACGGGCCTGCGGAGCAAAGCTCCGTCTCGGTCCTCGTACAGAACCCCCCTGCCTTCGAGATAGTCGGCCACCAGCCGCATCAGGTAAACCGGCACTCCATGGTACCGGAGTGCCTCGCTGACGCAGCTGAATGGCAGAGTCCCGAAGGCGTTGGCGATATCCAGCGATACCGCCAACAACACCCCTCCGCCGATGACGGCCGCCTCCGCAGCAGCCCTCAGACGCAGGATAGCCCCAATCGTCGAACGTCCAGCACGGAAACCGTACTGGGCATCCGACAGACCGGGGCCAACCTCTTCGAGATGCCGGACGATACGGGCAGCAATCACTCTTTCGAGCAGCTTTCCCGCCTCGTCCAGCAACACGATAGGCCTGTAGGCCGCCACGGTGTCGGGCGGCCGTCCCGGCTTCGGGAGGAGAACCAGCTTCCCCGCCTTCCAGCAGTCAGGGAACCGCCCGGACGCCAGGCACACGTCGAACAGTTCCCTGAGGCGATCCCCCATGTGGTCGAGGACCAGGGCCAACACCCGTCCGGGTACCCCGTCGGGCCCGGGGGCGGTGTTCTTGGAACGCATCCGAAGAACAGCCGCCCCTACTTCCGCGTCCGTGACGGGCGGCGCACTGAGGTCGGCCTCCCGGTCGTCGGTCTCTGCGACCATTGCCGGGGGCGTGTGCTCCACCCGTTGCGGGAATAGGCCCTCAACCACCTCTGCGAGGAAGCTGGGTTGGAGAGTCTCCGTAAGGGGGGCGCCCCGCGAGCGCAGCTTGTTCAGCGCAGCTCGATAGGGGCGGCCCCAGGGGTCACGATCGAGACCCTCCAACATCTCCTGCCGCGCCTCCTCCTTGGCGCGGCAAATGGCCAGCTTTAGGGCGCACACCTGCTCGATGTACGCCGCGTAAAGCCGGTCCTCCATCTCGACGTCGCGAGGGCGACGTCGCCGGCTGCGGCCGTAGGACCTCCGCGCCGCAAAACAAGCAGCGCGAAGGGAGGCTATCTCCGGGGACCACCAGTATACCTCCGTCTTCGGGGACCAACGCTTGGCACGGGGCATGGCCGCATCGCAAACCTGCGTAATCGCATCGCGAATGCGGCCAGCCGCAGCGTTGGCTCCCTCGGACGAAGGCGGGGAGGCGAACCAATTCGAAATAATGGCCGCCTCCTCCAGCAGATCCCTGTCCATCCGCCCAACAGCCCACCGCGGAAACGCACCGCGACGCCGAGAGGGAACGTGACCCCTACTGGGGCCCTGGGACCGGGAGAGCTCAAATCGGATATACCGGTGATCCGAGAGCGTCTCAACCTCATCCAGGACACGCCAGTTCCTTACTTGCGCTTCGACGGCAGGGGTAGCGAACGAAAGGTCCACTATCGACCCCCCCTGCCGCCGAACGCACGTGTTGGTGGTGCCTCTGTTAAGGAGGCAGAGGCCCACCGACGCTGCCCACTCTTCGACCGCCTGACCGCGGGCGTCCGTTCTGGGGGACCCCCACGCCAAGGATTTAGCATTGAAGTCCCCCAGAACGAGCACCTGACGAGGTGCTATCCGCCGTATCGAGGTCTCCACTCTATTGAGGAAGACCTCGAATTCCGCTAGACTCCGGTTTGGGGAGAAGTACACGCCGACCAGCGTTACCTCCCCCCAATCAGCAGCAACGAATCCCGAGCCCTTATCTCTGAGAGACAAGGGCGGGGACCGAAGCGCACCGGAGCCGACGATGGCCACGGAGCCGTCCCAGTCACCCACCCAGTTCGGGCGGGGAGGAACGAAGTAGGGCTCCGCGGCCACGGCCACACCTACTGACCACTCCGCCATCGCCTGCAGGAGGAGGTCCTGGGCGGCGGCGCAGTGGTTCAGGTTCGTCTGGAGGAGATTGGAGGCCTCATAGTCCATTACTGAATTTCTGAAACCTCCATCTCTCCTCCTGCGGTCGGCGGCCGAGCACCGGGAGCAGCCGTGGTCGATCGGCCAGCTCCCGGACGCTTAGGCGCGCTGGGGATTGTGCATCCTTCCCGCCCCATCAAGTGGTCGGCGGGCCTATTGCTCGCCGCACATGAGGGACAGTGTGGGGCAGCAGAACATTCCGCCGCCCTGTGCCCCGATTGACCGCAGCGGAAACACAATCCGCTGCAGTCTACCGTGCTCGTGCAGTTGGGCTTCAGGTGGCCCCTCGCCATACAACCATAGCACCTCGCGGGTCTCTCCTCAAGGACCTTGATACGGGCCGAGGAAAAGCCCACGAGGAGCCTGCCAGCTTTGGCCAGGAGCTTGGCCGCGGCGACGGGGCACCGAGCCCACACTGCACCCACTCCTCCGGGGCCGGGGCGGACGACACCGACCCTGACGGAGTCGGGGGGGCACTTAGCAGTCGCTATAATGCGCTCCCGCACCTCCTCCGCCGTGACAGAGTCGTCCAGGCCCGAAATGCGCAGCTCCGCACACTTTGTCGGCCTTGCGACCGTGATGCCGGTCCGCCCCGCCACAATCCCTCGCAGCGCGTCGGCCACGAGGTCGGCCTGTTGGTTCCCGTCCTTCCCCGGAAACTCAAGGACGCGGGCCCCTGTCCGTGCTTGTCGCACCTTCCCGCCGACGCCAGGAAGGGCCCCGTCGAGGACGGTCCTCGCTTCTCGGAGGAGGCTCACATATGTGACTCCCTCCGCCTCAGGCGCCACCGTGATAACCACGGCAGCACTCTTCGGCAGAGAGAGTTTGGGCCTCTTCTTACCAGCCTTCTGGGTCGGCGCTCCCTGAGGGGAGGGGTTTTTCCCCTTTTTCTTTTTTCGGCGCTTCTTTCGCCCTCCAGCCGTCTGCCATCCCTCTCCTTCCACGGCCGAAGTGGGTGGAGCAGGAGGAGCGGGGACCGGCGCGGGCACTGAAACCGGAGCATCCGGAGCAGCGGCCGGCGGCCCCTTCCGCCTCCTCCCCAAGTCTATGGTCCTAAGACAACCTACTTATTACGTAGGTTAATGTATAAAAAAAAACTACTGAGGTGTCAAGGAACACCCGGATGGAACGAAGTTCGGTAATTCCAAATAACAACAAATCAGGATTCGCACCCGAGATTGCAGTAAAAGGTATGCGACCTTAACCACTAAACAAATAAAACAGTCTATTAATAAACTAAATATATGGTAACAAAAATTTATACCAAATTAAAAAAAAAACAAACATTAAGACAATTAAATTATCAAGCGTAGCAAGTGTACACACGATCATTCAGAATCACTTGTCTTAATCATTCTCATATAATAATCGAATGATACTTTTAATAAATCATTGTGGAGATATTATCACAATACTCCTATAGGCTGAATGGCTACATAACAATATTTCCTGTGCCTTACACACTCAATTTCAAAATAATTTATTCTTATCTACGAAATTTCGCGCTATTCGAATTTCAAAATATCAAAAGCGAGGTTCATTCAAACACACGCATAGAAGGCAGGAATTGTATTTTTTTTTAAGTAAAGTATCTTTACCATGGATCATTCTCGTTAAAAACTACTTGTCGAGCAATTAGAAGGACATGTACAAAAAAACTTGTTATATGAATATACATAATACTCAACGTCTCGCTTCATCTAAATATAATTAAAAAGAATAGAGCTAACGGTCTGAACTTGCCATTATTTAAATAATTATCTCCGTACTCCAGAAATAAAATTGAGATTATTTTTCATTAGCATACGTTGCAACGCTTTGAATCGTCGCTGTTATTGAGAAATAAGTATTCTTGTTATGCTACTGCTACACCTGCGTTAACGTTAACGTGAATGGTAATCACCAACTATGCGTTAATAAAGGCATTCCAAATATTCAAATTGGTGCTTTGGCTACATTTACGTTGCAATGCCAATAAAGCTAATTCTTCAAGAAATAACGTGTTATCCAGTGTGACCATTTGTTTAATCTGGATGCTATTTTGGTAGTTTTTGGCCCTTAATTTTGTCTACGGTAGGTTTCAGATCTGCAAAATTACGTTTGTATTTTTATGATAAAAAATAAATAAATTTAGGTGTTAAAATTAATCTGTCTGAAGTGGCAATTTTCAATAGTTTTGGCATCAACTGGGGCAGTTTTTTGCCCTAGTTTATGCCTTGTAGTAGCAGTTTCACTATTTTTAAGATGTTAACCCTGGGTATCACACAAAAAGTCAGTTCCACTAGCAACGTGATTTCGCTCATTTTTACCGAGGTTTGTACCTACTAGGAGTAAATTAGATATTAGATTGTGTTTAAAAACACCCAGAATGGTACCCAGTACCAAAAGTCACCAGATCCCACCATGCTGCACACGATGACCTTGTTTTATTCAATTTAATCATTTATTTTTATTTTACCAATAAAATAGAAACAAACAGCAGTCTGTCAGGTTTTTTTTTTCTTTTTCAGTACATATTAGCTTATATCATGCACCTCAAAAGTCGCCAGATCTGGCGACAAAATCGTCAAATTGGCAACACTGTCATCATACGTCAAGTTGACGTCAAGCGAAATATTATGTCATTAATGTAGCCAACGTCCGTCAGCGCGCTAAAGTGAACGCTAAAACCCTTTGATGTGTCCAAAAAACCGACACCCGACCTATCGCCTAATGTCTAATGAAAATAGCAATGCCGTTAGTCATTAATCACGTTAAACCTTTGGCCACATCTGCGTAAACGTGATTATTTGCGCGTTAAGACGCAGGTGGAGCCGTAGCATTACAAGGAGTTCAGGTCGAATTTCTTTTAACGATTAATGTCTACATTATAGGTAGTCGTTTTCTTATCTTCAACAAGGTGTACCTATTAATGATATTTATATATATTTTTACTTCTACCTCTTCGATTATTTACCTGCAACTTAAGTTTTTATTGTTGATTTTAATAAGTCGATTTTAATGAGATTTCATGATTCTGACTTGCTGGCCATGGGACGATTTCGGAAGTACACTCAGTACACAGTTAAAATCGGTTCACAAATTACGGAGATATGTAAAACATTAATACGCGTCGAATATAGAACCTCCTCCTTTTTGGAAGTCGTTAAATTTGAGGGAAGCATATAATTATAGCTACTTAATATATATTATACCTACTAACAAAACATAACATCACCCAGAAGGATGTGACAGAGATGTGTAATAACCAAATTTCACAATTTCTTTTGGTAAGGTCTCATGTGATAGGGGGTGAGCCTATCGACATCTATCACAAACCCAAATCTGTGCTCTTATTAAGAATTTCTTGTTTTGCCTGACTCGAGAATTAATCTCAATTGACCTCGCGGTAATTGACGTATAAGCTTACCAGAAGACCAAGGAGGCAGTTATGTACTGTACTATTACTATTTATTTATGTATGGTGTTGTTCCCTGATATTACTTGCAAAAGGCAGATTAACATAACAAAGTAACTGCTAGAAATTATTCTGTACTAGCCGAGTGGGAGACCGTAGGACTGCGAAGACAAAGTTCTTGGGTTCGAACACACGGAACACACCTCTGTCAATAAACCGTTAAGAAACGTCTTTTCGAGGATATGTGTGTATTTATCATATATATTATCACTCGCTAACGGTGAAGGAAAACATCGTGGGGAAACCTACATGCCTGAAAGTGCCTGAAAAGTGCTCGAGGGTGTGTGAAGTCTACCAATCCGCACTTGGACAGCGTGGTGGACTATGGCCTAACCCTTTCCATCATGAGAAGAGGCCCGAGTCCGACAGTGGGACATGTATTAGGTACAGGGCTGCTATTATTATATTCTGTATTCATATGAGATTTTAGTATTTACTCTATCTATGGCGTGCATCGTTATAATGCGGTCATCGAATTATCATGTTAACATTGCATGTTACAGCTGACAATTTAAGCTTAGAATTTGATACTGCATGGCTGTCACTTAATTTAAAATACAATCTTCCATTCATACATCCGTAAAAAGTAACCTGTTTTTTCTAAAGTATTATAATAATATAATCTCTAAACCAATTTTCAATTAGATCAATCCAGTAGAGACGACAAAAATGTATGAAGCCTTTTATTTTAAAGCGTTATATATAGTCACGATTATTAATGTGATGTGAATTTAGTATTATCTCAGGCAGTTTACCAGTTAACATAGTAATCATTTAAATGATGTTTCTTATATTGAGAGATATTCCGATTACACACAGAATTAAATTATGCATCATGCGTATTAAAGGTCCATTCTTCAAATTATAGTTTAACAAGTTTAGTGAGTATACCATTAATAGTTTGTGTTTTAAGGAAATATGATACTCTATAAGCAGTTCCAATTGAATACCTGATAAGCAAAAACGAGAGCTGTAAAGTATCATTTTGAAATTATATAAAAAATTCGTAGTACCTTATGAGGCAAAAGGGGATTAAAACAAGATAATACTCACAGTAGTTTCGGATATGGCGTCATTAAACAGTTGACATTTGTTGTTAAATACAAAAAAGCTATTAAGGCCTAACTATAATGTCGGCTTATAAAAAAAAGATTGTTTTAGAAATAGATATAAAAAAACGATTTCTTTACATTTTGTACGCCTAAGATGGCAAAACATGTAGAACTATAATCCATATTTTACTATCTTGCATGCAAGCCTACATCTTGTACTGTACATACGTTTTTAAGAAAATAAATCTCTTTTATCTTTTTATCTTTTATCTTTCGGCTCGATACCCTATTGTTTAAGACGTGCGATGTATCGGTCACCATTCTTCAAATCACGTTAATCTACTTTAACTATAGTTTTGATCCTACCCAATAGCCGCGAGATATTTACCAATACGGGTAATCAACTGTACGGATGCCACTATCCGGGAATCGGTGCCTCATCGTAAACATATCACAACAGTAACAATGGCTAGTATCAAGGCGATGGTTCCCAAACATTCGATTGTCGAATGTTAGCTGTCTGCTGAACTGTAAACGCAGGGAGAGGAACTAATGCCGGCTACTGAATTGTGTTTGTTAAATTCCGTAGCGGATTAAACGTGTTATATTAACGGAGTTATATTATTTTTCCTAACAATGCACGGCAAATGACGCCAAAATTAAACAATAATACTAGCAGCATGTTTACTTAAGTCATTGCAAAATTACTTTTTTGTTTTGATAAACCTGAACCTGTTGAGGTAATTCTGGAGTTTTTTTTTGAGGAATAACTCAACAGATTTACAAAATATCACAAGTCCCTTTAAATATGTATTAACTACTATTAACAGACACACAACACAAAGACATAACAAATAAATTACTCAAATATGTCATACAAGGATTTTCGATGTTCTTCCAATTATTGTTATCTTCTTTTTTAAAAAGATTTCACAGATAATTAACGTTATTAAATTAACTCAATAATTATGTCAGAGATTTAAAGTTAAAGTATTTAAAAAATAAAGGTTTTAGGAAAAATATGAATCTTATTAAAAATACCAAATAACTATTTCAGAGATTGAAACTAAAAGTTTAAAATAAAGTGTTTTAGAAAAATATAATCTATATATATTTTCAGAACTGATTTATTTTTACTAAATTGTAATATTCCGCACAGATCCTATGATTACAAGTCTAGCACCGACCTTAATATTTGCCTAAACATCAATATACATTACACCAAAGTGTACACTATCTAAGTATGTACAGTAGGTTTATAAGTACGATGTTCACTTCACCTAGCCATTGTATAAAATGCTTGTGTTGTGACACGTTACTCGTGGGTTTTGCTGAAAATATGTATTTTCTTTGTGAATTCGTGTGTTTTCAGTAAAAACCTGTGGTTTAAATCTGTTTTTTTTTTTTTTTTTTTTGGTTTCTAAGATATCACAAATATCTTATTTTATTACAATCTAGCCCATAAAGGCTAATGAGTAATTCTATTTTAACCTAAATTAATATGTAAACATAAATCTAAGAGGCGTCCAATAACACTTCACTTAGTTTTTATTAAGGCGAAGACACTTTGTTCATGTTGTCTTTTGAACTATCACTGTTTTTGTTTATAATTTTTCACTTAATCACTAACACTAACTAACTCATATGGTTTTGTCCGTTTAAGTCTTTTCACTATGTCCGTATTGTCGAGGAGCTGGATGGCCTCGACGTTAACGTGATGATGAAGCCTATATTCGTGGGCTTCTGCCAAATTTTGCATCACTTTATCTACGACATCAATGTTGAGGTCCCTGTGGAGGTCGCAATTTCTTACATACCAGGGCGCGTTCACGATATTCCTGAGTACTTTATTCTG
This sequence comes from Hypena proboscidalis, assembly GCA_905147285.1. NCBI lineage: Eukaryota > Metazoa > Arthropoda > Insecta > Lepidoptera > Erebidae > Hypena > Hypena proboscidalis. Next base: position 10,816,185 of record LR990140.1, on the reverse strand, counting down.
GAATCTTTGTATAATTTGCCGATTACTTTGAGCGGCACAGCCCCACAGCTGGATGCCATAAGTCCATACAGGCATCAAAACCTGTTTGTATAGTAGGACTTTGTTAGGTACTGAAAGGGGTGATTGCTTTCCGATAAGCCAGTACATTTTTTTGTAGCGCATGTCTAGTTCTTCTCGTTTCTTCTTGACGTGCGCTTTCCAGCGTAGCTTAACGTCAAGCGTCATGCCGAGGTATTTAGCTGTATTAGCATATGGTACCTCTTGGTTGTTTATGAACACTGGCAAATACTGCGGCTTCTTGTTTGTGAAGTCTATGTGCACTGACTTAGCTTCATTCAATTTAATACCCCATTTTTTTGTCCATTGTATAGTTTGGTTGATAGCTGTTTGAAGTTTCTCTACAGCTTCCTCGTGACTGTTGCCTGTAGCCATAATAGCAGTGTCATCTGCAAAAGTCGCAATGAAGTTATCTTCTGGTACTGGTATATCGCAGGTGTATAAAAGGTACAGGACCGGACCCAATACACTCCCCTGGGGTACACCAGCTTTTATTTTTACTATTTCTGAGTAGGCGTTTTCTTGACGTATCCGAAACACTCTATTTGAGATGTAAGAAACTAGTAAATCTGTGTATGATTTAGGTAACATAGTTCGTAGTTTCTGTACCAAGCCTTTATGCCAGACTTTGTCAAAAGCTTGTGCCACGTCTAGGAAAACAGTAGCGCAAACTTTCTTTTCTTCTAGTGTTTTTTCAATTACATTAGTTATTCTATGTATTTGGTCTATTGTAGAATGTTGTTCTCTGAAGCCAAATTGGTGGTCAGGTACTAGATTATTGTCTTCAATTATCGGTTTTAATCTCTTCAGCAGAAGCTTTTCAAACAACTTTGACATTATAGGTAACAGAGAAATTGGTCTATACGATGTTGGTTCCTGTGGAGGTTTGCCAGGTTTAGCTATCATTATGACTTCTGCCACTTTCCACAGATCAGGTACATATTTAAGTCGGAAAGCTGCGTTTATCAATGTGGTTAGTTTTACAATTGCCTTACGTTGTAGATATTGCAAAACTTCACCAGTAATTAGATCAAATCCTGGGGATTTCTTTCTATTGAGTTGGTATTTAATCTGGTTTGAGACTTCTCTTGGCGTCACAAATTTGATTTCAGACTTATCTTGCACCATTTCATTAACAATGATATCTTGTGAGTTTGAACAATTTACCTCGTTCGGCTTAAAGATGTTTTCGAGATATCCAGCAAATCTTTTTGCTTTTTGCTCGTTGCTAATAGCCCACGTTCCATTTTCTTCTCGTAATGGAGGAATTTGTACAGTGGGTTTTTTCATATTCTTAGCAGCTTTCCACAAAGAGTAGTCCGTTTTAACATCATTAGTTAACTGGCGTATGTAATTATTTCGCACCAAATCATTATGCTGAAGGATTTTCCTTTTTAATTTTTTTGTAAGATTATTAAGACAAGTTTTTTCCAAAGGAGATCTTGTTTGATGCCATATTTTTCTCTGCTTGCGTTTTTCAGCAATGAGATTTCTTATATCTATAGGGTAGGTAAAGCCTTTAACTCTCCTTTGAATGTTAGGAGTGTTGGCCCATGCTGCTTGCTGAATCTTAACAATAAATTGGTTAACTTCTAAGTCCAACTGCTCCGGCGTTTTGAGAGGGACTTTTAGTTCTATACTATTTTCTAGGTCTATGCTAAATTGTTCCCAATTTGTATATCTATTTACTAATGTAGGCATACTATCTATCTTATTTATAAAATGGTCACTCAATGTCAAGACTATGGGTGAGTGATCCGAGTTCATATCGTGTGATTCGTCAATATTTACATATGTTCTGGATATGTTCTTACATATGAAGAAGTCAATTAGGTCTGGAATTTTATGCTTATCTGTTGGCCAGTAAGTTGGCTTGCCAGTTGATACAGCTTCACATTTTGTTTCCTGAATAGCATTTAGTAACTCTCTGCCTTTGGTAGTGATCAGCCTAGAGCCCCAATGCGTGTGTTTGGCATTAAAGTCTCCACCCAGGATAAATCGGGTACCTAGTTGCTGGAAAAGACTCATATATGTTTCTTTTTTAATTGCGTACCTTGGTGGCGAATATATAGCTGCTATTGTGACAGGATATAAGTAACCTTGTACACATATAGACACTGATTGTATGTTACTCTCCTCTTGCTTATATATTTCATAGTGGGAAAGGTTTTCTTTTACAATAACAGCACTACCTCCTCTTGCAGAGTTATCAGGATGCAGCGCGTGGTAAATACTATATCCTTGTAATTTTATGAAGGATTGTCTGGTGAAGTGTGTTTCAGATATTAAGCACACATCAATATTTTCAATATCTAGAACTACTTGCAATTCATGTTGATGTTTAAGCAGTCCATTAGCGTTCCAAGACATTATTTTTAATGACTTCTTCATTTTTGAAAGCATTTTTTAGTAGCAGTTTCGTTATTACTGCTTTCTAGTTTTCTTAATCTAGCATCAAATGATGTCATAAGTTTGAGAATTTCATCCAATTTTCCTTCCATATCTCTATTACAAGGTGAGGTGGTTTCGCTAGTATGAATCTGTTTCGGTTTTGGTGCAGCCATCTGCGCATAGGTTTGTGCAGGCATTTTCTCAGCACGATTCGATGTTTCGAGGTTGGCATTATGCTGGTTTTTCACTGGTTTTGTGCTCTTGTTCTTTATGTTCTGCATTTCTTTAGCTACCATGCAGCCTCTGTAGCTAGCCGGGTGAGGTTCACCACAGTGTACACATTTTGGTTTTACATCTGCGGGCTTGTTGCAGTCACTTGTGAGGTGTTTGCCGGTGCATTTTACGCAACGCGGCTCCTTGGAACAATACTTTTGAGTATGACCATATGATTGGCATCTCTTGCATTGGGGAACTAATTTTGAGGCTTTGATGGGATGTATTTCTACTTTGCATCCCAGTATAGCTTTAATACTATGAATTTTATTAATATCCTCAGTGTTATTAAAAGTAAGCATGAACATATTTAGAGGTTCCTTCTTTTTCCAGCTCAATTTGTTAGCTGCTTCCTCTATCTGGAATCCTTTATTTTTTAAATCTTCCACAATTCTCTCGGGTTTGCAAGAGTAGTGAAGGTTTTTAGCCATTACTCTAATTGGTCTCTGCTGTTTGTTTTCATAAGAGTGCCATAAGTAGTTACTCTCAGATAAATACTTTGTAAGAGACTTATACGAGTCTGTATCGTTGGCATTTATCTTCACGCATTTTCCACTAAGAATTTTTGTGGTGAATGGAGCATTCTGTATAGTTTGAGATAGTAAATCGTAGAATGTTTGGTAGTTGTCTACATTATCTACTAATATTGGCGGAGGGGGTGGCATCCTCTTTGGTTTAGAATTTTCTTTGGGAGGCGAGTTTGTGGATGTTTCGTTAGATTGATTGTGAGTGTGTGAAGTATTTAATTTTCGTTTTTTATTCCTACTTTTTACTCGAATCCACTCAGTTTCTTTAGCTAGTTCATCCTCGTCAGTACAGTATTCTGCACCTTGAGTAGAACATTCCATAATGGTAGTTGCTTTTGGATCATTTTCAACTACTTGTTTTTCTTTTAATAAATCTTTAATTTGTTTTTGCAGTTCCTCAATCTGCGCTTTCATATTGTGTATAATATGGCGTAAATTTTCATTTTCGTCCTTTTCTTCTTTATAAGATCTGAACAGTAAATGTTCAGTCTCAGTTTGCAATTTGATTGTACTTTGACTGGCCATGTTTATAGCGAGTTAATAACTTCGCCTTAACAATAATTATTTACATTGCTTAGACTTACGCAATAATATGATGTGTCATCGCAGCGAGTGCTCGGCGACGGCAGCAAGCTGACGCGCAACGATTTGCTGCGTAGACACTTTACACTTATTGTAACTAGGGCACGCGCAAAACGCGACTATACTCAACGAAAATCAATTAAACTAACGATGGTTTAAATCTGTGTAATTACATTCATTTGTAGCATTATCATAGCATTTGGTTTGCTGATTTTGAGGTAGGTAAATTTATCGTATTTAAAATTAAATATGTAATTTATTTCGTATTGTTTGTATTTGTACAGAGCTTACTAAAACTTAAATTGAGGCCTGTTTAAATATAAAATATTAACAGTTAGCCTAATTAAATTAAATAACGCTTAACAATTGTTGTTTATTACATCAAATACTGAAAAAAAAGAGTTGTCAAATGTAAATTCAATTTAATATTCAACATTCAATTTATTAAATGATAAATCAATTTTATTTTATAAATATTTTATGATTGATAACTGAAAATGAGTCATGAATGCTATTAAATGTATATTTTTTGATTGGCTCCTGTACCTTTATTAATAATTCGTTTTGGAACCCATAACAAATTTAAAATAGAATGAATTATTGTAATGTTAATAAAGTTTCAACGTCATCAGAAAAAAAATACAATCCAAGATTCTCTAATTTGACTCAACAACTAAAAATAACTTGAATGTATCTCAGTTATAACATAACGTACTAGAAACACTCGAAAACATTTCAACAGTAGTCCGGAGCGCCACGAGCGACGACAGTGAGCAACATCGCGCGTTTTGTAAAACGCCGCACCTTAACGAAGCTTGTTAGTCTACTTTAGTAAGAAGATTGTCTGCAGTGGAGACACCTCGAACGAGGGCCGGGCAAATGGCACTAATGAGTTCCTTGTTGTTGTGTGCGCTTGTAGCGTATTTCCCACAAGCGCTGGGTGAGTTTACGTTCGATTTCGAGAATGCTTTATCCCCGCCTTTCAGGTTATCCTCTGTCTGATACGAATGTATCTCAATTCACTTGTTTGTACGTGTCACCGATAGGATGTGATTAGAGAGGTGCATTTCTAGATTCTGTTTATTTGAACATTCATTTGGTTGAAGCACAATGCTTTTTGAATTATTTTTATAAAGTTATAGTCAATATTGAGCCGACCAATCTATGATTATGTGCAGATATTACATGCTTATAATGCGTATTCATATCAAAATGTATTGAAGGTTTCAATTTAATTGAATATATCAATTTGGAGATGGTGTTAGGTCAACAAACGACAAACACATACTCACCTTTATGTTATCAATGACTGTCTTATTTTGTTAACCACGATCATAAACTTACATATTGACATGTATTTTCATTTGTTGCATGTCAAGGAGAGGAATTCATGGATTTTGCTGTGCACATTGACTTAGAAAGACCCAATACGAAGACAATTTCTCCAAGTTTGAACTTATCCGAAGCTCCTCTTTGGACTACAATTTCGGATCTTCAATATGAGTTAATCAATACTCGATGTAAAAAATGCATCGATTGCATGGAGCGTTCAATAAAAGCTTACAAAGACCAAACCGTAGTTGAAGAAAAACAAAAGGAAGACAAAAAATTAGCTAAAGAAATAGTAGGCAGTGAATTCGAAATAAAACATCGGACAAGAAGAGACGCAACAGAAATTAAACCTAAAAAATCCAGGAACAAGAAAAGAAGTGGTAGAACAGTGACAGTCACGAAATACAACTATGATGGTAAAATTTATGGTCTAAAAGTGCAAGAGACGGTTATAAAGAACAGTTCAATAGACATTGGATCTTCGACGTGTAATGTGTATAGCATAAAAAAGACATACCACTGCGATACACCCGAAAGTGAATTATTTTTAACAGGTGCGAACAGGAAAGTACATGAAAAGTAAAAAAGAAAAGCATACTACTTCAATACCAGCAACAGTTAAGGCTTCTTCCAATATACCTTCATTAAAGAAACGACAAATTATCCCAAATAATTTAGAAATACCAGAAAATATAGAAATATCAGTGGAAGAAATGTTTTAAAAAACAAAGTTTTAAATACAATATACCTACAGCTTATATAATTTGAATTGTTGTTTTTTTGTGGCAGAATTATCTACCATCATTTTTTTATTAAGGTTCCGATCGTTTCGCCATTTCCGTGTATCCGTCCATTTCTACCCAAGATATAACATCGAAACAGATAGTCCTAGAAAGCTGAATTTATTGCATGAATATTAACTATGCCGACAAACTGGATAAATATTTTTTTTAATGGAACTTTATTTGCCTTAGACATGTTTATTGGGGATGTATTTTTCCTGACTTAGGTATTATGAAACACAATGTTTGCTGTTGCGAGAAAAACAACCATGAAAATTGCACGATGCGGGTTGAAATAAGAAAAAAGTCAAACTATATTGTGGTTAAAATATGCGATATAGATTTATCAATATTTAATTTCATGGGGTCTTCAAATTTTCATTCATTTATTAATTCCAGTATTGAATGAATGATGGTGCTTCATGAATGAAGAGCTAAAATATTAGTAAAAAACATAAATATTTAAGAATTTGTATTTTACTTTTCCTTCGGAATGACGTAAACCAATACCGATAAGCCAAGAGCGAAGTTTTAAAAACGATTTGAAATAATTTGGTTTTAACTTGGCTTGCCAAAGTTCGCAAACTTATTGCTACCACATAGTAGAAAGTGTGCCAAACCATCTGTGATAAAACGGAATCTTGGCACTTGGTACTTGGTATATGGCAGCAATTTTAAGATGCTATTATGAAATCATTATTGAGATTGTAAATATGAAATCAATTTCAATACTCTAACAAAATAAGAATTATCACACGACCAGATGGCGGAGTGGGTTGCGTACCCGCCTGCAACGCCGAGGTCACGGGTTTGATTCCTGCTTAAGATAAATCTTTGTGTGCATGAACTAGATAGAGGTTTGTCTTGGTCTGGGTGTTTCTATGTATAAAAAGTATGTATTTACAAAAGAAAAGTATATATGTATTAATATCAGCTATTCTAGTAACCATAGTACAAGCTCTGCTTAGTTTGGGACTAGATGGCGTTGTGTGCAAGTTGTGAGATATTTATTTTATCAATCTAGCGAGTCTAAAAATGTTAAATGCCTAGAGTTTTATTTAAAAGATTTTAATTAAAAAGAACTCTAAAATTGCAGATCTTCTGTTCATTATTTTTTAATAAACATAGCTACAAAATTCAAACTATTTTCTTATTAATTTACTTATTCGTGATCGCACTTTTATTGGGTTGTTGAGTTTTGTTATTGATTGAGCATCCTATGTTTTTGCTGGTTCATTACAGTTTCAGTTGGTTTTGATGGGTCTTGCTGTTTTACTGCAATTTCTAGCAGCAGTTTTTATTCATGCCGTAGGGAAATAAGTTAACGACTGCACGAGTTAGAAATGTGTTACAGCCAAAGTCTGCTGAGATTATTCACATGCAGACGAACTTCACGCAGAGAAATATCTTTGAAGTATTCTATTTGACTTTGCCTCGATGGTTTAGTGGTATGCGACGTCTCACCGCGAAGTCTCAGGTTCGATTCCGGGGTCAGGCAATATGTTATTTGTGAACTTTCTGTCAGGAAATTCACAATAGCAGCACGGAGTTGGAATTGTGTCCGGTGGATGGCAATAGGCTCACCACCTAACCGGTGAGACTTAAACGTAACAGGTGAAATGTGGGTGTTATGGTTTTTTAACACGCTTATATTAGCTTCACCTGTATGTATGTATGTATTGTAACGAAATGTAGTTCTTAACACTAAATGCTTGTAATAAAACTGCAATTGAGCACTATTTTCTTTATTGCGACCACACGGTTACAAATCCACAATTAAACCGCCATATTACTCTGCAATATTCCCGCCATGTTGACTGCACAACTCGAATATCAAACTAGCACACTTTTAATTACTTTTTTACGTTAAACAATTCAAATAAATAGAAATACAGCATAACAAATTAGTTAAACAATTAATAATGATTTCTAAAATATTTTCATTAAAACTAAACATAGTTTTCTAATGCAATTCTGCAACGGATATAGAAAGCAAGAATCGGAAGTCCATTTTGACGTGTTGCCATTATAGAATCAATAAAAATAGTCTAATTTACTACCAAATTAAAAAGAATCACAACACTCGGCCATCCGATTGCGTGCTATCTCCCGAGCACGCATAAATCACAACACACTTAAAAATAATTACTCTAAACAACAAAAATGTAGCTATAAAAATATATAATTTAATCACGACGTACTATTCGGTACTTAGATGAAGACTACAGTATAATATACCAACTGATAATAATTTTCAAGTTGATTGATTAAATAATAATAACTACGTACTGTATAAAAATCAAAATGATGAGACAACTATATGAAAAATACATTTCTTTATAATTAAATGTAGAAAATTACATGTGTATTATTTATTTTGTACACTTGATGACATGTCATCAGAGTCAGAGGATGACGATTCAGAACCAGATGATTTATCAACTTGTAAAGCCGAAACATTAATCTATGGTCTCATTATATCAGAAGCAATAACACTTAGGTATTTTTTTTTTTAGTTTTAGATCCTGGTACGTTAGAAATTTCATATCATTTATTGTCTAAACAATTATTTACTCGATAGGGACCTGTGAACTTGGGTAAAATATTTTTACTTTTACCATCATTCTTAAAATTAGTTTTTGTAATTTTTACTAGATCACCTACAAAGTATACAATAGCTGGCAACCTTTTTGCATCATATCTAGCCTTTTGACGTTCCTGACTTAGTTTTATGTTTGCTGTTGCTTGTTGCCTAATATTATCAATACCCAAGGAAGCCTCAGTAGTGGTTGATGTAGACTCAGAGGCTAGTTCGTCAGCGTCAGGAGCATCTACAGAATATACTGGATACGGAGTTATTTCAAGATCAATAGAGTTATCCGGTGCGACTTCCAGAGACGGTTCTGGGGTCTCACTATCATTATTTTCTATAGAATGAAGATACCTAGTACGTGTACGAGCAGCATCGTCTTTATTGTAAGCACAATCAATGCATGCAGCGACGTACTTTTTTTATAAATCGTCTTAATTTCGGGAACCAGTAACGATTCTGAATCAAGTCAAATGTTTTTAAGAAACCAAAATGTCCAACATCATCGTGGTTGGATTTACAAATTAGCCACCTCGCGTCTTTGGGAACTACTAAACGTAACTCTTCGCCGATTTTTCTGTATATAGGTAATGCATAATTTTTAATGACATAGCTTTTTTTTTTTAATTTCCGATACATTCGGGTCAAGATTGGGCTTAACAATTTTAAATATATGTTCTAATTTTGGGTCAGCTAGCTGTAACGTTAAAATCCAACTATCAGTATTTATTCTTAGGGTATCTACTACAATCGTCGCGTTTTCACGTGGTGGGTTTACTTAACGCATCGAAAAATAAACTTTCTTTATCTTTTAGTACTGTAACAGCAGGTAATTCAGGAAATTCTGCCCTACCAACAAAGCAGTAAGAATCGAAGAAGTCTAGTTGCAAGTAAGAATCTTCAACAGCCAGAACGATCAAATCTGCTTCTATTTTATCTATTCTAATTTTAAATATACATTTAAATAAAGGAGCTACTACCGAATCCCCAAAACCTCTTATCGTCGGTAAGTTGTCCTAACACATATTACAGTAAAATTTTGTTGCTACTGAATATTTTATCAAGCTACAATCGCTTCCAAAATCTATGTATGCTCTCAACATAACCCCATTAACACAGGCATTTTTATTGAATTTCTGATTAGCATCTGTTGAAACGTTACCATAATAAAATGCAACTTGTTTTAATTGATCAACATCATGTTTAGAATTAACAAAGTCTATTGATTTGAAGTTATAGTTTCCACTCCCTTATTAGACACAACTTAAAGAACATTTTTGTCTAAGGTTTGATTGTTCTGGCTACCACCATGGTAAGACTGTAACGGTTTCCTAGTACAGTCATCGAAATTGTGACCGACTCTATCACACTTACTACACTTTACTATCGGTTTGGTACAGCTTTTATAAATGTGTCCCCGCTCCTTACAATTAAAACAAAATATATCATCACTAGTGATAGAACTAGAATTCCTATTAATGCTATTATTACTACGAAAGCCACGCCTCTTAAGAGAACTATCTGCCGTTGATTCCTTAACAGAATCTCTAGAATCAGACGGTTGTTGAGAAGCTAAATAATTTAACAAATCCTCTGGTTCTTCACACTTAAGGGCCTGAGCTCCATTTCTAATTGAACTTTCGGTTATTCCAAAAATAATACAGTCAACTGCTTTTCGACCGACAATCTCGCATCTGCTCAGTAAAGACAATTTATCATAAAAATACTCTCTAAGCGTTTCATCAGTGCGAGATTTTCGGTGTAACATTTCTTCGAGTAATTTGCCAAAGTTAACGTCATTTGGAAAAGCCCTCTTTAACTTAGATTGCCACACCTCCCATGTATAGTCAAGGGATGGAAGTGACTCATACCAACTCTTTGCTAAACCACAAAGTTTTTGTAATGCGTAATGAATCGTCTGTTTGTTGTCCCAATTGTATATAACAGAACACTCGTTCACTTTTCGTAACCAGCGTTCTACATCTTGGGACTTGTTGTCAGGATTAAACTCTGGTACAACGTTATTACTAGGACTATTCTTACTTGAACCATTTTGGATAGCAGATACGAGCTTCAATAAATCATCAGCAGTTAATCCTCCCGAGCTCCTTTTCCGTTTTCTGGTTACTCCGTCTCGTTCACTGGAGTCTGATCTGGAGCGTCTACGGCTGCGACGTCTAGCAGGAGTGTAACTGGTATCACCATCACCTGAAAATTATTTTTGCAGCACTTCATATCTTTTTCTGAGTATAATATGTCGCTTACTAACTAAGAACTCAGTATAATTACATAGCACATAGCATTGCATTATAATAATGTCTGTCAGTGCTTCAAAAATTGCTGCACTGTAAAATGTGATCCCCATGTGGTAGCACACCTACATGGTTTTAATTACCTTCCGTGCATGCAGTACATGGCAGTAAACTATCAGCTCACATACATGGCTGTAAAACATCAGCTCACCTACATGGCTGTAAAATATCAGCTCACCTACATGGCTGTAAAATATTGGCTCACCTACATGGCCGTAAAACATCAGCTCACCTACATGGCTGTAAAATATCAGCTCACCTACATGGCTGTAAAACATCAGCTCACCTACATGGCTGTAAAACATCAGCTCACCTACATGGCTGTAAAATAACAGCTCACCTACATGGCTGTAAAATATTGGCTCACCTACATGGCCGTAAAACATCAGCTCACCTACATGGCTGTAAAATATCAGCTCACCTACATGGCTGTAAAATATCGGCTCACCTACATGGCCGTAAAACATCAGCTCACCTACATGGCTGTAAAACATCAGCTCACCTACATGGCTGTAATATATCAGCTCACCTACATGGCTGTAAAATATTGGCTCACCTACATGGCCGTAAAACATCAGCTCACCTACATGGCTGTAAAATATCAGCTCACCTACATGGCTGTAAAACATCAGCTCACCTACATGGCTGTAAAACATCAGCTCACCTACATGGCTGTAAAATAACAGCTCACCTACATGGCTGTAAAATATTGGCTCACCTACATGGCCGTAAAACATCAGCTCACCTACATGGCTGTAAAATATCAGCTCACCTACATGGCTGTAAAATATCGGCTCACCTACATGGCCGTAAAACATCAGCTCACCTACATGGCTGTAAAACATCAGCTCACCTACATGGCTGTAAAATATCAGCTCACCTACATGGCTGTAAAATATTGGCTCACCTACATGGCCGTAAAACATCAGCTCACCTACATGGCTGTTAAATATCAGCTCACCTACATGGCTGTAAAACATCAGCTCACCTACATGGCTGTAAAACATTAGCTCACCTACATGGCTGTAAAATAACAGCTCACCTACATGGCTGTAAAATATTGGCTCACCTACATGGCCGTAAAACATCAGCTCACCTACATGGCTGTAAAATATCAGCTCACCTACATGGCTGTAAAATATCGGCTCACCTACATGGCCGTAAAACATCAGCTCACCTACATGGCTGATATGGCTATACACATGGTGTCAGCACACCTGTATGGTTATACATAGAACACGAACACGCCTTCATGACTGATTTCTAGTTCACTATTAACATAATCATTGCTACTGGGTTAAATTACTTTTCATATTTATTTATTTTTTTTTACATATCAGCATTCGTCAATATTAAATGAGTAACTGTATTAATCGATCAAATTTATAAAATAACTTTATTAAAATGAAAAGAAAAAAAAATCTTTCATTCCTTAGACTTCACAAAGCACTTAAAATCTTCGTAAAAGAATGTCTCACCTTAACCTTGTACATAAGTGTAATTCTAATCAGATCGAATTCTTTTGTTAGATATTCTTTAAATATTATTTTATACGACTATAAAATACAACAGAATGTTATTTATTAACAGCTCCGAGTAACATTTGATTCCTGGTGGCTCACTGCACTTTTATTAACAGTCATCATGCTAATTACGTAGGAATAAAAATTTAAAAAGTACTTACTATTCTTATCCGACATCGCTGTTCGCAGGTTATCCCACTTCTGACTTGTAACGAAATGTAGTTCTTAACACTAAATGCTTGTAATAAAACTGCAATTGAGCACTATTTTCTTTATTGCGACCACACGGTTACAAATCCACAATTAAACCGCCATATTACTCTGCAATATTCCCGCCATGTTGACTGCACAACTCGAATATCAAACTAGCACACTTTTAATTACTTTTTTACGTTAAACAATTCAAATAAATAGAAATACAGCATAACAAATTAGTTAAACAATTAATAATGATTTCTAAAGTATTTTCATTAAAACTAAACATAGTTTTCTAATGCAATTCTGCAACGGATATAGAAAGCAAGAATCGGAAGTCCATTTTGACGTGTTGCTATTATAGAATCAATAAAAATTGTCTTATTTACTACCAAATTAAAAAGAATCACAACAGTATGTATATATGTATGTATGTAACCGACTCCTTTGGACTCGATTTTGACCCACTTTAAACGGACAGATTTCATTCAAATTTTGCACACCTGTCAAAGATCGATGACAATGCAATAATTCGATAAAAAAAAAAAAAAAAAAAAAAACACTCTTATTAATAAACCAAACTAAAGAGTAGAAAATAAATAATAGTTTAAAAACTAAAAAACACGCTTCTAAAGTACTTCTAACTAAAAAGCGTGGGTTGCTCGATAGACGAAAAATATGTCACAGAGCGCCATCGCTTTTTCACAATAATACTAGTATTTTTTGTTCATTACCATTTTCAGCTTATATTAGGCATTATTTTTTACTTTTTAGTTAGAAAAGTACTTAAGTTTATGTAATCTACAAGAACCCTACAAGTATTACTACGAAAACAGCCAAACAATTGTGCCTACACATTAAGCTATACATTTCCAATATAAGCAGATGTCGCATTGCACGGGTAGCCTTAACAGTGAGAGACTATTTTATACTGCAAATGTACAGCTTTAATTGTAGCCGTAGCTTGAACGTATTTTCAACTTCCAACTTCTAACTAGAATCTATTGCAATAAATCTAGCTTCTTTTATGCAGCATCCTGCCCGATACATGGAATTCAGGCAGCAAAGGAATAGTGTAGAATGACATGACATGTTCCATTGAGTAATGAATGCTACTGGCTTTTGTTCCAATACCTTTGTAACAGCCATAGAAATATATACTATAGAAATGGCTTGTCCGAACAAATTGCCCTTCAAATTTGACATTATGAATAGCAGGATCAGTAACGCCATCTGCATTGAACTACCATGTGACAATTCATAACAAATACTTTTTTAAATTACCAAAAATATTCTCTTGAACGCCCGCGGCATAGTTCAACTAAGCGCAGTAAGTCATGTCACGCGGATATTCACGATTAAGGAATATGGCGTCGGAACGAAAAATTTTAGCAAATAAAATTGATAAAATAATGTAAAGAGGTGGATATAATAAGATATTTGTGACTTACCGGTGATATGTAATACCATAATCTTTTTTGTTATGTTTAATTTGGTAGTTCGTACAACTTTTCAGTGCACAATTAGGCATTTTGTCGTGTTTGACCGCTCACGGAGGCAGCCAACCACAGACAATTTCACTACGCGCTTTTTGTAGTCTGATTGACTCCAAAAAGGTTCAGTTCATTTATCGCGCGTTAGCCGTGTCCTTACTTTATACGTCAATGGTAACAGCACATTTGAGAAATAAAACTAAGACGGGTTTACGGTAAGACGGGTTTTATAATATGTGTATAAGACATGTGTACACAACACATTAAATTTTTAACACGCTTATATTAGCTTCACCTGTATGTTTGTTTGTTTGTTTGTTTGTATGTAACCGACTCCTTTGGACTCGATTTTGACCCACTTTAAACGGACAGATTTAATTCAAACTTTCTACACTTGTAAAGAATCAGCGACAATATAATAATTTCATAAATTTATCTCATTATCCTGATTAGGATCGCCAGGATTAAAAAAAAACTAAAAAACACGCTTTTAAATAACATCAAACTAAAAAGTGAAAAATAAATATAGTTTAAAAAAACTAAAAAAACACGCTTTTAAAGCACATAAAACTAAAAAGTGAAAAATAATTCTTATTATAACCTGAAAATAATAATAAACGAAAAATACTAGTACTATTGTGAAAAAAAGCGTGGGGCGCTCTGTGCCATATTTTTCGTCTATCGAGCGACCCACGCTTTTTTTCACAATAGTACTAGTATTTTTCGTTTATTATTATTTCAGGTTATAATAAGAATTATTTTTCACTTTTTAGTTTGATGTGCTTTAAAAGCGTGTTTTTTTAGTTTTTTTAAACTATATTTATTTTTTTTGTTCATAGTAACCACAAAAACGTAAATTACGAACTTTAATAATAATAATTAGGCGTCCCCCATATTACGCGTGCGTGATCCTCGGGCGTGTGAAAGACGCGCGCGCCGCGGGGAAATGTATGAAAACCGAGATTTGTTTAATCAAATCAAATCAAATCAATCATTTATTTTGCGAAATATGGGTACAAGGGATGTTACAATATTAATACATTTGGTATCACCATAATCAGCTTCATAGCATGCAAAATTTTATGTCAACAATAATAAAATTATACAATTATATTTACTTAAATTTCATGCAATGTCAAATGGACAAATTAGAATAATCATATATTTATGTATGTCACAAATTAGTAAGTCATGTTGAAGTTTAAAAGTGAATTACAGATTAGATAATGATTTGTCGGACAGATATTCTTGGACAGAGTAGTACCCTTTAGATAACAATAATGCTTTTACTTTACTCTTAAAGTCTCATAAGTCAAATGTATCGACAAACGGAAATCAATTTAAACACTTTTCATTGAAAGCTAGTATTTTATTATTAATTTCAATCAAGTGATTTAAATCTAATGAAGCGTTTGACTTATTTTATCGAGAACTTATTAAATTAAATTACATGAAACCAAATGTAGTCTAATTAGGTACGTTGCAATTTATTTCTACATAATGACCATTAAATGAATGATTCCTTAAAACAGCTCTTATTGACTCAACAAAAATAACGTCCCATTTTTTGTTGAAAAAAATCATTACTTATTTTAAATTCATTAATGTTTTTTGTAGTCAAGCCGCAATTGCAGTGAGATTCTGTTCAATCGTTCTCAGATTCGAGCGCAGCATCTTAAAACCCTAGCTAAATGAAGCTTTCCCCAATAGTCGTTAGCACGGCTGCTACTATCCGATTACTGTAAGCCCTCGCTTAGTTAAAAGCTACATGAAAGCCAATATCGAGTGGTGAAAAGCCCACGTTTTATTTAAATCTAAAGAACATGGAAAACATTATTTTCATCGTAGATTAAATCAAAATAAAGATATAGTGTACTAGCTGTTGCCCGCAACTTCCTCCGCGGGCAGTTTACGGCGCATGCGCAGCATCGATGTAGGTGTAATTACACCCTAACACCCTTAAATAACACATCATATCGTTACAAACGACAGCTTGAAACGCTTATTAATCTTAATCATAGCAAGCTCTCTCTCTTTGTCTGCACATGTGGTGTAGTGGTTTAAGCGGTCGCCTCGCCGGTCTCCACTGCACTGGTGTTGTGGGTTCGATCCCCACATGGAACCAATCTTTGTGTGACTCGCAAAGATTTGTTCTGAGACTGGGTGTGCTTGTGCGAGTGAATGTATGTATTTGGCTTTGTCATTGGACCATTGTATAGTGTAATTGCTTCTTGGGTTCTACCTAATGTAAAAAAAAAAACAAAAATAAAAAAAACTTCATCTCATTGAAATACCATACATTTTTAATTACTGATACTTTTTTTTGTAATTTGCTTGAAAATATCAGACATTTGAAACATTAATATGCTGTTACAATATTTCAATACTGTACAATAAATGAAGTCTCACAGTTTTATTGCTCAGATGTGTTACAAAGGTATTGGAACAAAAGCCAGTAGCATCTATTGATGGAACATGTCATTCTATACTATTCCTTTGCTGCCTGAATTCCATGTATCGGACAGGATGTTGTATAAAAGAAGCTAGACGTATTGTAATGGATTCTAGTTTCACGTTAAAGTGCGTTGTTTAGGCTTCCTGTGCAATGCGAGACTAGCTTATATTGGAAATGTATAGTAAATAATACTTTTCAGAATGTAGGGGTTCTAAATAAGTCTTACTGTTCTTCTAAATAACACTTCTATTAAACGAAAATACATTTATGTCCTTTTTCACACATAATTTTTATGCGGTTGACAATAGATTTAAAATAGTATTTACATGTTTACAGCTATAATCCAATTCACTCCATTGAATCAACACACGCACAATCTACCACTTTGTATTGTAAAATTATCACTTTAACCACAGTTCACTTTTAGGAGATCTTTTTTTTTTTTTTTTTGAAATCTTTATTTAAAGAGCTTTTTCGCTAATGCGAATATGACACTGTTACAAAAATCATAAATCTAGCTTAAATTAATATTATGTAATTGATCTATGTTTAAGGGCGAATTTAACCATACTGATTACATGGTGTATGTTTTCTGAAAATGGATCAGATAGATCAATATTATGTGCACCAATGCGAGCCCTGAGCACTGCGTTTCGGGCACAACGCATCAATATGTGATAGCAGTCTTCCTCCTCATTGCACACACTGCAAAAAGGGGACGGAACTTTTGCCATTAAGTATGCAAATTTATTTAGTGGTATGTGCCCGCAACGGAGTCTCAACAATATGGTTAAATCCTCTCTTTGATATGATACTTTATCTATCCATGGAGTAAATGATGGTTGTGGTTGGATCGTTCTATACCAAATTCCTTTGTCCCTAGATCTGAGATCAAAATATTCTTTCCACTGTTCTAAGCATACTTTTTTGACCATTGGAATGTATTGAGTATAATGCGGGGTAACTTCATAACAAACACCATCTGAACTTGCCTGCTTTGCTAAGAAATCTACTTTATCGTTTCCCTCTATATCTATATGTGATGGAATCCATTGTACTACGATGGATTTACCTTGAGATTTCAATTTAGTATTTACATGTTTACAGCTATAATCCAATTCACTCCATTGAATCAACACACGCACAATCTACCACTTTGTATTGTAAAATTATCACTTTAACCACAGTTCACTTTTAGGAGATCTTACACGTTCGACTGTTCAACAAGGACTGCCGACCGTTACCGTTCGCCTGGCGTTCAAACGTTTGATATTTGACATGTCGTTCGACGACCGGTTGTATGAATGACATTCTGATAGTGTTGCCAGGAAAACGCTCACAATAGCTTGATGTGTAGTGGTGTGTACCTACCTAGTTTTAAGCAAATTAAATCTGTTTAATAAATAAAATATCCTTATTATTTATAATCTTCTTAAAAACGGATATAACTCATACAGTATTAAATAATATTATTTCCTTTTGTTTAATTTCTGTTGGCCTCAAATATTCCAAGTTAATAATAGGTAAATACTGCTACTAGTTACTGGAATCTAATGACCCAACTTAAATAACTCTTACTAAAATGCCGATTGGCTAACATTTTTTTAAACAAACTTCAACGATTTAGCTCAATGAATTAATGAAACCATTTGACGCAACAATGAAACTTGGCTCAAAAGGATCACGTATCCAAGTTTTTCGTTATCAACATTTTGGTAGCCCACATTGCGCTCTTAGTTCGTACCCCAAAAACTTTGTTTTTGATAAAGACTTGCTAAAGAGTTCTGAGCTCGCCGACGTTATGCTGAACTCACACATCACATTTCTGATGAACATTGTGACTGGTCATGTAAAGCCCGTTTTCTATTTGTTTTATCAAGTTGAAATAATAAAATAAGATCAAAAGGTATCTAATATTTGCCAGAAAAACTAGTTAAATGTGAGGTGGATGTAACAATTTTTTTTTAATTAAAGACTTTTCAATTACCAATTTTTCAACATTTTGACAAAAAATTGATCTTATTTTTAATGAAAATTTACGTGGATTTAATTGGTTATTTAATCGTGGATTATAACAGTGAAAAAATAAAATTATATATTTTATTAGTTGGTACAAGGGTAAACAACCTAAACGGTACGTGTGAGTTGGATCTTACAGTTCAGTTAGAAGGTTTATTTATCCAAAGCTTTTCTAATGCTGCAGACGTGAGATTAACGTTTCCTAATGATTTTGATGCTTCTCAATGGTTTAGTTTGGCTTTAGTCGGGATAGTTTTCGGCACTATTCAGTTTTATCTGTTTACTAAATTGGTATTCTAGAACGTGATTAGGCTTTTATTGGGATTCTGTCTGGGAAAAAAAAACCTAGGATTATCTAAACTTTGCAGAACCTTGACTTGTTTTCATATGTTTGTTAAATATTTTATTATTGGGTGTGTTGTGAGTCTTTGTGCGGCGTGTTTTTGGCGCTAACAGCGTACAGTTGCGCGTTACAGGCTTTAAATGTAGTAATAGCTAGATAATTGAATTATTCTAAGGTGGATATACATCTGAAACTTTATGAACGTAATCGAGGTCTGGCCTTTAATATGCCAGAATGCTTCTTTGCATTATCCGTCGATAAAAGAAAACATATTTTATTAGACATTTCAGAAAATAATTTGAAATTAACGATTGTGACTTCTTCTTTGTCGTGTCGATTACTGAGTCAAATTTTATTTTGACTTGCCATCGTGGTGAAAAGATTAGCCAAATTGCTTTGAAGAACTCGCAAATTGCCCAAGGATCGTGACAATTTTGATTGATTTATTACTTATCCTTAATTAACGCACGATAATTAAAAATGAGTTAATTTTATAAGCAATAAATGAGTATAAAATCGTACCCTGTATTTATATACGTATATTTCAAGTGCAAGCTGATGTATTTCGTATTTCATCACTGTGACAACGTTGACGCATTATTTATTTGCCAGTTACGAGACCAATGGAAAGTGATAGTGTGGTTTATTGGACACCGAGACCACACAGTGCTGTGGCCGTGCAATTAATCTTCACGCCGACCAATATAGGGTGATACGCAATTGCCCAAACCGACATAATTCCAGTATTTGAGCTCTAACCATGATAGCGAACTACGGTCATCAAATAACAGACTTCTTTTGTGTCCTTCACATTCGACTGGCTTTGTTCATTCTTCTTTCTTGGTCCAATCCGTCCTTTTTTGGAATGCCCTACCTCAGGAGATCAGGATGGTGGCAACACGGTTCACTTTCAAAGTTAAAGTGCGCAAATTACTAACCGACCAATTGGCAGAATCATCATAATATTTTAAATTTAGCTTTTATCATCTTCTATATATAATTCATGTTTATGTATTATATTATTGTATTTATTATCGTATGTAATAGTAATAAGCTAATGCAGGCGGCAAAGCACGGACTTAATGCCACTAGGCATTAAGTCCGCCTCTGTACCTAAATTTGTGCAAAAACTTTAAATAAATAAATAAATAATTTATTAAGTACCTAATTTAAAAATTTAAAATAGTTTCGTTTTCAGATTTTGTTAATCAAAATACACATTTCGTTTGTAAATTCATTACCTTTGGATCTTAAATACAATCACTTGCAGATTTTTTAATAATTAAAATTACGTGATAAGCCGAAATCAAGTAACCTATATTATTATGTTTATTTAGATCATAACCAAATTAGCGTGTTATCAGCTTTTATAATGTGTTTCCGGTTTTTTCTACCATAATTATAGAGACCTAACCTTATGTCAGAAAAACAAACATTTTGCAAATTTATGAAGTTGTATTAGAAACTCACACGTTCAGGGTTTCGTACCAAATGTACTTGAAAGCATCAGACCCATAATTAAATAGCATTGTTTAACTTAAAAATACAAAGTAGGCAGTTTAAGAGTTGAGCCTTCCGCCATCAACTGAAAATTTCCTGATGAAAAGAACCCAAATAACTCTATTGCCCAACCTGGCAACTGAACCTGTATTATAACTTCACAATAAGCGTTCGCAAAATGTCAATAAAAATTTTACTAAATTATCATATTTTAACCACACAAATAACTCTCACTTTAAAGCATTTAAGCGAAATGGTACTTTTCTCTTCAACCAAAATGTATAAAAGGCGCAAGTGTTTCTCAAAGTCGTTTATCACATCTTATTACTCGAGAATTAGAAAGAGCAAACAAAATGAAGCGAGAACATTAGCCGAGTTTTACTGCAAGCGCTCATATTCACGTTCAAATAAAATCACCATAAAATATTATGGTAAAGTGTAGCGGAGCATAAAAGCGAGGGCAAACAACTTTTTTGTAACTTATCTCGTTATTCGCAAAGATGTGACTTTTATGTCACAAACGGACTTTTGGGTTATTTGTATGCTACAAATATCCCAGATTTGTTCGTATGTCGCGTGCGACGTTGGAGATAAGGTTTTATGGTAGATTTCTATCGCACGATTGTTTATGTGATCTGATTCCGATTCACGCAGGCCGTAAAGGGTGAGGTGCGTTTCATTGTTCAAGATGTGATCCCTTTCTCTGTGTTACAATAATAGAAAATTACAAACAATCAACGCTGTTGTGATGCATCGACAATGCCCACTCTTCGATATATTACAGATGATATCAAGTATATATATTTTTTTTATAATATAATATCATCACAAGCGCAATAACTTCACTAAAAATAATCGTTGACTTGGATTGAACCAAAAATTAAATTGATTGACGTGATATACTAACTGGTGGTAGAGCTATTGTGAATGAGCTCGAGGGCGGCAGCACCACCGTCTCACCTTTAATCTGCCGCCAAATAGTAGTGCTTCCATTACTGTGTTCCGGTTTGGTGGTGAGATCAGGGCCTGAAATTACTGGCACATGAGGCATAACACCGTAGTCCTCAGCTGCAGCGACGCATCTATAATCTGCTTTTGTGGATTTTTGATGTCCATGGGCTGTACTCCACTTACCATCAGGAAGACTACACGTTCTTTCGCTGTGGGCGTAGTATAAAAGAAATAAAAAAAAAATATTTTTTTTTAATTCAGAACAAGTCCTTAAAAACGATTTATAAATTTTCTTAGAATTTCGCATCTACATATTTCATTGTTATTTTTAACTATCGATAATAATTTTGTTTTAATTTGTGAATGTTATTCCAATTACTTTGAAAACTGTTTTATATAAAAGAAAACACAAAAGTTTAGTATTTCTCGCACCTCGTTCGAGTAAAATGCACAATGGTTTCATTTTAATGAATATTCCCAGAGCGTGCCGTCCGAAGGCTTAACTACTCATTCCACTTATTGCGAGGTTATAATTAGTACGATATAGTTTTTATTGAAATAATTTAAGCACCTATTGAGAAGAGTTTTGAATTTTTCTCTAAGATTATTAAATTAAATTTCATAGCTTTTATTTCACTCATTGATATTTTTTTTTTATTTACTATTATTCTAATTTATTATATCCTATCGACATATTAATTGTTATTATACCATATTATGTGAATTATTTAGAAAATTATTTAGATCATGTTATTTATTTTAATATGTAAGTTTCGAACTTAGGCATATACACATATGCGGAAACTATCAATTGGCTAACGTTGTTATTTATATAAGTTATTTAATTGATGGTTCTAAAAGCTGTTAAATTTCCCAAAATAAATTCTGTTTCACATTACATAACATAATATCACGCCTTTCCTACCCAGAAGGGTGTGGTTGATGTGTATAACACCCATATCACCTGTGTTATACTTAAGTCCCTTGTAATATAGGCCTAAGTGAGCCTATCGCCATTTACTGGGCACAAATCCACCTTCGTGCTGTTATTGAGAATTTTCTGACGGAAAAATAACAAAAAACACTTTTGCTCGACCCGAGCTTCGAACCCGAGACCTGATGGTGAGAGGGGCATACGCTAACAACTGGACCAGTAAGTCAGGACTCATAAACACATGAAAGATTAAGCGCGAAATGTGGCTTTTTTTACATTCAGGCCATCGATATTTCTTTGAATACTTTTGCGAAGAATCACCTCTTCTCCTTTTTATTCTTTGCTGAGGCTAAGATCTATAGAGCGTACTTAGTTTAAGCTTAGACTTTACTCAGCCTTACCTTGAACAAAGCACTGCTTTTGTCTTTTTGGCGCTATGGGCTATATCTACTGCGATAATACCTAAGCTAAGCCTAAGCAAAGTTAAATAATGTGCTAAAGTAAACTTTAGTTATAGCAATCATAGATCTCAGTCTTAGTATTCTAAAATTTCTAAAAGATTATTATTACTAATGGTATGTAATGATGTGTTATGTGTTATAGTCTTACAATTAATAATTTAAATAATGTGTATATGGATTGTAATTATCTGAAATAAATGTCTTTTCATTCATTCATTCATTCATTAGCCATTACGTCAAGTAATTATAAACCTCGACTGGTGTTATCACCATACCCTTCGCAATTAGCTATGAAAAATGTCAGTAAATATTCATAACAAGGCCGGCTCTCATTACTTAAGCTTTTTCCAATATTGAAAAGCAATAAAATATTTTAATTCCGAACGTATTATTTTTCTAAAAACAATAAAAAGTAAAACAGATTACATAAATCCTCAACATTGCTCACGCTTACAATAGGAATATATTAAATGAAAAGTATGTTAATCTAATATTTATTTCTGGCTTGAAATTGGATATATTTTTATTAGATAGCGGCGAAGCAGTATCGTTATAGCGGCTTAAATCCTTGGCTTAATGCAAGCGCTGTAAAGCATATCCCGATTCCTGCACAGATACTCGTGACGTATGTAATTTTTGAATTTATTATTATTATTTTTATTAATATTTTTATTAAAACTGACGTGAGTTTGTAACATTATAAATAGACCAACATTACGTGAGTAACACCCGTATTTCATAATTTGAATAATGTTTATTATTATTTATTATCACTTTTATTCTATTTTTAATTTCTTTTGTTATTTTATGTGTTAATTTTAAGATCTGTGCTGGAAAAATCTTCTTTCCTTTTTAATGCTAATCTATATATACTCATAGATAATATTTATCTGATTTTCATCGCTATTTAAACAGCTATACATTAAACCGATATGGTTTCAAAACGCACGCCTTACTGATACTCTGTTGCCCGAGACTCCGTCCGGCCCAGCGGTGTAAAAAATAGCTTACTTACTATTCCCAGACCAAAATATACACACAAAATTTCATGCAAAGATCGTCTGATCACAGTCATTACCATAAAGGTAAATTTGTTTTAATTATATACCCAGAAGTTTTTATAGCGATACTATTATATAAACGACTCCATAAATTTTAAAACTATCCTTACAAATTGAGACAGTAATAATACTTTTCGCTATTATATAATAATATACTTAACTTAAATAAAATTAATCTCACTAACATTTTAGCAAATTAAGCGATAAATGATGTGCTGGAATATTAGATTGCAAATGATAACAGCAAACACGTTCAGGATAATCTAAACCAATGACCTAGATATGACCGTTTGCCAATATAAATGACCAAAGCAAAATATTGTATCGATGTCAGCCAAATAAATTACTGTCGTCGAACTAATCTGGGGTACATTCAATATGTGCTAGAAAATATATTTGTTACCAGTGTTTCTAATCAACTTTAAGCACCGACGATAAATATAATTTGTTAGAGACAGCTACCTATTAACCTTAGCATTTCCAGTATAAACTGGTCTTGTATAACGCAGGAAGACTATATAACGCAAAATCATCTTATACTGGGAATGTATAGGTTGATCGCTAACCAAGTGGTTACCATCTAATTTAAGAAATGCATGAAAGTCAGCTACTGGACCTCTTATTTAGTAGTCCGTAAAAAATTTAGACTACGTAGTTCTTTTTCAGGCTAAATGTAGGTGTTAGCGCCACTCACGCCATTCAGATTGCCTGTGTCAACGCTCCCCTAAACGTAATAGGCCAAAAGGCCAGTCCCTTAAGTCACTTTGACAGATGCTTGATAACTGTCAAACAGTTGTCAATTCTCATTATATAAAGCTTGCAATCTTCAACCAAAATCTCCTTTAATACCACTTTCTTCTAGAAAGGTCGAGCTCACAAAAACATATCAATCCATTGTACGTAAACTAAATTAAGTTGTAATAAACCGTGTTAGTTACAACCGTCCTTCTTTTATTTATGTCGAATTGCTCGACTGTAGGCTCTCTTTCTGTGTATGTGTTGTTGCTAATTATGTACAAGATCCTTATAATTCTTTCTCAAATAATGTGCTAATGTTCCATAGATTTCGTTGAGCAAGGTGGTCAGTGATATTCGCTTTACTAATTGTGAGGACTAGAACTCAATTAGAGTGCATATTATATTCGAGGCCTATACTGAGCTTTGAATGATAATTGCGACCCTAATGAAACTGCAAAATACTCAAAGCAGGTGCTTTTTACAAAAGTCAGAAGTAAGCTTACCGAAAATAAAAGAACACAACACGCCTTCCATTTAATTATATTGGATACTGAGATGACTGACCCGTTGTCCTAGGTGAGCGACGACCGCGACGCTATAAGACGCAATTATACAAATTATTTTCTAAAAAAAAACTGACTTCAATTACAATAATTTAAGAATTATACCTATGGTTTTCTCATGTCATTATCAAAACTGGACCGAATTGAGATGGGACCACACGGGCACCAGCTTTCAAATAAAAAAAATATCATTTAAATCCCTTCGACCAGTCAAAATTATGAGGTAACAAACAAAAGAAAAAAAATACAAACGAATTTAGAACCTCCTCCTTTTTTAAATCGGTTAAAATACACGACAATGATGTGACTAAAATATCATAATAAAAAAATTTGTATGATTCGTGTCACATCGCGTCGTGTTCGCAGCTCACTTAGGATAACACAAATAATGCGACAGCGCATCATCTCATTATAATTTGAAGTTTCTGAATATTTCAAA
Organism: Hypena proboscidalis; assembly: GCA_905147285.1. Lineage (NCBI taxonomy): Eukaryota > Metazoa > Arthropoda > Insecta > Lepidoptera > Erebidae > Hypena > Hypena proboscidalis. The sequence goes on along the minus strand of LR990140.1, from coordinate 10,790,664 downwards.
ACGTATGGTACATAATAATATCAGCTCCACATTAGACCGGTCAGAAAAGTTACCGTTATCGACAATGTAGTGACGATTTCTATTGGATTCTAGAACATTATAAATACACACATACTGGATTGCAATGAAAAAAATGTGCACAAGGATCTTCTTCGTTTCATATATATCTACTAGGTGCCGCAGTTCTGCCCTTAGGGTACTTTATGGTAGCTATATTAATTCAGGTCATAAAGCTGCTGCTACTACTACAGAACTGTCAATTTAATTACAATGTCATAAAAGCCAACGGATCTCTTTGTGTTGCCTCCAAATAAAGTCCCGTAAAACTTTGTTTGATAACAAACGACTGTCCAATATGAAAGGTCCAAACTAATATCGGTAGTTTGCACACAAAACCGCAACAATGTTGACGGGGCGGCTACAGTTAATCCATCAGAAAACGGCGAATATTTCAGCGAAAGGCTTTTCGGAACTGCTTGTTGACTGTAGGATAAATATACTTAAATTTGATTATGTCATATATTATAGTGTTTTAAGCCAAGAAATATTATAATGAATGTACTTGTAATATTTTAAAGCAAATTATAGCTTTGTTTTGTATACGAATCTATGACTGAATCGGCAAAGCCCTTGAGGCGTTTGCCCAGGGGGTGCAGGTTCAAATCTTGCTGGATTCTTAATTTTTCAACTTTAATATTATAAAACATAATGAATGTAGTTAAGTTACGTAAACTAAATCACCATAGGGGCTAGCATAACAAGTGCAAGAACGATGCTTTCCATAACTTATCTTGCGCTTGTTATGCTTGCCCGGCCGAACTTATTTCAGCTTTGTGTACAAGCGCTGCGTTTGTCCTTCAAACCATAATAATATGCAAAAGGCCTAAAATGTCCACAATGTTTGTCAGACATCGATTTTCTTTGTTCTTTGTACTATGCTTTTCTTGTCTTTCTAGCAATGACAATGCTTTACAAATATAATTATTGTCTTCATGAGCCAACAATATTTTGAAATACTTTAATTCGACCGGATGGCGGAGTGGGTTGTGTACCTGCCTGCGCCGCCGAGGTCGCGGGCTCGATCCCCGCTTAAGACAAATCTTTGTGTGCATAAACAAGGTGGTTTGTCTTAGTCTGGGTGTTTCTATGTATAATAAGTATGTATTTACAAAAGAAAAAGTATATATGTATTAGTATTAGCTACTCTAGTACCCATAGTACAAGCTCTACTTAGTTTGGGCGTAACGGCGTTGTGTCATTTTGTGAGATATTTATTATTATTTATTTTTAATTATTATTTGATCTTGAGCCTTAATAAAGTCCAACTAACTTTGGTTGAAATATGTTAATTACAAATTAATCAATAATACCTCAGTATAATCACAGATCAAAAGTGACTAATAGTAAACAAAATATCGTTAGAAGTTTGGTCCATGTTAGTAGTTACTATGAGAAAAGTTAGTTATTTCTAACAACACTTTCATTGGCGTTAAACTTTAATTGCGTCGGGGGATCGTTAGGGAATCAAAATAGGTAGTTTTGGTAGTAATTAGCAAACTTTTACTTAGTTGTCCCTCGACGCTTTTGAGTTTGATAACCGCTGAACTGAAATTTAAGGAGATTTTAATGAATCATTATGTCTGATTTATTTTTTCTAGAAATAAAGTGATATGTCTTAAAAATAGTAATAACTAGCTTTTAAAATAGTTATTACTAGCTATCAAACGCAAAATAATTATTGAAATCCGATAACAAACAAACCCGAGATAAGTGCTTACAAGCAAACAAACTAACTTTCTACCGCGGTTTCGTCTGCGTGACAGATACATTAATAAAAAGTAGCATATTATGCTATGCGCCTTATAGTCAGTTAGAAGAATAGCTGAAGAGACAGACATAATTATCTAGTGTGGTTTAAAGTCTATCGCTGGTATTAGGTCTTAAACATCACTAAACTCTGAATTAAAAGTATCCATTTAATTTGCCAAGCAAGCTTCTTGTAGTACCAACCATAAGTCGATCATAAATACAATTCTTACAAAGTAAGAGGCATCTAAACTTAACGTTCCATTCCTTAGCGAACATGCATTTTCCTACGTACCTATAAATTCTTTGCTCATTTTATCGAAAGGTCATTTATTCGCCTTATATTGCAGACGTGAGAGGAGAACTATTTTCACTACTCACAGACTAACCACTTTGTTTTTATTGCTAGAAATAAATATTTTGTTTTACAAGGGAAAATTTGATCATTAAAATGGTATATGCACTGAATTTTTGACTCCGATTTTTTTTCATACGCTTTGATTTAAATCTATTTAAAGTTTTTGAATTGTGAATGAACAATAGGATTTAATGTGACTTAATTATGGGCACTTATTACTGGATAATGATGATACCTTTCATAAGAACCAATATACCTAATTAGATATGCTTGATTATTTCTCTTATTGATAAACGAATTATGACTAAATAAATAACACGTCTAAAATGTTTTGTAAAATCTCATACTAAAGATTTTGGAGGAGACAGCGTTTGTGGTTGGCACCGGCCCGTCTGAGTGTCGACTTCCAGAACCATCGCAAACGAGACGCCTGGCACCAATGCATTTTTAAAATTAAGCTCCGCTTGCTACCGTCATAAATCCGCTTTCATCAGATTGATGCTTTAAATTATTTGTGGAAACAGGTGCATATTATTGCATCCGATCATTATAAAGGCTATTTCTTCGTATCGTATTGGATCGAATGCTGGAATGTGAAAATGTCCTTCTTGTATTGTATTCTTTGTCTTGAAGTGGAATGATTTAGTTAAACATATTGTTTCTTGCTTTTTGAAATCCATTTTTTTTTGTATTTTGCGCTGCTAAAAAGGAATATTTATCTTTTGTTCATATTTCGAAAACATAATATAACAGTGCTTACATGTTCCAATTATAAAACAAATTAAAACCTGAACATTCATAAAAAATACATTATGATTTAAAATATTTAATGCGTATTGAGATGACTGTAACTGACTGTAAATTGTACTGTCTTTCACCGAAGGCTTCAATGTAATATTAATGGAATGCTTCAAGTGCAGTCATTTTAGTCAGGAGGGAGTTATTTGCGAGGCAGATTTTACGAGTTAAATCAAATAATTTAAATGGTATAAAATTATTGATGGAAAGATTAGTGTGAAAGTTTTTAGGGTTCCGAAGCCGAATGGCAAAAAACGGAACCCTTATGGATTCGTCATGTCTGTCCTGGAGTTCCCCATACTTAGAACTAAAACTATTTTTTTTTTCATCAAACCCATATACGTGTGGGATCTATGGATAGGTCTTCAACAATGATATTGTGGTTTCTAATATATTTTTTTCTAAACTGCGCGAGAGAGCTTCCAAAGTGGAAAAATGTGTCCCTCCGCCCCCCCCCCCGTAACTTCTAAAATAAGGGAATAATAAAATAAACTGATAAATCTAGGCGAAAAATTGATTTTGAATCTTAGTCGTACAAAAAACTACATTTACTACCAAGATGCTGCAATTTAGCCTATTTTATTTTTACTACAGTTTAAAGGAGTAGTATTCAGGATTACATAACAAAAAAATAATTGTAATGAATTAAAATTTGAAGTAGCAGGAACGAAAACTCCGCCGCCACAGGGTGTAATTTTTTCACTTGTTTTAAAAATGCTCATAATTTTTTAAATTCATAACTAGGTTTTTTTTTTATTTTTCTGGTAACTGTCATTACCTATTGTATCACCCCATTTTGGCTTGACGTCGTCAACTGGGACACCCTGTATATACCTATGACGACGGCACAAAAAGAGTTGAGAAATTTCAAGTCTAGCAGCATACGAATCCATATCTGAATTGGCAAAGCACTTGGGTCGTATACCCAGGGGGTGCAGGTTTGAGTCCTGCTGCATTCTTAATTCTTCAACTTTAATATTTATTTTATAAAACATTCTATTGTAATTTTTATCCAGTTTAATTTACCAAACGACAAACTCTGAGCACTGAAATATTCGTGAACCGTCAAAGCATGATACGTATCGATACTTAAATCTCCTCTATACGATAGAAATGTGTTCATTTCAGTCATATTTTAGCATTTAAAATATAAAATCATAGGTCCCTCGAGACCCAAATACAGAGTAAAAGAACTGGGTTTTAATCTCAAAAGTACTTAAAATTTATAACAGCTGCCAGCAGTCTAATACAATGATGAATAATGTAAAGCCTGTCTCGACAGCTGATTTTCTCATATGTATAGCAAAAATTTATATGAAATCGCCTCGTCTTAACTTTTAAAGTATATTAAAGTTGGCTTGAAAAAAAGTGTTTTTGTTGTACCGTAAACATTATACCTACATTATTCCTATAATTAAATTACTAGATAATAATAGAATAACAGTTGGCGATAAATATTATATATTTAGCTCGGAATTATTTTAACTTATCCTGGTGCGTAGTTCTACAAATGTGTGCGTGTGTGTACTAAACATGTAGCTTCGGTTTCGTCGAGAGTAATCGTGAATTAATATCTCTAAAAACAATAAGATACGTCGTTTTACATGTAAGTTCATGTAATAAGACTGGCAACCTTTTGCGGCTGCTCCAGACTCTGAAGCCAGATCGTCGTAGTTGGTTATTCTCCTGACCCTTCTCTCGACTGACTCAAGTGCCTCAAGCTGGTATTTTGCAGAACCATCCCGCAGATATAAATATGTTGAGGATGCCCAACTTTGCTGATAGTTAGCTAAGCTTTCGAGTCAGTGAGATATCAAGAAGTTCAAGACATGGGGTGCAGCATCATAATATTTGCAATACTTCAGCTCATTTTGTTTACTGTATCGAGTGTTTAAAATTTATATTGTTATTTGAGTCGTTTAATACGTTACCGTATCATGGCTCATTCGTAAAATATATCGTTGTCATAAAACCCTACATTTTTATCATCTAATCTATTATTAAATCTAATATAAAATTCTTTTATAATGTGTAACAGTAAAAGCAATACCAAAACGGACACATGAGACCGTTGCGTTGGCGTGAATCGTGTTTTCACGCCAACAAAAATATAAATTACATTTCATTTCGCTTTTTTTACTCTTTGATATATATGATATTGTTGACGAGGGACAACGTATAAATATTTTCGAGACTTCGAAAGTATAAACATTTTTGCGAAATTTGTTGCAGGTAACAATTTATAGAAATCCAAAAATATTCCTCAATCTATACCATTTTTCCATGCGTAGAATCCGAAGGGATAATGAGTTGGGGCCAGGTGTAAAGAAACGTTAAGGCACATCTACAAGTATTACGTTGTTTGTCACGTATACATGGCCTTAACAATTTTTTTCGGATGGAAATATGTCAGTGGTTTTAATAAACTTAAGGCTGGGCAGGCTTTCATTATACTAGGTTACCATACTGAATCCAGTACTACGAAGATCCAGCATTGGATCAGAATTTATAACATAATAAAATTATGTCATAAGAAAATGCCGTGATACTGTACTACCATCGAGCCTCCTTTCTGCCTCGATGATCTAGTGATTAGCGTATGCGCCTCTCACGAAAAGGTCTCGGGTTCAATTCCCGATATTATAATATTTAGAATACGCTCGAGTTAAGAATATTCTTTTTTTTTTATTAGTTTTTTTAATTAGTTTTTTTTTTATTTTATTTTTTTATTTCAAGCTTTTTAGTGTCTTAGTTTTTTTACTTTTGAGTTATTGAAGGCGGTTCCTTTTTCTTTGAAAAAAAATAGTACATATTATAATATTAAGAATACGCTCGAGTTAAGAATATTCTTTTTTTTTAATTAGTTTTTTTTATTTATTTTTTTATTATCAAATCCTTATATATTATCAAAAAAATCTTTCTGAGATCTTCATGATCATAAGTTATCACTACGATAATAACAAATATGCTGAAACGTAAGCCCCGTCCAAACCTAAGAGCTTTCGGTACTTTAAGGGTAGGTAAGTAGGGTGTCTCTGCTTACCCTTCAAAGCATACACAGGCATGATGTTATGTTATGTAGTGGTGAAAACAATACATAGATACACGATTGCACAAAACGTGGTTCATTAGCTATTCGTTTTTGAAGAGTTCCGTTGCCTGTCTCCAAAGATCTTTATCAGATTATGATAAATTATATACTAAAACCTTCCTTGAAACACAAGGATTAAAATACCGAAATCTGCATTCAAATCGGATCAGTAGTTTCCGAGAAAATCGCGAACATAAAAAGGTGACATACATACATACATACATACATACATACATACATACATACATACATACATACATACATACGGATCGAATACAGAACCTCTTTTTTTTTTGAAGTCGGTTAAAAAACATTGTTTTCTTGACATTATAAAAAATAACTTCAATTTTATTTATTTGTATTGATTTCAACAATTATCATTACTATTTTTATTACTAAATCCAGTTTTCAATAAGGCAATAAGGGTACCTACGCATTATGCGGTTAGCTGAAATGCTATCAGCTATCTGGTTTGCCGCATTTAAAAATTTTGCTGTTAAATGCCACTGCGTTGCAAATTATAGAAATCCAAAAATATTCCTCAATCTATACCATTTTTCCATGCGTAGAATCCGAAGGGATAATGAGTTGGGGCCAGGTGTAAAGAAACGTTAAGGCACATCTACAAGTATTACGTTGTTTGTCACGTATACATGGCCTTAACAATTTTTTTCGGATGGAAATATGTCAGTGGTTTTAATAAACTTAAGGCTGGGCAGGCTTTCATTATACTAGGTTACCATACTGAATCCAGTACTACGAAGATCCAGCATTGGATCAGAATTTATAACATAATAAAATTATGTCATAAGAAAATGCCGTGATACTGTACTACCATCGAGCCTCCTTTCTGCCTCGATGATCTAGTGATTAGCGTATGCGCCTCTCACGAAAAGGTCTCGGGTTCAATTCCCGGGTCGAGCTAAATGTTAATTGCGAACTTTCCGTCAGGAAATTTACAATAGCGATTGGAATTGTGGCCAGTTGATGGCGATAGGCTCACCCCCGATCAAATGGGTCCTAAACATAACAGGTGAAATGTGGGTGTTGTAATCGACTGCCACACCCTTCTGGGTAATATAGGCGTGATTTTATATACTGATGATACTTTTTATCTACCACGCAGTTGGAGCGGCGCGCAGAACATAGTATTTTTAATAAACATGCAATATTTTATATTTCAAAGAAAAGTTACAGTAACTTTATTTATTCATCGGATTTACCTCCTCAATTTGCATATGAACCATAAATTGTTGGCACTTTGAAGTAAAAACAAAGAGAGTGTACATGCGAAAGAAACACTCAATATAAAAACGTAGCTCATATTTTATTCTATCAAATAACGTTGATGTATGAGGTGCTCGTATCATGCATATTAATTTAATGATTTATAGTTGTCTAGTCCAGCTGGCAGCGCTTAGCTTGTGATGAATCGTTGTAATTTGACCGTAGATCAATTCTTAAAAGACCATGTCAATTTAGATGTTCTAAATTAATGTGTTAAAAACTCAACTTTGTTGAAATGACCGACAGAATTACTTTTAGAACAAGCAATTATAGTATACTAGTACTAGCTGTGCCCAATCGGACCTTTTTGTATATTTTTGTACATAATATTTAGTTTTTTTATAAGAATTAGCTTTTTATGTTTTTGACAATTTAAGTTCCTTTTTAGTTATCTTCCTAGGTTTAGTGTTTCTTTAGTTTATTTTCCTATTTTCTTAATTATAATTTATTTCCTTTTCGCCTGGTTTCTTTACCTGAACCCAATCCACAACACTTTTGATCGCATTTTCGTCCGCGTGCAATTCGTTATATTAAATAGTAGCTGCGCCTGCGCTTTGATTCGCTTTACTGCCCTGCTCCCGTGAAGTTTAGCGTGAAGTTAAATATTTAAAAACATTTATTGATAGTTAGAGTATCAAACACAAAAATAGTTATTTAAATTCGATCGGTGGTGTCGGAGATTATGCTAACAAACTTACTCTCGCCTGCAATTTTTCTACGTGGTAGGTACATAAATATAAAGTAGCCTATGTTATGCGCCTTATAGTTAGTTACCTTCATCATTTACATTTTAATAAATCGGTCCAGCCGTTTAGAAGATTATCCGATAACAGACAGATAGACAGACAAAAATTATAAAAACTGTATTAGCTACATCAACTGAAAAAAACATTGTTATCTTGACATTATAAAAAAAAACTATTTTTTTTTATTTGTATTGATTTCAACAATTATCATTACTATTTTTATTACTAAATCCAGTTTTCTAAGCTGCAAAAATGTTTTATTTTGAATTGGTTTAAGTGGCAATAAGGGTACCTACGCATTATGCGGTTAGCTGAAATGCTATCAGCTATCTGGTTTGCCGCATTCAAAAATTTTGCTGTTAAATGCCACTGCGTTGCGGCTGCTGCACCTTTAAATTGTTGATTGCGGTCAAGTGACGACTGACCGCATTCCGGCTAACCGCATAGTGCGTAGTTTAGTATAGTATAGTAGATATATTTGAAGTAAGTCAAACCTGTAAAAGTATTCAAAGATTGAACGTATATACCTACTACGTTTAATTTTACTACAGACTTCGTGTGTTAAATAAAAGTGCTGAATTACTAAATTGCTTTTACCCAACTCGTGTAACTGTTAGGACTCAGACTAATCGAGCCTTTTCTAATGTCTTGTGAAAGGAGAGTCAATGACCTTTTTAGTTTTAGTAATACTATTAAGTAAAGTAAAAGTAAAGTAAAAAATCATTTATTGCCACCAAACACATAAAAGTTACAGAAAGGAAGAAATACATTGAATAAATTACAAGAGAAAGATTAAAATGTTAAGATGTAGCAAAAGGAGAAGACTCGGCTATTGTTGCAGTGCGCAGCGAGCCACGACACCAGCAACGCCGATTTTCAGTCTTCCCCTTTACACTGCCTATGAAGTACAAAGGTGCGGGTACATTATTGGAATAATATAATTAAAGTAGTTAAATAGAAATAAATAATAATTTTGATAATAAATATAGTCAGTAGCAATAAACATGAATTAAATAATTAATTAAATTAAGTGTGCATGCATTTAATAAGATAATTTCATTATTCTTTATTACATTAATTCATTTATTCACATTCTTTAAAAGTTCTTCATTCATTATATTATTATGTATTAATTTGTTTTTTTATCAATAACATTTTTAGTTTATTCTTAAAACTAGGCTGAGAATTGAGACACCTTAGGGGTGGGGGAAGATCATTCCATATTTTAGCCGCAGAGAACTTGAAACACCCCCTAAATGACTCTGTGCGGTGAGGAAATAGCGTTAAGTCACTGCTCAGTTTGCTACGTGTGTACCTGTCATGCTGATCTCTTGCCCATTCAAACTTATTGAATAAATATGATGGTTTTTTAACGACATAATTTTATATGTAAGACTACCTAAATTACAGTATATAACCCTCGTAGGACATTAATTCACGCACTTTTGTTACAAATGTTGCTGAATGTTTACATGACATGTCATGTATTTGTAACATTGTGTGGCAAGATTTTTGGACGTCGTGTCATATCAATACGAAATCTTGTAACAATACGTTTTATTGCTCTCTTAGCATAAAAATATGTTATTATTTTTTATTATTTAGTAATTTGAGTTATATTTTATTTTTATTAATTTATAAATAAAAATATCCATACTACAAAGCGTTGTCAGCGCAACTAAAGCAGCTTGTTCTCAAAATGCGGGCTTATATTTCGGCGACTTAGTATTAATATACACATTGTAAGGCCGGAGTACATTGTTGTTTTACAAGGTTAACATTTTGTAATAATCTGCCTACGAGTAGGGAAAAGGTCACACGAACATCAAGGAGTATTCACAAAAGAAAAATGAATTGAATTTTTCGTGCATCATAAGCAAATGATAATGGAGGTTTTAGGTTTTACAGAGATTCAGAAAAAATAAAGGTTTTTAAAAGCTTTGTAAGAATATTGTGAAGTGAAGTTATGTTTTTTTTTTGTAAGCTATATGAAATATTGCGTTTATGAAAATGGTTTTATTACAAAAGTTGCTATAATTGTGTGGGTAATTTAATAATAAAATTATTTTCCAATAATTTCGTACTGTAAAATAGGACTCGCGCATAAAACTTTGAATAATCATAAAATGCGATTGATAGTATGTAACAAAAAATTCTTGCATTTGGTTTATGTCTATCTACCTATATTCTGATAAGGTATCCTATATTTTACTATCTCGAAATAATAACTCGAATGAAGCTCACATTATTTTTTATGTTTCATCTACTGAAAACTTTTAAGTTTATTATTTGGCAGATAAATGTTGCCCAAATATCGTTGTAACGAAGATAAGTAGCTACGAATTACCGAAATTATTGGCACATGGCAATATTCCAAGTGATATTATCATATCACATTGTGAGATCCAACTAAGCATGCCTGTGCGTTGAGGTGGACTTAAATGTCAAAGTATAAAGATTTTTTTATAGTTTGTAGGTTTCAAAATACTATCTTTAAGTATTTCAATTGTGACAACATTTTAATTCGAATTCTCAGAGCCTTGTTCACCAGTAATTAGTATAAGATATATATTTTTATACAATAAAGTATAGATCCACACGGTTATCTAGCAGTAAAATATTCAATAGAAAAAACAGAGATCTATTATGTCATGATGTAATAATAATATAAAGAAAATTGACGGTTATATTTTTGCAACAATCGGACTGACAAATTTCATATGAAATTTCCCCGGGCCGGTGCAAAACCATCAAAACCCATACATTTCTTAACATTGACGAGAAATTTAACAAAAAAAAATCCCCGGGCCAGTGTAACGCTGTTAAAACCCATACATTGCTAAACTTTGATGTGAATTTTATCTGGAACGCGCAGTGGTAATAATGTGATTCAAAACTTATAGCTCCCTCTAGTTAAATGATTATTAATTCCATACAAATTTTGTCAACTTCACCCAATCAGATAACCGAGTGGATCCATAAATATCTATGAAAGGGTTTGATAAGGGACTGACATATCGTTTTTTATTGGACTTCGTACTAATCGAGAATTGTACGCAGTATTAGCTAAGCTAAATATTATCTTTATAGAAAATTAGATTTTTTTTATATTTGTTTAGTAATTAATGTGATTTTTTAAAATATAGGTAACTTTTAACAAGTGCCATAAAATATTGAAACACTTAATTTTACCGGACTTTACACGATTTCATGGTAGCAATGTAAAAAGATCTAAAATTACATTATTAAAACATCACTAGTTAATTAAAATCCTGAGGTTAAAAGCATATTAGACAGTCTCCATCTTAGAAACAGCGCTTTATTGAGCTAACTAGATTTGATTACCAGTTCAATTATAGTAGCCGGCGAGCTAATTTGATTCGCGACACTTTTTAATTTCAATTTTCTGAACATCAAAAATAGACTCAGATTTTTTTTCAATCTTAACTTTATTGCTATAGAATAAAATACACTATTCGATATCTTATGTTACTTACATGGTTTTCGAGCTTTGAACAGGCGTAAGAAGGATATGAACTGAGTTCCAACTTTGTGAAACCAATTTCACATTTGCATTTTATTAAAATGTAAAATATGGAACTGTTCCACATTTTACGGATTCAATGATATGTAAACGCAAGTCAATTTAATACTGAGACTTAATTCAGATGGTATTCCCTCTGTGTGAAATAAATTTAACTCAGTACAGACTATTCTGAATTCAATTTTGTAGTTATTAAAGAATATAAAATAATCTTCATTCGGAATATTATCTTTTACATTAAATATTGTTATCTAAATGTTGTGTTCCACTTATGAGAAGTGAATTTATGTTAATTCATCTATCACCAAAACGATAACAGATTGTGCATAAAACTAAATTCTACACAAATTTTGATCTCTTAGGGTGCCTTCAAATTTGCCGCTAAGTACCGCGCGGAGGCAGCGCGTCTGCAGCGCTGCCGTCGCGCTGCCGTCGCTAGGTTTGAGAATGGTAGTGTTGTATTTTAGTTTTACGATGGACTCAGACGAAGAAACACTGCTCTTAGTGTTACTATTAAAAAGAAAAAGTATTTTGAACAAAAAACAAAAAAAAGAAGCCTAAGACAACGTTACCATTATTTTCAATAAATTTATTACATATATCTTCCCAAGCCTTTTTCGCATCGCGCGTTTTTATCTGTATGGATTTACAAAGCAGCGCGACCGCAGCGCTGTAGACGCGCTGCCTCCGCGCGACACTTAGCGGCATATTATTTGAAGGCGCCCTTAAACAACGTTAATCGAAATTTAAAATACCTCACGTAGCTCAGTGCACTCATTGTCAAACAGAGCTTAGCGTTTGCACATCTAAGCTCGCGGGATCACTGATTGCTACAAAGTATTGCGGCGACGTACTGGACAGTAAACTGAATTTAAAGCTAAAACTTTATTCACATAGCATTTCAGCGGACTTTCCGGCGACAAGACTTAAATCGAATAAACATCAAATGTGGCGTACCTCGCACTGCCCAGGAATTTTAGTTTCGAGAAACAGGAAACACTCAATTTCACTCGCTATTTGTGCCAGTAGTTGGCCACCGCAAGTATTTCGGACAATGTGTAAACACCCAACGAATGTGTGCGACTTAAATGGTGTCGAAATAAGGTGCTACTTTACTTAAAGTGACATTATGTATTATGTTTGGCAGCTAAATCATGGTAGGTAACAATTTCTTTTTTCGTATGGATTTGGGTATGTATCACGCATGAAATTGATAAAAATGTGATGCTTCTGCCAATGCTTTCAATATTAGTTGTCAGATATTATTTTGTATGTGAAGTTAAACATGATCACTACATTTTACCAAGAAGGTATGCAACCTTCTTGGTAAAATGTAGTGAATATAATTTATTATAAGACCAATTTGTAAAATAATACCTACATTTACCTACAAAGTTTCTAATTTTATTTCAAATTGTGATGTTAGAGGATTAAAACAAAATAGTTAGTTATTTTATTAAATGTATTTCAAAATTAATTGAACTATGATTTAATATAATTTACGTATTTGGTATTATTTATTTTGGTGCATTTTGCAGAGGAGGAAACAAAACAATTGCCTGTATTTAAATAAGCTACAGAGCATCACTCAAAGCTTTGTTCTCTTCATAATTATATCATCATTCAAATATAAATATGAAAGTCGTCGCCCGGTTGCTTTACAATATTAATTCTCGTTTGGCTGGCCATCAATTGGATGTTAATTTCGATTGCTATTGTCGTATTCCCTGCTTTTATACTCGTCATTTGTTTACATTTTAAAAGCTATTATTTAGCTTGCAATGTGGCTGTTTAATATGTATGTGTATGTATGTGGGTTCCAAAACTTGCAAACCTTTTTTGACTACTTCTTGTCGCCCAATCGAGCTGAAAATTGCTTGTGTGATTTTAGTGACAATGTAAAAATATGACAGAATTAATGCTCTGATGATGAAGTGTCTTATCACGAGGGAACTCCTCAAACTTTAGAGCATAGATACAAAATTTTGCATAGTTATTCAGTTTTGGTATAAAACACTAATAAGGTAGAAATGGTCTGAAGAAACAGCCAGAAGTGTCTTATAATGAGGGAACTTCTCAACGCTTAAGAGGAAAGAAAGGCAACTTTGTATAGTTATTTAGTTTTGGTGATAATACACTAATAAGATAGAAATGTTCTGACACTGCAGCCAGGAGTGTCTTCTCATGCGGGAACTCCTTAACGCTAAGGAGCATAGATTCATATATTTTCATAGTTTTAATTTATCGTGTCAATACACGAAATTTTTAAACACAAACGCATTCACACGAACACACACATTTACAAGATTCGCCAGGGGATGAAAAGCATATACAAAATGCTTTAAAATTAAATATAAAAAATAACTTAAAAAAAACAAGCTTTTATACATAAGGTTGGACTTAAAAAAAGAAAATAAGCTTTCAACCTAGAAATCAATCCATAACCAAATTTAAAGCGTGTATTTTACAGCCGGCGATATGGGGAGTAAAAACAAGTATTTTTTAAAGTTATTTTATTTATATTTTCTTGAAAATAAGCAGTATTAAAAGCATAAAGAAAAAATATAATTGAACTTGATTTAGGTAAAGCAATATTTTTTTCTATTAATGTTGGACAATATTAATAAAAAAGATATTGCTGTTTGATATAATTACAGAATTTTTATTTTAAAATTAGTATCAATTATTATAGTATGTATCCATAGCACAAGTTTAGGTTTCGATAGCGTTGTGTGAATATATATTTGTATTAATTTTCATTTAAATATTAACGTACAAACATTATAATTACAGCATTATAACGTGAGTAGTATGCCCAACTTATATAAGTTTTTCGACAGATAACTATAAATTTTTCATCAAAACAGGATAGTTTGTTCTTAAACTCAGCAACTTTTGATTTATATCTCAGCGTTTAAGTTTCCACAAAGCACGCTACTTTTGAACGTTTAAATTTTATGTTTCACGCATCCTAAAACGATCATGATAAATATCTGCCTTAGCGAAGAGCACTAGCAGTTTCTGCAAAAGTGCATTTTAAATACACAAAATTTATTTATCTCTGCAAGCATAATAGTATAAAGGTAAAATAAAAAGAAATTGTTGAATGCATTTAGGGTAGTCAAATGTATGAATTATAATGAAATAAAACTATGTTTTTATGAATATTATTGTTTTAAAAAATCAATTTCATAATTTAAATTAAATAGTTTCTTTATGGACACAAGCGCGATTTCATACTGACTGCGATCAAACAAGATAAAGTATTGAGAGAATGTATGTTCATTACAAAATTATATAAAAACTATGGTACTTTATTTAGAGGAACTACATCAGGCAATCTAGTTGTACGTAAAGGCAGGTATTTACGTGGATATAAATCATGTCAAATAAGCCATTAGTGTAATTTATACGTTGAGAGCAGACGTGCATCGTAAACTGTAGCATTCCACCACACAACTGTTCAGCCTTAATGAAAAAATGTACCTTTTCACAACAACCTTATGAGATTTCTTATACCTCAAGATTTCCACATTCTTATGTAATGTGCATTACATTTCTTCTGAAATTTCTTTTCATGATTCTAAATACAGCTACGAATAAAATTTAATTATAATATCATAAATAGTCTTACCTTTTTTCATATGATTGTACTCTTAAATATTACCATAATTTTATTAAACTTAAGTTCTGCTGTGGATTGTAAGCTGAAGTTACAATGGGCAGAGCACATAGCTTGCCGTTGGTGCAGAAAAGTTCACGAGTGGCGGCCACGAAGCGAAATGCGCAGCGTGGGTCGCCCACCAGCCAGATGGACGGATGATCTGGTTAAGATTGTAGGGAGCCGTTAGCTTCAGGTGGCAATAAGGTTAGGTCTATGTCCAACAGTGGACCTCGTTAGGCTGAGATAATGATGATGATGATCATGCTCTACTCACTATCACAACTTATTACTCATTATATTCGTTGTAAAATTAAATACCAACAAAATATTAAATAATTTCACCGCCATGATGGAAATTTTCTGATCTATTGTGTTACAATTTACAAGAACCACTCGGTAGGTTATTAATAATTTCCAGTAATTATGAGTTGGTTGTTAACATTTAATTTAACAAAACAATTCGGTAGCTACCTATTCAGACGTCTTTGATAGCTTTTACGAACACAATATAACTTTACGAACATTTTCTCTAATTCAAAGTAAACAAAAGACATCGGCCGAAAATAGGAATTTCAAATTCATTATTTCGACTCGTTTTCTGGAATATTCCACCAATATCTTAGAAAGTATAACTAACCACGTGTTGTGTTGTGCATAATCGAAATTCCTATTTTCGGCCGATGTCTTTTGTTTACTATGAATTAGAGAAAATGTTCGTAAAGTTATATTGTGTCACGCAAAGAAATCAAGATGAGTTGAGGTTGCCAAGACAACACGGTGCAGGGATCACTTTTTTCTCTTTTTTCAATGTGAGCCGATGCACCGTTTCTGATTTTAATTTGTTTCGACCAATTTGGTTTAAAATACGTGAAGTCAAGTAAGACATTTGAAGTCAAATCGAAATTATAGCGTGACATTTTTATTTTTCAGCATTGCTTGATGTGACGTATCACATCGCGCATCAACAATACATCCCGCCGCGCTGTTCGCAAATGACGTTTCATATATCCCGTTGTATTTGCGAGCATACGGATTTTGTGTTCTGCTGAATCCGAAGAAACTTATAACAGTAAAATTTGATTTTAATTATTTTTATACTTTTTACTTTACATTACTTAATTTACTGAAAGGAGATCAATAATATTGCATATGTATCTATAACATTACATGAAATCATTATTGTAATGCCCAGAATGGATAGATGAAGTTTAGTTTTAGTTTAGATGAAGTAGATTGAATTGAATTCAAGTTAAATAATACCCACACAATTATTTTCCATTTGCACGGGCATAATTCTTGAATCTGTGCTATTACTGAGAAGTACTGAGAACTTTCTGATGGAAACAACCAGAAGTAACTTACTCAACTTAGTTTAGCAAATAGTCATTAATTTATTTCATGCAGTTTATTAGCCTATGTAAGATGCATATTTGCAAATTAACGATTCAATCTACACATAATTATAATAAATTGTAAGTTTGTCATGTCCTTCGTGTTCGATCTTATTAAAAAAAACTGAGGCATTATTTTGTAACAAAGATGTTTTTTGCATTGCAAAAATGCATTTCAATTTTCACTATTGGTTACGCTACAAAAATAGTTAGTCCAGTATTTCAAAAACTCTGAACCAGCACTAAACTTAAAATACACTGTCTATAAATGCTCCCTGGACTACTTTTTTGGATCATAAATTTAAAGTTTCAGACATTCTTAAAGATGAGCATGACAAACACCTTCGCTTGCCAAGAGGAGTGACGTTTCTGCCCTATAAATCTCAGAAGAGCACTTAATTTACTCTACTCTTCCCCTTTTGCACATAAAATGGTATAAAATGAAGTAAGTTTTGATTCCGAGTTGAATTATTTTACACTACTTACTTGTATTTTGTAATTTCAATAAAAAAATAATGATGCAAGATATTAATATAATTAATTTGTTAAAAATCTTTTAAATATATAATTCCAGAATACTGAAATAACTTTGATTTTTAACCACAGTCTTTTTTTTATTAAAATATATTAGTATGGAGATATTTTTCGCAATAAAAAGGATTGATTTTCCTCCAAAATATGTCAGTACATTTCCACACAGAACACGCTAATAAAGATAAAACATCATACCGCCCCAATAACCTTGGAGGTTAATTCATTCAATATTTCAAAAATCGCTGAAACAGTTTCGGCGTGAGTTACGACCCACTCAGGCAGCTAAAATAAAATGTCTTTACGACCAACCACTTTGGTAACATAAAACGCCACAACGTGACTCTGTATATAGGACCTATAAACCATGGAAATGATTATATTTTTGATGGTATTTAAAATTCGCTACCGGTATTTAACCATTCCGTGTTTTACTATGTAATAATCTTACCGTGAATCCTTAGGAATGATCTCATTGTTGGATAATTACAATATACAGGGTGGATGCGACATTTATTAAAACCATAGATTACTCCATATATGGTCTGAATTCATTTGCACCAGGCCTTGTTATACGAAAAAAAAAAATAAAAAAAAATAATTAGAAAATATAAATACTTCGGAAATCACTAATCAGAGACTTATTCTTTCATGTTGGAAAAGAAAATGTTAAAGGTGCAACCTGTTTGTAGTATACCTTGGTCTATGTTTTATGAATAGCTTATCTTTGTTTAACGTGTATTACGATATGTGTGTTCTGTTTTAGTAGTCTTCAATGTATTTTAATTAGAAATCTTAGTCTATTTGTTGTTTGAAGCCCTTAACCCAATATTTCAGCTTTGAATATTTTATTCGTGCATTTTGAAGACCATTTTCAAATGAACCTTAGTATTTGAGTGTAAAATAAATAAGTAGTTGAGTGTAAAATAAATAAATAAATAAATAATTAAATAAATTTATTTATTTTATTTATTTAAAAACTTTATGCACAAAAAAAACTTTATGGTACATGGGCGGACTTAATGCCGTTGGCATTATTTACCTGGCAACCTTTAGGTGATGCAGAGACGACAAGTGGTAGGTGCAAGAGCTGAGAGTTGGTTGGAAACAAAAACCATTACAATTACTTAATTAAATACATCAATATAAAGATCATTACACTGCAAAAAAGTATGTGTACATCCAAGCCCCGTAAGATTCCTGATTACGGCAAACTATTGCGGTTGTGTGCTAACAGAATTTAGAGCTTGAACTTTATTCACATAGCACTTTAGAAGACTTGCGGACGGCCAACTGGACATAAATCGAATTAATGCTAAGCGTGGCGCACCCTATACTGCCCGGGCATTCCAGATCAACCCAGGAATTCAAGGCAACACTAAATTTAACTCGCTATTAGGTCTTGTACTTACGACCCCGTGAACAAAATTGTTCACGGGAAAATTAATAACTTTTCCGATGTTTTCGCGATTTTTTTCGACTGATTATGGATGAGTAACGTTACACAGACTATCCGATGAAACATTTTCTACAAATAAAGCTGCAAAACGATTTGCTTAATCACTGGAAAGTGTTTACGCACGCTTATTCTTATACATATTATGTATTTTTTATGACATTTGTTATGCCTATGTGTGGCAATTTTCAGTGAACATTTTTTGCATCTAAGGTCTTAAAGTCAAAGTCAAAGATGCTTTATTTGTTGAACATAGTAAAAAACAGATGTATAATCATATTATACATCTGTTTTTTACTATGATAGGTACAGCATATTCTGTCAGTTCTGACGTTCTAATTAACATAAAATCTATATATATTAATAATTATAGATAAATCACTGGTGAGCGGTTTCGACACGATTTCATCAATACCCTATACATATAAATATAATAATATTAGGATATACAAGTAATCAATCCGACATGTTGTTTACACATTGAAATTTCTCAGTACCTCAGAGAGTGGCAGCGTACATGTATTTTTAGTTACGTACACAAGCCCTAAGGCCTAGTTAAAGTCCAAGAATTGATTTGCACTTGGACAAACCAATCTACTTGGACGAGGGTTGCTTCTCACAACGTATTAACACAAATTCATATCTAACAGATGAATTTGTGTGTGTATTCGACAGGTTTGAACTAACGTAAGGTTTGAACGAGGTATAATGTACAATGTTTGTGTGTACAATTCTGCTTGGTTAACAATTATAAACTTTTACCGATATCTTTTTATCTGACTGAATTTACATCAAATATATTTAATAAATAATTATATTTTTCAAATATGTTTTTTTAAATTTAAATATAAACATAAAATATCCCTTGTCCGAGTTGGGCAATATATGTTGCGATAGCAAGGAAAAAACGCCATTGAAATTACAAAAAATGTTTGACGAGTTTCTGATACTAACTCGTTGGTCAGCGTATGCAACTGCTGAAAAGCTAAAGAATGAATATCTTGCATTTTCGATTAAAAAAGTAGCTTAGTAGAGACTTAACTATCTAACGTACTATATCAAAAGATTATAGTTGCGCTGAAGAACAATCTACACTAGTATACGTTTCAATGAGAAATGAATTTCTGTTTGTTGAAACTTTGACTAGAACCTACAAAAATAAAAACTGCAAACGAATCCTACATTTGAAAGAGAACAATCAAAGTTCATGTTTCAAACTTGCAACTTTATCTAGCGGATAGAAAATTACCAATTGTTATACAGAGGAATAATAGTTACGGATTTAATGAGACTTATATTAAAATTTATAGAACAGCATGTAATTATATGACGGGTAATTAAAATCGGTAGCTAACAAAAGCAACCGAAATTAACACCGATTCGGGTGCAATCAAACATAAATTAATTATGTAAAGCAGTCGGCGACGACGAGAGTAGTCATATTGTCAATAAAAATAACATGTAGACGTGTAATTAAATTCTAGGAACTGCTGTAGGTTATCTTTAAAAAAGGCCTTTAATAATTAAATTCGGTCATAATTGCTAAAAGACTAAAATTATGTATCGTCTAATTTTTAAGAGAAATCTTTTAAATATTTAGTGTAACTTTTTTTGACTACTGGGACTATGAAATATAAATAGCTAAATGGCAGTATGCTATTAAAAATGTAGGAATAGAAGTCGATTATCTTTATTGTTAATTGTTTGTAATTAAGCGGCGAATGACAAACTTTGTTTCATGAACTGTATTATTAAAGTATTAAAATAAAAAAAGTTTTAGTTGCTTTAATAATACCAAAGATAGACTGTCGTATTTTATAATGCATATTTTTATTAATTTTGTAAAAAATAAAAAAAATACTTCAGCAATGAATAAGAATCAACAATTAAATTAACCAATTTTTTATCCCGCGATTGGATTGGATACCTTTCTGTTGTAAACATAATATTCGTTTTTAAATTACCTATGTGATTAATTATTTTATCACTGAGTTTATTTTAATAGAATTAATTAAAAATAATTCATAAATTAGTTCAAGTCCAAAAAACATAAACGTTATAGTATAATAGCGACTAAACAAAAACCTTCAAACAAAAACTTCGAAACTTGTCATGACAAAACTGACACATTGTAATGAAAGCAGGCAAGTTGTCTGAAACGCGAACCTATATTTGAATGTTCCGTTTTTTCACTTTCTTTCTAAGTGGAAAGCTTGAATTAAAGTGAGGCCAATAAAAGGTAATATGTCAGTCCCATGTCATATCCTTTTCACAAATAACTCACAAGAAGTACGTAAAGAGATGGCTATTATTTTGTCTCTTGTTCAAGTAATATTTTACTTTTTAGTAATAGAGATTTATGCATTTTTATGAATAGCGGAGTATAAATATACCATAATATATTTATTAGATTTTTTCGTTATATTATGATTTTAAGTGATATTTCATTTTGACAGTTTATTTATATACACCATCTAGGTTTTATTAGGTATAATGTAATAAATTGGTATTGAAAATTAAAATGCAGCTAAAACTCAAAAATAATATTATATCCAATCCCTTAAAACAACTGTTATAGAGATTTAAAAATTAACAAAAAATATTTGTTTTCTTTTGTACAATATTTGGATAAAACAGTGAATATAGTGTGATTAGTGTACAATATAGTGTGTAACGCGATCGTCTTTTGTCAAACGTTCTCGAAGTGACGAGAATATCTCGGCACTTTTTCGCAACACCATGAGCATTCAAATAATTGGCGAAGCATTGAGAAATTTCTGGATCAACTCTCTGACTATCGCCCAGACATCTAGAAACCGAAAAATGTGGCACATTCGAGATGCGCGCTCTTTTTAGTATAAAAAGAGTTAATTTTTGACGAGCAAACAACTCTTCGAGTTTAGTTCTCGTAGAGACAACAGCATTTCGCTTTAAGCAGTGAACAACATCGATATTAAGTTAAAGATGTTGTTAACAAAAACATATTTAGTTCATCAGTATAGTGTTTTGTTTCAGTACATATTCGCTACCAAATCCAGCACAGATAGTATTGTTAATACCTGTGTTCCATCGCGTAGGGAGAGTAAAGCAAAATGTTATCAACATATAAAATGTTGTCAAACCATTGTGTGCACCTTACACTTGGTTTGTACTAACAGCAAAATTAATTCAAGGCTTCTTTGAAAAATATTTTCTTTGAAACGTGGATCAGCAATCTACTTTGTTAATAGCACATTACAACATTATGTTTAAGTGAGGATAGGCATTACTGGTTTTAAGAACCGCAGTTTTTTTCTGTTTAGGGTGTTGTTACTCCTAAATCGATTGACATGAATCAATGCATCTGACGTCACAAAGAGGCAATAAGAGCGTACCACTGCGCTGTTTGACGATCGATCGACTTTGATCGATTTAGGTGTAATAATACCCTTATGTGTATTTACTTCGACTTTTATCTTTAAAAGATGCTAGAGATATTATTATATTTTATCGAACAAATGTGTTTGAGACAAATTGTAAGAGAAATAATAAAACATGAACACTCGTATTTTAACATTTCACGACAGGTAGATTTCACAATCTGTCACAGCTTATAGTATCTACACACATAATACAAAATTACTAAATAGCTTTGACATATTGTAAATGTAATAGCGAAAAATAAAATATAATTGTATAAATAAAGAACACAATCAACAATTAAATTAGGTATATTTAATTGTGTTCTCAAAATATAAAACGTCATTAAAACTCGAGTTGGTGTGAATTCGACAAAAGCAATCGAAATTAACATCCAATTAATGTGCAGCCAAACGAGAATTAATTTAGCAAAGCAGTCGGACGACGGCTTTAATAATAATATTATTTAATATTTATGATGAAGATATAATTAATACATATATCAGAGAGCAACACTCATACATTTTTGAAATTAACGCTTTTGCTATGGATGTTTTGATTAACCTTTAGCTTGAACTTTATTTTAAACTTAATAATCTAGTGTAGTAGTAAGGACCACGACAAGTCACCAGGAGTTCTCGGGTTAGATTCCCGGGTAAAAATGTTATTTGAATTTATTTTTTTTACGCATACCTCTCTGCGTAGAGGCACTGAAGAGGTTATGTCGGACTCTCTGGCAAGCCGGCCTACCAACTAAAACCACCACGATGTCCTCCTCCCGCATGATGGCAGGGGATGGGAACGCTTCCGCATACTTCCACGAAACGTACACTTAGCTTCACCGTGATTCTCCCAGCCACGGTTCCTAAGCCCCACCGCGACGACAACGCGGGACACCCGGTTGGTGGGGAGGCTTACCCTATCCCATCGGACCTTAACATAACATGTGAAGTGTGGGTATTGTACACCTCTGCCACACCCTTCTGGGTAATATAGGTAATACATAACATAACATAATATATGTTATAAATCTAAAGAATAACAACCTCCCATGCTAAATTATAAAAAACCTCATGTTAATAATAATCAGAATAAAAATTTATTTAAATATAGTCTAAAAAAACTAAAAAAACACGCTTTTAAAGCACATCAAACTAAAAAGTGAAAAATAATTCTTATTATAACCTGAAAATAATAATAAACGAAAAATACTAGTACTATTGTGAAAAAAAGCGTGGGGTGCTCTGTGCCATATTTTTCGTCTATCGAGCGACCCACGCTTTTTTTCACAATAGTACTAGTATTTTTCGTTTATTATTATTTTCAGGTTATAATAAGAATTATTTTTCACTTTTTAGTTTGATGTGCTTTAAAAGCGTGTTTTTTTAGTTTTTTTAAACTATATTTATTTTTCACTTTTTAGTTTGATGTTATTTAAAAGCGTGTTTTTTAGTTTTTTTTTAATCCTGGCGATCCTAATCAGGATAATGAGATAAATTTATGAAATTATTATATTGTCGCTGATTCTTTACAAGTGTAGAAAGTTTGAATTAAATCTGTCCGTTTAAAGTGGGTCAAAATCGAGTCCAAAGGAGTCGGTTACATACAAACAAACAAACATACAGGTGAAGCTAATATAAGCGTGTTAAAAATAATTTTCCTTCAAAACAAACATATTTAAATGCAAGCAGAATATTTTTCAAAGAACCCATTTAATTTTATTCACTTTGATATTAAGTTCTCAATATACTCGTAGCTTTATTTGAGTTTTGTTAGCATTAAAAAATATGTGAAATAAAGAATAATTTATTACAGCAGCGTATATTCCGAGAGCATTCACTAAATGTAATTAAAGTTGAATCTATAGAACAAATGAAAACTGATATCAGTGAGTCATGATTTTATAAATATGTTGCGATTGGCAATTTGCCGTTGTCCAAGATTCGACGCACGCCAGTATACAGTGAGCCGTATGATTTCATTATTGGAAAAAGGCAATGGAAGGTGCATTGAGACAGATATTGAATTGTTTGTAAAAATATTGAAAGTTAAAAAAGTGTGTTCTACTTGTAGCAGCAAACAGTAAATGCTATTGGTAGTAAGAGATTTGGAGCAAGATAAAAAAATACGTTATTTGGTGACGTCAGCCCGTCGACTGCCCGGTGTGCAGAAGGTCGCAGGTTCTAATGTTTTTAGTAGAATTTGCTAAGCATAGCTAAATGCTATAAAAATATCAATTAGTAACTAAGAATTAGTTCGTAACCCAATCAAGAGGAGTATTTTTAATTTTAAACCCTTAGTGGTAGTTAAAAGTGAATAATAAAAGCACGCGTACAAGACGTAAAGTCCTAAAGTTACTAAAACTGTGGCTTAATAAAGTTCTCGCAAACTGAAACACTTTATTTAAGTACAATTAAACTCACACAAATTCTATGACCACCCACGCATTGTCCATTTTGTTGCAGTATTTGTCCACCACAAGTATTTCTCTTGCGGTCGTCCAGTACTGAAACAAATAGGGGGTGAAATTCCTTGTTTCCTGTTTGCTCGAGCCTGGCATTCCTGGGCAAGGCGTGGTGCGCCACATTTGACGTTTATTCGATTTGAATCCAGTCGCCAGCCGCGTGCCCACTAAAGTGTGAGTAAAGTTTAAACTCTAAATTCAGTTTACAAAACTACGTGGTCGCTGCAATGCTTGGCAGCAATCAAAAATCTCGTGGGATAAGACGTGTAAAGCCAAAGCTCTAGCCAACAATGGGTGCATTGAGTTACATGAATATTTTAACCAATTGGCGTCGTACTGCTCTGTTTGCGGGCAAACGTTACGAATTGGAATAGAGATTCGTTTTGCAAAGTTTATAAATCATTTGATTTGGCGAACAATCCAGTTAGTGTGCTTTTGTATGAGTGAAAATATAAAATCTCTGTTTTATTAATCTCATGCAATTTTATGATGAGACAAAGCTCACCATCAGACGGCAGATTTTGCAATAGGCTTATGTAACATCTCTGTAATCTGTAATAAGTTGCTTAAATGTTGTCAACTTTAGCAGATTTGTTATTCTTTGATTAATAAGCGCAATAACAATCTTGTGAAAATTATAATACACATGTCATTATCATGTCATCTTTGCAACAATTATTTTTACAGAGAATATTCCAATACCGTCTGGATTAAGTCTCAGTAATCCGTAAAATGTGGAACAGTTCCATATTTTAAATTTTAATAAAATGCAAATGTGAAATTGGTTTTACAAAGTTGGCAGTCGGTTCATATCCTTCTCACGCCTGTTCGGCGCTCAAAACTCATATAGAAGGTATGACCATGTACCCAAACCTAATCTGAGTAGCAGGAATTGGAACTTTTAAACAGTGTACCTATAGAATTTTGTTGCGATGGTAAAAGTATGAAAGAATTTTTGCTTTTCAATAGATGTGATTACTGTGTGATTCGGCAATATATTTTTCAAATTAATAGGCTTTTGTTCTGACAAAAGCTATTGGTGGCGAGTTTTGCTTTATCATCATTTCTTCTTACTATTTCTACTGTCTTAGTAATTTTGTCTGTTCAATTAAGATAGAAATTATAAACACTGAGTCTTGTAAAACTTATAAAAACTTAATTTAAATCTTAAGTTTTAAAACTATAACTTAAACTAACTCGTTAACTCTAGCAACAATTTCTATGCTAGAATCCAAATAAAACGAAACAAATCCGTCACTTTTGTTGGTATGCTCGCGAATCCAGTGCGCAGTACAGTGATATATGAAACGTCATTTGCGAACAGCGCGGCGTGACGTATTGTGCAAAACATTGATGCACCTGCTATACGTCACTTCAAGCAATGCCGTGAAATGAAAACGTCACAACACGGCGCGTAGCCCGTTCTATCTTGTAACTTTATCATGTATTTGGTATTCACGAAACTTCATACCAAACCTATCCGAAGCGCGTACCTACAGCGTATTATTGGAAATTTTGTAAATATTTTGCTATATTTTATCTTTGTTACTGAAATTCCTATTTCGGAATAGCTTTAGCTATAGTACTATATAATATACGCTCTATCTTATTTGTGCATACCATAGACTGCACGCTGCATTTTTTCACTTTTGTGTAATAATAAATATTCTTTATAGTACACCAAACTATAAAAGAAAGATACATAAAAACAAACACTAAAAACTAGTTTTACAAGAGCAGTGTTGTTGCTTAAAGCCATTTCTTCCAAGCAACCTGTAAAAAAAATGCTTTAAGCAATAAAACGCATGTTGCGAAGCACAACAAAAAAAGCTGTAGTAATACTTTCAAAAGCAGAACGACACACTAATAGTATTTACAAAAACATCAATACGCGTCTGCCACCGCCGGTCATGAGTACGCAGCGTAGTCGACATCCAGGTGCATTCGGCAAATGTGTGTCGTTCAATCTCACTTCAACTAGATGGCCTACATGGACGGAACGCGCAATCGTAGCGATGCAGAAACGCTGAATTTTACGCTTTGTTGAATCGTACATATAAACTGCACTACGTAGAAGCGCAACACTAATTCTTTTCGAATTGGATAACGATGAAAATATCAAGATGCAGTAATATTTGTTGTTTTGTTTTATAGTATAGGAAGGTACACATAGCCAGTGACGTACCTACAATCTCTTTGATACTACGTGATAAGGTCACATATGGTGGGTGAGCCAATTGCCATTCATAAAGCATATTTCCATCTGCGAACTGCTGTAGAGAATTTCCTTACGGAAAAAATCCCACATTTTTGTAACCACTAGACTTGACAGGATCAACGAGGCAGTTTTAGTAGAGTAGAATAAGAATCTACCGCAGTTAAAGGAAGAAACCAAAGTTCTAATTGATTATTTTTATAGCATTTAGCTATGCTTTAGCAAATTATACAAAGAAACAGTTGAAAAAGATTTGTATCCTACTTAAGAACAAATGGATGAACGTGACGTCACGAAATAACGTATCATATAGTTGAGAAATTTAGGGTGCTGGTAAGAGGCGACCATAGCTGGATGGCTAAAGCGGCTGCCCGGTGTGCAGTAAGGTCGCAGGTTCAAATTCTGCCGGTCCCATATCTTTTTCAACAGTTTCTTTGTATAATTTGCTAAAGCATAGCTAAATGCTATAAAAATAATCAATTAGAAGTAAAAATAACGTACACGTTCATTTGTTACAACATTTGTGCTGAATGTAACTTCGCCATGTTGGTTTGTATCCTACTTAAGATAGGAACAAATGGATGAACGTGACGTCACGAAATGTCGTATCATACAGTTGAGAAATTTAGGGTGCTGGTAAGAGACGACCGTAGCTGGATGGCTGAAGCGGCTGCCCGGTGTGCAGTAAGGTCGCAGGAATTAAGCTTAGCTAGAGGGGGTTAGCAAGAATACTAGTAATTTGTATTTGCAAATTACTAGTATGCATATAAAAAAAAAAAAAAAAAAAGTTCAAATCCTGCCGGTCCCATATCTTTTTCAACTGTTTCTTTGTAGAAACCAAAGTACTAAGATAACCACGAATATTTGCAAGACATTTATTTATAGCATAAGTAAAACGTGGAAGCATAAATCAAGAAAGTGTACGAGCACTCAAGATACATTAAGCTCACCAAATAATTTTATGTAAACTCAGTAAAAAGTGAAGTTTGAAAAGTATAAAGTGCACTGTTAGATTTATGGAGCAAAAAACGCCATTCTACTTGGCAATAGAAGATGTTTGCCATGCTCGTCTTGAAATTCTAGAAATGTTTAATTTATTATTTTTAAATTATATGAGGCGTGGCGTCTCAGAGCAGAACGAGAATGAAATTTGGCCTCACACGCTAATTTTTTTACAAACGAGATAGTTATAACATTTAATAAAATGAAAGATGTTAACAAAAAATAAAACATTATTTGTAACAAATAAAAAATAAGAGATTAGTAATATTACCTGAAGGAAATAAAATGACATATTTTAATAGCACTGAACACAAATAGCAACAAATTAATTTACATTTTATGCTTTATGATACAAATTGTAATTATGAGACGAGTAATAATGCTGGAAGTTGATAAAAGTGATCGAAATTTACATCCAATTGACGTGCATCCAAACGAGAATTAATTTTGTAAAGCCGGGCAACGCTTATGTTTATTTTTGGAATAAAGACATCTCGGCTGCTTAAAATCAAAACATAGTAACTCCTTCCAACAAAAATGTTCAGGAGAGCCAAAAAACGGGTCGGCTACTTTGATTCGTTCGCCTAAAGAAACCAGAACAGATAGCGATTTGGATGTTTGGCAAAAAGTTGTGCTATATTGTTGACATTTTAGGTTGTAATACTCGTAATCTTTTTGGAGTATAGTTGCACTTGAATCTCTCATACTTTATTTTTATTTGTAAATTTACCCAAATATGACTGTAAGAACAATATCAAAACATACTAGTAAGTCTGCTTGCTAGGTTATCAATTTGAATTTCTATGGTAAACGTAAATACTAAACAAATTCAATACATTAATAGTATATATACGCTTAAAAATAATACAAAAGTACCGTTCATAAGTCCTATGAATGCAGATTTTGATTAAAAAGGTCTTTCAAATAGAGCGGGTCCATGTTAATAATCTGTGGCGGCCATTTTGTTTTGGCGGCATCTTTCAAATCAGTTTTTTCTTATTCAGTCACTGATGCCAAATCACTATGGCATGTCACACGGTTGAGCAGCACTGCATGTGCAAATGATAAAACTTTATTATCAAAATGAGTGTTCTTTAGTGTACTACGCAAAAGTGTTAGTGCAAAAAAAAATTTCTTTAGCGATGAGGCACTTTTTGGATTAATGGTTTTGTTAATAAGCGATATTGTCGTATGGGATGGGATGACCACCACCCACACATGTGGTTCACCAGGTGGCAATGCATCCACAAAAAGTTACTGTTCGGTACATATTTTAGTCTGGCGGCGTCATTGGTCCATACATCTTCGAAAACAACCTTGGCGAGGCTATCACCGTCAACGGCGAGCGCTACAGATCAATGATAAACAGTTTCTTTTGGCTTGTATTAAACAATATGTACGTGAACAACATGTGGTTCCAGCAAGATGGCGCTATTTGCCACACAGCGAACGACGTTTTTTCTTACCTGCGTTCGTTTTCGACTTACAAAGCACCCACTACACGCCTGGACCGATAAAATTGCTTGTAACTCATTTTATTCTTTTTTAACCCAGAAAATGCACCCTCTTGCACCGGTGACACTGGACTTACTAAACGAAATTACATTGATTTTACAATTGACGCCAAATTCAAAACATAGCAAGTAGGTATTTAAAATTCATAACTTAGTAAGTCGCTTGAGCTGCTAGGGTTTTAAATTTGTATTCTGACATACTATGTTTAGAATTTTTACTTCAAGGAAATTTTCGTAATCATGCCAAATTGCTTAGACTTGCTAAATGTTATTTTTAAAATTACGTATGAAACTGGGTGTTTTAAGGTTTACATCCTTTCTATACTGTTTAGTAAGGCGAAAAATGACAAAAACCGCTTTTTTCTCAAATCACCTGTTACTAGGTTTTGAATTTGGGCAGCCGATCTTCGGCTGCTTAAAATCAAAACATAGTAACTCCTTCCAACAAAACATAGTAACTCCTTCCAACAAAAATGTTCAGGAGAGCCAAAAAACGGGTCGGCTACTTTGATTCGTTCGCCTAAAGAAACCAAAGCAGATAGCAATTTGGATGTTTAGCAAAAAGTTGTGCTATATTGTTGACATTTTAGGTAGTAATACTCGTAATCGTTTTGGAGTATAGTTGCACTTGAATCTCTCATACTTTATTTTTATTTGTAAATTTACCCAAATATGACTGTAAGAACAATATCAAAACATACTAGTAAGTCTGCTTGCTAGGTTATCAATTTGAATTTCTATGGTAAACGTAAAGACTAAACAAATTCATTATACATTAATAGTATATATAAGATTAAAAATAATACAAAAGTACCGTTCATAAGTCCTATGAATGCAGATTTTGATTAAAAAGGTCTTTCAAATAGAGCGGGTCCATGTTAATAATCTGTGGCGGCCATTTTGTTTTGGCGGCATCTTTCAAATCAGTTTTTTCTTATTCAGTCACTGATGCCAAATCACCATGGCAAGTCACACGGTTGAGCAGCACTGCATGTGCAAATGATAAAACTTTATTATCAAAATGAGTGTTCTTTAGTGTACTACGCAAAAGTGTTAGTGCAAAAAAATATCTTTAGCGATGAGGCACTTTTTGGATTAATGGTTTTGTTAATAAGCGATATTGCCGTATAGGATGGGATGACCACCACCCACACATGTGGTTCACCAGGTGGCAATGCATCCACAAAAAGTTACTGTTCGGTACATATTTTAGTCTGGCGGCGTCATTGGTCCATACATCTTCGAAAACAACCTTGGCGAGGCCATCACCGTCAACGGCGAGCGCTACAGATCAATGATAAACAGTTTCTTTTGGCTTGTATTAAACAATATGTACGTGAACAACATGTGGTTCCAGCAAGATGGCGCTATTTGCCACACAGCGAATGACGTTATTTCTTACCTGCATTCGTTTTCGACTTTCAAAGCACGCACTACACGCCTGGACCGATAAAATTGCTTGTAACTCATTTTATTCTTTTTTAACCCAGAAAATGCACCCCCTTGTTCCGGTGACACTGGACTTACTAAACGAAATTACATTGATTTTACAATTGACGCCAAATTCAAAACATAGCAAGTAGGTATTTAAAATTCATAACTTAGTAAGTCGCTTGAGCTGCTAGGGTTTTAAATTTGTATTCTGACATACTATGTTTAGAATTTGTACTTCAAGGAAATTTTCGTAATCATGGCAAATTGCTTAGACTTGCTAAATGTTATTTTTAAAATTACGCATGAAACTGGGTGTTTTAAGGTTTACATCCTTTCTATACTGTTGAGTAAGTCGAAAAATGGCAAAAACCGCTTTTTCTCAAATCACCTGTTACTAGGTTTTGAATTTGGGCAGCCATTCATTATGAAGAGCCCAAATTGGAATTGGTTGAAAATATAGTGTAATTTTTTTTCATCATGTGCTTTCTGCTAGATAATTATTAAATTGTAATTTGATAAATAAAACACTGGTCAAGTTCGTCGTCTTTACAACTAATTTGGGCTTAAAAGGTATTTACTAAATGTAGTAAACAATCACCATCTTCATACAAGTCATTATATACAAAGGTTTTGGTATTACTACTACTCCAAGTAACTGTATTTCCCGCAACCTCGTCATCTAAGACCATTTCCTAATTATGTCGGCGCGGGAGCGGTACTTACTTTCTTTTATTAGTACATACTATCCATGGCAATATTTTACGACATCGAGCCCGCGCCAAGTAATCAGAAAACGGTCTATACCAGCGTGGTGGCAGACCACAGCGGACATTTAAATTTGTATGAAAAAAAAACCATCTACAGGGTGTAGATGGTTTTTTTTTTCATACAAATTTATTTGATGTTAAAGGTCTAGATGGTCGTGGATGTGCGGGACAAAAGTTGAAATATTTGTTAGTATGTATATTATATTAAATTTAGTTAAATATAATATTATATATAATATCAAACTTTACTGCCGAATAGACTATCTATTTATAAGCTTAATGATTTAATGCGACACGTCGCGAGCTACCACAAGCACAATTAAAATACTTGTAAGTACGACATTCAAATTTATTGCTTTAAGAATAGAGTAAATATTCACTTTTATGCGATACATTGCGAACTGGCTGACAGCACGGTGTACATAGTGCAGCGTGATTTCAACTCACGCTGCTCTGTCACGCCTCGCCGGTATAGAACTACCTTTACTGCCCTTCAAATTCGTCAAGTTTTGACAGTTCATCATACATAACGTTCCAATTTCGAATAGCGCTTGAATTTAAAAAAAGGTTTTTCGGACACTGATCTTATTTTCAGAAATATATAACAAAACTTACTACTGTAGCTAAGTTTGATTAAGTTAAAATCTATTCTGACTTCGAACCACCGATGTAACACCAATACATGTATACATGTTTGCTTATCTCTGAGGTACGGAGAAGTTTCAATACGTAAACACCAAGTCAGGTTGATCACAAACAAGAGCTTAATAGTTTGCAAACATTGGCTGTACGTTATTTCACGAAGGAGTACACCCACTACTACAATGGCATAATATAAAAATACATTACATACCTACATAAAATGTTTATTCCATGGTGGTAGGCGGCTTTTTCTACATTTATACATGATTACTATGGTGTACTACGTACTTGCCGTATCTAAAAGAAGCAACATATCAAATAAAATGAACAGGTACCTAATATAAACTTGAATATTAGGCAATTTTTTTTTTTTTTTTTAAACGACGCCCGCACTAGGAATAACTCCTGTGTCGCGGGGGTTTTCACAAACATTCATTTCACATACACAGAGCACACCCAGAGTCAGAACAAATCTTTGCGAATCACACAAAGATTTGTCCCGTATGAGGATCGAACCCACAACACCAGCGCAGTTGAAAGCGGCGAGGCGACCGCTTTAACCACCACGCCAACCGTGCACTCAACAACGAATTAACATAGTACTTAACATAACATAACATCACGCCTATATTACCCAGAAGGGTGTGGCAGAGGTGTAAAACACGCATATATCACCTGTTAGGTTTTAGGTCCCATGGGATAGGCGGTGAGTCTATCGCCACCCACCGGGTAAAATTCCAACTACGTGCCTTCCAACAAATAACAATTTGACCAACCATGGAATCGAAGTACTACTATTTAAATAAAATAAATAAATAAATATTTCACAACTTACACACAGCGCCATCTAGTCCCAAACTAAGCAGAGCATGTACTGTGGGTCCTAAAAAACTGATTCTAATACATATATACTTTTCTTTTGTAAATACATACTTACATAGAAACACCCAGACTAAGACAAACCCCCATGTTCATGCACACAAAGATTTGTCTTAAGCGGGAATCGAACCCGCGACCTCGGCGTCGCAGGCAGGTACACTACCCACTCCGCCATCCGGTCGTCTTATTTAGCGGCAGGTTAAAGGTGAAACAGTGGTGCATGCACTCTCGAGCTCTACCGCTTGTAAATGTTTATTTAAGTTGAGTCCAGTTCCCAGTTCCGTGTGAATAAAGCTGTAAATTTAGTTGCCAGGTCGCGTCGCCGCAATTCTTTATAGCAATCAAAGATCCCTCGAGATTATATGTGACTCTGACCAAATGGTGCATTGGGTTTGGTGAATACGTTCACATATCGTTGTTTTGTTTGGAAATCATTTGAAAAGTGTTTAGAAGTAGGCATAGAAACAGAAATAAATTATGAGTGAAAACGTGAAAACATGAAAAAATAGAGTAATCTGATAGCTTTAGTGGTCGTGATCATCATCACCACCTGAAAGAAAAAGAAAGTATACCGCTTCTGCTTTTTGCCTTGGATTTGTTATAAATTCTAATATCATGTTAATTGGTATCAACTTACAACCTTAATAAATACGACAACACAGTAAAAGTATGTTTATTTTGTGGTCTTAGGTGAGGCAGGTCAAAAAGAACATAAAAGTTCATTAGCCCATGCTGCCGAAGTATTTAATCATATTTACATTCATAATAAATGATTATTCATATGATATTTCATAATTTATCACCTATTGTGAACCTAAAATGTTTTAGTACTATAATCAAATTGAATGCTTTCATTGTTAATAGCTGAATATCTTATAAATAGTATTCTCTCTCTAAATATAATTCCAGATGATTAATTTGGGGTTTGATTGCTGTTAAAACCTAAAACATCTATATTTATTCAATTCTATATTCTATACAAACAATTAAATTGTAAATTTGCTTTGTCTGTACATTGAAGAGTAGTAAGTACATTAGAAAAATAATGCAAGGTGACTTTATAACAGCAGTAGAAGCCAAAACATTATTTTTTGAATTTTTGTAGGTATGTGTCTGTATTTTCGTTCGTACCTCATGCGGTTTTTACAGTCGTGTAGCTAGAGGTCTAACTTAAAAACTGGTATTATTTATGTTTCATTGTTGAATTGTATCCTTTATGAAAGGTTTTTCAATTATGTAAGAAATTACAGAGTTCTATAAGATACTCCATCTTTTAGTTCATTTATGGCAATATGGGTGAATTAGGGATTGTAAGTATTTATGGGATGTTTGTCAATTTTTAAAGAAATTGCATGAAATTGTGCACATTGGTTCCTTACATGGCGAAAATCAGTCGTAGGATATTATTTAGTACCCAAGGGCGCAAACTAGAGGTTACAAAATGAGGAGAGTTCCTCAATAGCATGGAAATATCAAATTCCACGTGTATGAGGTCGCTGTAAAAATCTAGTTTAATAGAATATTTACAGTGGTCAGCGTTGTAATCTACAATAGGTCTAATAATATTATTATACTTAATTTAAATTCAAACCACTTTATAAGATTACAAGAAAGTACTCGTATACGTGGAGTACAGCCCATGGACATCAACAATCCACAAAAGCATATTATAGATGCGCCGCTGCAGCTGAGGACTACGGTGTTATGCCTCATGTGTCAGTAATTTCAGGGCCTGATCTCACCACCAAACCGGCACACAGTAATGGAAGCACTACAATTTGGCGGCAGGTTAAAGGTGAGACGTTGGTGCTGCCGCCTTCGAGCTCACTGAGCTCTACCACCATTAAAGAAACACTAGTATGTAATTTAATGAAACACTAGCTTCCGTCGTAATAAAATATTTTTTTGGTTTTCTGAAGTCTTAAACTATCTTTACACCAAGTTTCATCAAAATCAGTCTAGCAGTTTCAGAGTATATTGGGTATAAACAAACATATCAACAAAAACACTCAGTCCTATCTATACTTATAATAAATCTGTAGAAGTAAAATTTCTGTACATTGAAAATATCAAAAAAATAAATAGCAGGGTTACTACACCGACACCGAACCCAAAAATGTAATTAACTTTTTTTTTGTCTGTCTGTCTGTCTGTTTGTTCAGGCATCACGCAAAAACTACCGGTTCAATTACGATGAAACTTGGTATAATTATTCTTTAGTATCCTGGGCACCACACTGGGTACTTTTTATCCCGGAAAAGTACCCAGTATATTATATACAATAAAATACAAACTTAACTTTGCGGTTTGCTCCCGAACCACAAAGTAAAGTTTGTCGTAGGTTATAAATGACCTATGACAAACTTAACTTTGCGGTTCGACTTATGAAGATAAACCGAAAGGTTTATTTTTTATAAGTCGTACTGTATAGATTTTAATTTTAAAGTTTAGGTAGTAAATTTTGATATTGATTGTACGTAGTGACCGTAGGTTATTTTATAATACTGTTAGGTAGGATAAGTACGAATCCGTATAGATATTAGTTTATAGGGATTTTGCTTATTTATTGCTTATATATTTATTCTAATGTATTTATTACAGTAATGTATGTATTATTTACAATTATTATGGTTATTATATTTCAAATGGATTGCCAAGTTAGACATTGTTTTATCTTATTTATAATTTTGACATAATTTATTTTTGACATCATATTATTGACTTATGTTTCGCCTTCTGACATTATAATGAAAATCAATTGATACATTATTTTTATTATTTAATATGATGATTAATGAAAATTAATTCATAATTAAATGTCTTAACGCTAAAATGTCTTCTAATCGTGAAAAAATTGACTTATTAGAAGCGTATTTTGTCAATAATCGAAATGCGGGAGCTGCATTAGTGTGGTACCGCAATAAGTATCCATTGCGGCATGTGCCAACAAGAAAGGTTATTACAAATCTTTTGAAAAACCTGGAATTGCAGGGTTTTCTCAAAATACGCTTCTAATAAGTCAATTTTTTCACGATTAGAAGACATTTTAGCAAAAATCCTTAATTAATAACTCATACGAAGTTTCTCAGCTGAAACTAAGTATAACACACAGATTTTCGAATCAAATTCGAAATTTGAGGGTAAAAATTCTTTTTATTTACTTTACAGTCAATTCTACCCACTTCCAGGCCATAACAAAAAGTTAGACCATCGTAGAAATTCGTTTCTGTTGCCGAAATGTATGGGAAACGTTTTTGGCGATTTCTGTCTTTTCTAGTACTGAAAGCTAAAATGGTCCCATAGAGTTTTTTGATCCCCACATGAAATAGAATCGATTGGCATAAAAAAAAAATTGAACTTTTTGCATTTTTTTTGCTAACTGTAAGTTTTTTACAAAATCTGTGAATGCAGTTCAAAATGTCCCAAAAAGTTAGGGAAGGTCTTTTAAGAACGTTTTGCTGTAACTGCAACGGTTAAGGTACTTGCCCTTACTGCCCCGTTTCAAAAATACACCCTGTATATACAGTAGTATACACACATTGTTTTTACTCCTTTATTTTCTGCTTGAAGTGTAAGATATTGCAACCATAAATACTATGGATTTATTATCAAGTAATAATTTAATTCCATTTCTATATTTAAGTTTATTTTCTCTTTAGCTATAATGTTGTTTTGGTTGCTATAACTTACACATAGAATTATTGTCAAAGAACAAACAAAAATTGTATGAATTATTTGAAAAGATGGTGCACATGAGTTTCTCACCAGCTCTTCTCATGATGTAATACCCATCGGAGCTGGTACTTGGATTGATTTTAATTCAAATCTCTAAGTTGAATTATAGTCAATCTAAGCTCCGGTGTCAAATCATTTTATTACAATAGGTATTATAATTTAGTTAGCTAAGTTTTATTTTAATTTTATATTTTTTGTGTTTTGATGTTTGTTTTGACGTGTTCATGCGCCCCTTGGTGCCCATGGAAATACATGATTTGATTTGATTTCATTTATTGAGTTTAGATTAGTTATTATCAGAAATAGGTTTATTTAGGTAGATAGGTATTTTATTTTCTGTTATTGAGTTTTTTTATTGATGTACCTACCAGACAGATGAAATCGCAGGAGATAGTTTGTTTGTTTGAAAGCGCTAAGTTTAAAAACAACTGGGTGAATTTTGATATTTGACATTACGCTAAACTCTACGGGCTGTCATGGACGCACGTGTCGCAATTTCTTATTTAAAAATTCGAATTAGTTTCGAATTAGGTACATGAGTTGTAGCTAT
Source organism: Hypena proboscidalis (assembly GCA_905147285.1). Classification (NCBI taxonomy): domain Eukaryota; kingdom Metazoa; phylum Arthropoda; class Insecta; order Lepidoptera; family Erebidae; genus Hypena; species Hypena proboscidalis. The sequence goes on along the minus strand of LR990140.1, from coordinate 10,753,391 downwards.
TTATCTGTTTTGATTTGTTTGAATATTATTTTCCTTGAGTTTTTGTCGGTCGGTTTGGTAATAGATAGGTAAGTAAGTACATGAGTTGTACCTACTATTGTTATATTGACATTGTTACCTTTAGCATTCTTTGTTTATAAAACGACATCCACGCGGACGAAGTCGCGGGTAACAGCTAGTTTGTAATATAAGTGTAGATCAAGTACAGAGACTTATATAAATAAAAATAGAGATCAGTATTTAACAAAGATATAAAAGTAAAAATTAATTTGCGCTGTAATTAAATCTGCTATCTAATTATAATATATTTTATCATTTAATATTTGACCTTATGAAAATATAATATTATTGAAATAATAAACAAAAAGTTTAATGTCACGGAGTTTAATTACATTTATATTTACTAGTGTTTCTACAGGGATTGAAATTCGACCTAACTTCATTAAATTTTCAAGTTTGGACGTTCATGGTTCTTCATGAAAAATGGGTGTAAATTACATTTATTTGTATAATTTGTATATAACGAGCTTGAATGTAACTTGATTGTAAAATTTAGGTTTAATTTATGATGTATTATGAACATTATATGAACATTAGAACCTGTCTTGTACCCAGAACCTTGTCACTCCTCGTCTTCTCTTCTCCTTCGAACTACAAGAGTACAACATAGCGACTGGTGCTATGTACAGGACATAGTTCCAGTCACTATGACGAAAGATATGTGCCTCTAGAGCGGTGACCCAAAATCTAGGAAATTTTGGGTGCTCTTTTAGTTTTTTACTTATAGCTGCTAATATTAGTAGGTTCTATAAAATTATGTGTTTTACATTTTTAACTAAACACTTGTCTTTAATTTGAGTCTGATTGCAATACTAACCCTGTACGCTATTAATTTACTGATATTTATTAGTTCTTAAGAGTGCTATTTTGCCAAATAGTGTGATTTGTTGGATTTTGCCATCTTCTGAACAGAATATTATAGCTATACACAAGCCGTGAGAAAAGTTGTCATATCAAAAATGTTAAACAATGTTTTAGCTTGCATTTAAGCATAAACAGTATCCAATATAAGCAATAATAGCGCCTTTGTAGTAAATCAAATTGTTGAAGAAATTATTATTTTTGAAAGAAAGAAAGAAAGAAAGAAAACAAATTTATTCTGACAAAAATGCATCACAAAATAAAACAATAAAAACTTATAATATTAAACAAATTTTTGGAGGTTGGTGTCATTGTAAATAGTCCTGTAAAAGCTCAGCAAAGATGTTATAGTCTCTTATATTTTTCTTTACATCTAATTCAAAATTTACCCGGGGAAAAACCAACGCGATGGTAGCTTTTTCACCCAGTACGCCAACATGGAAGTCAATGATTTACAGGACTGGGCATTATTCCAGACGTTTTTTTAATTTTAAAAGAATGCCTTTTCTTGTAAGTTATAACAGAGTACAGTCGTAAATCACGCAGAAGTCACCCTCGCAATAAAATGAACGATATAATAAATAAGACATAGCGCCTTGTTGCGCCTTCCTTACAAAATAAACCAATGTGTCGGTACATTTATAACGTGGAAGAAAAATATTGTTATCGACGCTTTGTGAGCCCCATTACCTCGGTCGGTAATTCATATATTATTTCGAAAAGCACTGAAACAGTTACATTACTAAGTAATGACCCACTCCGGGAGCTACGAGTGCTAAAAAACGCCACAATGTGACTTCGCTTTAGTCCTTATATAGTAAAAACGATTATATTTTTGATGTTTTTTAATATTCTCTGTGTTTCCACCCATCCAAATTTTAAATGCGTAATAATTTTACTGCAGAGTGAACAAAGGCGAGATTTTTATATAAGAGGTATTTTTTGTGAATGATAGAAGACAGAATTATAAAAAAAACGTTTTATTAATGATTAGCTTCCGTGCGCGGCTCCGCCCGTGTAGTACATCAGTAAAAAGTAGCGTATATTATTCTTGTGTTGTCTATATTGTTGGAATGATATTCGTTATCGCGCGTTGCGAAAGGGGGCTAGACGGCAAATATTAAGACCAAAAGTTGTAACGAGAGTTGTAAGCCGTGCAGTGATTTTTGTTGAGTGTATACAGGTTTTTTGTAGATAATAAATAATAAAAAATAATAACAATATTATTAATATGGATATTGCTGATGGAATTAGGTAAGTATGGATTTTATACAAACAATAATAAATGCTTATGTATTTTTAGCAAGTACCTCTCTTTACTATTGTGCTAACCAAATCATTATTGTGTGTTTAGCAAGTGTATGTACAGAACTTTGTTCCATTCGGGTGTCCCTTAACACCTCTCAAGTTTTTTAAACTATTTTTACACCAATTGCCATCAAGATCGTCTAGTGGATCCGGAGCTTATTGGTTACAAAAAAATATTTCCTCTTCGTAATATTAGTGTAGAGAACATTAACATTAAAGTAATATCTAATCACTTTGCTATAATAAAAATGTTTTTTGCTTATGTTCCTTATAACAATATGTTGAAGAAAAGTACAAAACACTATCAGTCCTAGCTTGACGTTCAACTATTAACTTTATTTTTATCTGCAACACCAATGACCACAATCTCCGCAGTTATATGAGATGTTATAAATGAAAAAAGACACATCCTACGTCCATTCGTGGAACGTCAACATGTCCTTATCTCCGAGAGAATGTAGCGAGACTTCGGCAAACCCTCACAGGTGTGAACTTTACATTTTCTCGGACTCTATGAAAGATACCACGGATTATCCCATGGCGGACGAGGGTTGAGGGGCAGCCTCTTATTTGTACACGTTTTCGGCCTATCAACCACATAATATGTATCTCTGTGACGTGTAAGATATTATTGTTAGAATTTAGGATAGCTCATAATATTATGACGTAATGGAGGTTGTTTAAGATGGTGTTAGGCTGCAAAAATAAAACTTTATTTTGCCTTATAACTTTTTTATTAAAGAGTTATAATTGAAATGTGAATTTTATCGAGATTTAGCGTCAGGTTAATTCAAATTACAATTAAGAGATTTAATAATGCCAACTAACACGTGTTCGATATTTATTTTGACTCGGTGTTCCACGTGTAGAAATAAAAAGTAAAATATAAAAAATATACTAAATATTTTTTTTTTTAAAAACATTGTGTTCATCGGAACAACATTTGTAGTGATTGTAACATCAATCACGGTTTTTGCCTGGTATGTAAGTACAATAGATGACACGAAGCTTGCGGAAAGACGCGCGCCAAACAGAAAAAAAAAGGATTTGAGGCGTGGCTTGGATAGCTGTCACGCTAATACCGTCCAATTTTTTTCGGCTGTTAGTATTAGAACCAACACTTATAAGATTAAAACTTATAATCGTATTAGCACTCGCACTACTTACAAAAGCTATGTAATAAGCTATAGCGCTACATTTAGCATGGGCGCCCGCCGATTGTGACTATTTCCATAAAAAAAATCTGTTTCCATCTTAACAGATTGGGCGTGGAATCGCAATCGTGTGTTTTAGTGAGTATAATCTAGCTAGCAAAGTTCTTTACGAAGTCCCTAAAATATATGATCAAATCCCTAAGCTTGGTGGTAAAATGTTGAACCGCATTAAGTGTGTAATGTAAGTAAGAGCTGATTAATTCTAATTGAAATGGTCATTCACTCAGAAGAACAGAGGCATTTATCTGCCTGCTAATGAAGAAACGCTATAATTCTTGTATTATGCGCACAACTTGTTCATTTGAATGTGTAAGATTTTAGCTTGTGGTTTAGACAAGGAATGCTGTACTCTAGAAGAGACTAGAGACTAGAAATCGAATGTTAGCGCTGCAATACATATCTATTAGCAACATAACATAAGAGAGTAGACAGTAGAGAATGACACTTACATTTTAACCTTTATGTGATAAAAAACAGTTTATTCGTCTACGTACCACAACGTTACTCGAATGATTATATTGTTATATTCTAAACTAAATACGATAAGACAATGAAAATATGAACATTGTAGTTTTAACGGTCTCGCCGCAAGACCCTTATCACAAAGGGACGGATGAACAAGAATAATAGCATAGCGATTTGGGTACAGAACCTTAAAAAATACAATAATTAATTAAATTATGACCAAATAATAAAGATAAATCAGTGGCATTAGTTAAGTATGCAACTGGGTCAGAAGACTGAAAGTCTCGGGTTCGATTAACAAGTCGGTCAAATGTGCTATTGCGTTTTGTCCGACAAAATAATCTGAGTGGCAGCAAGAAATATTTATACTCTCTAAATAACTAGCTTGCACATGAGCTGTTCGATTTAGCACTCACCATCAGGTGGAACACACGCTCATATACTTAACATGTTTAAAAAACGTCTTCCTAATTGTGAATGAAATTTCTATTTGTGACCAAAACAAATTACCCACTAGAGAAAAATTACACCAGCCATTACGATGAAACTGTGTGCATTAAAATGCATGTTGTTGCATTTAATAATTTTATGAGTGTCACAGATTTAGTGGCACCCAGATAAGCTTACATTATTATGCTCACTACAATGTGCAATATATTAAAACCGTACTCGAATAGCAATGGCAACACAAATGTGTAAAAATGTTTTTAGTTTTTATGCTATTTTTAATTTAAAATAAACATTTAAATATGTTTATACTTTCTCATTAATTTGTAGGTAATACATAATCTACTATTATAATATGTTGAAAAAAATTTAAAACGTATTTTTTAAATTCGTAGACAATGCCTGAATAGTGAGGAAGTATTTGACGGAAGAATAAAATAATATTAAAAATACCCCATTTTTATTAAAGTCGATTTATTTTGAAAGCTGGAATTCTTTGAAAAAGATCCTGTATCAATAGGAAAATAAAACTTACTTCTAGCCATCTTTCACCGACCTTTTATGTAAGCTGAATGAATAAGAAAAAATAAAATTTGTAAGTGCCACGCACGCTTTTAGTTTTCAAATATATTTTGACAACTAGCCTAAAATTGTAAGTGGCTTTGAGGTTTTATAAAGTTTTTGCGTAAACTAGCATAAAAAGCTTTTAGACGTATATCAAAATAAGTAATTCAACAAATATTGATTTAATTAAAAATAAATTGTTTTGACAGTTTTCTATACAAGTAACTTTAAATATATAAATTCAAATCTAGAACCTTCTCCAGCCCTTACATATATGTTTTTAAACTTTCGCGATTTGAGAACATTTTTCAAAAAATTAGACAACGGGTCTAAATCGCGTAATTATTATAAAGGTAAATTATTTAGTCATGTTTTACAATTACATGTCTTACAATTGACTGCAAACGGTGCTACAATGAGATGATGTGCAACAGTGCGACATAATCGAGGACAATGACGTAATGTAATGTCACGTCTCGACAGCACGGAGTAGAGCCGCGGTGCTATCGATAAGATACTCTGCGGCACCGCGCGGCATCGCACGCCCGGAGCGATTTGCATAAAGCGCCGCGGACAGCGTTTTGGCGTCCGTTCAGCTTGTACCTCATTAGCATAACTGCTCAATTATTTTGCACGGAATAGTCACTTTACAGACAAATTTCGGTTTTGCGCTACGTTAAGCATCCTATTGAGCGGCATCTAGCGGTATCTAGCCTTTGATAAAATCGGTCGGCGCATGTACGTGCCAAATTTAATTTCTGTGTTTTAGGCCGATCGTTGTTGTCAATATGGAACATTGTATTAAAATGTATAGCTTACGATGCACCAATACTTACACTTTAATTTTATCATACCCAGACCATTAAGATTAGGTTATAAATACATACGTTAAACAGTGCCAGCATTAACAAATAAATCTTTACTAACATGAAGTTTTACCTTTATTTCTATTATCTCGAATTCCCCGCTAGTGTGTATGGCTTGGTTCGATAACTGTACGTGGTCAAGCAATGTGAACGTGGTCTGCCTTTCAATGCACTTCTCGGAAGGATTAGAAAAACTCCGTCAATCCATTTTTAATTGTTTTCTCTTCACATCTACGATGGCTTATGCATTTTGATAGGAATATAAAAAGCTTAAAAAAAAGCAAACATAACTTATAATTTCGTGTATCAGTAATTATTTTGTATTTAAAGCATATTACTTCTACTAACACAACTCGAAATTATAATTGCAATAAAACTCAGTTTAAAGTTAAAATTAAAAGAGGATTAAGCGACAGCGAGGTAGTTGCAGTTGCTAGCATCGTCCCGCGGCTCCGCCTTTACATTTACATAAAGCTGGACCGCTGGCACCACTCCCGCGAATTACCATAAGCGTTTAATTATTTTGTTTATCTGACCAGTAAACTGCTTTGACTCGCAGACGTGGAATGGAGCCAGTCTGTTGATATTGCCTCAAATACATTTTTTTTCAGAACCCCGTTCATGCTGGCAGCTTGTGCAAATAGGTACTCAATCTAAATAAAGATTAAAGTGACTTGTGTTTTGCTTTTTACTGGCTGTGTTAATCTAGTTGTATGGAATTTAAGTGCGGGGTCCAGTTTGCTTGTAGTAGTTGTATGTTTTGGTTTGAGATAAATTTTATCAACAGTGGCGATGCTAGAATGTATTTTTATCTTTTGCCAAGACTAAGAAAAATGCAAATCGTATTTTAATCTTATTAAAAAAATAGTTTTACTTTGAATATTGTCTTTGTAGTATTTAAAAACTTACTGACTGCAAAATTATTTATTGAATTTCTGTAGAATCATGAAAATAAAATTAGGTTCGTAGCATTACGTTACCCTTACACAATTTCAGTATTTATTATTTAAATAGCAGCTATATTATATTACATGTGCGTCTGATAATATGTAGTATGGGGATTTGAATTTTAAATTGCAGAAGTTTTATTACGTTACTGGATAGTTATGAAATTGTATTCAAACCGAATAAGGGCCGAAACACGCACACACTACTTCAGTCGCCCAAACGCGCGATTCCAATACCGCGTCCAAACGCAGGTAGTCGCAAAACGCAATGCGTTCTAACGCAGATAGTCGCCAACATGCATGCACCAGCGATGCAAATCGCTGATGGCGTCGATATTAAAATTTGAGTGTGCTAATATAGCCCTAGCTAGTACAAATATAAATATTATATCAAATTAGAAGTATATTTGTGTTAACTCTGTTATAATCAATCACGATAGATATATCATTAGCGATGGGATATTATTATTATGATCAAAGATATCCCATAACGTTACATACTGTTATTGTATGATTACATACTGTTATTCTTATGCAAGAAATTTGAGTCTATAAAATTACCAACTATCAAAGAGGATGAAGTTAGATTATGCTTTAAAATGCAAAGGATAGCGGACAAAACTGTGAAACAAAGTCGTATCTGCCGAAATGGAGTACAAACTTTATGATACATGCAAATTGTAGCTAAGCGAGAGTAGTCCCAAAGTAGAAATAGGTTCAGTTTCTAAGAGAAACTTAGAGAAGAGTTAGAAACGATTTAATCCTTACAATTAATTGTTTTCAACATCCTTAGAACACTTGTAATATTTTAAAGCAAATTTTAGCTTTGCTATGCCTTTTTGTATTTTGTATAGCACTTGGGGCGTATACCCAGGGGGTGCAGGTTTCTAGTCCTGCTGGATTCTTAATTTTTCAACTTTAATATTATTATATAAAATCCTTAGAACAATTAAATAATGTATTGCTTTCGGCTATTTACGCCTTTCTTTGAGCTCAAAACTCGAGACTTGTTTAATCCTCTTTCTATGTTTGCCAACATGCCGCCTCCCTATCTCGGGTATGAAATAAATTAATTAAATTACTCATAATGAGAACAGAATTATGAATTAGCCACTTTATCAGATTCCTCTGTAAATCAAATGTTAAGTACCTACGTTGTATGTATAAATGTATGTATTTATATATTTAAATGCGATTTGTAAAGTACAAGGTTTATTATTATCTTCCTACTTATTATACGAGTTGTATAAAATGATGATTTAATGTATTTTCATAATATGTACTAATAGACTTTTTTTTTATGTTCAATACTCAATACCCCTATAGCTCCAAACCAAGTTTTTAAAAAAAGGTTTTGCAATGGACACTACAATAACTGATTTTAACATGAACATGTCATGTTCAAGTGGACATACCACCTGTTTAATAATCACATTCTAAAAAGTGCTATTTTGTTTTTTTATTCGGGAATGTTGCAGTGTCCTCTGTCAAAATTGTAATTTAGCCGCTTCGAACAAGATAAATAAAAGTACTCTATAGTTATTTTGAAATATGATTTTGCTGTTATAAATAAATTTCAGTTTGTTCAAACATGTTTTATTTAAAACTTTAATAATTAAAATTAAAAATTACTATTTAAAGATTACCGAAATCAATGCATTTAACGATTGAGATCGATTTCGGTCATAATTCGAAAAGGTGAGCGTTTAGATAGATAGATATATAGAATAAACTTTATTGCACACTAAAAAATAAGACACATTAAAGAACATAATTTAACATTAAGACATGTACAATGGGCGGCCTTATCGCTAAAAAGCAATATCTTACAGGCAACCTTTGGATGGACAAATAGATAGTTAGACTGATATGGGGCAGTTTAAGGTGTAAGAGAATAGAAGGTTCACTATAACTAATATTTACATAAATTTACACATTTAATAGGTAAATTTACCTACAAATTAAATACATATTATATAAACATATTACTTAAAATAAATATGTACACATATCACTATTTATATATTAAATACATACATATTATTATAAATAAATATTATACATACATATAATGAAAACAGAGGAAATAAGAAATGTATAAACAAGTTTTACACGTGCATCTGAAAGGACTGGCAATGTGAATAAATAATGGTAAGATTTATAGAGAGGATAAGTAATGATCTTTGACAAATTTTTTAAAAGAGTAAATAGTTTTGGCGCGTCGAATAGACACGGGTAATGCATTCCACAGACGTGTTGCTTGAACCACAAAGGATTTGTCGTAGAAGGTGGTAGAATGCATTGGCATTCAAAATGTAACTGTCAATTATTGTAGTGTTTTGGGAATATTTCGTAAAAACTGAATGAAAGTATGATTTTATTCAACTAACTTTTTAGAATGCAAGTTTTGAAAGGTAAATATAACAATTTCATTTTAATATTCTTTCAACCGATAAAATAGAAAAGTATGCTTTAGTTATTAAATGTAATTGTCATATTTACCTTTTAAAGCCCACATTCTAAAAAGTTAGTTGAATAAAATCATATTTTTATTCAGTTTTTACGAAATATTCCCAAAAAACTACAAAAATTGACAGTTACATTTTGAAAAGGAATACACGCTCTTAAGGCTCTAGAATGCGTGTCACTGACGAACTGAAAACGTTCTTTTAAGTAAGAGGGGGCAGAAGGGTTGAATAAGACCTGGTAGAGTAGAGAAAGAATGTGAGTATTCCGTCGAAGGCGAATAGGAAGCCACTTGAGCTTATTGCGGTACTCGGATACATGATCATATTTGCGTGCGTTTACGCTGCAACACAGTTTATTTTTAACTATCGTAGCTATTACTGTAGCCATAAATATGTTTTTAAACTGTCACGATTTGAAAACATTTAAAAAAAAGTTGACAATGGGTCTAAATCGCGTAATTATTATAAAGGTAAAGCTTCACCAGTCGGCTCGAGACTACGAATGGTGCAAGTCATTCCGAAATGTCGAGCCGTATAATAATTATACAATTTAGAGCCGTTGTCTTATTTTTGAAATTTTTTGCCATAAAGCTATAAAATTTGTATTTCGGTTTCAATAAATGTTATTATATTATATTATAATAGCATCCTAAGCCTAATTTACAATGCGTTCACGGTGTTAACATGAACTTCTACAATATATGCATTATTTTAATCCAACTTTTAGCGTAATGTACCTACCCAAATTTGGCTTAACATTTGTCACCGATATTCCAATGGTGAGTCATCGTATTGCACAGCTCACTCAATGAATCTCAGTCGTCGGATAGTTTACATGCGATGGCTCGAGTGCTATCTTTGCAGTTCAGCATTCGAGTTATGAATGAATGGCTTGCACAACTACTTCACCGGTTCAAGGCATTGATAAATTCCTGGAACGTCAGAAGATATACAGAGCTCTGTGAATACAGTCTTGCTGCACACCACAATGCACTTTCTGTGTTTATGAGAACCAATGTTGTTATATTTATTACTCACACAAGTCTAAAATAATGTGAATTTATGAGGATTTATTTTAGAAAAACACAATCGTAATAATAACAATACATTATCTTATTAACTAACTTCTGACCGCAATACGCTTGATACGATGATAAAAAGTAAACTATGTCCTTTCTGGGGTATGGAAATATACCAATTGGAATCAAGATCGGTGCAGCGGTTTAGCTGTAAAGGCGTTACAGACGGACGGAGTTACTATCATATACTAAGGGGGAACGGACAACCAAGTTCCTTGTACCAAAAGTATTCAATAGCATAGACATATTAAGAGCTAACTCTAAAGTTAGTATGGGTAAACTAAAGAAGGGTCTTAAAGAGTTGTTGCTTGACGACAAGAAAGCCTAGCTTAATTTAGTTTATCTATTAGTTATTATATTAGTTTATATATTATGTGAAATATTAAATATTGTTAATGTAAATTTATAAAGATAGGTAGGTTATTTTAATACTTAAAGAGCGCATCTCGCCTATAAACAACTGTGTTTGACGAGAAAAACCATCAAACTGTGTAAATGTAACTAACCATTGAATAAATTAATTTAAAAAAAAAGAAAAAAAATTAAAGAGTGGTCTATACCTTTGTTAATCTATACTATAAGCTAAATGTGCCAAATTTCAACAATATTGGTTCATCAGTTCGAGCGAGAAGAAGTAACAAACAAACACAATCCATATAATAATACATTATAACATAATCACAAACTTTCGTATTTATAATACAAGTTGCATAAGTAAGGAGATAAGATTTAAGATAGTAAAATAAGAGATCTTTTGTAAAAACAGTTTTTTAAGGATATGATTTTGACAATTTTGCCAGAACAAACCTGACAAGTCCTTAAAATGCTATTCACACCAGCAACTACACTGAGTTTCACAACATTAGGAGAGGAAATGACGTAACCAGTGGCCTTTGTCCAATAGAGGACATTAACCGTTAGTCCAATAGTGTTCAGGACGGGTCGAGGATTTTGAATGTCACTTTGGAAGCACTCAACGACTGGAAGTCGTAGTACGGAATTTTTATTCCCTCATTTTTCGTAAGCATTCTTTTATAGTTGTCGAAAGCGTAATTTTGTATTTTGTTCACCGTTGCGTTTATTTTTTTTAACAGTTTAATAATTAATCAATACAGATACGCGTGTCATTATTGTCATTGTGTCGATTCTTTGCATCTGACAATTTATCGTCGCAATCGTAAACACGTACTATTTGCTGTGCTAACGTGCCGCACCGTTGCGCGCGCTAAGTCACCCATACCACGCACCCTTTCTGCATTCAACACTCTCCTGGATACCCTGATTGTGATTTGTTTGCAGATGGATGGCCAAATGTGTTTACAGTGTGTTTGCGGTTTTGTGAAAGAGATGGATGAATTATTTATGTTTTTATGTTCTTTTTAATTATATTGTATGATCTTTATTCTTTATTTAATTATGTTATCTGTCTTTAATTATTGTAATTGGTGTAACAGCCGTTGTAATTAAAGTAAAATAAATAAATAAATTACAAGCTTACGCTAGCCACCCGCGTTTACCGTAAGTAAAAATCTATCTATACTTATATAATTGTCTGTCCGACTAACTGACTAATGAAATTAGAGCCTAAACCGCTGCGGCTACAAACTGATATTATGCATGAAGGTTACTTACATGGCGTAAATAAAGTTTTAACGGAAGGAGCTTCGTCATTTTTAAAGTCAAAGGCGTGAAAATATAATAATAATAATAGTAAAAAAAATGATGATGCAAAGGCGGTCCTTTTGGACACGGCACGCATCGTGAGGAGCTTCCTCTCTCTGGAGCCCTAACCATCGGCAGCTTGGTCCCTGCACCTGATGTCGGTGGGTGTTAGGTTATTTATATTTCAAATGTTTTTTTGTATTTTTATAAATCATATTTAAAAATATATAAAATAAGTTAAGAAATAAATAAAGAGAAATAATAGTAAAATATTAATAAGAATTAATGAATTTCTGGATTGGAGGTTTTCTTTATATAATGCCAAAAGGGACAATTTAGGGGTTTAGGTTAGAAGTGAGTTTACGCAAAAAAACAATATCTTCTAACTTACGGGCACCTGGCAGAATAGATAAAACCGCGTGGTTCATCTAGTTATCACGAAAATAGGACGGCTACAATGTCATCCCTCGTATTAAGGCGCATTGTATATTGTATTGACAATATTAATTCCCGTTTAGGTTAAATTAGAGAGGAATTCGCTGAAACATGTAATTGTTAACATGTGGTACACCGCAGCAATATAGTGGTTGTATTAAAACCATCCGCCGGGCACAGTTTGAAGAGGTGCATGAAAGGAGCCTCCCCGAGTGACGTACACAACGATTCCCTACGTCCGGCGCACCCTGGGTAATTCGCGAGTTCTCCAAAGCGAATTGGCTAATCCTTTCAACACGATGGCAAGTCTAAATAAAATTTGACTTAGCCATCGACACGACGAAGAAGTTCGAAGTACTATTGAAAATTTCCTGACGAAAAATTCCAAATAATACTTTTGCATCGACAGACTACCCGGGCAACCGAGACCTTGCGCTGAGAGGCCCCATAAACTAACCACTAGAGTCTTGTGGTCTAGTGGCTAGACCATCGGCAGTTAAAATCAAACAAATAAGCGTTTAATCTCCTAAATCCATAAATTCAATATTCAGCTTTATTAACATTCGATATTACTCAGGCCTTATTGGTGTCTAGATGCTGAGTTAACTTTAGTTTGACAAAGTGTCTTTTATGTGCGAAGTTTGTACATAAAACATGGTGATTTAGTGCCTTCAGATATTTGACTCTGTGGTTTGTGACCTTGAAACTTTTTACAGTAAAGTTTTAGGTTACATTAAAACATCGTTACTGAAAAGTGATTGCCAATGAAAGATATTTTTTAGAATAAGGGTTGCTTCACACATCGTGCCTAAGTCAAAATCGCGCAGACCGATCGATTAACAGTCTTCCGTCGGATAGGTGATCATCTTAACATAACGAATTTCGGAAGTCTTTTAACTAGTCTAACAAAAAAAGTATCATATCAACCCGTTTTGGGTTGTGGAGAATGATCTATGAGTAGAACATTCACTTATTATCTTATAAATTTATAAATAGCATGCTTAGCATTCTAATACTAAGAACAGTCGAACAGGATTTTAACCCACGACTAAAGGATTCTTCTTAATTCGTACAATCTGTTCTTTTCTGGAATGCGCTACCGCAAGATATCAGAATGGCAACAACCCGGTACACCTTCAAAATTAAAGTTCGCAAACTTTTGACATCATAATGTCTAATTCTTTATCCCCCTTCTCTTCATCCGTTATTTATATATAGCTATATATTTATAAATATATACATTTGTGAATATTATTGACGTATTTAAAGTATTATGTATGTACCATATATGTATTAATATATATATAATCGATTTTCAAATCAGTGTATATTATTTTACTATTAGTATTATCGAAACGCACCTACCTTTGTTTCTCTGCACCAACCTAGGTTGACTGTTAGAGAATGCCACTAGGCATTAAGTCCACCTGTGTACCATTTAGTGTGCAAAAAAATAAATAAATAAATAAAGGATGCCAGCCTATCGCTTTACCGCTCAGCCATCGAAGCTCTAATCCAAATTCACGAATCTTTTGACTGTATGAATCGTTTTTCCGGACACCTCGCGTCATCTACTACTATGCAAATCAAATAAGAACAGATATCTCGGCCATATTGAATGTGATCCATTCAGCTGAATTTGAACGAAATATTTTATAATATTCATGTTCCTATTTAAAAATGAAACAGCTTGTCCTCAGCCCAAGAATCAAACCCGGTCGAATTGGAAAGTAAAACGTTCATTATTTTTCTTTAGATATTGATCGTTTAGGTCTTAGGTAGTAAATGTCACTATAAAACATGACATAGTAAAATAGTATATTTGACATTTTCCAATTCAATTAAATCCTGTGCTAGATTGCACTCGCAATTGACATTGTAAGTTAGTTAGTTTACAATATACTGTTAGAATTAATTAATTCTCGGAACGATGACCTTTCGCATTGTGATCGACGCTTCTGATCGAATTAATATACATAACATCATGCCTGTTTTACCCAGATGGGTGTTGCAGGGGTGTTATAACTGACATTTTACCTATTATGTTTATGTCCGAAGTGATAGGGGGTAAGTCTATCGCCATTCACTAGGTAAAAAAACCAAGTCCGTGATGTTATTGAGAATTTCCTGACGGAAAAAATCCATATAACACTTTTGCCCAATCTAGGCATCGAACCCTGGACCTCGCGGTCTATATAATAATATAATACGTATCATATATAGGTATATTATATCATACTAAACCAAGAAGAGAGTCCGGATGGAATTTATGGAAATCATATTATAAATAAACCATTCATTCTTGAACCAACGCCTCGAGGTTTATTATTAGATTCAATTACATACCATTTTCCTCGTTTTTAAATGAAATATGGGATATGTTTTCCTTATTTTCTTGATAATTGGATATCAATTCTTAGTAAGGTTTCGTTACGGAAAATAAATGTACTTGGAAATATTGTAACAAACATTTTCTTGATAACAGTTAACGCTCATAACTTTTTGAAGATGTAAGTTTGTTTTTTGCGAGTGTTTGTTGTTTATTGAGTTGTTTGTAATTATTAGGAATAAAAATAACATGACAAACAAATCACAGATTACTAGAAAGTTTCGTGAAAATGATTTAGATATCCATATAATTATTTTACTTTTTGTTTTTTTGGTCGAAAGTTACATTCAGTTGTTGAATCCATGCTGCTTTTGAGTGTAATACTTTTGTTCCACAACAACGGAAATAAAGTCCAAAACTCAGTGATCGGTTGTTTCAACTATTAAAGTAACGTCAACGAGTTGAGACTCTTGGTATAGTGCTTGCATTTCACAAACAGACACTACAATTTTCATTTACTTTTAGTTAAAATGTGAAATGCAAAGAGCACTTAATCAATATGGAGAGGAAATATCTATGCAATTATGTGTGCCCAACAACTGACAAGTAATTATACATGATATGCTAGAGCGGCGATATGACACATTTAGCAGCGGGAGACGCTCGACAATGACAAGTCCTTTTGGTTTAACAGTCTAAGATGGAATGTGTACATTTATATATGTACATGCTCAACTTTGTGTATTTGACGGAACGTGCCAGTCTCCAGCGATTTGTCAAACTTGTTTCATATCTTCTCACACATACATTAACACGTGTAAATATTCAAGACTATCTGTTACCCGCGCTTTCGTTCGTATGGGACTCGTTGATGCCCGCGGTTTTACCCGTGGCAAACGTTTTATTCTGCTCCCTCCGGTCTATAGCGCTTTGATGTAAATTTCTAACAAACTTTAAAACAAAAAATTACATACTTATAAATTACTTTTAGGTAAACAATAACAACGATATAATTACAACATCAAACAGCTTAGACTTAACGAATATACCTGCATCATCATCATCATTAAGCCGCTCGTAGTCCACTGCTGGACATAGGCCTTTCCCAATTTGCGCCACAACACCCGGTCCTGCGCCTTCCGCATCCAGCCCCCTCCATCGACCTTCTTCAGGTCGTCAGTCCACCTGGAAGGGGAGCGTCCTACCTTACGGGACTTACCTATACCAATATACCTTCATGGATAACTATTTCATCGTAAATGTACCTTTCTAACGTAAAACGAACACAATCTTCGTAACATTACGGCAGACTTACAATAGTTGTTAGTAACTTTATGCACTTTTAAATATTATTTCTCTTCAAACTGCGACAAGAAAAAATTGAAACAACTGATGCGTACGAGAGGTAACATTTTTTGTCGTAGTAACCGTAGCTACGTGAGCTTGTCGTAGAGCCGCGTAGAGACTCGTAGAGCCGCGTAGAGACAAGTAGAGCCGCGTAGAGACTAGTAGTGCCTCGAAACGTGAACATATCGCGTATTAAAAAAAAAAGTTGCAGTCTTTAGTTTTCTTGTTAGCTAACCGATAATAAAATGGTACTCAATGCTTTCTGAACTGAAGTATTGTATTACTATAAGTTTGGAGAACACACCTGATCACACTTTTGGCTAATATATGCGGACATAAAACCTAGAATATAGCGATACAATTAACTAGGGTACTTCTATAATAATAATTTGTATCTTTTGACGACTGGATGGCGGAGTGGGTAGTGTACAGTAAACGCTCATAAGTCCATAGCCATGCTAAGGACTACATTGCTATGAACGGTACGAGCCCGATACAGCCAGTACACACACTAACGAAGTCGCGTGCGTGTTTAGCAGTTTATAAGATAACACACACTAATGAAATGTTGTCGCATTCGTACTAAACGCGTCACAGTGGCGATCGGTTCTTGGAATTCGCATCTATCTATCATGAGCAGGTAGCTATATCGGGTAAACATTGGGATCACGATCAACTAAATCTGAGTTTGAAGCTTAGTTGATTTGTGGTTGTATTTTGTTTTTACGAAATCATAATAATATTTGTAACATTTTAAGCACAAACTTGTTGGGTATTCATGCTTAAATTGCGATACAATACATGTATACAATACATAGGTAAATAGTTACATATTGATATAATAGCTAATAAGTTAAATATGTTATATAATTAACTTATTAGTTATTATATCAATATGTTTATTATTTAACTATTTACGTAATTTTTTATTTTTATTTTGATTGTTGTAAGGTATAAATAGAAGTCACGCTGAATGATGATAACAATGTTTCTTCGTTTTATTTATTTATACAATTAATAAACTTTTAAGAGCATTGTGACGTCACATTCCTACCTAAATAAAAAAAAGTTCTCTTGTAACCGTTTATAAGATTTTTGATTAATATAATAACTAATAAATTAAATATGTTATTATTATTAAACTACTTACGTATTTTTTTTATTATCATTGTTGTAAGGTAGAAATAAAAAAGTCATGTTGAATGATGGTAAAAATGTTTATTCGTTTTATTTATTTATACAATTAATAAATTTTAAAGAGAATTGTGACGTCACATTCCTACCTAAACAAAAAAGTTCCCTTGTAACCGTTTATAAGATTTTTTTTTGTAACCCACTTAGTCAATTCAGAACATTGATAATACAAATATTACTAAATTGATTCACAATGACAACAAGGACAGGAGGTTCTAATAACAAAAATATAATTGTTGATACCCACTTATAATAGGTATTGGTATACAGCAGCGTTTATAGAAGACTAATATTATGATTTACACTTTATGAAGATGTTTTTTTTAATGTAACGTCACAGTAAATGTATTGAGGTTACAGCTTGTCTTGACGAAAAGAAGAAGGAAACTAAACCTCCATTGAAGATCATTAAATATTTACAAATGTGCTAATATTCAGTTACAGCGTTTTATTAGTAAAACCAAAACATCTTAAATTATAAATAATTATAACATTATTAATATTTCGTATAACCCCATTGACGTATAAAGTAATAACCCCCATTATTTTCGATGCAGTCAAGTAGACGTTTGCGCATGGACCCATTGAAGTTACGTAGTAATAATAGCTCAATGCATAGACCCTACAATATTATCACATATACTGGATCCTCTTAAGTTTTCCCACACTTCCATGCAATGGGTTTTTAACTGTTGTATACACCTTTCATCCCGTGACTCCCACCTTTGCACCATCAAACCCCATACATTTTCTATATATTTACAAATGTGTGAACAAAGTGAACAAGATAAAGAATACTATATTTCTGTCCCATTCCTTCTAATCAAGTAAAAACTTCAAAAAGTATAATAGTAACCAAGTGAGATTTGAACCTTCGGTGAAATGATTAACGCATCTAACTGCATGCCTTAACCGCTCGGCCATCTTGGCACTTACCTTGTGGTTGAAATTATGAACTACAATTATTTGTTATCAACATATTGTGTCTATTTCTTGGAAATAGAAGGTCGTAAGTCAAACTACACTTCAAACTATTGCCTTTTGAGATTGCTTATGGACTTTTGGTCGCGACTGTACCTGCCTGCGACGCCGAGGTCGTGGGTTCGATTCCCACTTAAGACAAATCTTTGTGTGCATGAACATGGGGGTTCGTCTTAGTCTGGGTGTTTCTATGTATAATAAGTATGTATTTACAAAAAGAAAAGTATGTATGTATATCTTTTATTCTAGTACCCATAGTACAAGCTCTGCTTAGTTTGGGACTAGATGGCGTTGTGTGTGAGTTGTGGAATATTTATTTATTTATATTTTATAAACTTGTTTTGTTTTGCATGAAACAGTTTTTATTTACAGATTTCAATATTACATTGAATCCGGCGTCGGCACATTGTGATTTTTTGAGTAATCGATGTGTAATAATTTCATGAATCTTTTATTCATTTTATGACATGCGAGGACTTGTTGGATATTGCATTCTGTTATCTATTATTCAATCGTTGAGTAAGAAGAGAAATAATAATTTATTGTGTACTAGTAGCTATTACGTGCAGATACTGCAGGAATAAAACGAAATTGGCCTCATGACGTCATTATGAAGCTCACGTTTCTATTTCTATTTGAAATATTTTTTAATTAATACCTACGAAGAAATTATTTATTTATTTTATTTATTTAAACTTTATGCACTTAAATGTAAAAGGCGGACTTAATACTAAAAGTGTTCTCTACCAGTCAACCTTTGGGTGATGCAGAGATGTAGATAGTAGGTGCAGTTCTAAACACGTGTGAGGCAGACACTTAGGTAATAAATTAATAGCCATATAAAATACATTAATATATATTATACTAATACTTACATAATTATTATTATAAACAATATTTATTATTATAAACAATTATCTATTGTACATTTCAAACGTAGAAGGCAAATAAAATAACATTTCTTGAATTGAGTAATAATATGATCACCAAATATACAAAAAGTAATAACGAATATTAGATATTGTAATGTATGTATGTACTGTAGCAGCATATTAAATATATTTAGAGGACACTCGGTCCTTCAAAGTTTTTTTTTATACTACGTCTTCAACGAATGAAAATTTTGTCCACCAGATGGTTAGTGAAGTACAGCCAATGTACATTAACAATCAACAAAAGCAGATTAAAGATGCGTCGCTGCTGCTGAAAACTATTGTTATGCTTCATATACCAGTAATTTCAGGGCCCGATTACCACCAAGCCGGAACACAGTAATAAGCACTACTATTTGACGACAGGTTAAAGGTGAGACGGTAGTGCTGCCACCTTCGAGCTCGTTCACAATAACTCTACTACCAGATAGGCAATTGTAATATTAGCAGTGTATGTCAAACTTTATCTCCAATAGTTCGGACGTACATAGAGTGTGCTTCTATATCAAAGCTATAAAATGGATAGCAACAATTTGCACCGATTGGTTTCACAACGACCGGCATCGACGGATCAATGCATACTGTTAATCTCCACATATTGTGATTGTCCCTCCTTGTTCAGATTCCAATTGGAAGCGATTGTTCAGATTGAATGGGAACGAATTGTTTTATTTCACTAATTTGGGAAATTGATCGACTATGCGTTGGAAAAGCAATTTGTGTGAAAGGCTTTAGTAGAAAGACTATTGTCCTTATTTTGTAACCCAGGAATATTTTTATCTTTGATAAAATTAACTGTATTTTTGTTACACATTGTATAATTTGTCAAGTTCAACATACTGCTTTGGCAGGTAATTTAATAATAAATACTAAATAAATAAACCTCATTGCTTACAAATTGATCATAATAATATCAAAGTTTGTGTTGGTAATAAATAGATAAAGTTCGACCGACAATGCCAACTTAGTCTAATATACGTTTTGCTGACCGGACATTAATTAAAGCATCGGGAGTGAAGGGTGTACTATAAATTGTGTGGGTAATGATAATATTATTTTTTAAATAATTGCGAACTTAAAAAATGGACTCGCCCATGAAACTTTGAATGATCATAAATTGAGTCAGATTTAATAATAATAAATCACACCGTCAGTACACACCCCTACAAACACAACTTCAGTACACACTTCCACAATAACAACCTCAGCACACATCCACACAATCACAACCTCAGCACATACTTACACAATCACAACCTCAGCACACACCCACACAACCACAACCTCAGCACACACCCACACAATCACAGCTCTAGAACACACCACTGAAACTTATCGTTTCACTGATGAACACTTGGCTTAGGCCCGTGCCATCAGTTCAACCGGCTTGCCGAGAAAAACATAGAAACAACAATAATAATAATAATAATAATAAACATTTATTTCAGGCATAACTACCCATATTAAAGTAACAAACTATTAACTTAAATTCTAACATCTTAACTCTAAAATTTCACAAATTGCATAAAATGAGATCATAATATAGGCGGTCTTAATAAATACACAGAATGGAACACGGTAGCCACTACAGTGTTGCCGCTCTTACTAATTCTTTCATAGAAAGTATACAGGGTGGATGCGACATAGCGACTTTTATTGAAACCACAGCTTCTATACATGGCCAGTATGCATTTCCACCGGATAAAAAAATCTCTGGCGAAAAAAAAAAAACCACGACTTCCGAACAAATTGCACGATCGCAATGTTCAAATTGTTCGGAGAATGTGATTTTTTTTTTTCGCCAGGGAATTTTTATCCGGTGGAAATTGATACTTACCATGTATAGAAGCTGTGGTTTCAATAAATGTCGCTATGTCGCATCCAACCCGTATATGTGATTTATGTATGTAACAAAAAATTCTTGCATTCGGTTTATTTTTACCTATAGTTTGATAAGGTATCCTATATTTTACTTTCTATGGATCAGTCACCATGCCCAGTTTGTTATTATATATGTTTTTATTGTTTCATGCAATTATTGTTATTTCTTAAATTTTATTAAGTAGGTATCTATTGTCTTAAAAACAAAATTAAAAAATTGAAATTGATTTATTATTAAAGTCAAATAATTACCGTGAATTATTAGGAATATGGTATATCATTACAAATCATTTTAAATATTTCATTGTAATCTTAAAAATGTCTGCAGTAAAAATAAAAATAAGTTCTAGGTTAATTTCTCTACAATGAATAGCTAACGATGTATCTGTTATGATATGAAATATGCTACCATTCTTTCATATCCCTACAATATTTGTATAACTATCGAGTTGACGTACCTTGCAGCTTGCTTTATACGTAGTCTTACAAACAACAGCGGTAAAGCCAAGAGCTTCGAATAAAACCAAAACTGTTTCCTTATGCAAGCTTTCTGTTTTCTTAAGTTTGTATAACGATACAAGTTTGGCTAATTGCCGTGAAACTTATATCCTAATTGTAAACTAGACTACTGAAGTGGTATTATGAACTAAATTGGATTGGATGCGGAAATTTTACTTTAGAGTGTTATTTTCATAATGGCTTTACACATTGCTGGCGTTGTTAGTAGCGCTAAAAGGAAATAAAACGAGTATAGCTACGGATTTTGTGTAATATTATGATTTTAATACACGTTTATTAATGAATCTAGGAGATTTTTAAGACTAAGCCTAAGATTTTAGCGTCAAGATTTAATTAAAGACTTATTTTCTTTATTGCCCAAAGAAAACTTTTTACATAGCTATGGTTAATAATAATATATACCCTCGAAAAAAAACGAGCAACATTAATATTATTTCCTCAATGACGACATCTCGTAAAGTACAACTTAAGATCAAATTAGCTAACTTACTTGGAGCGTAGTTCAACCGTGAGTCCGCCACTTCGCCCGACTTCGGGCATCAAGAAGCTTGACCAACTCCAAAGTTCTTGATTAATTCATGGCATCTTACATCGCACGAGAAGGGGATAAAAGCGTCCTTCATCATATCCCACTAACTTTAAATTTCCGTGCATTTAGCCGTTTCTGCCATACCTATTACAGCAATCAAATTTAGGCCCCATAATTTTGTCACTATCCGTGGTGTCTACACTCTTTCCATATAGACACTTTGTCTATATTTGGCATTGCTCAGTCTCCCGCTTTGCTTTGGAGGGAAGTAAAGATACATACTTTCCAACTCCAACTATATACTTCTGATTAAATTCGTTGCGGGTTCCAAGACAATTTTAACTCTCCCTGGGATTGCCCGTGTGTCATGCACGGTGCCTTTCAGTTGGTTACCGCTGTAGATCGTGGCGTCACAGGAGTCGCAGTGGTGGGCGTGTGGGTTGGATTATATCCCATCCCATTATCTTTAAATTTGGGAATTAGTAAGGCTCGTGTGGCCACCGTGCAACTAATAAGGCTCGGATAAGGGACATATTTCACCCTGGAGCGGTACTGGGGACCAAATTAGTCGTCTCGTATTAATTGAAATGGGACAACTTGTTCGGTGTGAGCGAGCCCATTTTGCGAGGGAAGCCAATGACACGCCTGTATTAGGTTACGTTATAACACAATTAATTTACAGCGTGCTACCGGCGGTTAATGAGCCGCGGTTTTTAGAGGCCATTCGTTCGGAACGTTAAGCGTGTTCACACTCTAGGCGCGGTGCTGACAACGCGTGGTTTGGTGTAAAATACTGTGTACTCTGCGCGTTATGTGGTATACGACCCGAGGAGAGTTATAAGTCGTATAATTCTGTAAAACCCTGTAATAAAATACATCGCTGACAGAAAGGTTGGATAATATATTAGGCTTTTTTAAAAACTAATTTTACTGAAATCACGCTTCACGATTCAAATGTCATACATAACTGAAGTAGTATCGTAATCATTAGATAATAATACAGCAACATTTTATTTTTGGGAGTAAATAAAACATACCATTATTAAGCATGTTTTTAGGGTTCCGTAGTACCTACAAGGAACCCTTATAGTTTTGCCATGTCCGTCTGTCTGTCCACGGCATAGCGACGAAACCGTTGGTGCTAGAAAACTGAAATTTTGCATAAACATGTATGTTAACTAAACAAAGAAAGTCGTAGAGTAAAATTTGGAAAATATTTTTTTTTCAGGTAGCTCCCCTACATGTAAAGTAGGGATGTTCTTTTTTTTGTCGCCTACCCCATAGTGTGGGGTATTGTTAGATAGGACTTTTAAAAACGTTTAGGGGTTGCTAAGACAGTTTTTTGATTTAGGGATCCGGTTGCGAGATAATTAACTTTAAAGAGCAAATTTTTGTTCGAGTAGGGCGTCCCCCCCCCCTCTAAAAGCTAAACTACTGGATCCTAAAATCTGAAAAAAATTGTGTCGGTAGTACTGCCGCGCAAACTAAGAGTACAATAACTCGATTTTGGCAGTTTCGAGAAAAACGCGTTTAAAGTTTTGAATTTTGTTTTTCTTGTATATCATGAACCAATGAACGTATCATCATGAAACTGGTACCAATTGAAAGAGAAACAAATAAAGAACAAGATCAAATATAATTGACCGTAAAAATATTAAGCTTATGACACTGAACATGAAAATAGTGTTCATAACTAGGAATGTTCAAATAATCAACCTGTTATCACTAGTCATAAATACAGTAACTACGTCACTTATTGTACTCATCTTTAGCAAAGGTACTTATTGTAGTTTTAAGTAAAGAATCAATCTATCCTTACTTGTAATACATACAATAATACATGTAATGAACTTTAAAGGAAAACTATAGCGGATAAGTTCACTTCATTAGTTCAAGAGGAATAGGGGTTCGAAATGTCAGATGCAGTTACTCAGAATATTTCGTTCAAAATTCTTGAAACATAAATAAACATACATAATACATATATAAAATCACGCCTTTATCCCACGGGGGTAGGCAGAGACGATGGAACGCCATGTGCTTCGCTCCTTACATACTTCTTTCGCTTCCTTAACATTCATACATCTCGTCATACGTGCTAGCTGGTTTCGTGTACTACAAACATTTCCTATCTGAAGGACGCTATTTATGTGGTTACTTTAACTTAATTAGTTCTAGAGTAATTGGGGTCCAAAGTGTAAAATGCAGTTACTTAGAATAATTCGTGCAAATTACAAAAACCTTTGAAAGTAATGACTTGTATGAAGATGTTACTTGTTTAATACAGATAGTAAATCCCTTTTAAGTCGAAATATGTTGTTACGACTAGCTACGGAAGCCTACTGCGCGTGGCCCGACACGCACTTGGCCGGTTTTTTTCGAATTACTATTGTTATAAAAAGGAAAATACAGTCAAAAGTAAACCAGAAAAAAAATGTTCAAAACATATTGCGATAAGTATCTTTAAATCCCATTTGTACAACAATTTAAGATTAAAGATGTTGAATTTGTACATTTAATTTCAGTTTGTCTGTGAATCTTTGTGGCATACATGCCAACGGCTACACATCAACCTATACATACATTGCCAGTATAAATGGTCTCACCTTGTGTCTGGCTTGCCGTGTAATACGAGACCAGCATACACTGGCAATGTATAGGTTGATCGGTAACCGTGTGTACTTCAAGTGATTACGAGATATAAGGAAAGTCATTATGGTAACCATACGCGAATGCTAACATATTTTATGTGGAACAAAGACATTTCATTCTGTTTGATGGTTTTGTTTTATTTCTGTACGTTGTAATTAAGTATGAATCTTTTTATGGTTCTATTACGTGGCTATCGACATTGAAATCACTTTGCCTTACTAGAGAATACAGTTACTCAGATTCATTATTATAATACTAATAAAAATGTGGAGTAGGCCTTGGATGGATGAGTGATAAAGCGATAGGCTGGAATCCTACAGTCGCCGATTCAAATCCCTCCTCAAGTCTAAAAAAAATTTTGACTGTTCTTAATATAGATTGCTAAGTACAGCTAAATGCTATATATATTAATCAATTAGACAATTATCATAAATTGCAACTTTACGTGCCAACTATAGTATATGTTGTCATAACAAGCAGTAGAGAGTAAGTAAGCAATTCCGCCATGAAAACTATGTATAAAATCATAAGAACACAACAAAAGAGACATAAAACAAACTTATAATTGTTACTTGGCACTTTTAAAGTTAATTATCATACATTAAAACTACGTTAGGGGGGTGGTGTCCTCGCGTCCACAGGAGCTACCTTTATTACCCTGTACGTGCCCCCTGGGTGGTGCTAAACGAGTGACAACGCCGAGCATCAGGCGGCGGATGTGATAACCTGAGCCCCGAGAGGGGTGGCTCCAGTGGCCGTGAGGTTTAAATGCCCTCAAAAATACTGACACGGAAAGGAACGGGAAACTACCGTGATTATTATATCCCAAGAAAACCATCATGAGAAGTTCTGTAAATCATATGAGTGTCCTGTCATGCAATCCGACTGACCATCGGCGCCAGGATGGTTCCGGGTCTCCTGGTGTGAAGTTGGCGACCGGCTGCAAGCAAGTGCCTCCGCAGGCTTCTTGCAGAAAATGGACTACTGACGGACCCTTACTATCGCATGTAAACTCACTCACCACCAAAGAGGAAACCCTCAAAATCGGTACCTGGAATGTACGTGGAATCTCCAGACCTGGCAAAACTGAAGAAGTTGAGCGAATGATGCAGAGATATGGCATAGACGTGCTAGGACTAAGTGAAACTCACATCAAGGAGTGTGGCCACCATGTAACACCAAATGGCTCGTTGATGATCAACGCGGGTAAGCCTGAAAACAGCTTTAGCGGAGTTGGCTTCCTAGTATCGAAGAAGCTACGCAGCGTGGTCATCGGATATAATACCATCAATGATCGAATTATCACCTTAAAGTTGGCTGCCCGACCATCACCTATCTACCTCATGCAAGTGTATGCTCCAACATCTAACTCATCAACAGATGACATCACTGCGTTCTATGGCGAACTGGAAAAGGTATATCGTGATATCCCAAGCAAGATGATCCTGATTTTGCTAGGTGACTTCAACGCAAAAATCGGTGACACGTCAAGGGATGATGGTCTTCGAGATATTATTGGCAAGTTCGGAATAGGAGTGCGCAACGAACGCGGTCAAATGTTGTTGGACTTTTGCGCTGAAAATGGCCTTACTATCATGAATACCTGGTACCAACAGCATCCACGCAGACTATACACCTGGCAGTCACCAAATGGCCACCGCAACCAAATAGATTTCGTGATGATCAGTAAAAGATGGAGATCTTCTATTCTTTCTGCAAAAACTCGACCTGGTGCGGATTGTGAAAGTGATCATTAACTCTTGGAAGCCACTTTCAGAATCCGACTGAAATCAATAAAACAGAAGAAAATGCCAAAAACTATTAAACTTCCTAAAAGTGCAGAGCAACCGTTCCAAGACCTAATGCAACAACATCTTAGCCTAACAGAAATAGATCCATTTGATTCAGCCGATGCTACCTGGAACAAGTTCAAGAGTGTCATCCTTAAAACAGCCGAAACTATTGTGTCAGGTACAGCAAACTTTCATCCAAAGTCTGAGTGGATGAGCGATGAAACCTGGCGGACTATAGAATTAAGAAACAGTGTCAAAACGCAGGGCTTAGATACGGATTTGGAACGTCAGCGCTATTCGCAACTTAATGCTAGCGTACAACGCCAATGTAGGAACGACCGCAATGACTACATTAACGAAATATGTAGCGATCTTGAAAGGCACGCAAACACCGCTCACACCAAAGATATGTTCCAGAAAGTGAAAGCTCTTGCAAAGGAATCTAAACTCAAAACATGGACCATAGAGGACGAAAAAGGTAGTATTATAGAGGATAGAAACCTTGTTCTAGAAAGATGGAGGGCATACTGCCAACAGCTCTATTCTGAAACTGCCCACGACAATGTTGAGAAGAGGCAAGACTACAACATTAGAGAGCCCGATATCCTTTTCCGTGAGGTCGAGAATGCAGTTAGCAAACTTAAAGATAGAGCTAGTGGCGGCGATCGAGTCACATCTCAACTCATCAAGCTTTGTGGTAGCAAAGGTATCCATATACTTCACACTATTTGTCAAAAAGTATGGCGAACTGGCCAATGGCCGGTAGATTGGGCAGATTCCACTGTTGTCCCTCTGCATAAAAAAGGCTCCACACGCAAATGCGAGAACTACCGGACTATATCTCTCATCTCCCATGCTGGCAAAATTCTTTTGCACATATTGAACAAGCGGTTAGAATATTACATACGCGGACAAATTGCAAAAGAACAAGCAGGATTTGTCAAGGGAAGAGGCACAAGGGAGCAAATCTTAAACATCAGGTTGCTTATCCAGAAGAGTAGAGAATTCAACATTCCCTCATTGATTACGCTAAAGCATTTGATTGCGTAAACTGGCAGCGAATGTTAGAAGTCTTAAAGGAAATGGGAACTCCTGAGCATTTGATCTTCCTAATACAAAACCTATACCTCGATGGCAGGTCCCGAGTCCGGCTTGAAGATGTGGAGTCTGAACCTTTTAGATCAGAGCGAGGTGTCAGGCAAGGTTGCATACTATCGCCACAACTATTTAACATGGTCGGGGAACACATAATGCGCAGGGTGCTGGATGACTGGCAGGGTGGCATTCGTGTCGGGGGACATCTTATTAACAACTTACGATTCGCTGATGATACCACCATAATAGGAACTAACGAAAGTGAACTTGCTTCCCTACTTAGTAGAGTGGAACTAATCAGTGCGCAATATGGCCTCCACATAAACCGGAATAAAACCAAATTGATGTTCATCGATAGACCTGGACTATTACAGAGATCGGGTGAGCTGCGAGATCTTGACGTTGTACAAGACTTTGTATACTTGGGCTCGCAGATCTCTAATGACGGAGACTGCATGAAGGAGGTGACAAGGAGGGCACAAATTGCGAAAACAGCAGTAAAGCGTCTGGAGAAGATATGGAGGAATAAGAACATATATCGCAAAACCAAAATTAGACTGATGCGCACCCTTATCTTCTCCATTTTTCTTTACGCGTCTGAAACGTGGACGTGGAAGCCGCGCGTGAAAGCTAAAATAGATGCATTCGAAATGTGGTGCTGGCGAAGAATGTTAGGCATTTTATGGACAGAACGCCGCACTAATGCATCTATTCTTGAAGAGCTCCAGATCGAAACCCGGCTTTCAACTACATGCTTCCGGAGATTACTGACCTTCTTTGGACACACAGCCCGCCAGGACAACCTCGAGAAACTTATAATAGTTGGCAGCACTGAAGGAAAGAGATGTAGAGGCAGAGCCCCTACACGATGGACAGACGCCATAAGAGACACCACGGGTGCCAACATCCAGGGGGCAATACAGCTAGCCCAAAGCAGAGGAACTTGGAAGAATATGATTAAGAGCAGCACTCCAGGTGGTCACAACCCTCAGCCATGAGGAACTGACCAAGAAGAAGAAAACTACGTACTAACTGCCTAGTATTTGAGCGAATTCAAACAAACATCATCAGATCGCTTAAGCAATATTTATGATTATTTTACAAAAAGTTGGTAGGGTAGATAAGAAAAAATATCGGCCTAACTGAACTGCGGCATTGAGTTAGTAAAATAAGAAAGAAAATGTCACAGTGGTTGCACCAGAGAAATTTAATGGTCTCAAAACAAATAGAATGACGGAGCACGTTATGGCTCATTACAGTATTTTAGACTACATAAACGATTATAGTATTTCGAAATGGACTACTCTTTTTATGTGATTTTCATTATGTATAATAATTGTTATATTTGGAATCAGACATTAAAATCATCTTATACAAATATTAACAAAAAAAAGACCGGCAATCACACATTCCAAACAAAGGCATACAAACTAAAAAATAAGTTATCAAAGGTAAAAGTACTCCATCGTCACAGCTCACTTGTACTCCAACCCTAAAACAACATCGCCAATATATCCCGTTTTATTTTATTTCCCACCTTCCCATCGCCGCGGGAAATTCTAGTTTCGCTGACAGATATTGAGTTACCGGCTGAGTTTTGTCAAATAAAACCGACGTGTTTTTCTGTGGCCGCGATCGCGTGAGCTGCGTCATAGTGCTTACGTCATTTCATATACGCAAACATAGTTACATTTATTGGAGATACAGGGTGCGTTTAAAAGTGTCATGTAAAATAACCATATATATTATTTTATGTTTACCAGTTACGGGTATTGTTTTGTACAGTGTGATAGAATGTGTACCGCTAAGATTAATGGAATGACATTTAATACATAGAGCTAGACGTTTGAAAGTTAAATCAAACAAGCTGTCAGCTCACGTCAGACTCTATTGTGGCTACAAACGCAAAATTATGTTTGTGAGCACACACATAAATGAGTTAAGTCGGGCACACACTATTGAGGCGTAACGTGACGTGACGTGTCGCACCAGAAAATGCATTTTGCATAGACAACACGACATGACACGACACGATAGTGTGTTTCTGCTTATACAATATGAATGCGCGAATTCTGGACCAGGTAAGATTTGGCCAGATAAACGCTATAGCGGGAGAAGAAATTTACTACGCAACACTATTCAAATATTAGGGCACTAACCTTTTAATGATGCGGCAGCCGTCCCCTCAGTGTCCGCGCTTCTCGTCTTCTTATACAGCAATACAAAAAGGATATATGTGCAGCGGGGTCGCTACTTCCGCTTCCGGAAGCGAAAGCGTAAACGACGTGCGTGTAGATGCTAGCGTGGATTTCAACTGGCGCGGCGCGGCGCGGTGGGTGCGCATGCGGTGGGGTGCGCGAGCGGCAGTGTCCGCTCGATAGATCAATGCACACTAACAAGTGAAGTAGTGTGCGTGAAATACTAAATGATTGAATGAAGGATTCGCGCTTGGCGCGAACATTTGCCCCCGGTCTTAAAACAAAAGAATTGGTTTTAAGAAAAATAGCGGGACAATAAAGAAAAAAAAAAATGATGCCAATATTGTAAGACGACCGGGGTACAAAGAAATTATTGAGTCGGTAAAGCGCATAAGCGGACGACAGGTCTTTTATAGATGCCTGTCGCCGTTTTGACAGTGGCGACCCTACAAATAGAATCACTGCCGGGGTGAGTCTCAATGACAACACCCAATGGCCAAGAGAGCGGGGGCATATTGTCACTAATGATCAAAACAATAGTTCCAATAGAAATTAGATTGGAGGGTGTGTTCCACTTTCCACGAGCTTGTAATAAGTGAAGGTACTCCAATTTCCAGCGGTTAGAAAATGATTGGATCATTTGATCCAACAAGCGGTAGCGTTTTAATAGGTGTGCAGGTTCATTAGGAACTGCACTAGAAGGTAAATGATTGAGTGGTGCAGTCATTAAGAAGTGAGACGGCGTTAAAGCAGCGGGCTCTGACGGATCCTCACTCAATAAAGTTAGCGGACGCGAATTTATGACGCTTTCAATTTGAGTCAGCACAGTCAATAGTTCCTCGTATGTCAGCAATTGCGAACCTATTGTTCGGTGCAGATGCGTTTTGAATGATTTCACCATAATTTCAACATTTCCAGAGAAATGTGGACTTCTTGGCGGGATAAAATGCCACAGTATACGGTGCTCGGATAGTGCACTCGAAATAGAATTATTATAATCATCTGAGTTTACAAGCGAATAAACTTCAGATAAAGCATTCTTAGCGCCTACGAAATTAGTCGCATTATCGGAGTACATAACTGATACGGAACCTCGGCGAGCGAGAAAGCGTTTGAAAGCGGAAAGAAATGAGCCCGTACTCAAATCTGTGACGAGTTCAATGTGAACTGCGCGCGTGACCATACAAACAAAAATACACATATAGGCTTTTATGGAACGCACTCCGCGTTTTCTATATGGGATAATGCTTAAAGGCCCTGCGTAATCCGTTGACGTAAATTTAAAAGCAGTAGCTTCGTTCACGCGGCAAGCGGGAAGATCACCCATAAGTGGGTATGATGGCTTAGGATTAGCCTTAAAGCAGAGATTACATTTATGTATAACTGATCTAACAGCGTTGCGGCATGACAAGATCCAATATCTTTGTCTTAATATAGACATTAAAGTTACCGGACCGGTATGACAATTAGAGCGATGATAATGTGAGATTATTAAATCAATTACATAATGTTTACGCGGTAATAGCATCGGATGCTGTTGATTATAAGACAAGCCTGCTTTTCGAAGTCTACCTCCAACTCGTATAATTCCGTTTTCGTCAAGAAACGGTACAAGCCTTTGAATTGCATTCGTACAGCGAGCACTTGCTTTGATATTTTTAATAATATCAGGAAAACATGATTGTTGCAGAGCTTTGAGGATTTGCAACTCAGCAAAGCTCATGTCTTCAGCGGTAAAAATATTAGAACGCGGCAATTTTTTAATAAATTTATATATAAAGGCGGTAATGCGTAAAAGTTTATTCCATGAGGAAACGCGAATTGAGAGGTCTAACAGCGGGTTAGGAGCCTCGTCAGTTATATGCGTAGCGGGCAGAGCAATAATTTTCTTAGATTCAGGCAATTCGGAATCGATTTTAGCGGGCACTATCGATTTGATAGGCCATTCACTAGGATCCTGACAAAGCCATGCGGGACCAGTGAACCATAGCGGGTGATTAACCAACTCAGCTGGCGAAAGTCCTCGAGACAGACAGTCGCTAGGGCTGTCTGTTCCAGCCACATGATAGAAGCAATTAGCAGGAACGGCGGCGGTAACCTTTGTAACTCGCGTAGCTACAAATGTTTTAAATCTATGCGGAGAAGCGGTGATCCATTGTAATGCTACCATGGAATCAGATAAACAATAGATTTTGTCAATAGAATGACGTTTACTATAAGTATCAATTACGCGGCGAACTAATTTTGCCATAAGCAGACAAGCGCAAAGTTCTAATCTAGCGATTGAGATAGTTTTTAACGGAGAAACTTTTGATTTGGCACAAATCAGGCGAATAATTGGCACTGATTCTGTCTGAGTCCGAACATAGATGGCAGATCCATAACCATGTTCTGAAGCGTCAGAAAAAGCAATTATACAAATTTTTGAGTTTAAACTAACACCGAGATGGCGCGGAAAGCGTAATTGTTGAATGCATGGCAACTCGTGAATATATTTCTGCCAAATACCTACAATTTCTGAAGGTGGGGTATCGTCCCACTGTAGTTTTAAAATGTGAAGTTTTTGTAAAATAAGTTTAGCGTAGAAAACAACCGGAGCTATAAGACCTAGTACATCATATTGGCGTGCGATTAAAGATAAGATATTGCGCTTAGTTACTGGGCGGTGTTCAATGTTCACATTAAACATGAAAGTGTCACAACTAGGCGACCACTGTAAACCTAGAACTTTTAAATTCGATCCGGGCTCTTCGAAGTGGATATTGGCGGTGTGTTGATCCGAAATCGGGAGAGTTTTTGTCACCTCGGGTATGTTACTAGCCCATTTGACCAGTTCAAGGCCCCCGGCCCGTAACGCTTCGCGTAGATTATCGCGGAGCTGTACTGACTCGAGCACTGAAGGCAGCGAGCAGCAAACATCATCCATGTAGGTATTGTTTTCTATAGCAGCCGCGGCGAGTGGAAAACGCTCGCGCTCGTCGGCGCAAAGTTTGCGGAGTACGCGCATTGCCAAAAATGGACTACTACGCATGCCAAAACATACGCGGTTAAATTGATAGGTATCTAACGGTAAAGCGGAATCGAATCTGTATAAAAACTTTTGGTATTTGCGGTCATTTTCATTTACCAAAATTTGCAGATACATCTGTTTGATGTCGGATGTAAACGCAACTGCATATAAGCGGAAATCTAAAATAATGGTAAACAAGTCATTTTGTAAATTTTGTCCCGTATACAAAATGTCGTTAAGTGACAACTTTGAATCGGTAGCGGCGCTCGAATCCAAATCCATCCTATATTTAGTGGTGGTTTTATCCAAGCGAGCGATTGCGTGATGAGGAATATAGTATCCTAAAGACGTGTCTACATTTCTAAGCAGCGATATATACCCTTTTTGTATATATTCCTTAATTATAGCATCATATTCCACCTTCAGGGAAGGTGAGGCTATGAGCTTGCGTTCTAAATACATAAAGCGTCTTTTTGCGGTAGTAAAAGAATGACCAAGTGATGTCTCGGGATTGCGTGAAAATGGTAACGCCACAGAATAACGTCCCGATGAATCGCGCGAAACACCATCAGTAAAAATGCGTTCATTTTCTATGTCAGCTGGACTAGAAGGCAATACGCTTGGCACTTCTTCCAGCTGCCAGAATTTTTGAATTAAATTATCCAAATGCGGTTCTTCTGTAACGGTACAGAGAGAGATATGCGAGCGGTAATTATTAGCGTAGGTATTTGAAGAAGCGGTGACCGTGTAATTATGAAGCGAATTATCAACGGTCGATATTGGTGCGGTACCTAAAACTATGAAACCAAAGATAGTTTCAAGTGCGGATGGCATACCAGGTGGCCCTGAAGCGCGCCCTGACAATAATATTTCGGAGAACAACGGAGCCCCAATAAGAAAATCTATTTCAGAAGGCGTACCGAATTTCCTATCTGCCAGCGGTAAATGTTTAACATAAGATAAGCGAGACACATTTACCTGTACGGTAGGTAAACGGTCGGTGATACGATCGAGAACAAAAGCATCTACTGAAATGAAATTGTCGTTAAATCGTGACGACAATGTCGTAGTAACTGCACCTTTTATTGGATTAGTACTACTGCCTATTCCTTTCACAACAGTATTAGGTACCTTATTGGGTTCTAATTTTAATTTTGCACAACATTTCGATGTCATGAAGTTACATTGACTAGCGGAGTCAATCAACCCACGAATAAGTACTCGACGTCCATTCGAGACAGTTGCATAAGCTTCGACAGTACCCAATAAACATGTCGTATCTTCCGGGTCCACCCGTGGGTGCGTATTGCAGAGCGATATGTTTTGATTTAAAGAAGTTAAAACCTGTTTTCCATTCTCTGAGTTTTTGTGACAGAGCAATGTATGATGCTTACCATCGCACTGACGGCAATGATGAAGCGATTTACAAGCGCCACTTGTATGCGTTATACTCAGACAATTAGTGCAACATTTATTTAGTTTCACTAAGTTTAAGCGCTGCTCAACAGATAGTTTATTAAATACTGAACATTTATATAAATTATAATGATCGCTTTGTTTACACGATGGACAACTCGTCGCGAACGAAGCGGAGAATGCGTTGGTTTTTCTAGAAACCGGTTTGTTATCAACGGCGAAGCGGTCAGAGGCGTTGAATGCCTGCTTAAAATATTACTTTGTTCACGAATATAATCGATTAATTGCGGGTAGGTTTGCGGTTTGCCACGCATGTGCATATCAAAGGCTAGCGCGGTTCTAGAATCTAACTTATTTAAAGCAAGTTGCAACAGTAAAAAGTCAGTCAAATCATCTAACTTGAGAGCTTTCAAATTAGAGATAGCACTACAAAATTTATCTAAAAACAATTCAAGATTTTTATTAGTAGCTGAGTTTAATGATTTAAATTCAAACATATTGTTGAAATATGCAACCGCAAGATTATATCTATTATTATATTTATCAATAAGCGTTTGCCAAATGAGGGCATAATTTTCACTTGTGGGTACAATGCCCGAGCAAGTCGCTAGCGCTGAACCTGATAATTTATTTATTAAATATTGAACGCGTTCGTGATCTGATAAATCAGGATTTTCATGGATTGTTCGCTTGAACGATTCGTAAAATATTCGCCAACTCATAGGGTTGCCATCAAACGGTTTTAATTCCAACTCTGGAAGGCGTAAATGAGATTTATGTTGCGGTAAAGTATTAGAATTGGTACATTCTAAACTTTTGACAGCGGGCGGATTAAGTTTATTATAAACGCATTTGCAACCACAATAAAGATCCTCAAACGAATTCAAACTCTGGTAATTTGTTATGTAAGCTGGGTCAATGTTCAACTCGACAACGTTTAATTTATCCACAATTTGAGTGAAATCCGAACGTATACTGTCTATGGAAATCATACCACTAAGGAACAAACTCCTCTCCGTTTCATTACTGAAAGCATTCAAAGACCTAGTGTGAATCTGCTGAATACGAGAAAATATTGCGTCACGCTTACCAATTAATGTAAGTCTTTCAATTTGCAAAGAATCAAGCGCTTTGGCATCCTCAAATGTCTCTTTGGATCTAGACATTATGAAAAGAAATTAAAATATTATTATTAATATTTCTTACAAATATTGCCAATTTACGTAATGACGAAATACGCGTATTGACTGCAGCACTGCAAAATATAATTTCAATTTTTCGAACAAATTGAAATAACAGCGAATTACTAAACGCTGGAATGCGGACGTTGCACACCTCTGCCAACCCTACTGGGCAAGATAAGCGTGATATTGTGTTATGTTACCAAACTGCAACGCATTTATAATGGAACCAGTTTGTAAACACTTATTATTAAACTATGAAAGGTGGAACAGAAATAAATGATATATTTAGCGGCAAGATAACACTAAATACCTAAATATATAGTGTTGGAAGTGAATAGCGATAAAATAGATTTATAGCTATGACCTATTACCTAAATAATTTAGGTTGGTAAAAAATGCGGGGCGTTTTGCGGAGAAATAAAGCTATGATCGAATACCTAAACACGTTAGGTATAAGAAAGCGAATGCGGAAACTTATTAGATATTATCAAATACTTAAAATAAGTTAATAAGTTAAGGAGAGCGGTATTCTGGGGCCATACGGTGACATGGACTTTGAACCCAAAATGGCGGAGCGGAAAAATGCGTATAAGCGTGAAATTTTTGCGAGAAAAAATAGGAATCGCGACTCGAAGGACCAAAAATGAATGCGCGAATTCTGGACCAGGTAAGATTTGGCCAGATAAACGCTATAGCGGGAGAAGAAATTTACTACGCAACACTATTCAAATATTAGGGCACTAACCTTTTAATGATGCGGCAGCCGTCCCCTCAGTGTCCGCGCTTCTCGTCTTCTTATACAGCAATACAAAAAGGATATATGTGCAGCGGGGTCGCTACTTCCGCTTCCGGAAGCGAAAGCGTAAACGACGTGCGTGTAGATGCTAGCGTGGATTTCAACTGGCGCGGCGCGGCGCGGTGGGTGCGCATGCGGTGGGGTGCGCGAGCGGCAGTGTCCGCTCGATAGATCAATGCACACTAACAAGTGAAGTAGTGTGCGTGAAATACTAAATGATTGAATGAAGGATTCGCGCTTGGCGCGAACACAATATGTGTGCTATACATTGCAACACGTTACGCCAAGACGCATAACTGTGTTCAAAAGCCTTCAGTGGAGTTTGCCACCAAAAAGTTAAACTAGGCTACGTGAACAAATATAAATATTTTTTACCCGTGATTAACATGACAATGGTATTGAAATACTTTAGATTGTATCTGAGGCTCAAAATATATATAACATAATATCACGCCTTTATTACCCAGAAGGGTGTGGCAGAATTGTACAACACCGACACTTTACCAGTTATGTTTAAGTGCCATGGAATAGGGGTAGAGCCTATCGCCATCCACCGGGCACATTTCCAACTACCTATTTTCAATTACCCTACGGAAAGTTCACATATAATATTATGCCCGACCCGGGAATCGAACCCGAGACCTTGCGGTGAGAGGCGCATACACTCACCACTAGATCATTGAGGCAGCTGGCAAAGATATATGTGCTACCTAATTAGAACCAAATCGGATAAAAGTATGAATAATAACAAAAAATAAAATGAAAACAGCACAAAATGGTTTATACTCGTAGATATAAAAGCACCCTTTATTATTTCATCTCGAAACGTTACCTTTCGTACACATTGTATCACATAGAGATTTCACTATGTTTTTCCTGAACGGCCTTTTCCTCAATCGTATTTGATTTTGACAGGTTGGTGCGTTCGCGGATGTCGGATTTTATCCAACTTTGTGGATGTGTATTGTGGATAACCGAGCGTTGTCAGTCATAGGAAAATATGCCTGGGGCGTAATCGTACGATTAATCAGGCGTTTATTACACTATTTTTGAGTTGTTTTCGATGCGTTTAATATTTGCGCCGATACGGCCATTCTGATGATAGGTGCGTTCCTGCGCCTGCATCACATAATAATCTGAAAGTAGAATAATATTAATTCTCATGTATCGATTTTTACAATTGAATAAATAAATAATTAATATATTTATAAGAGGAGGGGTATTTTATTGAGTAAATCCATCTTCATTACTCATGGCTGTTTATTATTAATAATAATAATAAACACACAATCTAAAATAACTTATAATTGTTGGCAGCAACTAAATACCAAATAAATACTTTTTAAAATTAAACAACTTTTTTATTATTATTATTAGTAACACTTCAATAACAAATTAATTCATTAAATAAAACAAACAAAATCAAAGTAACTTGCTTACCGAGGTCTGTTTGACTCGAGCGCCGACATACAAATGACGCTATTCTGACATAATAATCTGAAAATAGAACAATATTAATTCTCATGTATCGATTTTTTACAATTTAAATTAATAAACAAATAATTAATATATTTATAAGAGGAGGGGTATTTTCTTAAGTAAAACCATCTTCATTACTCATGGCTGTTTATTATTAATAATAATAAACACACAATCTAAAATAACTTCTAATTGTTGGCAGCAACTAAATACCAAATAAATACTTTTTAAAATTAAACAACTTTTTTATTATTATTATTATTAACACTTCAATAACAAATTAATTCATTCAATAAAACAAACAAAATCAAAGTAACTTGCTTACCGAGGTCTGTTCGACTCGAGCGCCGACAAACGAATGACGCCATTCTGATGATAGGTGCGTCCCTGCGACTGCATCACATAATAATCTGAAAATAGGATAATATTAATTCTCATGTATCGATTTCTTACAATTTAATAGATACGGCCATTCTGATGATAGAGGGCGTCCTTGCGCCTGCATCACATAATAATCTGAAAAAAGAATAATATTAATTCTCATGTTTCGATTTTTTACAATTTAAATTAATAAACAAATAATTAATATATTAACAAGAGGAGGGGTATTTTCTTAAGTAAAACCATCTTCATAACTCATGGCTAATTATTATTAATAATAATAAACACACAATCTAAAATAACTTATAATTGTTGGCAGCAACTAAATACCAAATAAATACATTTTAAAATTAAATAAAACTTCAATAACAAATTAATTCATTAAATAAAACAAACAAAATCAAAGTAACTTTCTTACCGAGGTCTGTTCGACTCGAGCACCGACAAACGAATGACGCCATTCTGATGAGAGGTGCGTCCTTGCGCCTGCATCACATAATAATCTGAAAATAGAATAATATTAATTCTCATGTATCGATTTTTTATAATTGAATAGATACGGCCATTCTGATGATATGTGCGTCTATGCGCCTGTATCACATAATAATCTGAAAAAAAATAATAATATTAATTCTCATGTATGGATTTTTTACAATTTAAATTATAAAATAAATAATTAATATATTAATAAGAGGAGGGATATTTTCTTGAGTAAAACCATCTTCATTACTCATGGCTGTTTATTATTAATAATAATAAACACATAATCTAAAATAACTTATAATTGTTGGCAGCAACTAAATACCAAATTAATACTTTTTAAAATTAAATAAAACTTCAATTACAAATTAATTCATTAAATAAAACAAACAAAATCAAAGTATTTTTCTTACCGAGGTCTGTTCGACTCGAGCACCGACAAACGAAGGACGCCGCGTCCCTGCGGCTGCATCACATTATAATCTTAAAATAATA
This sequence comes from Hypena proboscidalis, assembly GCA_905147285.1. NCBI lineage: Eukaryota > Metazoa > Arthropoda > Insecta > Lepidoptera > Erebidae > Hypena > Hypena proboscidalis. Next base: position 10,714,324 of record LR990140.1, on the reverse strand, counting down.
ATATTACTTCTCATGTATCGATTTTGTACAATTTAAATTATAAAATAAATAATTAATACATTTATAAGAGGAGGGGTATTTTCTTGAGTAAAACCATCTTCATTACTCATGGCTGTTTATTATTAATAATAATAAACACAATCTAAAATAACTAATAATTGTTGGCAGCAACTAAATACCAAATAAATACTTTTTAAAATTAAAAAAAACTTCAATAACACATTAATTCATTAAATGAAACAAACAAAATCAAAGTAACTTGCTTACCGAGGTCTGTTTGACTTGAGCGCCGACAATCAAATGACGCCATTCTGATGAAAGTTGCGTCCTTGCGCCTGCATCACATAATAATCTGAAAAAAAGAATAATATTACTTCTCATGTATCGATTTTTTACAATTTAAATTATTAAATAAATAATTAATATATTTATAAGAGGAGGGATATTTTCTTGAGTAAAACCATGTTCATTACTCATGGCTGTTTATTATTATTAATAATAAACACACAATCTAAAATAACTTATCATTGTTGGCAGCAACTAAATACCAAATTAATACTTTTTAAAACTAAATAACACTTCAATAACAAATTAATTCATTAAATAAAACAAACAAAATCAAAGTAACTCTCTTACCGAGGTCTGTTCGACTCGAGCGCTGACAAACGAATGACCCGCTCTGGCTGCGCACGCCTTTCATAAAGCCGGCAGGTGGGAGCGATGACGAGTTGTTTGTTACACGAACACCTATGGCGTAATCGTACGATTAATCAGGCGTTTATCACACTGTTTTCTGAAAGGTGCGTTCCTGCGCCTGCATCCATTATAATCTGAAAAAAGAATAATATTACTTCTCATGTATCGATTTTTTACAATTTAAATTATTAAATAAATAATTAATATATTTATAAGAGGAGGGATATTTTCTTGAGTAAAACCATCTTCATTACTCATGGCTGTTTATTATTAATAATAATAAACACACAATCTAAAATAACTTATAATTGTTGGCAGCAACTAAATACCAAATTAATACTTTTTAAAATTAAATAAAACTTCAATAACAAATTAATTCATTAAATGAAACAAACAAACTCAAAGTAACTTGCTTACCGAGGTCTGTTTGACTTGAGCGCCGACAATCAAATGACGCCATTCTGATGATAGTTGCGTCATTGCGCCTGCATCACATAATAATCTGAAAATAGAGTAATATTAATTCTCATGTAGATACGGCCATTCTGATGATAGGTGCGTTCCTGCGCCAGCATTAAATAATAATCTTAAAATAGAATAATATTAATTCTCATGTATCGATTTTTTACATTTGAATAAATAAATAATTAATATATTTATAAGAGGAGGGATATTTTCTTGAGTAAAACCATCTTCATTACTTATGGCTGTTTCTTATTAATAATAATAAACCAACAATCTAAAATTACTTATAATTGTTGGCAGCAACTAAATACCAAATAAATACTTTTTAAAACTAAATAACACTTCAATAACAAATTAATTTATTAAATAAAACAAACAAAATCAAAGTAACTTTCTTACCGAGGTCTGTTCGACTCGAGCGCTGACAAACGAATGACCCGCTCTGGCTGCGCACGCCTTTCATAAAGCCGCAGGTGGGAGCGATGACGAGTTGTTTGTTACACGAACACCTATGGCGTAATCGTACGATTAATCAGGCGTTTATCACACTGTTTTCTGAAAGGTGCGTTCCTGCGCCTGCATCCATTATAATCTGAAAAAAGAATAATATTACTTCTCATGTATCGATTTTTTACAATTTAAATTATTAAATAAATAATTAATATATTTATAAGAGGAGGGATATTTTCTTGAGTAAAACCATCTTCATTACTCATGGCTGTTTATTATTAATAATAATAAACACACAATCTAAAATAACTTATAATTGTTGGCAGCAACTAAATACCAAATTAATACTTTTTAAAATTAAATAAAACTTCAATAACAAATTAATTCATTAAATGAAACAAACAAAATCAAAGTAACTTGCTTACCGAGGTCTGTTTGACTTGAGCGCCGACAATCAAATGACGCCATTCTGATGATAGTTGCGTCCTTGCGCCTGCATCACATAATAATCTGAAAATAGAGTAATATTAATTCTCATGTATCGATTATTTATAATTGAATAGATACGGCCATTCTGATGATAGGTGCGTCCCTGCGCCTGTATCACATAATAATCTGAAAAAAAAGAATAATATTACTTCTCATGTATCGATTTTTTACAATTAAAATTATTAAATAAATAATTAATATATTGATAAGAGGAGGGATATTTTCTTGAGTAAAACCATCTTCATTACTCATGGCTGTTTATTATTAATAATAATAAACACACAATCTAAAATAACTTATAATTGTTGGCAGCAACTAAATACCAAATTAATACTTTTTAAAATTAAATAAAACTTCAATTACAAATTAATTTATTAAATGAAACAAACAAAATCAAAGTAACTTGCTTACCGAGGTCTGTTCGACTCGAGCACCGACAAACGAAGGACGCCATTCTGATGATAGGTGCGTCCCTGCGACTGCATCACATAATAATCTGAAAATAAAATAATATTAATTCTCATGTATCGATTTTGTACAATTTAAATTATAAAATAAATAATTAATACATTTATAAGAGGAGGGGTATTTTCTTGAGTAAAACCATCTTCATTACTTATGGCTGTTTCTTAATAATAATAATAAACCAACAATCTAAAATTACTTATAATTGTTGGCAGCAACTAAATACCAAATAAATACTTTTTAAAACTAAATAACACTTCAATAACAAATTAATTCATTAAATAAAACAAACAAAATCAAAGTAACATTCTTACCGAGGTTTTTTCGACCCGAGCGCCGACAAACGAATGACCCGCTCTGGCTGCGCACGCCTTTCATAAAGCCGGCAGGTGGGAGCGATGACGAGTTGTTTGTTTCACGAACACCTATGGCGTAATCGTACGATTAATCAGGCGTTTATCACATTGTTTTCTGAAAGGTGCGTTCCTGCGCCTGCATCCATTATAATCTGAAAGAAGAATAATATTACTTCTCATGTATCGATTTTTTACAATTTAAATTATGAAATAAATAATTAATATATTTATAAGAGGAGGGATATTTTCTTGAGTAAAACGATCTTCATTACTCATGGCTGTTTATTATTAATAATAATAAACACACAATCTAAAATAACTTATAATTGTTGGCAGCAACTAAATACCAAATAAATACTTTTTAAAATTAAACAACACTTCAATAACAAATTATTTCATTAAATAAAACAAACAAAATCAAAGTAACTTGCTTACCGAGGTCTGTTCGACTCGAGCGCCGACAATCAAATGACGCCATTCTGATGATAGTTGCGTCCTTGCGCCTGCATCACATAATAATCTGAAAATAGAATAATATTAATTCTCATGTATCGATTTTTTATAATTGAATAGATACGGCCATTCTGATGATATGTGCGTCTATGCGCCTGTATCACATAATAATCTGAAAAAAAATAATAATATTAATTCTCATGTATGGATTTTTTACAATTTAAATTATAAAATAAATAATTAATATATTAATAAGAGGAGGGATATTTTCTTGAGTAAAACCATCTTCATTACTCATGGCTGTTTATTATTAATAATAATAAACACACAATCTAAAATAACTTATAATTGTTGGCAGCAACTAAATACCAAATTAATACTTGTAGCGCGTATGTATAAATTGTATATGTTGGCTGCACTGCGCTGTAGGTGCCTCTCGCTCGCACCCACCTAAGGTTGGAGTGTTGGCAGGCCTGTGCTCGACCAATCAGCGCGCCTCCCGCCAACGCTACGTTTTAGCCGGTGCCGTGTGGCGCGGTCCGCGTCCCGGCGGCCATTCCTTCTTAGAATCCTACGCGAAAGTACTGCACCGGCAGTCGGCACCAACAGTAATTAATAAGTGTTTGTAACAAGTGTTCCTTTACATGTATAACTGTAAATATAGACTGTTACCGTGAGTGATTGTGTCTCAATATACAACCCACCCCTACAAGTGGCTGCCCAACGTGTCGCGACGCGCACGTGTCGTGAGTGCCTACTGCTATGCCACGTACACGCAGGGAACAAGCGTCGCCTTCGGATGACGAGGTCACCGTGGGTGCCGACGATGATAGGACCGCCGCCGGCTCCGCTAACGAAAACTTTTCGTACGGCCAAGTGGCCGCCATGATGGCCGCCATGCAGCAGTCGCAGACCGAGGCGTTCGAGCGCTTGCTGGAGCGAGTAGCTCGCCAACCATCCTCCCCAGTTCCCGTGTCTACAGCATCAACCGTCGGAAGCGGTACTTTCACCCAGTGCACCGCTAGATACAGCGGTGGTGCCGACGAGCCCGTCGACGCGTTCATCGACGCCGTCCAAAGTTTTAAGGAATGCGCCAACGTGTCGGAAGAAAACGCTCTTAGGGGCCTTTCCATGCTATTGACGAACCACGCGGCGATATGGTACCAGGGCGTCAAAGAAGAAATCAGCTCGTGGAACGCGGCCGTTCAATTGCTACAGAACACTTTCGGAGAAAAACGTCCGCCGCATCAAATCTACAAATGTCTTTTCGAGCTCCGACAGGGTAACCAAAATACAGATATTTTCGTGGCTACCTGTCGCGCCTTACTCTCGAAAATTCCCGCCGGCGACATAACCGACAAAGCCCGCGTCGTCATGGTGTACGGACTTCTCGACGCACGGATACGGAGACATCTGCGACGAGAAGAGTTCAAAGATTTCGCGGGGTTGCTCCGCCTCGCCCGTTCTATAGAATTGGAGGAGTCCGATACGCGTACTACGAACAAGCCGCAGCACGGATCGTCGTCGTCCCGATTGCAACCAGCGTATGTCGGTACCAGTGCCCGTCCCGAAAACGCGGTGTGTCCTCAGCCGCCGCCACCGCCGCGCCGCTCAGCAGCGCCGGTCGCGCCAGCCGCGCCGAGCGCGCCAGCCGCGCCGAGCGTCGACAGCGCGCCTCGTACTTCAAGCGCGAACGTAACATCGAAACAACGGGACTCCAATGTGACGCAACGATCGCGATGTATTTACTGCAAACAATACGGACACGTACGCGATGAGTGTAATAAACTTAAGTCTAAAGTGAATAGTGAAACGCGTAATAATAGTATTTCAGAAATATATTGTTATGGATGCGGAGCGAGAGGTGTCATGCGGTCGCAGTGCCATACGTGCAACAATAATAATCTGGCGTTCTCATATTTTTCACTAGATAGCACAATAGATAGTTCACCGGTATTGGTAAGCAATCATAATAATATTAATGATCTAGCCATTGCAGTTTCTCCTCATAGAGTAAATAGTGTTAATGCTACCTCTACCTACCTTCCACCTACTGGTCATGATGTTAACCGATTTTCTCGTAGGCTTAATAATCCTATTATCGACCCTCATGTTAGCCAGTCAGCTAATAGGATGGACGTCCCAATTGTTGTCACTGACGTTTGCCGATCAGCTGTGGGGGTGAATGACCCTATTATTGTGTCTAATGTTAACCGATTCTCTCTTAGGTCAAGTGTTCCTATTATCGGTCCCAGTTTTAGCCGATCACCCGGCGGGGTAGATGACCTCGCTATTCGTCGATCAGCTGATAAGGTGGATGACCTTATTATCGACTGCGGTGTTCGTCGATCAGCTGATAGGGTAGATGACCCTATTATCGACTCTGGTGTTCTTCGATCAGCTGATAAGGTGGATGACCTTATTATCGACTCTGATGTTCGTCGATCAGCTGATAAGGTACGTGATCTTATTATCGACTCTGGTGTTCGTCGATCAGCTGATAGGGTGGATGACCCTATTATCGACTCAGGTGTTTGTCGATCAACTGATAGGGTAGATGACCCTATTATCGACTCAGGTTTTCATCGATCAGCTGATAGGGTGGATGACCCTATTATCGACTGCGGTGTTCGTCGATCAGCTGATAAGGTACGTGACCTTATTATTTACTCAGGTGCTCGTCGATCAGCTGATAGGGTGGATGACCCTATTATCGACTCAGGTTTTCGTCGACCAGCTGATAGGGTGGATGACCCTTTTATCGACTCAGGTGTTCGTCGATCTGATAAGGTAAGTGACCCTGTTATCGTCGATGGTTTTAACGTCTTATCCAATGGGGTAAGTTCACCTGTTTTCGTCCGTGATCATGAGTTGTACTGCTATTGCATGGATCAGCTTGACACGCCTCTTAACGCTGTTCTGCCTGAAGGCAGTATGCCTGCAGACTCATTGCCAGTGTCTGGCGTTACGCAGCTGACTAAAGCACGCTCATTGCAACAGAGGCCTGTGCTTAGTATTTGCATCCTTGGATTTCGGGGCACGGCTTTAATTGATACAGCTGCAAAGCGATCCATAGCAGGACATAAGCTTTATAAAATATTGAAAGAAAAAGGACTCACCTTTTGTTCCAAACAGGTTAACATAAAACTGGCAGATGGTGTAGTGCATCGTCGCGAGGTCTTAATGGTGAATGTTAATGTCACCATCACTGTGGACAGGAGTGTCCCCGTTGACTTCGTGATTTTTCCCGATGCTGATAATAACGACACCCTTTTAGGTATCGACTTCCTCAATGCGGTAGGTATGGTCATTGATTTTTCTGCTTACTTATAATATGTAATAAAATTAAATAAAATTTCAATAACAAATTAATTCATTAAATGAAACAAACAAAATTGAAGTAACTTGCTTACCGAGGTCTGTTTGACTTGAGCGCCGACAATCAAATGAAGCCATTCTGATGATAGTTGCGTCCTTACGCCTGCATCACATAATAATCTGAAAAAAGAGTAATATTAATTCTCATGTATCGATTTTTTATAATTGAATACGGCCAATCTGATGATAGGTGCGTCCCTGCGCCTGTATCACATAATAATCTGAAAAAAAAGAATAATATTAATTCTCATGTATCGATTTTTTACAATTTAAATTATTTAATAAATAATTAATATATTTATAAGAGGAGGGATATTTTCTTGAGTAAAACCATCTTCATTACTCATGGCCGTTTATTATTAATAATAATAAACACACAATCTAAAATAACTTGAGCGTCTCCAAAACTTCTGTATTAGATTCATATTTGGCCTCCGCAAATATGATCATGTGTCACATTTTCGTAAGCAACTCAAGTGGTTACCAATACGACATCGCCGGAATATGTGAACATCCTTTCACTGCTTTATAATATACTTTTTAACCCTTCTACTCCTTCCTATCTTAAAAAACGTTTCGACTACCTTCATGATACTCACAATAGATATCTTAGATCATCGGATAACCTGAAGTTAAGAATGCCATCGCATTCCACAACGTTCTATGATAACTCCTTTACTGTCACAGCTATTCGTCTGTGGAATGCGTTACCGGTAGATATTAGGCGTGCAAAGTCACTACCAATTTTTAAGTCATTGGTCAAGGAGCACTTTTTATCTTAAACTTAGTCGTTTTACTTCAATTTATCTCTTCAAATTTATTTAAATTGTTTAAAATGTCATAAAATTTATTTGTTGCTATAATCAGATATGTTCATGATAATATTAATATTTTGTAATATGTTAAGTATCTATATATGTATTTATTTAAAACATGTATTTAGTTTATATACATTAATATATTTTATTACAACTATATATAATATATTATATAGTATACTTTTCTATTTTTTTTTTTTTCGTGTACACAAACAACCACCAAATTCTAAAATTATTTCCATCCTAAGGTTGCCTGGCAGAAATCACTATTAGTGATAAGGCCGCCCATTGTACTGTTTTCACTAGAAATAAGTTAATACTGTAAACTCCAGGTGTACAATAAAGTGTATAATAAATAAATAAAACTTATAATTGTTGGCAGCAACTAAATACCAAATTAATACTTTTTAAAATTAAATAAAACTTCAATTACAAATTAATTCATTAAATGAAACAAACAAAATCAAAGTAACTTGCTTACCGAGGTCTGTTTGACTCGAGCGCCGACAATCAAATGACGCCATTCTGATGATGGTGGGTCCCTACGCCTGTATCACATAATAATCTAAAAAAAGAATAATATTACTTCTCATGTATCGATTTTTTACAATTTAAATTATTAAATAAATAATTAATCTATTTATAAGAGGAGGGATATTTTCTTGAAAAAAACCATCTTCATTACTGATGGCTGTTTATTATTAATAATAATAAACAGACAATCTCAAATAACTTATAATTGTTGGCAGCAACTAAATACCAAATTAATACTTTTTAAAATTAAATAAAACTTCAATAACAAATTAATTCATTAAATAAAACAAACAAAATCAAAGTAACTTTCTTACCGAGGTCTGTTCGACTCGAGCACCTACAAACAAATGACGCTATTCTGATGAGTGCGTCCCTGCGACTGCATCACATAATAATCTGAAAATAGAATAATATTAATTCTCATGTATCGATTTTTTACAAATGAATAAATAAATAATTAATATATTTATAAGAAGAGGGGTATTTCCTTGAGTAAAACCATCTTACTAACTCATGGCTGTTTATTATAAATAATAATAAATACACAATCTAAAATAACTTATAATTGTTGGCAGCAACTAAATACCAAATAAGTACTTTTTAAAATTAAACAACACTTCAATAACAAATTAATTCATTAAATAAAACAAACAAAATCAAAGTAACTTTCTTACCGAGGTCTGTTCGACTCGAGCACCTACAAACAAATGACGCTATTCTGATGAGTGCGTCCCTGCGACTGCATCACATAATAATCTGAAAATATAATAATATTAATTCTCATGTATCGATTTTTACAATTGAATAAATAAATAATTAATATATTTATAAGAGCGAGGGTATTTTCTTGAGTAAAACCATCTTCATTACTCATGGCTGTTTATTATTAATAATAATAATCACACAATCTAAAATAACTAATAATTGTTGGCAGCAACTAAATACCAAATTAATACTTTTTAAAATTAAATAACACTTCAATAACAAATTAATTCATTAAATAAAACAAACAAAATCAAAGTAACTTTCTTACCGAGGTCTGTTCGACTCGAGCACCGACAAACAAATGACGCCATTCTGATTAACAAATTAATTCATTAAATGAAACAAACAAAATCAAAGTAACTTGCTTACCGAGGTCTGTTTGACTTGAGCGCCGAAATTCAAATGACGCCATTCTGATGATAGTTGCGTCCTTGCGCCTGCATCACATAATAATCTGAAAATAGAATAATATTAATTCTCATGTATCGATTTTTTATAATTGAATAGATACGGCCATTTTGATGATAGATGCGTCTATGCGCCTGTATCACATATTTATCTGAAAAAAAAGAATAATATTAATTCTCATGTATCGATTTTTTACAATTTCAATTATTAAATAAATAATTAAAATATTTATAAGAGGAGGGATATTTTCTTGAGTAAAACCATCTTCATTACTCATGGCCGTTTATTATTAATAATAATAAACACACAATCTAAAATAACTTATAATTGTTGGCAGCAACTAAATACCAAATTAATACTTTTTAAAATTAAATAAAACTTCAATTACAAATTAATTCATGAAATGAAACAAACAAAATCAAAGTAACTTGCTTACCGAGGTCTGTTTGACTCGAGCGCCGACAATCAAATGACGCCATTCTGATGATAGTTGCGTCCTTGCGCCTGCATCACATAATAATCTGAAAATAGAGTAATATTAATTCTCATGTATCGATTTTTTATAATTGAATAGATACGGCCATTCTGATGATAGGTGCGTCTATGCGCCTGTATCACATAATAATCTGAAAAAAAAAGAATAATATTAATTCTCATGTATCGATTTTTTACAATTTAAATTATTAAATAAATAAAATTAATATATTTATAAGAGGAGGGATATTTTCTTGAGTAAAACCATCTTCATTACTCATGGCTGTTTATTATGAATAATAATAAACACACAATCTAAATTAACTTATAATTGTTGGCAGCAACTAAATACCAAATAAATACTTTTTAAAATTAAATAAAACTTCAATAACAAATTAATTCATTAAGTGAAACAAACAAAATCAAAGTAACTTGCTTACCGAGGTCTGTTTGACTTGAGCGCCGACGGTCAAATGAAGCCATTCTGATGATAGTTGCGTCCTTGCGCCTGCATCACATAATAATCTGAAAATAAAGTAATATTAATTCTCATGTATCGATTTTTTATAATTGAATAGATACGGCCATTCTGATGATAGGTGCGTCCCTGCACCTGTATCACATAATAATCTGAAAAAAAAGAATAATATTAATTCTCATGTATCGATTTTTTACAATTTAAATTATTAAATAAATAAAATTAATATATTTATAAGAGGAGGGATATTTTCTTGAGTAAAACCATCTTCATTACTCATGGCTGTTTATTATGAATAATAATAAACACACAATCTAAATTAACTTATAATTGTTGGCAGCAACTAAATACCAAATAAATACTTTTTAAAATTAAATAAAACTTCAATAACAAATTAATTCATTAAGTGAAACAAACAAAATCAAAGTAACTTGCTTACCGAGGTCTGTTTGACTTGAGCGCCGACAGTCAAATGAAGCCATTCTGATGATAGTTGCGTCCTTGCGCCTGCATCACATAATAATCTGAAAATAGAGTAATATTAATTCTCATGTATCGATTTTTTATAATTGAATAGATACGGCCATTTTGATGATAGGTGCGTCCCTGCACCTGTATCACATAATAATCTGAAAAAAAAGAATAATATTAATTCTCATGTATCGATTTTTTACAATTTAAATTATTAAATAAATAAAATTAATATATTTATAAGAGGAGGGATATTTTCTTGAGTAAAACCATCTTCATTACTCATGGCTGTTTATTATGAATAATAATAAACACACAATCTAAACTTACTTATAATTGTTGGCAGCAACTAAATACCAAATAAATACTTTTTAAAATTAAATAAAACTTCAATAACAAATTAATTCATTAAGTGAAACAAACAAAATCAAAGTAACTTGCTTACCGAGGTCTGTTTGACTTGAGCGCCGACAGTCAAATGAAGCCATTCTGATGATAGTTGCGTCCTTGCGCCTGCATCACATAATAATCTGAAAATAAAGTAATATTAATTCTCATGTATCGATTTTTTATAATTGAATAGATACGGCCATTCTGATGATAGGTGCGTCCCTGCACCTGTATCACATAATAATCTGAAAAAAAAGAATAATATTAATTCTCATGTATCGATTTTTTACAATTTAAATTATTAAATAAATAATTAATATATTGATAAGAGGAGGGATATTTTCTTGAGTAAAACCATCTTCATTACTCATGTCTGTTTATTATTAATAAAAATAAACACACAATCTAAAATAACTTATAATTGTTGGCAGCAACTAAATACTAAATTAATACTTTTTAAAATTAAATAAAACTTCAATTACAAATTAATTCATTAAATGAAACAAACAAAATCAAAGTAACTTGCTTACCGAGGTCTGTTTGACTCGAGCGCCGACAGTCAAATGACGCCATTCTGATGATAGTTGCGTCCTTGCGCCTGCATCACATAATAATCTGAAAATAGAGTAATATTAATTCTCATGTATCGATTTTTTATAATTGAATAGATACGGCCATTCTGATGATAGGTGCGTCTATGCGCCTGTATCACATAATAATCTGAAAAAAAAGAATAATATTAATTCTCATGTATCGATTTTTTACAATTTAAATTATTAAATAAATAATTAATATATTTATAAGAGGGATATTTTCTTGAGTAAAACCATCTTCATTACTCATGGCTGTTTATTATGAAAAATAATAAACACACAATCTAAACTTACTTATAATTGTTGGCAGCAACTAAATACCAAATAAATACTTTTTAAAATTAAATAAAACTTCAATAACAAATTAATTCATTAAGTGAAACAAACAAAATCAAAGTAACTTGCTTACCGAGGTCTGTTTGACTTGAGCGCCGACGGTTAAATGAAGCCATTCTGATGATAGTTGCGTCCTTGCGCCTGCATCACATAATAATCTGAAAAAAAAGAATAATATTAATTCTCATGTATCGATTTTTTACAATTTAAATTATTAAATAAATAAATAATATATTTATAAGAGGAGGGATATTTTCTTGAGTAAAACCATCTTCATTAATCATGGCCGTTGATTATTAATAAAAATAAACACACAATCTAAAATAACTTATAATTGTTGGCAGCAACTAAATACCAAATAAATACTTTTTAAAATTAAATAAAACTTCAATAACAAATTAATTCATTAAGTGAAACAAACAAAATCAAAGTAACTTGCTTACCGAGGTCTGTTTGACTTGAGCGCCGACAGTCAAATGAAGCCATTCTGATGATAGTTGCGTCCTTGCGCCTGCATCACATAATAATCTGAAAGTAGAGTAATATTAATTCTCATGTATCGATTTTTAATAATTGAATAGATACGGCCATTCTGATGATAGGTGCGTCCCTGCACCTGTTTCACATAATAATCTGAAAAAAAAGAATAATATTAATTCTCATGTATCGATTTTTTACAATTTAAATTATTAAATAAATAAATAATATATTTATAAGAGGAGGGATATTTTCTTGAGTAAAACCATCTTCATTAATCATGGCCGTTGATTATTAATAAAAATAAACACACAATCTAAAATAACTTATAATTGTTGGCAGCAACTAAATACCAAATAAATACTTTTTAAAATTAAATAAAACTTCAATAACAAATTAATTCATTAAGTGAAACAAACAAAATCAAAGTAACTTGCTTACCGAGGTCTGTTTGACTTGAGCGCCGACAGTCAAATGAAGCCATTCTGATGATAGTTGCGTCCTTGCGCCTGCATCACATAATAATCTGAAAGTAGAGTAATATTAATTCTCATGTATCGATTTTTTATAATTGAATAGATACGGCCATTCTGATGATAGGTGCGTCCCTGCGCCTGTATCACATAATAATCTGAAAAAAAAGAATAATATTAATTCTCATGTATCGATTTTTTACAATTTAAATTATTAAATAAATAAAATTAATATATTTATAAGAGGAGGTATATTTTCTTGAGTAAAACCATCTTCATTACTCATGGCTGTTTATTATGAATAATAATAAACACACAATCTAAATTAACTTATAATTGTTGGCAGCAACTAAATACCAAATAAATACTTTTTAAAATTAAATAAAACTTCAATAACAAATTAATTCATTAAGTGAAACAAACAAAATCAAAGTAACTTGCTTACCAAGGTCTGTTTGACTTGAGCGCCGACAGTCAAATGAAGCCATTCTGATGATAGTTGCGTCCTTGCGCCTGCATCACATAATAATCTGAAATTAGAGTAATATTAATTCTCATGTATCGATTTTTTATAATTGAATAGATACGGCCATTCTGATGATAGGTGCGTCTATGCGCCTGTATCACATAGTTATCTGAAAAAAAAGAATAATATTTATTCTCATGTATCGATTTTTGACAATTTAAATTATTTAATAAATAATTAATATATTTATAAGAGGAGGGATATTTTCTTGAGTAAAACCATCTTCATTACTCATGGCCGTTTATTATTAATAATAATAAACACACAATCTAAAATAACTTATAATTGTTGGCAGCAACTAAATACCAAATTAATACTTTTTAAAATTAAATAAAACTTCAATTACAAATTAATTCATTAAATGAAACAAACAAAATCAAAGTAACTTGCTTACCGAGGTCTGTTTGACTCGAGCGCCGACAATCAAATGACGCCATTCTGATGATAGTTGCGTCCTTGCGCTTGCATCACATAATAATCTGAAAGTAGAGTAATATTAATTCTCATGTATCGATTTTTTATAATTGAATAGATACGGCCATTCTGATGATAGGTGCGTCCCTGCGCCTGTATCACATAATAATCTGAAAAAAAAGAATAATATTAATTCTCATGTATCGATTTTGTACAATTTAAATTATAAAATAAATAATTAATACATTTATAAGAGGAGGGATATTTTCTTGAGTAAAACCATCTTCATTACTCATGGCTGTTTATTATTATTAATAATAAACACGCAATCTAAAATAACTTATAATTGTTGGCAGCAACTAAATACCAAATTAATACTTTTTAAAATTAAATAAAACTTCAATAACAAATTAATTCATTAAATGAAACAAACAAAATCAAAGTAACTTGCTTACCGAGTTCTGTTTGTCTCGAGCGCCGACAATCAAATGACGCCATTCTGATGATAGTTGCGTCCTTGCGCCTGCATCACATAATAATCTGAAAATAGAGTAATATTAATTCTCATGTATCGATTTTTTATAATTGAATAGATTCGGCCATTCTGATGATAGGTGCGTCTATGCGCCTGTATCACATTATAATCTGAAAAAAAAGAATAATATTAATTCTCATGTATCGATTTTTTACAATTCAAATTATTAAATAAATAAAATTAATATATTTATAAGAGGGATATTTTCTTGAGTAAAACCATCTTCATTACTCATGGCTGTTTATTATGAATAATAATAAACACACAATCTAAATTAACTTATAATTGTTGGCAGCAACTAAATACCAAATTAATACTTTTTGAAATTAAATAAAAATTTAATAACAAATTAATTCATTAAGTGAAACAAACAAAATCAAAGTAACTTGCTTACCGAGGTCTGTTTGACTTGAGCGCCGACAGTCAAATGAAGCCATTCTGATGATAGTTGCGTCCTTGCGCCTGCATCACATAATAATCTGAAAATAAAGTAATATTAATTCTCATGTATCGATTTTTTATAATTGAATAGATACGGCCATTCTGATGATAGGTGCGTCCCTGCGCCTGTATCACATAATAATCTGAAAAAAAAGAATAATATTATTTCTCATGTATCGATTTTTTATAATTGAATAGATACGGCCATTTTGATGATAGGTGCGTCTATGCGCCTGTATCACATAATAATCTGAAAAAAAAGAATAATATTAATTCTCATGTATCGATTTTGTACAATTTAAATTATAAAATAAATAATTAATACATTTATAAGAGGAGGGATATTTTCTTGAGTAAAACCATCTTCATTACTCATGGCTGTTTATTATTATTAATAATAAACACGCAATCTAAAATATTTTATAATTGTTGGCAGCAACTAAATACCAAATTAATACTTTTTAAAATTAAATAAAACTTCAATAACAAATTAATTCATTAAATGAAACAAACAAAATCAAAGTAACTTGCTTACCGAGTTCTGTTTGACTCGAGCGCCGACAATCAAATGACGCCATTCTGATGATAGTTGCGTCCTTGCGCCTGCATCACATAATAATCTAAAAATAGAGTAATATTAATTCTCATGTATCGATTTTTTATAATTGAATAGATACGGCCATTCTGATGATAGGTGCGTCTATGCGCCTGTATCACATAATAATCTGAAAAAAAAGAATAATATTAATTCTCATGTATCGATTTTTTACAATTTAAATTATTAAATAAATAAAATTAATATATTTATAAGAGGAGGGATATTTTATTGAATAAAACCATCTTCATTACTCATGGCTGTTTATTATGAATAATAATAAACACACAATCTAAATTAACTTATAATTGTTGGCAGCAACTAAATACCAAATTAATACTTTTTGAAATTAAATAAAACTTCAATAACAAATTAATTCATTAAGTGAAACAAACAAAATCAAAGTAACTTGCTTACCGAGGTCTGTTTGACTTGAGCGCCGACAGTCAAATGAAGCCATTCTGATGATAGTTGCGTCCTTGCGCCTGCATCACATAATAATCTGAAAATAAAGTAATATTAATTCTCATGTATCGATTTTTTATAATTGAATAGATACGGCCATTCTGATGATAGGTGCGTCCCTGCACCTGTATCACATAATAATCTAAAAAAAAAGAATATCATTAATTCTCATGTATTGATTTTTTACAATTTAAATTATTAAATAAATAATTAATATATTTATAAGAGGAGGGATATTTTCTTGAGTAAAACCATCTTCATTAATCATGGCCGTTTATTATTAATAAAAATAAACACACAATCTAAAATAACTTATAATTGTTGGCAGCAACTAAATACCAAATTAATACTTTTTAAAATTAAATAAAACTTCAATTACAAATTAATTCATTAAATGAAACAAACAAAATCAAAGTAACTTGCTTACCGAGGTCTGTTTGACTCGAGCGCCGACAATCAAATGACGCCATTCTGATGATAGTTGCGTCCTTGCGCCTGCATCACATAATAATCTGAAAATAGAGTAATATTAATTCTCATGTATCGATTTTTTATAATTGAATAGATTCGGCCATTCTGATGATAAGTGCGTCTATGCGCCTGTATCACATTATAATCTGAAAAAAAAGAATAATATTAATTCTCATGTATCGATTTTTTACAATTCAAATTATTAAATAAATAAAATTAATATATTTATAAGAGGGATATTTTCTTGAGTAAAACCATCTTCATTACTCATGGCTGTTTATTATGAATAATAATAAACACACAATCTAAATTAACTTATAATTGTTGGCAGCAACTAAATACCAAATTAATACTTTTTGAAATTAAATAAAAATTTAATAACAAATTAATTCATTAAGTGAAACAAACAAAATCAAAGTAACTTGCTTACCGAGGTCTGTTTGACTTGAGCGCCGACAGTCAAATGAAGCCATTCTGATGATAGTTGCGTCCTTGCGCCTGCATCACATAATAATCTGAAAATAAAGTAATATTAATTCTCATGTATCGATTTTTTATAATTGAATAGATACGGCCATTCTGATGATAGGTGCGTCCCTGCGCCTGTATCACATAATAATCTGAAAAAAAAGAATAATATTATTTCTCATGTATCGATTTTTTATAATTGAATAGATACGGCCATTTTGATGATAGGTGCGTCTATGCGCCTGTATCACATAATAATCTGAAAAAAAAGAATAATATTAATTCTCATGTATCGATTTTGTACAATTTAAATTATAAAATAAATAATTAATACATTTATAAGAGGAGGGATATTTTCTTGAGTAAAACCATCTTCATTACTCATGGCTGTTTATTATTATTAATAATGAACACGCAATCTAAAATATTTTATAATTGTTGGCAGCAACTAAATACCAAATTAATACTTTTTAAAATTAAATAAAACTTCAATAACAAATTAATTCATTAAATGAAACAAACAAAATCAAAGTAACTTGCTTACCGAGTTCTGTTTGACTCGAGCGCCGACAATCAAATGACGCCATTCTGATGATAGTTGCGTCCTTGCGCCTGCATCACATAATAATCTGAAAATAGAGTAATAT
Organism: Hypena proboscidalis; assembly: GCA_905147285.1. Taxonomy (NCBI): domain Eukaryota; kingdom Metazoa; phylum Arthropoda; class Insecta; order Lepidoptera; family Erebidae; genus Hypena; species Hypena proboscidalis. The sequence continues at coordinate 10,696,793 of LR990140.1, read as the reverse complement.
TAATTCTCATGTATCGATTTTTTATAATTGAATAGATACGGCCATTCTGATGATAGGTGCGTCTATGCGCCTGTATCACATAATAATCTGAAAAAAAAGAATAATATTAATTCTCATGTATCGATTTTTTACAATTTAAATTATTAAATAAATAAAATTAATATATTTATAAGAGGAGGGATATTTTCTTGAGTAAAACCATCTTCATTACTCATGGCTGTTTATTATGAATAATAATAAACACACAATCTAAATTAACTTATAATTGTTGGCAGCAACTAAATACCAAATTAATACTTTTTGAAATTAAATAAAACTTCAATAACAAATTAATTCATTAAGTGAAACAAACAAAATCAAAGTAACTTGCTTACCGAGGTCTGTTTGACTTGAACGCCGACAGTCAAATAAAGCCATTCTGATGATAGTTGCGTCCTTGCGCCTGCATCACATAATAATCTGAAAATAGAGTAATATTAATTCTCATGTATCGATTTTTTATAATTGAATAGATTCGGCCATTCTGATGATAAGTGCGTCTATGCGCCTATATCACATTATAATCTGAAAAAAAAGAATAATATTAATTCTCATGTATCGATTTTTTACAATTCAAATTATTAAATAAATAAAATTAATATATTTATAAGAGGGATATTTTCTTGAGTAAAACCATCTTCATTACTCATGGCTGTTTATTATGAATAATAATAAACACACAATCTAAATTAACTTATAATTGTTGGCAGCAACTAAATACCAAATTAATACTTTTTGAAATTAAATAAAAATTTAATAACAAATTAATTCATTAAGTGAAACAAACAAAATCAAAGTAACTTGCTTACCGAGGTCTGTTTGACTTGAGCGCCGACAGTCAAATGAAGCCATTCTGATGATAGTTGCGTCCTTGCGCCTGCATCACATAATAATCTGAAAATAAAGTAATATTAATTCTCATGTATCGATTTTTTATAATTGAATAGATACGGCCATTCTGATGATAGGTGCGTCCCTGCACCTGTATCACATAATAATCTAAAAAAAAAGAATATCATTAATTCTCATGTATTGATTTTTTACAATTTAAATTATTAAATAAATAATTAATATATTTATAAGAGGAGGGATATTTTCTTGAGTAAAACCATCTTCATTAATCATGGCCGTTTATTATTAATAAAAATAAACACACAATCTAAAATAACTTATAATTGTTGGCAGCAACTAAATACCAAATTAATACTTTTTAAAATTAAATAAAACTTCAATTACAAATTAATTCATTAAATGAAACAAACAAAATCAAAGTAACTTGCTTACCGAGGTCTGTTTGACTCGAGCGCCGACAATCAAATGACGCCATTCTGATGATAGTTGCGTCCTTGCGCCTGCATCACATAATAATCTGAAAATAGAGTAATATTAATTCTCATGTATCGATTTTTTATAATTGAATAGATTCGGCCATTCTGATGATAAGTGCGTCTATGCGCCTGTATCACATTATAATCTGAAAAAAAAGAATAATATTAATTCTCATGTATCGATTTTTTACAATTCAAATTATTAAATAAATAAAATTAATATATTTATAAGAGGGATATTTTCTTGAGTAAAACCATCTTCATTACTCATGGCTGTTTATTATGAATAATAATAAACACACAATCTAAATTAACTTATAATTGTTGGCAGCAACTAAATACCAAATTAATACTTTTTGAAATTAAATAAAAATTTAATAACAAATTAATTCATTAAGTGAAACAAACAAAATCAAAGTAACTTGCTTACCGAGGTCTGTTTGACTTGAGCGCCGACAGTCAAATGAAGCCATTCTGATGATAGTTGCGTCCTTGCGCCTGCATCACATAATAATCTGAAAATAAAGTAATATTAATTCTCATGTATCGATTTTTTATAATTGAATAGATACGGCCATTCTGATGATAGGTGCGTCCCTGCGCCTGTATCACATAATAATCTGAAAAAAAAGAATAATATTATTTCTCATGTATCGATTTTTTATAATTGAATAGATACGGCCATTTTGATGATAGGTGCGTCTATGCGCCTGTATCACATAATAATCTGAAAAAAAAGAATAATATTAATTCTCATGTATCGATTTTGTACAATTTAAATTATAAAATAAATAATTAATACATTTATAAGAGGAGGGATATTTTCTTGAGTAAAACCATCTTCATTACTCATGGCTGTTTATTATTATTAATAATGAACACGCAATCTAAAATATTTTATAATTGTTGGCAGCAACTAAATACCAAATTAATACTTTTTAAAATTAAATAAAACTTCAATAACAAATTAATTCATTAAATGAAACAAACAAAATCAAAGTAACTTGCTTACCGAGTTCTGTTTGACTCGAGCGCCGACAATCAAATGACGCCATTCTGATGATAGTTGCGTCCTTGCGCCTGCATCACATAATAATCTGAAAATAGAGTAATATTAATTCTCATGTATTGATTTTTTATAATTGAATAGATACGGCCATTCTGATGATAGGTGCGTCTATGCGCCTGTATCACATAATAATCTGAAAAAAAAGAATAATATTAATTCTCATGTATCGATTTTTTACAATTTAAATTATTAAATAAATAAAATTAATATATTTATAAGAGGAGGGATATTTTCTTGAGTAAAACCATCTTCATTACTCATGGCTGTTTATTATGAATAATAATAAACACACAATCTAAATTAACTTATAATTGTTGGCAGCAACTAAATACCAAATTAATACTTTTTGAAATTAAATAAAACTTCAATAACAAATTAATTCATTAAGTGAAACAAACAAAATCAAAGTAACTTGCTTACCGAGGTCTGTTTGACTTGAACGCCGACAGTCAAATAAAGCCATTCTGATGATAGTTGCGTCCTTGCGCCTGCATCACATAATAATCTGAAAATAGAGTAATATTAATTCTCATGTATCGATTTTTTATAATTGAATAGATTCGGCCATTCTGATGATAAGTGCGTCTATGCGCCTGTATCACATTATAATCTGAAAAAAAAGAATAATATTAATTCTCATGTATCGATTTTTTACAATTCAAATTATTAAATAAATAAAATTAATATATTTATAAGAGGGATATTTTCTTGAGTAAAACCATCTTCATTACTCATGGCTGTTTATTATGAATAATAATAAACACACAATCTAAATTAACTTATAATTGTTGGCAGCAACTAAATACCAAATTAATACTTTTTGAAATTAAATAAAAATTTAATAACAAATTAATTCATTAAGTGAAACAAACAAAATCAAAGTAACTTGCTTACCGAGGTCTGTTTGACTTGAGCGCCGACAGTCAAATGAAGCCATTCTGATGATAGTTGCGTCCTTGCGCCTGCATCACATAATAATCTGAAAATAAAGTAATATTAATTCTCATGTATCGATTTTTTATAATTGAATAGATACGGCCATTCTGATGATAGGTGCGTCCCTGCGCCTGTATCACATAATAATCTGAAAAAAAAAGAATAATATTATTTCTCATGTATCGATTTTTTATAATTGAATAGATACGGCCATTTTGATGATAGGTGCGTCTATGCGCCTGTATCACATAATAATCTGAAAAAAAAGAATAATATTAATTCTCATGTATCGATTTTGTACAATTTAAATTATAAAATAAATAATTAATACATTTATAAGAGGAGGGATATTTTCTTGAGTAAAATCATCTTCATTACTCATGGCTGTTTATTATTATTAATAATGAACACGCAATCTAAAATATTTTATAATTGTTGGCAGCAACTAAATACCAAATTAGTACTTTTTAAAATTAAATAAAACTTCAATAACAAATTAATTCATTAAATGAAACAAACAAAATCAAAGTAACTTGCTTACCGAGTTCTGTTTGACTCGAGCGCCGACAATCAAATGACGCCATTCTGATGATAGTTGCGTCCTTGCGCCTGCATCACATAATAATCTGAAAATAGAGTAATATTAATTCTCATGTATCGATTTTTTATAATTGAATAGATACGGCCATTCTGATGATAGGTGCGTCTATGCGCCTGTATCACATAATAATCTGAAAAAAAAGAATAATATTAATTCTCATGTATCGATTTTTTACAATTCAAATTATTAAATAAATAAAATTAATATATTTAAAAGAGGGATATTTTCTTGAGTAAAACCATCTTCATTACTCATGGCTGTTTATTATGAATAATAATAAACACACAATCTAAATTAACTTATAATTGTTGGCAGCAACTAAATACCAAATTAATACTTTTTGAAATTAAATAAAAATTTAATAACAAATTAATTCATTAAGTGAAACAAACAAAATCAAAGTAACTTGCTTACCGAGGTCTGTTTGACTTGAGCGCCGACAGTCAATAGAAGCCATTCTGATGATAGTTGCGTCCTTGCGCCTGCATCACATAATAATCTGAAAATAAAGTAATATTAATTCTCATGTATCGATTTTTTATAATTGAATAGATACGGCCATTCTGATGATAGGTGCGTCCCTGCGCCTGTATCACATAATAATCTGAAAAAAAAGAATAATATTATTTCTCATGTATCGATTTTTTATAATTGAATAGATACGGCCATTTTGATGAAAGGTGCGTCTATGCGCCTGTATCACATAATAATCTGAAAAAAAAGAATAATAATAATTCTCATGTATCGATTTTGTACAATTTAAATTATAAAATAAATAATTAATACATTTATAAGAGGAGGGATATTTTTTTGAGTAAAACCATCTTCATTACTCATGGCTGTTTATTATTATTAATAATAAACACGCAATCTAAAATATTTTATAATTGTTGGCAGCAACTAAATACCAAATTAATACTTTTTAAAATTAAATAAAACTTCAATAACAAATTAATTCATTAAATGAAACAAACAAAATCAAAGTAACTTGCTTACCGAGTTCTGTTTGACTCGAGCGCCGACAATCAAATGACGCCATTCTGATGATAGTTGCGTCCTTGCGCCTGCATCACATAATAATCTGAAAATAGAGTAATATTAATTCTCATGTATCGATTTTTTATAATTGAATAGATACGGCCATTCTGATGATAGGTGCGTCTATGCGCCTGTATCACATAATAATCTGAAAAAAAAGAATAATATTAATTCTCATGTATCGATTTTTTACAATTTAAATTATTAAATAAATAAAATTAATATATTTATAAGAGGAGGGATATTTTCTTGAGTAAAACCATTTTCATTACTCATGGCTGTTTATTATGAATAATAATAAACACACAATCTAAATTAACTTATAATTGTTGGCAGCAACTAAATACCAAATTAATACTTTTTGAAATTAAATAAAACTTCAATTACAAATTAATTCATTAAATGAAACAAACAAAATCAAAGTAACTTGCTTACCGAGGTCTGTTTGACTCGAGCGCCGACAATCAAATGACGCCATTCTGATGATAGTTGCGTCCTTGCGCCTGCATCACATAATAATCTGAAAATAGAGTAATATTAATTCTCATGTATCGATTTTTTATAATTGAATAGATACGGCCATTCTGATGATAGGTGCGTCTATGCGCCTGTATCACATAATAATCTGAAAAAAAAGAATAATATTAATTCTCATGTATCGATTTTTTACAATTTAAATTATTAAATAAATAAAATTAATATATTTATAAGAGGAGGGATATTTTCTTGAGTAAAACCATTTTCATTACTCATGGCTGTTTATTATGAATAATAATAAACACACAATCTAAATTAACTTATAATTGTTGGCAGCAACTAAATACCAAATTAATACTTTTTGAAATTAAATAAAACTTCAATAACAAATTAATTAATTAAGTGAAACAAACAAAATCAAAGTAACTTGCTTACCGAGGTCTGTTTGACTTGAGCGCCGACAGTTAAATGAAGCCATTCTGATGATAGTTGCGTCCTTGCGCCTGCATCACATAATAATCTGAAAATAAAGTAATATTAATTCTCATGTATCGATTTTTTATAATTGAATAGATACGGCCATTCTGATGATAGGTGCGTCTATGCGCCTGTATCACATAATAATCTGAAAAAAAAGAATAATATTAATTCTCATGTATCGATTTTTTACAATTTAAATTATTAAATAAATAATTAATATATTTATAAGAGGAGGGATATTTTCTTGAGTAAAACCATCTTCATTACTCATGGCTGTTTATTATAAATAATAATAAACACACAATCTAAAATAACTTATAATTGTTGGCAGCAACTAAATACCAAATTAATACTTTTTAAAATTAAATAAAACTTCAATTACAAATTAATTCATTAAATGAAACAAACAAAATCAAAGTAACTTGCTTACCGAGGTCTGTTTGACTCGAGCGCCGACAATCAAATGACGCCATTCTGATGATAGTTGCGTCCTTGCGCCTGCATCACATAATAATCTGAAAATAGAGTAATATTAATTCTCATGTATCGATTTTTTATAATTGAATAGATTCGGCCATTCTGATGATAGGTGCGTCTATGCGCCTGTATCACATTATAATCTGAAAAAAAAGAATAATATTAATTCTCATGTATCGATTTTTTACAATTCAAATTATTAAATAAATAAAATTAATATATTTATAAGAGGGATATTTTCTTGAGTAAAACCATCTTCATTACTCATGGCTGTTTATTATGAATAATAATAAACACACAATCTAAATTAACTTATAATTGTTGGCAGCAACTAAATACCAAATTAATACTTTTTGAAATTAAATAAAAATTTAATAACAAATTAATTCATTAAGTGAAACAAACAAAATCAAAATAACTTGCTTACCGAGGTCTGTTTGACTTGAGCGCCGACAGTCAATAGAAGCCATTCTGATGATAGTTGCGTACTTGCGCCTGCATCACATAATAATCTGAAAATAGAGTAATATTAATTCTCATGTATCGATTTTTTATAATTGAATAGATTCGGCCATTCTGATGATAGGTGCGTCTATGCGCCTGTATCACATAATAATCTGAAAAAAAAGAATAATATTATTTCTCATGTATCGATTTTTTATAATTGAATAGATACGGCCATTTTGATGATTGGTGCGTCTATGCGCCTGTATCACATAATAATCTGAAAAAAAAGAATAATATTAATTCTCATGTATCGATTTTGTACAATTTAAATTATAAAATAAATAATTAATACATTTATAAGAGGAGGGATATTTTTTTGAGTAAAACCATCTTCATTACTCATGGCTGTTTATTATTATTAATAATAAACACGCAATCTAAAATATTTTATAATTGTTGGCAGCAACTAAATACCAAATTAATACTTTTTAAAATTAAATAAAACTTCAATTACAAATTAATTCATTAAATGAAACAAACAAAATCAAAGTAACTTGCTTACCGAGTTCTGTTTGACTCGAGCGCCGACAATCAAATGACGCCATTCTGATGATAGTTGCGTCCTTGCGCCTGCATCACATAATAATCTGAAAATAGAGTAATATTAATTCTCATGTATCGATTTTTTATAATTGAATAGATACGGCCATTCTGATGATAGGTGCGTCTATGCGCCTGTATCACATAATAATCTGAAAAAAAAGAATAATATTAATTCTCATGTATCGATTTTTTACAATTTAAATTATTAAATAAATAAAATTAATATATTTATAAGAGGAGGGATATTTTCTTGAGTTAAACCATTTTCATTACTCATGGCTGTTTATTATGAATAATAATAAACACACAATCTAAATTAACTTATAATTGTTGGCAGCAACTAAATACCAAATTAATACTTTTTGAAATTAAATAAAACTTCAATATTAAATTAATTAATTAAGTGAAACAAACAAAATCAAAGTAACTTGCTTACCGAGGTCTGTTTGACTTGAGCGCCGACAGTCAAACGAAGCCATTCTGATGATAGTTGCGTCCTTGCGCCTGCATCACATAATAATCTGAAAATAAAGTAATATTAATTCTCATGTATCGATTTTTTATAATTGAATAGATACGGCCATTCTGATGATAGGTGCGTCCCTGCACCTGTATCACATAATAATCTGAAAAAAAAGAATATCATTAATTCTCATGTATTGATTTTTTACAATTTAAATTATTAAATAAATAATTAATATATATATAAGAGGAGGGATATTTTCTTGAGTAAAACCATCTTCATTAATTATGGCCGTTTATTATTAATAAAAATAAACACACAATCTAAAATAACTTATAATTGTTGGCAGCAACTAAATACCAAATTAATACTTTTTAAAATTAAATAAAACTTCAATAACAAATTAATTCATTAAATGAAACAAACAAAATCAAAGTAACTTGCTTACCGAGGTCTGTTTGACTCGAGCGCCGACAATCAAATGACGCCATTCTGATGATAGTTGCGTCCTTGCGCCTGCATCACATAATAATCTGAAAATAGAGTAATATTAATTCTCATGTATCGATTTTTTATAATTGAATAGATACGGCCATTCTGATGATAGGTGCGTCTATGCGCCTGTATCACATAATAATCTGAAAAAAAAGAATAATATTAATTCTCATGTATCGATTTTTTACAATTTAAATTATTAAATAAATAATTAATATATTTATAAGAGGAGGGATATTTTCTTGAGTAAAACCATCTTCATTACTCATGGCTGTTTATTATAAATAATAATAAACACACAACCTAAAATAACTTATAATTGTTGGCAGCAACTAAATACCAAATTAATACTTTTTAAAATTAAATAAAACTTCAATAACAAATTAATTCATTAAATGAAACAAACAAAAAAAAAGTAACTTGCTTACCGAGGTCTGTTTTACTTGAGCGCCGACAATCAAATGAAGCCATTCTGATGATAGTTGCGTCCTTGCGCCTGCATCACATAATAATCTGAAAAAAGAGTAATATTAATTCTCATGTATCGATTTTTTATAATTGAATAGATACGGCCATTCTGATGATATGTGCGTCCCTGCGAATGTATCACATAATAATCTGAAAAAAAAGAAGAATATTAATTCTCATGTATGGATTTTTTACAATTTAAATTATTAAATAAATAATTAATACATTTATAAGAGGAGGGATATTTTCTTGAGTAAAACCATCTTCATTACTCATAGCTGTTTATTATTAATAATAATAAACACACAATCTAAAATAACTTATAATTGTTGGCAGCAACTACATACCAAATTAATACTTTTTAAAATTAAATAAAACTTCAATTACAAATTAATTCATTAAATGAAACAAACAAAATCAAAGTAACTTGCTTACCGAGTTCTGTTTGACTCGAGCGCCGACAATCAAATGACGCCATTCTGATGATAGTTGCGTCCTTGCGCCTGCATCACATAATAATCTGAAAATAAAGTAATATTAATTCTCATGTATCGATTTTTTATAATTGAATAGATACGGCCATTCTGATGATAGGTGCGTCCCTGCGCCTGTATCACATAATAATCTGAAAAAAAAGAATAATATTAATTCTCATGTATCGATTTTTTACAATTTAAATTATTAAATAAATAATTAATATATTTATAAGAGGAGGGATATTTTCTTGAGTAAAACCATCTTCATTAATCATGGCCGTTTATTATTAATAAAAATAAACACACAATCTAAAATAACTTATAATTGTTGGCAGCAACTAAATACCAAATTAATACTTTTTAAAATTAAATAAAACTTCAATTACAAATTAATTCATTAAATGAAACAAACAAAATCAAAGTAACTTGCTTACCGAGGTCTGTTTGACTCGAGCGCCGACAATCAAATGACGCCATTCTGATGATAGTTGCGTCCTTGCGCCTGCATCACATAATAATCTGAAAATAGAGTAATATTAATTCTCATGTATCGATTTTTTATAATTGAATAGATACGGCCATTCTGATGATAGGTGCGTCTATGCGCCTGTATCACATAATAATCTGAAAAAAAAGAATAATATTAATTCTCATGTATCGATTTTTTACAATTTAAATTATTAAATAAATAATTAATATATTTATAAGAGGAGGGATATTTTCTTGAGTAAAACCATCTTCATTACTCATGGCTGTTTATTATAAATAATAATAAACACACAATCTAAAATAACTTATAATTGTTGGCAGCAACTAAATACCAAATTAATACTTTTTAAAATTAAATAAAACTTCAATTACAAATTAATTCATTAAATGAAACAAACAAAATCAAAGTAACTTGCTTACCGAGGTCTGTTTGACTCGAGCGCCGACAATCAAATGACGCCATTCTGATGATAGTTGCGTCCTTGCGCCTGCATCACATAATAATCTGAAAATAGAGTAATATTAATTCTCATGTATCGATTTTTTATAATTGAATAGATTCGGCCATTCTGATGATAGGTGCGTCTATGCGCCTGTATCACATTATAATCTGAAAAAAAAGAATAATATTAATTCTCATGTATCGATTTTTTACAATTTAAATTATTAAATAAATAATTAATATATTTATAAGAGGAGGGATATTTTCTTGAGTAAAACCATCTTCATTAATCATGGCCGTTTATTATTAATAAAAATAAACACACAATCTAAAATAACTTATAATTGTTGGCAGCAACTAAATACCAAATTAATACTTTTTAAAATTAAATAAAACTTTAATTACAAATTAATTCATTAAATGAAACAAACAAAATCAAAGTAACTTGCTTACCGAGGTCTGTTTGACTCGAGCGCCGACAATCAAATGACGCCATTCCGATGATAGTTGCGTCCTTGCGCCTGCATCACATAATAATCTGAAAATATAGTAATATTAATTCTCATGTATCGATTTTTTATAATTGAATAGATACGGCCATTCTGATGATAGGTGCGTCCCTGCGCCTGTATCACATAATAATCTGAAAAAAAAGAATAATATTAATTCTCATGTATCGATTTTTTACAATTTAAATTATTAAATAAATAATTAATATATTTATAAGAGGAGGGATATTTTCTTGAGTAAAACCATCTTCATTACTCATGGCCGTTTATTATTAATAATAATAAACACACAATCTAAAATAACTTATAATTGTTGGCAGCAACTAAATACCAAATTAATACTTTTTAAAATTAAATAAAACTTCAATTACAAATTAATTCATTAAATGAAACAAACAAAATCAAAGTAACTTGCTTACCGAGGTCTGTTTGACTTGAGCGCCAACAATCAAATGACGCCATTCTGATGATAGTTGCGTCCTTGCGCTTGCATCACATAATAATCTGAAAATAGAGTAATATTAATTCTCATGTATCGATTTTTTATAATTGAATAGATACGGCCATTCTGATGATAGGTGCGTCCCTGCGCCTGTATCACATAATAATCTGAAAAAAAAGAATAATATTATTTCTCATGTATCGATTTTTTATAATTGATAGATACGGCTATTTTGATGATAAATAATCTGAAAAAAAAGAATAATATTATTTCTCATGTATCGATTTTTTATAATTGATAGATACGGCCATTTTGATGATAGGTGCGTCTATGCGCCTGTATCACATAATAATCTGAAAATAGAGTAATATTAATTCTCACGTATCGATTTTGTACAATTTAAATTATTAAATAAATAATTAATACATTTATAAGAGGAGGGGTATTTTCTTGAGTAAAACCATCTTTATTACTCATGGCTGTTTATTAATAATAATAATAAACACACAATCTAAAATAACTTATAATTGTTGGCAGCAACTAAATACCAAATAAATACTTTTTAAAATTAAATAAAACTTCAATTACAAATTAATTCATTAAATGAAACAAACAAAATCAAAGTAACTTGCTTACCGAGGTCTGTTTGACTTGAGCGCCGACAGTCAAATGACGCCATTCTGATGATAGTTGCGTCCTTGCGCCTGCATCACATAATAATCTGAAAATAGAGTAATATTAATTCTCATGTATCGATTTTTTATAATTGAATACGGCCAATCTGATGATAGGTGCGTCCCTGCGCCTGTATCACATAATAATCTGAAAAAAAAGAATAATATTAATTCTCATGTATCGATTTTTTACAATTTAAATTATTTAATAAATAATTAATATATTTATAAGAGGAGGGATATTTTCTTGAGTAAAACCATCTTCATTACTCATGGCCGTTTATTATTAATAATAATAAACACACAATATAAAATAACTTATGATTGTTGGCAGCAACTAAATACCAAATTAATACTTTTTAAAATTAAATAAAACTTCAATTACAAATTAATTCATTAAATGAAACAAACAAAATCAAAGTAACTTGCTTACCGAGGTCTTTTTGACTCGAGCGCCGACAATCAAATGAAGCCATTCTGATGATAGTTGCGTCCTTGCGCTTGCATCACATAATAATCTGAAAATAGAGTAATATTAATTCTCATGTATCGATTTTTTATAATTGAATAGATACGGCCATTCTGATGTTAGGAGCATCCCTGCGCCTGTATCACATAATAATCTGAAAAAAAAGAATAATATTAATTCTCATGTATCGATTTTTTACAATTTAAATTATTTAATAAATAATTAATACATTTATAAGAGGAAGGATATTTTCTTGAGTAAAACCATCTTCATTACTCATGGCCGTTTATTATTAATAATAATAAACACACAATTTAAAATAACTTATAATTGTTGGCAGCAACTAAATACCAAATTAATACTTTTTAAAATTAAATAAAACTTCAATAACAAATTAATTCATTAAATGAAACAAACAAAATCAAACTTGCTTACCGAGGTCTGTTTGACTCGAGCGCCGACAATCAAATGACGCCATTCTGATGATAGTTGCGTCCTTGCGCCTGCATCACATAATAATCTGAAAAAAAAAGAATAATATTACTTCTCATGTATCGATTTTTTACAATTTAAATTATTAAATAAATAATTAATATATTTATAAGAGGAGGGATATTTTCTTGAGTAAAACCATGTTCATTACTCATGGCTGTTTATTATTATTAATAATAAACACGCAATCTAAAATAACTTATAATTGTTGGCAGCAACTAAATACCAAATTAATACTTTTTTAAATTAAATAAAACTTCAATAACAAATTAATTCATTAAATGAAACAAACAAAATCAAAGTGACTTGCTTACCGAGGTCTGTTTGACTCGAGCGCCGACAATCAAATGACGCCATTCTGATGATAGTTGCGTCCTTGCGCCTGCATCACATAATAATCTGAAAATAGAGTAATATTAATTCTCATGTATCGATTTTTTATAATTGAATAGATACGGCCATTCTGATGATAGGTGCGTTCCTGCGCCAGCATTAAATAATAATCTTAAAATAGAATAATATTAATTCTCATGTATCGATTTTTTACATTTGAATAAATAAATAATTAATATATTTATAAGAGGAGGGATATTTTCTTGAGTAAAACCATCTTCATTACTAATGGCTGTTTCTTATTAATAATAATAAACCAACAATCTAAAATTACTTATAATTGTTGGCAGCAACTAAATACCAAATAAATACTTTTTAAAACTAAATAACACTTCAATAACAAATTAATTCATTAAATAAAACAAACAAAATCAAAGTTACTTCCTTACCGAGGTCTGTTCGACTCGAGCGCCGACAAACGAATGACCCGCTCTGGCTGCGCACGCCTTTCATAAAGCCGGCAGGTGGGAGCGATGACGAGTTGTTTGTTACACGAACACCTATGGCGTAATCGTACGATTAATCAGGCGTTTATCACACTGTTTTCTGAAAGGTGCGTTCCTGCGCCTGCATTCATTATAATCTGAAAAAAGAATAATATTACTTCTCATGTATCGATTTTTTACAATTTAAATTATTAAATAAATAATTAATATATTTATAAGAGGAGGGATATTTTCTTGAGTAAAACCATCTTCATTACTCATGGCTGTTTATTATTAATAATAATAAACACACAATCTAAAATAACTTATAATTGTTGGCAGCAACTAAATACCAAATTAATACTTTTTAAAATTAAATAAAACTTCAATAACAAATTAATTCATTAAAAGAAACAAACAAAATCAAAGTAACTTGCTTACCGAGGTCTGTATGACTTGAGCGCCGACAATCAAATAAAGCCATTCTGATGATAGTTGCGTCCTTGCGCCTGCATCACATAATAATCTGAAAATAGAGTAATATTAATTCTCATGTATCGATTTTTTATAATTGAATAGATACGGCCATTCTGATGATAGGTGCGTCCCTGCGCCTGTATCACATAATAATCTGAAAAAAAAGAATAATATTAATTCTCATGTATCGATTTTTTACAATTTAAATTATTAAATAAATAATTAATATATTTATAAGAGGAGGGATATTTTCTTGAGTAAAACCATCTTCATTAATCATGGCCGTTTATTATTAATAAAAATAAACACACAATCTAAAATAACTTATAATTGTTGGCAGCAACTAAATACCAAATTAATACTTTTTAAAATTAAATAAAACTTCAATTACAAATTAATTCATTAAATGAAACAAACAAAATCAAAGTAACTTGCTTACCGAGGTCTGTTTGACTCGAGCGCCGACAATCAAATGACGCCATTCTGATGATAGTTGCGTCCTTGCGCCTGCATCACATAATAATCTGAAAATAGAGTAATATTAATTCTCATGTATCGATTTTTTATAATTGAATAGATACGGCCATTCTGATGATAGGTGCGTCTATGCGCCTGTATCACATAATAATCTGAAAAAAAAGAATAATATTAATTCTCATGTATCGATTTTTTACAATTTAAATTATTAAATAAATAATTAATATATTTATAAGAGGAGGGATATTTTCTTGAGTAAAACCATCTTCATTACTCATGGCTGTTTATTATAAATAATAATAAACACACAATCTAAAATAACTTATAATTGTTGGCAGCAACTAAATACCAAATTAATACTTTTTAAAATTAAATAAAACTTCAATTACAAATTAATTCATTAAATGAAACAAACAAAATCAAAGTAACTTGCTTACCGAGGTCTTTTTGACTCGAGCGCCGACAATCAAATGAAGCCATTCTGATGATAGTTGCGTCCTTGCGCTTGCATCACATAATAATCTGAAAATAGAGTAATATTAATTCTCATGTATCGATTTTTTATAATTGAATAGATACGGCCATTCTGATGTTAGGAGCATCCCTGCGCCTGTATCACATAATAATCTGAAAAAAAAGAATAATATTAATTCTCATGTATCGATTTTTTACAATTTAAATTATTTAATAAATAATTAATACATTTATAAGAGGAAGGATATTTTCTTGAGTAAAACCATCTTCATTACTCATGGCCGTTTATTATTAATAATAATAAACACACAATTTAAAATAACTTATAATTGTTGGCAGCAACTAAATACCAAATTAATACTTTTTAAAATTAAATAAAACTTCAATAACAAATTAATTCATTAAATGAAACAAACAAAATCAAACTTGCTTACCGAGGTCTGTTTGACTCGAGCGCCGACAATCAAATGACGCCATTCTGATGATAGTTGCGTCCTTGCGCCTGCATCACATAATAATCTGAAAAAAAAAGAATAATATTACTTCTCATGTATCGATTTTTTACAATTTAAATTATTAAATAAATAATTAATATATTTATAAGAGGAGGGATATTTTCTTGAGTAAAACCATGTTCATTACTCATGGCTGTTTATTATTATTAATAATAAACACGCAATCTAAAATAACTTATAATTGTTGGCAGCAACTAAATACCAAATTAATACTTTTTTAAATTAAATAAAACTTCAATAACAAATTAATTCATTAAATGAAACAAACAAAATCAAAGTGACTTGCTTACCGAGGTCTGTTTGACTCGAGCGCCGACAATCAAATGACGCCATTCTGATGATAGTTGCGTCCTTGCGCCTGCATCACATAATAATCTGAAAATAGAGTAATATTAATTCTCATGTATCGATTTTTTATAATTGAATAGATACGGCCATTCTGATGATAGGTGCGTTCCTGCGCCAGCATTAAATAATAATCTTAAAATAGAATAATATTAATTCTCATGTATCGATTTTTTACATTTGAATAAATAAATAATTAATATATTTATAAGAGGAGGGATATTTTCTTGAGTAAAACCATCTTCATTACTAATGGCTGTTTCTTATTAATAATAATAAACCAACAATCTAAAATTACTTATAATTGTTGGCAGCAACTAAATACCAAATAAATACTTTTTAAAACTAAATAACACTTCAATAACAAATTAATTCATTAAATAAAACAAACAAAATCAAAGTTACTTCCTTACCGAGGTCTGTTCGACTCGAGCGCCGACAAACGAATGACCCGCTCTGGCTGCGCACGCCTTTCATAAAGCCGGCAGGTGGGAGCGATGACGAGTTGTTTGTTACACGAACACCTATGGCGTAATCGTACGATTAATCAGGCGTTTATCACACTGTTTTCTGAAAGGTGCGTTCCTGCGCCTGCATTCATTATAATCTGAAAAAAGAATAATATTACTTCTCATGTATCGATTTTTTACAATTTAAATTATTAAATAAATAATTAATATATTTATAAGAGGAGGGATATTTTCTTGAGTAAAACCATCTTCATTACTCATGGCTGTTTATTATTAATAATAATAAACACACAATCTAAAATAACTTATAATTGTTGGCAGCAACTAAATACCAAATTAATACTTTTTAAAATTAAATAAAACTTCAATAACAAATTAATTCATTAAAAGAAACAAACAAAATCAAAGTAACTTGCTTACCGAGGTCTGTATGACTTGAGCGCCGACAATCAAATAAAGCCATTCTGATGATAGTTGCGTCCTTGCGCCTGCATCACATAATAATCTGAAAATAGAGTAATATTAATTCTCATGTATCGATTTTTTATAATTGAATAGATACGGCCATTCTGATGATAGGTGCGTCCCTGCGCCTGTATCACATAATAATCTGAAAAAAAAGAATAATATTAATTCTCATGTATCGATTTTTTACAATTTAAATTATTAAATAAATAATTAATATATTTATAAGAGGAGGGATATTTTCTTGAGTAAAACCATCTTCATTAATCATGGCCGTTTATTATTAATAAAAATAAACACACAATCTAAAATAACTTATAATTGTTGGCAGCAACTAAATACCAAATTAATACTTTTTAAAATTAAATAAAACTTCAATTACAAATTAATTCATTAAATGAAACAAACAAAATCAAAGTAACTTGCTTACCGAGGTCTGTTTGACTCGAGCGCCGACAATCAAATGACGCCATTCTGATGATAGTTGCGTCCTTGCGCCTGCATCACATAATAATCTGAAAATAGAGTAATATTAATTCTCATGTATCGATTTTTTATAATTGAATAGATACGGCCATTCTGATGATAGGTGCGTCTATGCGCCTGTATCACATAATAATCTGAAAAAAAAGAATAATATTAATTCTCATGTATCGATTTTTTACAATTTAAATTATTAAATAAATAATTAATATATTTATAAGAGGAGGGATATTTTCTTGAGTAAAACCATCTTCATTACTCATGGCTGTTTATTATAAATAATAATAAACACACAATCTAAAATAACTTATAATTGTTGGCAGCAACTAAATACCAAATTAATACTTTTTAAAATTAAATAAAACTTCAATTACAAATTAATTCATTAAATGAAACAAACAAAATCAAAGTAACTTGCTTACCGAGGTCTGTTTGACTCGAGCGCCGACAATCAAATGACGCCATTCTGATGATAGTTGCGTCCTTGCGCCTGCATCACATAATAATCTGAAAATAGAGTAATATTAATTCTCATGTATCGATTTTTTATAATTGAATAGATTCGGCCATTCTGATGATAGGTGCGTCTATGCGCCTGTATCACATTATAATCTGAAAAAAAAGAATAATATTAATTCTCATGTATCGATTTTTTACAATTTAAATTATTAAATAAATAATTAATATATTTATAAGAGGAGGGATATTTTCTTGAGTAAAACCATCTTCATTAATCATGGCCGTTTATTATTAATAAAAATAAACACACAATCTAAAATAACTTATAATTGTTGGCAGCAACTAAATACCAAATTAATACTTTTTAAAATTAAATAAAACTTTAATTACAAATTAATTCATTAAATGAAACAAACAAAATCAAAGTAACTTGCTTACCGAGGTCTGTTTGACTCGAGCGCCGACAATCAAATGACGCCATTCCGATGATAGTTGCGTCCTTGCGCCTGCATCACATAATAATCTGAAAATATAGTAATATTAATTCTCATGTATCGATTTTTTATAATTGAATAGATACGGCCATTCTGATGATAGGTGCGTCCCTGCGCCTGTATCACATAATAATCTGAAAAAAAAGAATAATATTAATTCTCATGTATCGATTTTTTACAATTTAAATTATTAAATAAATAATTAATATATTTATAAGAGGAGGGATATTTTCTTGAGTAAAACCATCTTCATTACTCATGGCCGTTTATTATTAATAATAATAAACACACAATCTAAAATAACTTATAATTGTTGGCAGCAACTAAATACCAAATTAATACTTTTTAAAATTAAATAAAACTTCAATTACAAATTAATTCATTAAATGAAACAAACAAAATCAAAGTAACTTGCTTACCGAGGTCTGTTTGACTTGAGCGCCAACAATCAAATGACGCCATTCTGATGATAGTTGCGTCCTTGCGCTTGCATCACATAATAATCTGAAAATAGAGTAATATTAATTCTCATGTATCGATTTTTTATAATTGAATAGATACGGCCATTCTGATGATAGGTGCGTCCCTGCGCCTGTATCACATAATAATCTGAAAAAAAAGAATAATATTATTTCTCATGTATCGATTTTTTATAATTGATAGATACGGCTATTTTGATGATAAATAATCTGAAAAAAAAGAATAATATTATTTCTCATGTATCGATTTTTTATAATTGATAGATACGGCCATTTTGATGATAGGTGCGTCTATGCGCCTGTATCACATAATAATCTGAAAATAGAGTAATATTAATTCTCACGTATCGATTTTGTACAATTTAAATTATTAAATAAATAATTAATACATTTATAAGAGGAGGGGTATTTTCTTGAGTAAAACCATCTTTATTACTCATGGCTGTTTATTAATAATAATAATAAACACACAATCTAAAATAACTTATAATTGTTGGCAGCAACTAAATACCAAATAAATACTTTTTAAAATTAAATAAAACTTCAATTACAAATTAATTCATTAAATGAAACAAACAAAATCAAAGTAACTTGCTTACCGAGGTCTGTTTGACTTGAGCGCCGACAGTCAAATGACGCCATTCTGATGATAGTTGCGTCCTTGCGCCTGCATCACATAATAATCTGAAAATAGAGTAATATTAATTCTCATGTATCGATTTTTTATAATTGAATACGGCCAATCTGATGATAGGTGCGTCCCTGCGCCTGTATCACATAATAATCTGAAAAAAAAGAATAATATTAATTCTCATGTATCGATTTTTTACAATTTAAATTATTTAATAAATAATTAATATATTTATAAGAGGAGGGATATTTTCTTGAGTAAAACCATCTTCATTACTCATGGCCGTTTATTATTAATAATAATAAACACACAATATAAAATAACTTATGATTGTTGGCAGCAACTAAATACCAAATTAATACTTTTTAAAATTAAATAAAACTTCAATTACAAATTAATTCATTAAATGAAACAAACAAAATCAAAGTAACTTGCTTACCGAGGTCTTTTTGACTCGAGCGCCGACAATCAAATGAAGCCATTCTGATGATAGTTGCGTCCTTGCGCTTGCATCACATAATAATCTGAAAATAGAGTAATATTAATTCTCATGTATCGATTTTTTATAATTGAATAGATACGGCCATTCTGATGTTAGGAGCATCCCTGCGCCTGTATCACATAATAATCTGAAAAAAAAGAATAATATTAATTCTCATGTATCGATTTTTTACAATTTAAATTATTTAATAAATAATTAATACATTTATAAGAGGAAGGATATTTTCTTGAGTAAAACCATCTTCATTACTCATGGCCGTTTATTATTAATAATAATAAACACACAATTTAAAATAACTTATAATTGTTGGCAGCAACTAAATACCAAATTAATACTTTTTAAAATTAAATAAAACTTCAATAACAAATTAATTCATTAAATGAAACAAACAAAATCAAACTTGCTTACCGAGGTCTGTTTGACTCGAGCGCCGACAATCAAATGACGCCATTCTGATGATAGTTGCGTCCTTGCGCCTGCATCACATAATAATCTGAAAAAAAAAGAATAATATTACTTCTCATGTATCGATTTTTTACAATTTAAATTATTAAATAAATAATTAATATATTTATAAGAGGAGGGATATTTTCTTGAGTAAAACCATCTTCATTACTAATGGCTGTTTCTTATTAATAATAATAAACCAACAATCTAAAATTACTTATAATTGTTGGCAGCAACTAAATACCAAATAAATACTTTTTAAAACTAAATAACACTTCAATAACAAATTAATTCATTAAATAAAACAAACAAAATCAAAGTTACTTCCTTACCGAGGTCTGTTCGACTCGAGCGCCGACAAACGAATGACCCGCTCTGGCTGCGCACGCCTTTCATAAAGCCGGCAGGTGGGAGCGATGACGAGTTGTTTGTTACACGAACACCTTTGGCGTAATCGTACGATTAATCAGGCGTTTATCACACTGTTTTCTGAAAGGTGCGTTCCTGCGCCTGCATTCATTATAATCTGAAAAAAGAATAATATTACTTCTCATGTATCGATTTTTTACAATTTAAATTATTAAATAAATAATTAATATATTTATAAGAGGAGGGATATTTTCTTGAGTAAAACCATCTTCATTACTCATGGCTGTTTATTATTAATAATAATAAACACACAATCTAAAATAACTTATAATTGTTGGCAGCAACTAAATACCAAATTAATACTTTTTAAAATTAAATAAAACTTCAATAACAAATTAATTCATTAAAAGAAACAAACAAAATCAAAGTAACTTGCTTACCGAGGTCTGTATGACTTGAGCGCCGACAATCAAATAAAGCCATTCTGATGATAGTTGCGTCCTTGCGCCTGCATCACATAATAATCTGAAAATAGAGTAATATTAATTCTCATGTATCGATTTTTTATAATTGAATAGATACGGCCATTCTGATGATAGGTGCGTCCCTGCGCCTGTATCACAATAATCTGAAAAAAAAGAATAATATTACTTCTCATGTATCGATTTTTTATAATTGAATAGATACGGCCATTTTGATGATAGGTGCTTTTATGCGCCTGTATCACATAATAATCTGAAAAAAAAGAATAATATTAATTCTCATGTATCGATTTTTTACAATTTAAATTATTAAATAAATAATTAATATATTTATAAGAGGAGGGATATTTTCTTGAGTAAAACCATCTTCATTACTCATGGCTGTTTATTATTAATAATAATAAACACACAATCTAAAATAACTTATAATTGTTGGCAGCAACTAAATACCAAATTAATACTTTTTAAAATTAAATAAAACTTCAATTACAAATTAATTCATTAAATGAAACAAACAAAATCAAAGTAACTTGCTTACCGAGGTCTTTTTGACTCGAGCGCCGACACTCAAATGAAGCCATTCTGATGATAGTTGCGTCCTTGCGCTTGCATCACATAATAATCTGAAAATAGAGTAATATTAATTCTCATGTATCGGTTTTTTATAATTGAATAGATACGGCCATTCTGATGATAGGAGCATCCCTGCGCCTGTATCACATAATAATCTGAAAAAAAAGAATAATATTAATTCTCATGTATCGATTTTTTACAATTTAAATTATTTAATAAATAATTAATATATTTATAAGAGGAAGGATATTTTCTTGAGTAAAACCATCTTCATTACTCATGGCTGTTTTTTATTAATAATAATAAACACACAATCTTAAATAACTTATAATTGTTGGCAGCAACTAAATTCCAAATTAATACTTTTTAAAATTAAATAAAACTTCAATAACAAATTAATTCATTAAATGAAACAAACAAAATCAAAGTAACTTGCTTACCGAGGTCTTTTTGACTCGAGCGCCGACAATCAAATGAAGCCATTCTGATGATAGTTGCGTCCTTGCGCTTGCATCACATAATAATCTGAAAATAGAGTAATATTAATTCTCATGTATCGATTTTTTATAATTGAATAGATACGGCCATTCTGATGATAGGAGCATCCCTGCGCCTGTATCACATAATAATCTGAAAAAAAAGAATAATATTAATTCTCATGTATCGATTTTTTACAATTTAAATTATTTAATAAATAATTAATACATTTATAAGAGGAAGGATATTTTCTTGAGTAAAACCATCTTCATTACTCATGGCCGTTTATTATTAATAATAATAAACACACAATTTAAAATAACTTATAATTGTTGGCAGCAACTAAATACCAAATTAATACTTTTTAAAATTAAATAAAACTTCAATAACAAATTAATTCATTAAATGAAACAAACAAAATCAAACTTGCTTACCGAGGTCTGTTTGACTCGAGCGCCGACAATCAAATGACGCCATTCTGATGATAGTTGCGTCCTTGCGCCTGCATCACATAATAATCTGAAAAAAAAAGAATAATATTACTTCTCATGTATCGATTTTTTACAATTTAAATTATTAAATAAATAATTAAAATATTTATAAGAGGAGGGATATTTTCTTGAGTAAAACCATGTTCATTACTCATGGCTGTTTATTATTATTAATAATAAACACGCAATCTAAAATAACTTATAATTGTTGGCAGCAACTAAATACCAAATTAATACTTTTTTAAATTAAATAAAACTTCAATAACAAATTAATTCATTAAATGAAACAAACAAAATCAAAGTGACTTGCTTACCGAGGTCTGTTTGACTCGAGCGCCGACAATCAAATGACGCCATTCTGATGATAGTTGCGTCCTTGCGCCTGCATCACATAATAATCTGAAAATAGAGTAATATTAATTCTCTATATCGATTTTTTATAATTGAATAGATACGGCCATTTTGATGATAGGTGCGTTCCTGCGCCAGCATTAAATAATAATCTTAAAATAGAATAATATTAATTCTCATGTATCGATTTTTTACATTTGAATAAATAAATAATTAATATATTTATAAGAGGAGGGATATTTTCTTGAGTAAAACCATCTTCATTACTTATGGCTGTTTCTTATTAATAATAATAAACCAACAATCTAAAATTACTTATAATTGTTGGCAGCAACTAAATACCAAATAAATACTTTTTAAAACTAAATAACACTTCAATAACAAATTAATTCATTAAATAAAACAAACAAAATCAAAGTAACTTCCTTACCGAGGTCTGTTCGACTCGAGCGCCGACAAACGAATGACCCGCTCTGGCTGCGCACGCCTTTCATAAAGCCGGCAGGTGGGAGCGATGACGAGTTGTTTGTTACACGAACACCTATGGCGTAATCGTACGATTAATCAGGCGTTTATCACACTGTTTTCTGAAAGGTGCGTTCCTGCGCCTGCATTCATTATAATCTGAAAAAAGAATAATATTACTTCTCATGTATCGATTTTTTACAATTTAAATTATTAAATAAATAATTAATATATTTATAAGAGGAGGGATATTTTCTTGAGTAAAACCATCTTCATTACTCATGGCTGTTTATTATTAATAATAATAAACACACAATCTCAAATAACTTATAATTGTTGGCAGCAACTAAATACCAAATTAATACTTTTTAAAATTAAATAAAACTTCAATAACAAATTAATTCATTAAAAGAAACAAACAAAATCAAAGTAACTTGCTTACCGAGGTCTGTTTGACTTGAGCGCCGACAATCAAATAAAGCCATTCTGATGATAGTTGCGTCCTTGCGCCTGCATCACATAATAATCTGAAAATAGAGTAATATTAATTCTCATGTATCGATTTTTTATAATTGAATAGATACGGCCATTCTGATGATAGGTGCGTCCCTGCGCCTGTAACACAATAATCTGTAAAAAAAGAATAATATTACTTCTCATGTATCGATTTTTTATAATTGAATAGATACGGCCATTTTGATGATAGGTGCTTTTATGCGCCTGTATCACATAATAATCTGAAAAAAAAGAATAATATTAATTCTCATGTATCGATTTTTTACAAATTAAATTATTAAATAAATAATTAATATATTGATAAGAGGAGGGATATTTTCTTGAGTAAAACCATCTTCATTACTCATGGCTGTTTATTATTAATAATAATAAACACACAATCTAAAATAACTTATAATTGTTGGCAGCAACTAAATACCAAATTAATACTTTTTAAAATTAAATAAAACTTCAATTACAAATTAATTCATTAAATGAAACAAACAAAATCAAAGTAACTTGCTTACCGAGGTCTTTTTGACTCGAGCGCCGACACTCAAATGAAGCCATTCTGATGATAGTTGCGTCCTTGCGCTTGCATCACATAATAATCTGAAAATAGAGTAATATTAATTCTCATGTATCGGTTTTTTATAATTGAATAGATACGGCCATTCTGATGATAGGAGCATCCCTGCGCCTGTATCACATAATAATCTGAAAAAAAAGAATAATATTAATTCTCATGTATCGATTTTTTACAATTTAAATTATTTAATAAATAATTAATATATTTATAAGAGGAAGGATATTTTCTTGAGTAAAACCATCTTCATTACTCATGGCTGTTTTTTATTAATAATAATAAACACACAATCTTAAATAACTTATAATTGTTGGCAGCAACTAAATTCCAAATTAATACTTTTTAAAATTAAATAAAACTTCAATAACAAATTAATTCATTAAATGAAACAAACAAAATCAAACTTGCTTACCGAGGTCTGTTTGACTTGAGCGCCGACAATCAAATGACGCCATTCTGATGATAGTTGCGTCCTTGCGCCTGCATCACATAATAATCTGAAAAAAAAAAGAATAATATTACTTCTCATGTATCGATTTTTTACAATTTAAATTATTAAATAAATAATTAATATATTTATAAGAGGAGGGATATTTTCTTGAGTAAAACCATGTTCATTACTCATGGCTGTTTATTATTATTAATAATAAACACGCAATCTAAAATAACTTATAATTGTTGGCAGCAACTAAATACCAAATTAATACTTTTTAAAATTAAATAAAACTTCAATAACAAATTAAATCATTAAATGAAACAAACAAAATCAAAGTGACTTGCTTACCGAGGTCTGTTTGACTCGAGCGCCGACAATCAAATGACGCCATTCTGATGATAGTTGCGTCCTTGCGCCTGCATCACATAATAATCTGAAAATAGAGTAATATTAATTCTCATGTATCGATTTCTTATAATTGAATAGATACGGCCATTCTGATGATAGGTGCGTCTAGGCGCCTGTATCACATAATAATCTGAAAAAAAAAGAATAATATTAATTCTCATGTATCGATTTTTTACAATTTAAATTATTAAATAAATAATCAATATATTTATAAGAGGAGGGATATTTTCTTGAGTAAAACCATCTTCATTACTCATGGCTGTTTATTATTAATAATAATAAACACACAATCTAAAATAACTTATAATTGTTGGCAGCAACTAAATACCAAATTAATACTTTTTAAAATTAAATAAAACTTCAATAACAAATTAATTCATTAAATGAAACAAACAATATCAAAGTAACTTGCTTACCGAGGTCTGTTTGACTTGAGCACCGACAATCAAATGACGCCAATCTGATGATAGTTGCGTCCTTGCGCCTGCATCACATAATAATCTGAAAATAGAGTAATATTAATTCTCATGTATCGATTTTTTATAATTGAATAGATACGGCCATTCTGATGATAGGTGCGTTCCTGCGCCAGCATTAAATAATAATCTTAAAATAGAATAATATTAATTCTCATGTATCGATTTTTTACATTTGAATAAATAAATAATTAATATATTTATAAGAGGAGGGATATTTTCTTGAGTAAAACCATCTTCATTACTCATGGCCGTTTATTATTAATAATAATAAACACACAATTTAAAATAACTTATAATTGTTGGCAGCAACTAAATACCAAATGAATACTTTTTAAAATTAAATAAAACTTCAATTACAAATTAATTCGTTAAATGAAACAAACAAAATCAAAGTAACTTGCTTACCGAGGTCTGTTTGACTCGAGCGCCGACTGTCAAATGACGCCATTCTGATGATAGTTGCGTCCTTGCGCTTGCATCACATAATAATCTGAAAATAGAGTAATATTAATTCTCATGTATCGATTTTTTATAATTGAATAGATACGGCCATTCTGATGATAGGTGCGTCCCTGCGCCTGTATCACATAATAATCTGAAAAAAAAGAATAATATTACTTCTCATGTATCGATTTTTTATAATTGAATAGATACGGCCATTTTGATGATAGGTGCGTCTATGCGCCTGTATCACATAATAATCTGAAAAAAAAGAATAATATTAATTCTCATGTATCGATTTTTTACAAATTAAATTATTAAATAAATAATTAATATATTGATAAGAGGAGGGATATTTTCTTGAGTAAAACCATCTTCATTACTCATGGCTGTTTATTATTAATAATAATAAACACACAATCTAAAATAACTTATAATTGTTGGCAGCAACTAAATACCAAATTAATACTTTTTAAAATTAAATAAAACTTCAATTACAAATTAATTCATTAAATGAAACAAACAAAATCAAAGTAACTTGCTTACCGAGGTCTTTTTGACTCGAGCGCCGACACTCAAATGAAGCCATTCTGATGATAGTTGCGTCCTTGCGCTTGCATCACATAATAATCTGAAAATAGAGTAATATTAATTCTCATGTATCGGTTTTTTATAATTGAATAGATACGGCCATTCTGATGATAGGAGCATCCCTGCGCCTGTATCACATAATAATCTGAAAAAAAAGAATAATATTAATTCTCATGTATCGATTTTTTACAATTTAAATTATTTAATAAATAATTAATATATTTATAAGAGGAAGGATATTTTCTTGAGTAAAACCATCTTCATTACTCATGGCTGTTTTTTATTAATAATAATAAACACACAATCTTAAATAACTTATAATTGTTGGCAGCAACTAAATTCCAAATTAATACTTTTTAAAATTAAATAAAACTTCAATAACAAATTAATTCATTAAATGAAACAAACAAAATCAAAGTAACTTGCTTACCGAGGTCTTTTTGACTCGAGCGCCGACAATCAAATGAAGCCATTCTGATGATAGTTGCGTCCTTGCGCTTGCATCACATAATAATCTGAAAATAGAGTAATATTAATTCTCATGTATCGATTTTTTATAATTGAATAGATACGGCCATTCTGATGATAGGAGCATCCCTGCGCCTGTATCACATAATAATCTGAAAAAAAAGAATAATATTAATTCTCATGTATCGATTTTTTACAATTTAAATTATTTAATAAATAATTAATACATTTATAAGAGGAAGGATATTTTCTTGAGTAAAACCATCTTCATTACTCATGGCCGTTTATTATTAATAATAATAAACACACAATTTAAAATAACTTATAATTGTTGGCAGCAACTAAATACCAAATTAATACTTTTTAAAATTAAATAAAACTTCAATAACAAATTAATTCATTAAATGAAACAAACAAAATCAAACTTGCTTACCGAGGTCTGTTTGACTCGAGCGCCGACAATCAAATGACGCCATTCTGATGATAGTTGCGTCCTTGCGCCTGCATCACATAATAATCTGAAAAAAAAAGAATAATATTACTTCTCATGTATCGATTTTTTACAATTTAAATTATTAAATAAATAATTAATATATTTATAAGAGGAGGGATATTTTCTTGAGTAAAACCATGTTCATTACTCATGGCTGTTTATTATTATTAATAATAAACACGCAATCTAAAATAACTTATAATTGTTGGCAGCAACTAAATACCAAATTAATACTTTTTTAAATTAAATAAAACTTCAATAACAAATTAATTCATTAAATGAAACAAACAAAATCAAAGTGACTTGCTTACCGAGGTCTGTTTGACTCGAGCGCCGACAATCAAATGACGCCATTCTGATGATAGTTGCGTCCTTGCGCCTGCATCACATAATAATCTGAAAATAGAGTAATATTAATTCTCTATATCGATTTTTTATAATTGAATAGATACGGCCATTTTGATGATAGGTGCGTTCCTGCGCCAGCATTAAATAATAATCTTAAAATAGAATAATATTAATTCTCATGTATCGATTTTTTACATTTGAATAAATAAATAATTAATATATTTATAAGAGGAGGGATATTTTCTTGAGTAAAACCATCTTCATTACTTATGGCTGTTTCTTATTAATAATAATAAACCAACAATCTAAAATTACTTATAATTGTTGGCAGCAACTAAATACCAAATAAATACTTTTTAAAACTAAATAACACTTCAATAACAAATTAATTCATTAAATAAAACAAACAAAATCAAAGTAACTTCCTTACCGAGGTCTGTTCGACTCGAGCGCCGACAAACGAATGACCCGCTCTGGCTGCGCACGCCTTTCATAAAGCCGGCAGGTGGGAGCGATGACGAGTTGTTTGTTACACGAACACCTATGGCGTAATCGTACGATTAATCAGGCGTTTATCACACTGTTTTCTGAAAGGTGCGTTCCTGCGCCTGCATTCATTATAATCTGAAAAAAGAATAATATTACTTCTCATGTATCGATTTTTTACAATTTAAATTATTAAATAAATAATTAATATATTTATAAGAGGAGGGATATTTTCTTGAGTAAAACCATCTTCATTACTCATGGCTGTTTATTATTAATAATAATAAACACACAATCTCAAATAACTTATAATTGTTGGCAGCAACTAAATACCAAATTAATACTTTTTAAAATTAAATAAAACTTCAATAACAAATTAATTCATTAAAAGAAACAAACAAAATCAAAGTAACTTGCTTACCGAGGTCTGTTTGACTTGAGCGCCGACAATCAAATAAAGCCATTCTGATGATAGTTGCGTCCTTGCGCCTGCATCACATAATAATCTGAAAATAGAGTAATATTAATTCTCATGTATCGATTTTTTATAATTGAATAGATACGGCCATTCTGATGATAGGTGCGTCCCTGCGCCTGTAACACAATAATCTGTAAAAAAAGAATAATATTACTTCTCATGTATCGATTTTTTATAATTGAATAGATACGGCCATTTTGATGATAGGTGCTTTTATGCGCCTGTATCACATAATAATCTGAAAAAAAAGAATAATATTAATTCTCATGTATCGATTTTTTACAAATTAAATTATTAAATAAATAATTAATATATTGATAAGAGGAGGGATATTTTCTTGAGTAAAACCATCTTCATTACTCATGGCTGTTTATTATTAATAATAATAAACACACAATCTAAAATAACTTATAATTGTTGGCAGCAACTAAATACCAAATTAATACTTTTTAAAATTAAATAAAACTTCAATTACAAATTAATTCATTAAATGAAACAAACAAAATCAAAGTAACTTGCTTACCGAGGTCTTTTTGACTCGAGCGCCGACACTCAAATGAAGCCATTCTGATGATAGTTGCGTCCTTGCGCTTGCATCACATAATAATCTGAAAATAGAGTAATATTAATTCTCATGTATCGGTTTTTTATAATTGAATAGATACGGCCATTCTGATGATAGGAGCATCCCTGCGCCTGTATCACATAATAATCTGAAAAAAAAGAATAATATTAATTCTCATGTATCGATTTTTTACAATTTAAATTATTTAATAAATAATTAATATATTTATAAGAGGAAGGATATTTTCTTGAGTAAAACCATCTTCATTACTCATGGCTGTTTTTTATTAATAATAATAAACACACAATCTTAAATAACTTATAATTGTTGGCAGCAACTAAATTCCAAATTAATACTTTTTAAAATTAAATAAAACTTCAATAACAAATTAATTCATTAAATGAAACAAACAAAATCAAACTTGCTTACCGAGGTCTGTTTGACTTGAGCGCCGACAATCAAATGACGCCATTCTGATGATAGTTGCGTCCTTGCGCCTGCATCACATAATAATCTGAAAAAAAAAGAATAATATTACTTCTCATGTATCGATTTTTTACAATTTAAATTATTAAATAAATAATTAATATATTTATAAGAGGAGGGATATTTTCTTGAGTAAAACCATGTTCATTACTCATGGCTGTTTATTATTATTAATAATAAACACGCAATCTAAAATAACTTATAATTGTTGGCAGCAACTAAATACCAAATTAATACTTTTTTAAATTAAATAAAACTTCAATAACAAATTAATTCATTAAATGAAACAAACAAAATCAAAGTGACTTGCTTACCGAGGTCTGTTTGACTCGAGCGCCGACAATCAAATGACGCCATTCTGATGATAGTTGCGTCCTTGCGCCTGCATCACATAATAATCTGAAAATAGAGTAATATTAATTCTCTATATCGATTTTTTATAATTGAATAGATACGGCCATTTTGATGATAGGTGCGTTCCTGCGCCAGCATTAAATAATAATCTTAAAATAGAATAATATTAATTCTCATGTATCGATTTTTTACATTTGAATAAATAAATAATTAATATATTTATAAGAGGAGGGATATTTTCTTGAGTAAAACCATCTTCATTACTTATGGCTGTTTCTTATTAATAATAATAAACCAACAATCTAAAATTACTTATAATTGTTGGCAGCAACTAAATACCAAATAAATACTTTTTAAAACTAAATAACACTTCAATAACAAATTAATTCATTAAATAAAACAAACAAAATCAAAGTAACTTCCTTACCGAGGTCTGTTCGACTCGAGCGCCGACAAACGAATGACCCGCTCTGGCTGCGCACGCCTTTCATAAAGCCGGCAGGTGGGAGCGATGACGAGTTGTTTGTTACACGAACACCTATGGCGTAATCGTACGATTAATCAGGCGTTTATCACACTGTTTTCTGAAAGGTGCGTTCCTGCGCCTGCATTCATTATAATCTGAAAAAAGAATAATATTACTTCTCATGTATCGATTTTTTACAATTTAAATTATTAAATAAATAATTAATATATTTATAAGAGGAGGGAT
Organism: Hypena proboscidalis; assembly: GCA_905147285.1. NCBI lineage: Eukaryota > Metazoa > Arthropoda > Insecta > Lepidoptera > Erebidae > Hypena > Hypena proboscidalis. Next base: position 10,665,309 of record LR990140.1, on the reverse strand, counting down.
ATTTTCTTGAGTAAAACCATCTTCATTACTCATGGCTGTTTATTATTAATAATAATAAACACACAATCTCAAATAACTTATAATTGTTGGCAGCAACTAAATACCAAATTAATACTTTTTAAAATTAAATAAAACTTCAATAACAAATTAATTCATTAAAAGAAACAAACAAAATCAAAGTAACTTGCTTACCGAGGTCTGTTTGACTTGAGCGCCGACAATCAAATAAAGCCATTCTGATGATAGTTGCGTCCTTGCGCCTGCATCACATAATAATCTGAAAATAGAGTAATATTAATTCTCATGTAT